>OY728120.1:1646089213-1647339213 GCA_963277665.1 Viscum album
GAGCAGTTAATATACCAAAATGTCGTTTCCTATAATACTCCCTTTTCACTATACTTTTGTTTTTAGTTAAAATTATGTTTATAAATTTTATTATTTTAATTTGAACATATTAATTTTTTTTATTTTATAATAATAGATTCATGTTATGAGGATTTTGGCATATTTTTAAATAATTAATTTTAAGGTGAATGGTGAAAAATAATGATTTTTCTTATACCCTCTCTTTTATGAAATTATTATAGAATAATTACCTAAATATTTTTGTAAACATAGTTAATATAAAAAAACTAGAAAGGTAAATTAATTATTTTAGTATACCATGTTGATATATAAATCCAACATGTAATGTTTCGGAAAATATTTTTAATGTTTTAACAATAAATATTTTCCATATGTTTCTTTATATATAAATTCACAAAATGGGATTAGTTTTTTGGATTATTTTAATTTTAATAAATCAAATTTTAATATTAAAAAACTTTTTAAATTCCATAAAATTTATATAATATATAATATTTTTTAATCATAAATAATTTTCTTAAGATACACCTTTTCAAAAAAAGGGATTTTCCATGTTATATAAACTTATATTAAAAATAATATTTTTTAAATGTAGAAATATTATTTTATAAATTCTATTAAATATTTAGAATAATTATTTTAATATTAAATAAAAATGACAATTTTATTTTTACACATTAAAAACAAATTACTTAGTTGAATATTAGTTACCTCTATAAAAACTAAAAACAGTAAAAGTGAAAAATCTAGTAGTAAATGACTTTAAAACATGTGTTTAAAAAGTTGTATGAGGATTGATCGACCTTAACCCATCCCAAAATCAATTATTTTTATATTTTTTTAAAACTACATGCAAAACATGTGATCACTTTCTATTAAAGATTTATATGTGCAAAAAAATCCCTTCTCCTCAATTATAAAAGGAACCACCAACATTCTACCTCGGCATGCTTTCAATCCACCATAGGATTGATCAACACTTTTTCTTATAGTCTCTTTATCCTTTTTCCCAGTTATTATAATATTTTTTATTTTCAATAGAACATTATAAGGTACCTTAATATGGTGACCAAAGTTGAACATACACACCGAGATGTAATATTTTCCACAGTGCTTTATTAAATTTTTCTAGTTCTGTAAACCCAAACCTCTTCTATAAATGGAAGTATTATAAAAGAAATTTTCTTAATATTATGTTATATTGTTATATTATTTGAAATTCCGTTTTATTCCTTCCTCCAAAACCTTCAAAAATGATGATGTCATCATGTGTGTGTACGGACTACCACATTCATGAATGTTGAGTTTAATTTTCTATCCTGACCATTCATATATGTTGAAAAGTTTTTATATGATAAGATAATATGATATTTATAAAATGTTAATGAATTTTAAATTTTATGATATATAAATTTCAACATTCCCTATATTCTCTCAAAATGAGTGTATTTTTCATGTGAACAAGCAGATCACTGCATCCATGTTATGATATTTATATTTCTGTTATTATACTAACTATCATACATTGAATAAAAAATATACGTAATTTTTAAAATTCTTATAACTAAATAATTTACATTATAGTATTATTTCATTTAATATTTCATAAGTAATATAAATAATAAAAAATTATAATGAATTTAACCTCTAAAAAGAACATATCAATGTATCTTTTCTAAAATATTTCCATTCATGGGAATCTTATTTTCCAAAATAAATTACATGCTAAAGGTATAATAGAGAACATAATAGTATAAAATTACTGCTCTGATGAAACAATTTTTAAAAACATAATACCATCAATAATTCTTAAAAATTTACCAACGAACATCATGTAATCGACATAAGTAGTTATGATGCAACAATTTTGGGAAACATGGTTATGAATATAATTTATAAAAATAAATGAATTTATATAAGGTTCAAAAGTTTTTTTAAGAAAAATCGTATATTGATTATTATTGATGTTAATTGAGAGTTTTTAGTGCCTTTAGAAATGAGGTAAGGGTTTCCATCCTGATCACACTTTCATTGATGCATGCATTAGTATTATGCAGTAATATTAATTTGAATTGTTTTACTACTTCCCCATTGATTTTTCTTATATTATATTAATTTTAAACTATAAAATTAACTTTAATATATGATTTTTCTTATTTTGGGATATTATTTTTGTATTCTATTTAATAAAGGATCTTTTGTAGATCAATTTTATTTATTTATATATAAGCTTTTTCTCAAATTTGATATTTAATATCATTTTGTAAACCATATTTAAATCATTGGATACCACTTTTCATTAAAATATTCCATATTTATGAGTTCTAATCTTTATTAAGAAAGATACTTTGTCAATAATAATTCATATCCTTTTATATGATAGTTTCCACTTCAAATCAATTATTTCATTTCCTTCCATTATTAAACTTTTTAATTTGAAACTATTATGTGTTATCTCATGTGTAGTTCATATTTACCTTAGACTATTTTAAAATGAATGTTTTATATTTTTTATTACGTTTAATTTCATGAAAGTGGATTCAAAACATAATAAGGGATCTTTTACACAACCTTCTATATTTTCTGATTACACAATATCGTTCTTCCTCATCCTTTTATAAAATAATCTTCTGATATAAATCTAATATTTTTTATATATGTATTCTGAATATAGATATATTTAAATATCCTTTTAATTAATAGTTTTAAAATATTTTTTATCTCCCTTCAAAATTTTCAATTTTAAGTAAACCATTTTAAGGAAATTTCCTTATTTCTTGTCTCATATCGAGCATCACTTCTGTCAAATGTTTTTAGGCCGTGAATATCTTTTAAAAACAATTTTTTTATTCAGAAACCTATTATATATATATTACATTCATATAATACAATAATATCATTATTTTATTAATGTATCCCTTACTTATTTCATAAATTTTCACCCAAGTAGATCATTTTTATTCATTCATATGCAACATTATTCTTCTAAAATATCTATATTGGAACATAGGGATTAAGAAATTTGTCTCATTTTAAAAAATAAAAATCCATAATATTTAATTTCTTCTTCTTTTTCGAATCCATATAATTTATCATTTACTTTTTCCATGAATAATAACTTTTAAATATAATTTCTTATCATGGGTTTGATCTTGTATATGATTTATATGTGGCTTATTTTCATCATATGGAATCAATATGTTTGAATTTCATGTCTATGAAGGGAGAGACTAGAATTATTTAATCAAAAAATGTATTTTACAATGTTTTATATTTCAAGAGATTTTATTTAAGGGATTTGGTATTGGAACCAATCCATTATTTTAATTTTTTCACTTTACGAGGATGGTCTTATGAATGACCCTTAACAAAAAAAAATTTATATCATGCTTTATGTTATTCCCGAATGTTTAGGATGTTATGGAATAATATATTTATTCCATGTAAGAAATATTATGATCATCCTGTTAATTATATCACATTTTTTTTTCTTGACTCTCATGTTATTATTTATTGACATGTCTATTCCCTTACTGAGATTTCATGCTCACTCATTTCTATATATTTCAACTAGAATATACTATTTAATTTTATATGATTTATGAGAGTTAGGATCACTCTGAGAAATTATAAATAAGGATATTTTTTATGATGAAATTGTTTTATAAAGAATGTTAGAAATAAAGTAGACCTATGGATCACCAGATTGTATTTGATTGAAATATATGTTTAAAATTATGAAATAAGTTTTACTAAAGGCTTGGTTCACTATAATTGTCATCAAATAATGTTCTCGTTATTTCTAGAGATTATGAGAATATATAAATAGTGAATCCCCAAGGTATATGTCCCTATATAGTATGAAATCTTGAAATTTCCATATATTATGAGCTTATGGTTTTCCAAACAATAAAATCCATTTATAGATACAATATAAGGGTAAATTCTCTAGAATAGATTTCCCTAGGGTTAGTAACCACATATATGGGGTATTGGATATTAACACAATCATCAACTAGTGCACGAAAAAATAGGTATATCTGCACACATAGTTTGATTCTTCCATATGATATTATTTCTTTGATCATATTCTATTTATTAACAACTATAAAGGATGAATTTCATATTAACTTTGATAGAAAATGATAATACAGTTAATATAATATAACTTAATTTTACATCATATAAACTAAGATCTATATATTTCTAACTAATGGAATTTTAGGGAATCATAATGATGTAAAAGGGTAAATGGTTTTAGGGTTGAATCCCATTTATGATATGGATTGTTATAATGTTTCCTCATAATGATATGGGTGGATTTTTTCCAGATGTCTGATTGAGGGGGGTTCAATGTTATGCACAATCAATCATATGGGGAACTCGAATTTTAATCATTCGAATATATTCCCATTGATTCCCACATACATAAATGGTTATAGATCTTCATTTGAAAGGAAAGAAGTCTACAGGGGTTTTAGACCCAATAATTCTAAGGAACTCACATTGGTCAATAGGATGGGAGGTCAGCCTCATAAAATCCATTTGGGTTGAAATTGATTCCTACATCAGGATTCTCTAATAGATTTAAGATATATTCATTAATCTATTCTTAATCCTCATACGTGACTAGTTACCCTAAAAGAAAAACAATTGGTTTAGCCTCATTAAAGGTAGAGAAAAGAGGGATCTTATTTGTGAATACATATGTGTGTATCTAAGGTTCTTCATCCATTTCCCATTGATGTATACCTACATATATGTTGACATCGTATAACTAGGAAATATAGAGTTAGTTATTATATAGGGTTGTGGTTAATATTTAAAGTATGGTATTAACCCTTTATGAGGCGTCATATATGTCCTATTGTATAATAGGAATCAAAATCCACATAGTTCATTAAATCCCATGCAGTTTAACATCATGTGGAAATGAAATATTTGTGCAAACATAGGCCCCTGGTATTCAAGATTGAGTCTTGATTAAATGTCCAAACTATCCTTATTATGGAAGTACTTAGATTTACCATATTGCATTCATTCCCTTGGGATAGGACCCAAGGTATATTACATTATATGGTGTTAATCAAAATAGGCCAATCATCGTGGCATACAAACTAAGGTTTCCCTGGATAGTGGAGATTATTGATACGATTGATGTGGAAGTTACAACTCCATATGCCGATGTGATACATGATCAGGGTGATAAAAAAGTTATAACAAGTAATATGTATCAGTGCATATGGATTTGGGGGCATACATATAGGTACTTACCTTTGGATTATTTAATATGGAGCTCAGAACATTGGAAGATGTCCTACGTATCCTGGTTAAATTTGGAATTAGTTCCATTATAGTTCAACTGGATTCTCAATCTACTTATGTATGAGGTAGAATGATATACCCATTGGATTGATTATATCCTGATGGTTGAAATGTTAGGGACTTGAAGGGAGTTACACCAATGTGGATGACAATTTTAGCTTATCCCATTAGAAAGAAACATTTATATCTTGGTAATTTCATGAATAAAAATTATTTTTTTGTTGAATTTATTAGGGATTAAATATTGAATCTTCCCTTATTTAATGATAAATTATCATTGAGATTTACTAATTCAAAATGGTCTTCGCTTAGTTTCATTAGAAAGGTATGGAAAAAGACAAGTATCACTATCTTTGGATGCAAGAATTATATTCTGTAACATCCCTTTATATGCTTTAATATGGAGCATAGTCCACAGAATGTAATCATATGTATCCTTGTTATAGTAGGTATTAGATTCAATTTAGTTCAGTTGGTCAGGGCTTACACAATGATGTTGGCTGTATATATGGAAAATTTTATATTTTTTCATCGACCAGGGTATACAAATTAAGGATTTCCTTATAGTGGGTGGTCAAGGTTATAAATTCTTAGAATACCTTCTTGAACTATCATATTTTTCTTCATGAAATGAAATTATTGTTTACATGAAATGAAATGATTTTCTTTCTTGACATGTCAGAGGATGTCATCTTAACAAGTCCAAATACAATAAAAAGTTCATTTGTATTTTTTATGGGATGTCATGTAATCTGGAAGGCATGTATGAAGGCAATCGCATGAAAAGGATGAATTTATAGGTGTACATCACAAGAACTATCATGTTGTCCCTATAATCAATTTCATGATCTCAGATGACATATTGGGAGGGCGCCACATGATCCTGCTAACTTTCCAAGGTGTCATCATGAAATCTAGCTGACATATTTGAAGGGTGTCAAAATATTCGATGCAACATGTCTAGAGTGTGAAGCATGATCTAGGATGACATATCTGGCGGGTGCCATGTAATCCATCTGACATGTTCGGACTACATCATGATATCTGTTTGGCATACATGGATTATGTCACTACAACCAGTTGACATGCCTTGGTACTTTTTCGGGAGTCATCATACATGTATAGATGCCACTATATGATTAACAAAACATATCTGAGGGGGAATCCCAAGGTCTGGATGGAGATTCAAGAATTCATTTTGAGACAAGGTAGGCATGCCTTGGGGGATTCTATGGGAATTTCTCTAAAATTTCTTAAGGAAATTACATGATCCAAATAGTGTTCCAAAAGTGTTTCATGAGATCTAGGAAACATTTCCTAGTGTTTTAATGTGACCTGGGTGGTTCACACGATGCGCATGAGGATCAGTGTGTATGTTGTTTATATAAGACTCCCATAATTTTAGTCTTCCATTTTGTATTTTATTGTATATGTCTTATATTTGTTTAGTGTTATCTTAATTCATGTCTCAAATGTTCAAGTAGGTATACATGATGTTATTTGATTAACCCACTATAAATACTTCATGTGATCTCTAAATTTCTTTATGAAGTGTCTCTTAATATTTCACGATCATTCTAGTTGTATTTCAGATCATAAAAGGTAGAAAACTTTCCCGGTTGCAATGTTATCCACTATGAGAAATCTTCTCTGATTCCAGGGAGTGTTGGAATGAGGTTACAGGGAAAAATCCATGCATATTTCATGTTGGGGTGGGGTATTTGAATCTATTTCCATCCGAATTATTCACTTATTTATGTGGAACCTATTGTGAAAATCCAGGATGGTGTTAGTGGATGGCTTTGAAGTCATGCGTTCTTGAGATCTGGATGTTGGTCAATCTGGGGGCGTTTCATGATTTTCAGTGACCAAAATAAAATCCCTTCAATACATCATTTATTATATTTTATATAATTAATTATATCTGGATGAATCATTTATACATACCTAGAGACTTCCATATTATGAGTTTGATATGTCCAAGGTCTTTCGCGAGATCTGGATTCCTATTAAAGAGGCCCTCACATGATCGAAGATGATTTATCTAGGACCATTCTTGAGAAAATTATGGCTTTCCCGAGATATATCATGAGAACAGTTTATCATTCTAAATGAATTTCATGATGTCTTACATTCTTTTTAAGTGGTCTTTTAAGACTATGCTGGTCCATCACATAAATTTTACAACTGCAAGAAGATCATACATTTTCCCCTTTATTTCCATTTTTTATTTTACAATGTTTTTCTTATCACACAAGGTTGTATGAGTGGTATCAAAGAAAATCACACTACCCAATGGTGATGTACCGTGTGACCAAGATATAGTCTTATATAGATTCTCAATCATTTCACTATGAAACCCTTATGCTTTTCATATATATCCAATGGGGTGTAGAATGATTACTTGGACATGTCTGAAGTGCTTTACATGACAAGGGTGGCATTCTCATGGACTCACACATAGTGAGGTGGAAATGTCATCATAGGCTTGCAGTGTCATGTGAACCATATGATGCATGTCACACGATGTTTATGAACAAAAGATTCACCTAAATTTTCCCTTTTTTACTTCCTTGATTTTTTTACAAAGGCTTAAGGATCTTGCATACATGCATCTGTGCAGTCAAAGGAAATCACTATTCCCATATGTGATGTTTCACTTGACCAATAATGGTTCCTACTGAGAAGCACAAGAATTTTCATAGAAAAACATTCTATTTGTATTTAGAGTTTGAGGGGTAGTTCATGTATTCTTGTAAATTCCCAATACCCTTCTCATGGAGAGGGAAAAATTCCATAGATATTTCGCAAGAGACAGGAGACATTTCACTAAGGTCTTGTGGTATCTTATGAACCACCCACAGAAATCTCCTGATATTAATAACTATAAGATTCAATATCCTTTTAGATATTTTCCTCTTATTCTCCATTTATTTTTGGACAAATAGTAAAGTGTCCACTGATTCACATGTCTCATGACTCTGGGGTGTTTATATGGTATATATTGTGTGATCAACGACTATCGTGTATGCCTTCAAAAACCCTAAGGATTTTTCAATGGGGTTCCACAGGGCCTACTTTAGGTCTTTTTGTCCACGACTCCTTCATGTGACCTTATGAAAGTATCAAAATCTCATGTCTCTTAGATACATATGTGGTCCTTAGGTTCTACCCATCTTTTCATCCATAGGTTAGTGGGGAAAATAATTATCATATTCTGGTATTTACTTGTTTTTAGAATTTCTTATTCTCATTTAGAAAGCATCAATAAATTCCCCCACCATCTGGAGACACATTTTTTGGTAAAAGGGCCATGTTCATAGAAATGTAAATGCCTATAGGATGGATTGGTTATTTGTATTCATAGGAGAGACTCTAACATGTGTAGATTCCTATTTCTGTATTAAATCAATTAATACATCATCTAAAAATTATATGTGGTTTTTCAGTCAACATTTATTCATTTTGTGCTTGAAATTTATTTGATCTCTCACTATATAAATCATCAACTCTACCCATACTTTTCTTAATATCATGAAAACCAGAATGCTTAGATTTGAATTTTTTTATTCTAATAGATTCTTCTTGGGAAATGATCATGAATTCCCACCAAAATGAAATTACTGATTGACATATATTCTCTAGATATATTGAGATTAATTAATTCACAGTAGTATAATTTGTGTAGAATATATATATATATATCCCTGGGGAGAGTTCTTTATCTTTTAATGAATCCAACTGTCTTGGAGAGAGTAGATAGATTTTTTCCATGTCCATATGGTGGCCCTTACATGATTTTACATTCGTTTGGACTAAATAACAGATTTTATGTATTTTGGGCTCATTTTGTTTAGATATTATATCAATTCTATTTGAGTAAATTTTTCTTGGACTTTCTATCAATATAGTTTAGGGTATTTTAGCTCAGACCATCTATCATTTTATATTCATAACTTTTAGATATGACCTTCTATCACTGTAGATTTTGGGTCATCTATCTCAAACCTTATACCTCTATAGTTTATGGCCTATTATCTCAGACTATATGATTACATGAATATTAAATTCTTACTACCTTGACTTGATCAATGGTCAGGATGTATAGTGAAAACATTCTAGGAATGAATCAAAACACACTTTGATGCTCAGTTATGACATGGTGTTGTTGAGGATCAAAAGGATTAGAGCTCCCTTATTGTAAGGAGTAGATGACTCTAGTTGGTAGTTTAAATCCATAAGGATTCATTAGCATTTTCAAACAGACATTTCTCAACTTTTTTACACAGGTCATGGAATATTTATGTGGGTAATATTAGTTGAGGGAGAAATACATGCGAAGACATAACCACATGGATAATTGGAATATGGGTGATATAAGTCATAACTCAAAAGTTTGTACCTATGAAAATGGGATGGGGAAGAGATGTTAGGGATGACCCATAACACCCTGAGGATCCAAGTTCCACCACGGTGTTTCCAGGGATCACAAGGTTTATAGTTCCTTTCATTTAAGGAGGATATTCCACTAGTTGTTTGGGAAAATCCCTTATTCATTGATACTATAGTCTATATGATGAGGTTTGGTATAGAGGAAATCTATCTGGGAGGGTTATTGAACTCTAGGATTGTTCACCATTTAAAAATGAAGATCGCACCCTACTCCATTTGGTTTCAAATCATGAGGTGTGGCATATTAAAGGTTTGGAAATGGAGTGTCACATTCCTTCAATAATAAAGGGTATGAAATTTTGGGATGTAATGTTGAGTATGTTGAATCCACTTGAATAGTTTGGTTAAGAGGATTGGAAATAACTGTTTAAAGTGCTTTGTTCATGAAGATGGTTTACGAAAATCCTAACATGATTGTCCAGATCATGTTGAGGTGATGAGTCATTCCATGGTCATAATAGGTATCATAGGGATTGAAAATCCATTTTTCTAAGTGATGCATTTGGTTTATGACCATAGGTTCATATGAAGGAGCCATAGGTATATATACATAGTTAAACAAAGGGACCCTTGAAGCTCGGTATCCTTTTCTATGGACCATAGAACATTTCACTTATATGAGGAACTCAAATAATGACTATTGAATTAAAAATATTGTAATATTCAATAAAGTTAAAATATCCCTAATGGTTGGGTCACTACCTAGCGAACTTGTTCTCATGATGATGAGATGTGATAAAAATTTACTCTGACATTTCTCTAAACTAGAAGGTTCAGCAATCAAAGATTAGATTTTACTATGGCTGATGTTTAGACACTATTAGATTTATTCCTTATTTATTTATGGACATTTTTTCCAAACCAATGCAGATTAATATTTTATATATCAGAGGATTTAGTTTTTCTCTAGCCTTCGTTTGTGGGTTTTCATCTTGACACATTTTGTGTATATTTTTCTTGAATTTTATATTCCTACAATTTCGAACAATATTTGAAACAGTCTATGGTCATACAGATTTTACCAATGTGCATGCAGTTTATATTTGTGATGCACATAGACCTAATATGGGGGATTATACACAAGATCCTAATTAGTATACCGATAGAGAACAACACTCTAACATCCTTCTCGGTGGGAGATGAAAATTTTATAAATCTTTGATCAAGGATCTCAGGTCATGAGAAATTGTATGGGAAAATCGTATTGAGGATTAACCAAAACACCCTATGGTGTTGAGTTCTGCAATGGAAACATCAGGATCAAAAGGATTCAAAATACTTTCTTAGAAATCAAATATTTCTCCAGTTGGTAGGTATGTGCCCTTATACATTGATTGCATTATCAAATAGGGATATCCCTTTTCCTTTCTAATGACCTTGAATGATTTGGGGAAACATGAGGTGATTGAGACATGAACATTTATTTATGAATTGAGGTGGATAGAATATGGTGGAAGCACATTATACTCTGGATAACTAGGGTAAGGATCTTGGGGCCCTCTGATGAGTGGAGAGAATGGATGATGGTTTGTAATGTTTAACATTATTTCAAAGAGAAGTAATTTATTCCATATTATTTATCATCATACGGTAAAGATATTTTCCCTATAGTTAAATTAAAGGATTTAAGGATGTACTTGTTGTGTAATATTAATGTCCTATGACCATGACATTCCTCATGCAGATTAATCTTTATATGATAAGGACATGAAAATCGACGTCAAAAATTGTGACAAATATATTACATCCACAAGAAGGTTACACCTAGATCTGGAATGTATGTTGGAAAAATGGCCTTGTATGGCCCAATACCTTTGATTTTGGGGTGAATTTTTTATCAACTTTTTAGTTGTTCCTGAGATTAGAGAAATGGGTTCCACTACATATCCTATGATGATAGGACTCATGTCTGAAATTGTTTTTGAATTTGAAACTCTCTATTCTTGTATGAACCATACACAGTGGTGGGATTTCTTTCCATTGATTATTATAATTAAGCCTAGTATTGGAGATCCCGTCATCACTAAATATCATGTGATGATAAGAATCAACCCACGCATAGTTCTTATGGTACTGTTCAGTTTAACATTATAATACAAAGACGCAGTCTTCCCTGCATAAAAATGGGTATTTTGGCAGGATCCAAGGATGGTAATCTACGCCTCATTATGTATCCTATGGTAATAGGATTCAAGCTATAATTATTTTTTGAAATAGAAGCATCCTTCTCAAGTAAAATATATATGTATTGAGGGGAATGTTTATGTTTAATTGTAGTGATTAGCCATGGGGAGGGATATTCAAGTGTCACAACTTATCCTATGATGCCATGAATCAATTTTGTAAGTAATTCATGAATTTGGGTGTGGTATGAGACCACCACCAACCATAATGGTCTTCTCAGGTGAGTTCCATAGGAATGCACAATTTTATGTCATGCACAGGACATAAACTGTGTAGTTTAACATCATGTAGTAAGGGATCAGGGTATTCATTTTAAGGGAATTTGTTCAGGACCATGATAACCCTATCATGAGCTAATATTCCTTGAGTGTGTAGAGAAACCCTTACTAAAATTCCTATTCTTGTGTGAGGTATGCTCAGTTTGAGAAACAATGAATGGAAATAATTTATCACACCATGAATAGTATATTAAAGATAGAATGAGGGAATTTTCTATAATGTGGTAGCTGGACAAGGATATAAGATGGAGGGGTCCCTACATATCTCATTTTAATGATAATCATACCATATGTAGTTCAAGAAACCCATGTAGTTTAATGTATTATGGTGAGGACATCAGTCATGTTGTTTAATGACTTTTAGTGAGGACGAGGGTCGCCCGATGTGTATGGGATGTACCACTGTGTTTGGGATGAAAATAGAGGTTTGAGAATCACTATGTATCATGTGATAGTAGGAATAAATCCACAAAACTATCTTAGAAAGAGGGACTACTAATGTGGAGATAACTCTTACATGGGGATGAGGGAATTTCATCCCATCCTTCACATAGATCAAGTTCATGTGTGGTGAGTCATTAGTGAGATGGTGATTCTAGTATAGTTCAATGTCATGTGGTGAGGGAATATTTCATGCAGTTTTACTCCGTGTAGTAAGGAATTGTTTCATAAATGTTAACATCATGTGGTGAGGACGTGAGATGTTGTGCAATTTAATGTGTTTCTTTTATGACTTTGATCACCCGATATGAATAATGATGAGGAATTGGTGTATCCATGTAGTTTAATTACTTGGTGTGAAGACATTATCTATACATTTTATAATCATGTGGTTAGGAAGTTAGATGTTGTGCAGCTTAAATTATTGTTTTCAGGAAATGGTACTTCTATGATAACTATGAAAAGTATTTATTGGGAAACCTCGCATTGCTGGTTGGTGTGACACATTCACCGTCTATTATGGCCAATGATTATTATCTATTTTGATAAAACTTATATATGATATAACAGAATTCAAATTTGGGTTCCAACTATGGATGTTTCATCAATGATATCATTAGGGTTCTATGAGCCAAAACCAATTCTCCTTGGAGGAATGAAAGGAGGTGGACCTTTTTATTGACGACTCATGTGATCTGACTATGATGTACTTGGAGATATTTAAATGTATGCAACTATTTCTCATTGATTCATTTAATCTCATATAGAAACATTTCTGATTTCTCATCACTTGGGAGTTGTCCATTGTAGGATATTCAATGTCAGGGAAATTGGACATATATAGGAAATTTTTACATGGTTCCATACAACAATGAGTATGGTGTTTCTTTTGTAACAGTCTGTGTGGTGGTACAATTCGCCCAAAAAGCATGGAGTATATTATATGGATATAAATTCTTATCTTTATTAACCATATTACATTGTATGATTGGTATGATGTTGTTGCAGACGTCTATTTGTCCATTTTCTACTACATGATATCAGGATGTGTTATTGGACTCTATGTTGTACCCTTGGTAAAATTTCATCAATTCCATAGAACATGCATTTGTTTTGTTGTCCAATAATACTATGTGAGAGACCCCAAACATGGTGAAGTTATGGGAATTTTTGAAATTGATGACATTGTTCATCTTAACATCCATGAGTGGTATTGTCTCATCCCATTTAGAGTAGAATTCGACAATAGTAAGGATGCACTTGAACTGCTTTGCTATGTATGGGGGATATGGACCCACAACATCCATTCTCCAAGGAGTTTCATGGGAATCAAAACATTCATAATCAAGGATTTCAGTGTCTAGTGGGGAACTTTTTGAGGAGGGATTTTTTGAAAGGAAATTGGATAAGTCTTTCCCTTTCACCTCTTTTTGTGAAATGAAATTGATGTCATATTGTTTCCTAATTACTACCCTCTAGTCCAAAATCCCATTTAGCATCGGTTGAAAAAGGATATACTTGATATAATAAATATAAAACACAAGAAGAACTTCATGTTGTGTCATGTAATGATTCAACTTCTATACTGCAAATATAAGAGTGAGGCAGTTCTTATCGACATCCAAGTATCAGGTCTTAGTATATAGAATTGTCCAGCTAAGGTAATTGAGGTTTTTCTCACTCTCCATTTCATTCTTATAAGTGAGGGGTGCAAAGTGAGTGTTCCATAGTGGAAATATTTACGATGAGTGGATTCCCCTCCACTGGTGGTATCAGGACTGGTGGTTGCATTTGATACCGCTTGAGACTTCTGAAGTCTTCTTGGAAGTCCCAATCTCATTGGTCGGATATTCCCTTCTTCATTATCCTGGTGAAAATGATATATTTTCTTGCCATAATGGATATAAATCACCAAATGTTGGATAGGTTACCTTTTATTCATCTTAGTTATTTTTTTTCATGGAAACTGACATTGCTAAAATAGAACTGATATTCTCTAGGTTGGCCTTGATGTCACAGTGGAATATCAAAAAGCAATGGAACTTCACTGATGTTATCGTGTAAGCACACTTCTATAGATTTGTCTTTAAAATATAATGACAAACCTTTTCAAATACTATTTTTAGATCCATGTACTGATCACACCTCCCTTGGTATTTGACCACCAG
Organism: Viscum album; assembly: GCA_963277665.1. Lineage (NCBI taxonomy): Eukaryota > Viridiplantae > Streptophyta > Magnoliopsida > Santalales > Viscaceae > Viscum > Viscum album. The sequence goes on from OY728120.1 coordinate 1,646,104,083, forward strand.
GTCCTGGAAATAACTCTTAGTTATCCTTCCCTCAAATGGTTTAATGAAATGATGCATGGCATGTTGATAACTGGATCAAATGTTACATTAGAAAAAGTGTCTGACTTAATTGAAAACATGCCTTGGGAGACTCTGATATAAGTGGATCCTTCATTTTCTAAGGCCATCATTATCTATTGGTACCCTGAATACCCATCCTTGAAGGAAAGAACATAGAAGGAAAAATTTTCATTGATCAAGAGTTTTTTGATTGGAAGTGGGATGTCTTATTTTTGGAAATGTATATTAAGGTCTCTAAAATCAATGTATACCCTAATCTTCACATTAATTTTCTATAAGGGTGAAATATAATCATTCCATATTTGGTATTTCACTTATCATAAAATGTGTATTTGATCATCTTTTCATCTTCCACCTCTACATCAGTAGCGTGAGATGGGTGAATCCTTATAGATATATTCTTAAAGTAATGAGTTTCATTGGGCCAGACAAAATGGTTCATATCCACATATTGATTCAGTTAATGAATTTGTTATATTTCCAAGAAGTCACATATAAGTGAATATTTATAAATATAATGTACATCTCTTGATCTTTTACAGGCATGGAAGAACTAATCAGTTTAGGTTGTGGGTCTTCTTATATTCCCTGATTTACCTACCTGAGACCATCGATGGTGGTGGAGATACCTTCTTCAAATGTGGAATGGGAGTTCAGGAGTTCATACTCTTCTTCATCCTCCTCTAGTTCTATGGGGTCATTCTCTCTTTGAGATTAAAATATGGTGATGTATATATCACATTCAAGGTGAGAGATGATATGAGAAAATACATTACCATCCCCTACATCCAGAATCATTGCAAAGTGATTCTAGAGTTGATTGTTCTTTAAACTATCATTGCGTAGAAGAGGGGATTAGACCTCTTAGACCAAGTCTATTTCCTCAACCAAATTTATGGTGGGAACATAGTGATTATCAATCATACTCTAGGGATTTTTAGGGAAAGTCCCCTAGCCTTTGGGGGCTATAATATGTAAATCATCATATACCATTTTCTGTTTTCCTCCCCTTTAGTATAATCCTACTTCTGAAAATGTGGCTTCCAATGTCTGGAAGGGGGTATTTTAACCATGTAGTATTTCAACCCTTCCATTAATGGGGTATTTCAGCCATTAATGTAATGTTGTAGGTTCCACCATGTGATTATTGATCTATGACCTTTTGAGTAGGACATTATTTGTGGTGTCCTGGTGGATGACTATAAAATCAATATCATATGTGAGATCCCCAAATTGAGCATTGTGTTGGATCTTTCCAATAGGTATTTTCACATGAATATGATATCCTTCAATGGTTTTCTTTTTGGGAGATAAATACCATTCACCATATCCCAAACATTGTAGGGTTCGAATCGGGATGATATTGATCTTGGATCTATTTTCAATCAGCTCCCTTCAAAGATCATCATTATCGAGTCAAGCTAAAATATATAGTGGTCTATTGTGTGCATGAATGACCTCTTCAAGACTATGGTCTATCAATGAGATAGTGACATGGAATTCAGTTATCTTGTTCTCCATTCGATATAACTCAACTGTGATGACTTTTATCTCAAAATTGTATTATCTTTAGAGGGATTTAGTGAGTTCCTATCTGAGTTCTTTTGAATGACGGAGCAAATCGATGATTGATATCCTGGTTGGGACAACCGTCTACTGTTTTAGAATGTCGTAACATATTGAAAGGTATTTTTTCTACCTATGTTAGGTTTACTCCTTGACATGTTCCCTAGGATAATATGCATTTGAGGTGGATGGGACATGTAATTTTATAGAGGTTTAGGGAACATATATTGTCAGTGGAACCAGTCACACCAGCCTTCCCCATTTTCTGGGATGATCAAATAATCAAAACCCTGCTAGGAAATCATGAATGACAACTGGGTTATGAAAAATACTGGATGGTTTTGAGACACCTTTACTTATTTACTGGGATTTTTGGAGTCCATTACCATAGTTATTAAATATATAATGTTATCATTGTTAATGTAACCAAAAAATTGGGTCTAACCATTCCCATGATTTCCCCTATATCCTTAGTTCTTGAGGATGTGGATTCTTATTCCCTGATTTGGTGTAGGGAACTCATACTTTGGGGAATATCCATCATCATAAAAGGGGTATTCCAAGTGTATAACATTTATAAAAACAAATATGATCTCTTCATCGGATGAGTGTTCCATTTGTGGAGTAGTTCCAGTGTTTCATATGTTGCAGGGATGAAATTTACAAGTGTCTGAGTATGCATTACAGTATAATATAAGCCTTCCTATAACGCCTCCTCTAATATATAATGTTCACATACACCTTTATGAGACATATATGATGTAACCATATTAGGTGTTGGAGCAATTGTGGGTCAATGATTCTATGATCTCAATGTGGAATGTGCTCGGTCTACAATTTTCCGACTCATCTAGTTGTTGATCTTCTATCCATGCATGGATAAAAATTTCTATCAATCACCATATTCTTCTTATAATGTGATGGTTATGCGGTCCACCTACACTAGGATGTTATCTAACACCACCTACGCATAGTTTCCCAATAAAGGATGGATTATTTTAATACAAATTATTCTAGGATATTATTACCATGTCTTCTATATAAAGGGAATTAGTTTGGATGGTTGGTGAGGTTTACCTTGTTGACATTCTTGTGCTATGGAAGCTTCAAAAAGTTTTTGACCATGGTTTCCAAGAAACAAGAGGGACTTTTTGATTTCAGTATGAGTAGGATTTATTTATTATTCTACTCCTCAAATATCAAGGAACCTAGATTTATATGTGCTTATGGAAAAGGGTGATTTTGGGGTTGTTTCCATTCAATAGGATCCACTGGATGGTTCATGACCTTTTTTGGTGCTCTATTGGTCACTACTACTGATTTGAGGATAACAATTGTAGCATCTACCTTGTTAAGTATTTTCCCCTATACGGATTTCATGAATTTATATTTATCTCGAGTTCACTGAATGACATACTCTAGAAATTATGATAATTTTTAACTAATATAATCCAAATGGATACTTTATTGGGATTGGAGGTTTCTTCATCTTATCTCATATATTTTTGACATGAAGATCCATCAACTTTCTTATTATAGTTTAATGATGAGTGAATTTGTAAAAACATTCCATCAAGATATGAAGTAAAACACCCTCTCATTTTCATGATGATTTTATTTTTTAGGTCTATAACTGTTTCTTTCCTCCAGGTGGAGATAAACTAATAAACAAATTTATGAAAAATTTCTTCCCATTCTATAACTGATTTGATGAGAAGGATACTATTCCAAAAATGGTTGATCCTATCAGATTCCATACAAAATACCTCATCTTGGTCTCCTACCTATGGATCTCAAGGGCCCATCATCAGATCGCATCAAGATACGATGTGTGTGAGATGCTTTTCAAGGTCACCCTCAACGTTGGAGGTAGAGAATGTTGGATTGATGAAATTAGGTGGGGTCAAATTTCCATCCAACCACTTAGGATATTCCTTCCCCTCGGGATGTACAGTTGTGTGTCACCCATCAATGGCTTCCATTCTGGAAGCCAGGGACTCAATGGTGTTGAGAATATATGGGGTACTGTTGTAAAAGTTTTATCTTGACTATAGGGAGAGGTTTGGGGTCGATGAGGTGTCCCAGACATAATCTCCAGCTGACTCTTGGTTCATCATAATAATTAATGATCACCTTATCCATGGAAAGTTTGTCTCCAAAATGGATGGAATTCAAGATCTTTTTAAACTTTCCCTTTTATGTTGATCGACTTCCTAGATCTTGAGTTGATATAACATTAAAATTCCTTATTTTCTTGTGGGGAATCTATGGGAGGAATAATATTTGTCTCTCCCTAATGATGATACCAAGAAGGAATATTTCCCCTGAGTATCTCCTAATTCATTTATCTTAGTGTTTTGTATATCATTCTCATATTGATAAATTTATTCATCCATCTAATAAATCATGATTCCTCGAGATTTTTACTAGGATGTAGATACACATTAACATTTATATTTCTAAATTTTCCACTAGAGAGCTGTAAATTTGATATTTGAAGCTTCCAGATTCCAAATACTTCTTTGGTTCCTAGTGAATTCATCCCCATTTGGTGTATCAAAATCATCCTCCTCTTACTTTATGTCTTCCATGTTGCAGAACACAATATTTTCATCCTGAACCACTACATTTGTTTCATTGTGATGACATTAATAGACGCAATTGTGTAAATAGTTGTTGTCCCATTACTTTCAATGCAACATGGTGATTCTGAACTTCTTGTATTAGGTTGGTTCCTCAAACCATTTTCAATATTGGGTTGTTCCATCTTGTAACCCCAAAGGGGTATGATTTCATTCCACATACACTCCTCCTTACTTATCCATTAAGTAATGAATAAGAGGGATTTTAAGCTCATGGTTGATGAACATTCCCCAAATAGTAGAATTTTTTCAAGCATTGGGAGGAATAGATGGGATTTCGACCATCGATATTTACCTCCCAACTTATAGAATATTAATTATATCATTGGTGAAGATGATGAAGAAGAATAAAATTTCCCTAGACCTATAGTATGTGGACTATTCAGAGCTATAAATTTCATTAAATGATCTTATTGTTCAGGATCTTATTTTTATAGTTTGGGATTTGATGAATCCTAGGTTGGACATTGAGAAATAAATGTCCCCATCACAATGGGATGAGATTTAACTAGAATTAATGAAAATATTTCCATGAGTTTCTTGGTATATTTTTAACCTGGTGATGGCGATTGATATATTAATTCTCCCTTCCCAGTGGGCTGGTGTTTTATTATTGTTGTTCTCAACATGTCATGAATCCCATTTGGAATTGAAAATTTGAGGGGTGGAGGTGGGGTGTATATTCAACTATCCTTGTTATGTGGGTCTTCTCCTCGATATATCCCATGGAAGATGATATCACCACATGTTTGATGTGTCATAGTTGTGATTATGTAGGATTTGGGGGAAATAGAAACCCATGATGGGAGTCGGTTTCTATAGTATTATCTTGGGTTGACAAAAACCTCAAATTCCATGTCTCTAATGCATTATCATTTATTCTCAATGGAATTAAAAGACTTTTCTATCCACATCCTCTATTTGGGATGCTTGGGGACCATTAATGCAGGGGATATCTGTTGAAGTGACCAACTGGACTGAGTGTTACATGGTCCCCTAATTTTGTTAGAGGCCATGATATTATAAGATGTTGTCATATCATAGGGGTTATATTGATCTATGGGTGTGGAAAATTTTAATACTCCATACTTTCCCAATCATAGAATATAGATTCATGATTTGGCTTCATCTATGAATGTATGAAGATCTATGATTCTATGGAAACAAGCATGTTGTAATTTTTAGTTGTTTTTATTCAGTTTTGGATCTTGGGATATGGAGACAGTAGCTTGATCTCACTAATAATAGAGCATCTTGATGGCCAAAATGTGTCCCTGGTATCCTAGATAAGTGAGATCTCTAGTATTTATTCACTGATGAGTTTCCCACATATTTTTGGAATAGGTAGGGACTGAACTCTGTCTCTATCTCATCTAGGGTCTCATTGTCAGAAGTGTCAATAGGTCAAAACATGATGGGGAGATTTTTTCTTCCTAACTCTATCCATATATCAATGTATTCTTACTCTTTATCAGACATACATAAATCCATTAGATCAGACTATATGAGATGATTCTATTGGTTTTTTACTGATTAGAGAGGAGTGCTACTGAATGATGATGGGAAACCAAAGACACTTAACACCGATGTTTTGAGAACACCGTTATACAAAGGCACCTCATTTTTTTAACACCAATCTATAATAAGGTCTCTAGGAAAGGGGATAATTTAATTATTTTTGGGATATATCACTATGGGGAGGTTGACCATGGTGGATTTTCGTAGATTCCCTTTCATCCATGTCTACACTACCTTGGGAAAAATGTCATGTTAATTATCTTCTTCTGGTTCATTTGAATAGTTCATGCACACTTGGGGTGTTGAGATTATTTCATGAAAAACCTAAAAGACATTATCATTAAAAATATTAGTTATACGAGCCTTATTTTATGTTTTTTTAATATTCTAACATGCCTTTCGGAATTTTGTAGTGATAAGATCCTACTTTATGATGTATGTCAAACCATGCTTACAACTATCTACTGCAGTGGGATAATGATCATGCTATAGAAGTTATTAAAGAATATTCCATTGATATTATTCATTATTATTGTGAATTTGACCATATCCTAACAAATGTTCCAATATCACTTGGGGATCCTTAGTCATAACAGGATATTGAGCCCAATATTGAGCCTTTGGGATGTGCTGCTTTTCTTTTATGGCATGGATATGATCCTTCCCTAATGAATTTTCCTCTCTCACATGGTAATCCCCAATTATAATGGGAATATAATCCCATTCAGAATATATATTTCCATCCAAAATATGGAAATGGACCTCCTTAATCATAGATGGAATATGGGCCTCCTCATGTATTATCTCTAAAGTACTATGGTGCAGTCGTTCAGTAGTGGAGGTCAGAATATATTCTGGGATTCTGTGATCTACTATAATTTGAAAAGTAGAATCGTTGATAGGAATATGGGAATTTTCCAAGAAATGTTCTATTCTCACTTGGGGATCCCTATCTTGAAAAGGGATATGAGCCTGATCCTCAGACTTTAGAATATTCTGATGGTCTTTTTTAGAGTAATATATGCTTATCCCAAGGCATGTGCCCCTCTCACTTGGTGATCCCTAACCAGAATAGGTGTATGATCCAGATCCTAGGCCTATAGAATATATTTTTTGGATTTTTTGATAGTCATGTACCCCTATCCTAATGCATGGGACACTGTCAATTTGGTTATCCCTAGTTGGAAAGGGAATATTAGCTCATTCTAACATCTTATCTTGTACTAGAGTATGCCTATAGTACTATATAATGTGAGAAACAATGTTTCCTTACTTTAGAGGAACCACTAGTTTATAATTATTGAGTATTGATCTTCCTTGGCTGTAGGGAAAGGAAAATGCAAATATCTATATATATGTACGAGTGTTGTACTATGTTGGCATAGTTCTTCAGATATTGCTAAAATGTATTGGCATTTTAGTATATTGGTTACAGGGATATAAGTCTTCATATTTTCCAGCTACACCATATCCCGGAAGATATCTCCAATTGATGCGGGGTTATAAGGCCACTTTTATCTGCCTTATTCCATCATAATATGTTGATGGAGTTCATTCAAAGGGTTAGGGATATGTACCACCCAATTTCTGCTATAGGAATACGCTTGCTAACTAGTTCTAAGTGTGCATGGATATGTGTCTGCTCACTGGTTACTACCAAAATATGCTGGTATACATCGTCAGTGGGATTGTCGATATGATACCACTCATGGTTATTTATATCCCTTGTCTATTGATGTGTCTTCATTATATACCGTGAATGGTTATCATTGGTTATAATTTTCTGGGTGGTAAACTCAATAGGAGATTGATGGTAACTTGTTTGATGGTGCAGGTAATGGTGGTTGAAAGAAAACCTCCTTAGTGGATCCTGATTTGAAAGGGTGTCGTAGTTGACTCCTTAGACAAACTTTATTGGATACCAAAGGTGGTGGTTGTCACACATTGGGGATAAACATCATAATAGTTTGTCTATGTTGGAGAGGGTAAATACCTTTCTTACATCTTTGTATGGATGATGCAGACTCATTAGTGCTAGTACATGAATAAATTTTCATGAATCCTAAATTTTTTAGATTATATCATGTCATTGGTATTCTCATACCATTTCATTTACACCCTATGATGAAGATGTTTGGAGGATGAGGTCATTATGTGTCTTGTAGGGGTTGCAGTTGTAGCTGATTTTTTGGAACAATCACTAGAAGAAGGAATTATCTCAAATCATGGGGATTTTAAGTACAAATGTGTTTAGAGTAATACAAAAAATAAGTTAAAGGTTCACTGATCATTTCCCCATTGTAGGAATGATATGTGCATAATCAGATATGTGTGGTTAACACAATTTTACTTTTATTCCTACTCTATCCATTCTACTCACATGGAATTTTTAATGAATGGATGAATATATATAATTAAAACCCCAAATATAGAGGATTTTTCATATGATCCATGTCATTGTCAACTATCCATCTGTAATTTTTAGATTTTCACATCAGGTTCAACATTTTTGTTTACATAGGAAATGTAATCAAAATTCCCCAACGAAAAATAACCCAATCATTTTTTATTTGAGATATTCATATTGGGTTTTCCAGTTTTGTTTGTGTATATTATGCTTGAAAAAATATCTAGATACATGATTAACTGGTCATCCTATTATTTGAGAGATTAATTTTCAGTCCAAAATTTTTTTGTATATATTATAGAAGAAAAAATGGTCTGACACATGATTAACATATCACCGTATTATTTTATAGATTTTTTCAGGTTTATCCATTTTTGATTTCATGGAATGATGTCGATAGATTTAGTCTGATAGACTGATTGTGGGGGGTGTATATTCTACAGATTCATTTTTGTTAGGCCCACTAACTATTAATCTTTCATAGAAAATCCCAACGGATCCTACATCCGTAACTGGGTATGGACCTTGTCTCCAAAGGTGTTTGGTCAGTTGGGGTTTCAGACCCAAAGATGCGTAGGAAAGTACATTGCTCAAGAATAGGGGAGGTCAGAATCATATCATCCTTTGGGAATAATTTTATCATACTGCAAGCTTCTATTATAGATTAATGAAATGTTTAACAATCTCTTCCAAATTCCAATATGGACTGATTTCTATAACAAAACAATCATAGGTCATGTATCATTATATACAGATATAAGGGGGTCTTGTTAGTGAATCCATCTATATGTATCTGAGTTTTTCCATCTATTTCAATTTTTTGTGTATCTTCTTATATGTCGAATCCATATAAAAATGACCTCTAAAGTTTGTTTTTAGATATAGATGAAGTTAATATTTCATAGATGGGATTGAGAAACTATGATGTGTCCTAGAAATCCTGTTGTATAATCAGAATAAAAACCCAAATTATTCCTTAAAGAATGTACAATTTAACATCATGTGAAATGGATATATTGTGGGTAAGTAGACATTTAGTTGTCAATCTCGAGTCTCAAGGATAAATCCTATGTATCATGATTATGGTATAAATAAAACATATCATAGTTCATTCACACCCTTAAGACTAGCCCCAATGTAGATTCCATGACATGGAGGAAATCATATAATGGCACTCGTCGAGTCATACATAGTGAGATTTCCCTAGGTGATGGATTTTTATGATATAAATGATATGAACATTATAACATTCTAATCCCATGTGATCCATTATAAATGTGAGAAATAGGGGATAAAAAGTAATCTGTATCACCGTATATGAATATGGAGATTATGTACGGATACAACCCTTTGGATGATTTAATATAGCTTTTGGGCCTTGTGAAGGCATCTTACGTAACTTGGTTATAGAAGGAATCAGAGTCATTGTAGTTCAATTGGATTCATTGTCTTCTGATGGATTAGGTAGAATGATCAACCCATTGGAATGATTACATTATAATGGATGAAATGTCAAAGAAATTAGGGGACTTCCACTGAAGTTGATTCCAATGTTAGATCGATCCTTAGGAAGGCATCCTACATATTCTGGTTATTACAAGAATTAGATTCATCATTGTTTTGTAGATTGAGGATTACATATTGAGGTCTTCCTTTATTAATGATATACGATCATTTTAATTTTCTAATCCCACATGAGTTATGCTCAGTTTGGGAAAAGGGGGGAATGATGAGGCAATGGATGCTTTAATAGGGAGCATGGGCCTTAGGAAGGCATCCTACATATCATAGTTATAGTAGGAATCTAAGTCATCTTAGTTCAATTGGTCAGAGCTTATAGACTGATATTTCTCTTATATATAGTACATGTCATATTATGCCACTAATCAGGGATTACAAACTAAGGATTACCATATAGAGGTTGTACAAGGTTATCTTCTCCTACGATCCCTACTTGACCTGGCCTACTTTTCTTCCCGACATGAATTGATTGGCTACTCAACATTCCCTGATTGTCTTCTTGTCATTTTGGACAATGTCTTCCGGAAATGTCCAAATATAATCACATGATCCAGTTTTCATGTTTGAGGGATATCGGGTAATCTATACGAAATTTATAAAGTTCATCACATGACCAAGGATGACTTGTTTGGAGGACATTGTAAGACCTAGATGGTTGATCCAAGAAGCCATTATAGGATATCAACTAACATTTTTAGAGGGAATCACATAATCTAGATAACATTTCCTAGTTTCATCTCTAGAGTTAGCTAACATGCTTGGAGAGAATCACGAGAGTTAATGTTAAATGTCTACAGGGTGATTCATGATCATGTACGAAATTTCAAGAAGATTCCATGATATCTAGTGGACATGTGTGGAGAACATCATGAGTTTTGGATGGTGTTGTCAATGAAAGTCTCGAAAGCTAGTTGACATTCCCTAGTACTATCACGAGACTCATATAAAATAAAACGATTATTCCATATGATTAAGGTGGAATTTCTAAGGGTCGTAAAAATGACTATATAGTGATCTTTTAGGGATTCACAAGACATGGGAGACATGCCCATGGGGAACCATGGGACATTCTCTAACATGTCTGGAGGACATCACATGATCTCAATGGTATGCCAAAGGAGCGTCGTGAGATCTGGTTGACAAGTTCTAATGATATTGTTTGACTTGGTTGGTTCATGTGAATCATGTGAGGATCAACATGTATGTTCTCAAATAAGTCTCATATTTTTCTAATCTCTATTCTAGCCTTTAAATTCATATGCCTTATATTTTTTTAGTGTTCGCATGGTTCATGTCTCATGGGAACTTGTGGGTAAGAGGGATTTTCTTTACATGACTTGCAAGTTTTCCATCATGTTATCTACAGTGATCATGTGAAGTTCCTATACATGTTGGGCGATCACTCTATTATTTATAAATATCTTACTAAATAGAAAACATTCCCAGTAATGAGATCAGATGCTTTGAGAAATCCTCTCTAATTCCTCGGTGTGCTAGTATGATGTTCCAAGGAAAATTCTATGAATTTTTCGTAATGGGGTGGGTATTTATAGGCCTTACCACCCAAATTATTCACTGATATATGTGGTATGTATTGTAAAAATCATGGTTGGAGTTGGTGGAGGGATTTTATGTCATGAATTTTGCGAGATCTGGTTGCTGGTCATTCACAGGTAATCGCATGATTTTCAGCAACCATAAGACCATACCATCAATGCTCCATTAATTCTATAATATCTAATTAATCAGGTATTTCTGAGTCATGATGACATTCCAAGGGAAATTAATTTTTTAGGCTGATATTTCCAAGATCCTTTGTGAGAATATAGAACTAGTCAAAAAGGCCTTTTTGTGATCTTGAGAAACTTTCATGGGACCTTTCATGATAGAATGATGGCATTGTAGGGGGATTTTACGAGATAAAGACATCATTATGAAGGGTTTCCATGAATTATTTATTCATTGTAAAGGGTTATTTTGAGACATTATTGGTTTGTCACTTGTATTTTATGACTACAAGAGGCTCCCTCATTTTTTACTCTTTATTTAAATTACATATTTTATAATTGTTGGGGATCTCATGAGGTTGAAAAAGTGTTGTCGAAGACATTCACTCCCCCCTCTGGTGAAGTGTTGTGGGGCCAAAAAAGGGGAATTTGGTGATTAAAAAGCATTTCATGGAAAGAGGCTTTTTTTTTTGCCTTATGGAGCCGAAGGGGGATCCCATGACTACTAAGACATGTCTAAATCCCTTTTCATGGAAATTTTGACATGTCAACGGGCTCTTTCATGATGAATTGGACATTTCTCATTGTTCATGTGGTTTCTCATTAACCACATGGGGTGCGTGGAATGATTTTTTTTACTATAAGAGGCTACCTCATTTTCCATTTTTATTTCCTTATGTATTTTACAAGGTAATGTGGATATTAAAAGCTTTCACAAGTGTTACTGAAGAAAATAAATATCCCCATCATTGATACACCATGTGACCAATAAATGGTTTTATTGTGATGCACAATCATCATTGAGTAAAAACACTTATATTTGTATTTGGATCAGTAGGGGCAGCACAATTCCTCTTGGACAATTCCAAGACCCTTCTCATGGAGAAGGTGACATGCTAGTGGGTTATCTTGAGATAAGGTGTACATGTCATTGATGGAATGTAGTGTTCTATGAACCAACTCGGAACATCACATAATATTTATGACTTCTAGAGGATACCGCCTTTTTGATATTTTCATCCTATTTTCCAAGTATTTTTTATGGATTATCATTTGTATTCTGATTGAAAAGTCGTGTAACTCTAGGGTGCTCATCAGGAAGCTACTGCATGTTCACCGATGGTCTGGAATTCCTTCACAAGATAATAATAACTTATCAAATGGTCTATGCGGGATCTGTTGTTGGTTATTCTCTATACATTTATCATTTTCATGGCCTTTTTCAGGTCTTCTGGTCACATATCTCTTGGTGGATTATGTGATATGTATGTTCTAGCAACCATTCTTCCTTTTTTTTCAGTGGAAATAATAACCATATTAAGAAATTTCATCCATTATAAATTTTTTATGCTAATTTGGCAGGTGTCAAAAGACAATCCCCTTAAAATGTTAAATATTTTTCACACATGTTAACCATTTTCTTTTTATTTATAGATGAAACCATAAATATCATAGTTAGACTAGGGTTAATGAGATCAATAAATTATTAACTCAATTAGTATCCCATTAGAATTGGATATGAATAGATCAATATCGTGATCATGAAAAACTAAATATCTTAATATGTGATTGAAAATATAACTATATATTTAATTTTGAGTTTCCCAAAGAAGATAAGTATTGAGATTCATGAAAATTATTTCAATAAAGATGATGAAATAATGGAAATTGAACCATGTATATGTATAAAATATCATAAGAATAACCAAGATAATTTCCTCAGGAGGACTATAACATGATTTACTTGTAAAAGAGGGGGTGATTGAGAATTAAAATAGTTTTTGAATAGAAAGAGGGTGGCTAGCATGGTGGGAGGGTAAAGAGTTCATAAAAACAACCTTGAAAATATAATTCCTTATAAGTATAAATCATTGACATTTCCCAAGTCATATTCATATATACAAGGATGATAAGAATGATATGCATGAACAACCAAAAAAACCAAGGGAACTAATTGAATCTTGTCAAAATATTTCCAATGTGGTGGATTGGGGTAACTGATCCATCCACTTAATACTTGCGAATATGGGATTATTATTTTAGCCACTATATGTTTCCTATATGGTTTTCTCTGTGTACCACCCAAAATTATCATTCATCAAAAAAAATTAACTTTATTAGGGTTTTATTTAAAAATTTATGTCTATGAGAATATAATTATTCACATGGGGTTTTTTAAATTAATTTGACTTGATCCTAGTAATGGATTTACTATTTCAACATAGATTCATTTTCACCAATAATGGTTAGTTTACCCACAAAATCCTCCAAATTAGAAAAAATGAATTGGGGTGGGGAGAATGAAAACCTGCTACTGGGGAGAGATATTACACTCACTTCAATTTTAGATAATCAAATCAAATCAAATTTTTCATCATCTATAAAATTATCCCCACTATGAGTGGTCTCTTAAGGTTTTATAAAGGTTGAAAGTACAAATCCAATGGTATATGATAAATATTTCCTCTACTTCCAGTACTAGTGGAATAAGTAATAATGGTTTGAGGAAAAAGTGTGGGCCACATAGAGGTATTGATATTAGGAGAAGTTAGATATTAAGGATTTTTTCCAATGAATGAGAGCCCAACGTACCATGTGTGAGAAATAGTCTGGGTCCTGGAAGTCCCAGGTTGGGAACATGAAGAGACACCTATATTGCTTGTGAATGGGGTACAACCCTCACTAAACATTTATTAATAAGGCTTCATGGAGAGTGAGATATGGTCATTAGTAATTGGGAAGATAGGGGTGGTAATATATTGAGGTTAGAGGAATGAGAAAGGGATAATCTAGGCATGTAATGTTTTGTTGTGGTGGATTTGTCATTGAAAAAAATATCTAATAGGGGTCTGAATGTTGATCTCAATGATCTTTTTAAGGAGGAGGATCATTGTTTATCTAAATAATCATTTGACCATAACATTCCACTAGAACCAATATGTTAAAGAACCATAAGGGGCTTGAGATAAGTTTGTATTGTATATTTTTTTAATAAAAATAGGGAATCACAATTCATCCCTCTAACTAAATTATGAAAATATGTCACTATAATTTGAACTATCAACTAATGGGGAAAATTAAAATATGTCTTAACATTAAACCTTATGAGTTATTTCACTCAAATGGATTGGAAGAAATAGACTTCAGGGATCACACTTATTTTAGTTGAATATATGAGAATTATTCCACTTTATTAGTTAAATCGTCAGTTACCTTATATATACACAATTATGACATCACTAGTAAGTAATAATTTAAATTGTGAGGATATAATTTATTTTAGGCGGTGAATGTAGCGACCTGATTTTTCACTATGTTTTCAATTTAAATAAATTATATATTAAATATTTTTTTACTAGCTATATGAAACTAAAATGAATAAAAAAAATTTAATTTCAATATTAAATATATCTTTTGAATCATAGATATTAAAATGAACAGTATAAATTGAAAAAAAATATCATAAAATTAGAAAATAATGTTTGAGTAAATGGAATATTAAATTGGATGTCTTCCTTATAAAACCCTTTTCTGTGCCTGAAAAGATGGTGTTACAAATAACATGACCTTAGTAGCCTTGATATGGTGGTTAATTTATTATATTGGAACAACATACAAGAGAAAATATCCTAAAGGATCTAATATTTTAGTAATCTTAGAAAACATGATTCATACTTGAATTTTAATTTAAATTTGAAAATATAAAATTCAACATAGTATTTTATTGAGAACACTGATATTCCCATAGGCATATCACTACATGTTAAACAAAAAACATTTCATGTCATCTTGGTGAAAGAAAATATAATAAATGGTTGATCTCAAATAATTCGTAATAGTATGTGTAAAATGGAAGCTATCATGAATAAATAATGTATAATCAATATAAAAAAGAAAATATCTAAAAATAGATTCAATTTAATCAATAGCTTAAGCCTGAAGTATAATTTCGTAGGAATAAATTATTAAAAATAATTCCACATAAATATTCGCATGATCTTGGTACATATACATTTATATCATAAATAATCAAATAATCACATTAAAATCAATAACTAATCCCAAAATTTGGAATTACATAATGTCGAACAACATAGACATACCTTCCTGACCTCATACTAAGAAATCATACATAAATGGATATTGCCTCACCCAAATACCCAAGATGTTTTTTCTCATGAGACTTATTGATGCATTGAGGGGATATTTTTGGCCACTCCAATCACATACTACGTCTAATTTATTCCTCATATTAAATGGGTGAAACATAGTGAATATAAAAATTCATATTGAAAAATAAGAATATGAAATGATTATATTTTTTCTAACCAATAAACAAATTCATAAACAATCTAGAGTAATATAGAGATGGGTATAAAAATAGTACATCCCTAGTAATTCATAATATGCACTAAATAATGGTGAGGTAGATGAATATAATTTTAAAAATCACTAGATGGTTTCTTGATGAAAATTTCATTTTCATTTTGAACTAATTTATTGAAAATATTTTAATTTCCCAAATATTATGGAAGAAATGTTTCAATTGAAGGAACATTTGAAACTTGTAAATGAATATTTTATGAAATGGTTGGAAATGATGGAATAATATTTGATGTTTTTAGTATAATATGAAAAACATCCCATTCACACTTTTTAAAAAATCAAAAAGTACATTTTTTAAAAATTAAAATGAAGAATATTATCAACACAATTTTTAAATAAACATGGGTATAATTTTTTTAATAAATAGTTAGTTAAAATTAATAATATATTATTTAAATAATTATAGGTATAAAATTTATATGGAATAAAAACATTTCTGAATGAGTAGAAAAACTAAGTCAGTTTTCCTTAAAAACATGGTTTTGGTACCTTGAGTATCTAAAGAGTATAAAATGATGGAAAACTTTTAATATCCAAAAATTACATGTGGATAATAAATTTTATTTTTTTAATGACATAAATATCAAATAATTACCCCATGTAATACTTAATCATAAACTATCCCAAATAAGGATGGGATTGTGGTGTAAACCCTTACCTCAAGTCTGACATATTTTGTATGTGTCCCAAACTAAAATATATTAAATATATATAAATTATAGATATATTAATGATCCATACTAATATATTTAATACCTCATATTATTTACTAATAATATTTTATCAACCATGTGTTAACAATTCTTTTTTAAAATTACAACTCTGAGAAATAACAGGTTCATTTTTCATGTGTGATTTAGTTCAGTAGTTTCGGTCCTTGTAAATTGTTCATGGTTACATCATCTCATGATGTTAATAATAATTTAAATATAAAATATATTCATTATATATATATATATATATTATATTCATCCATAAAATTTAGTGATAGATAAAATTAATTACACCATTTATAGAGATAGTTTGTTGTACTTACACATGAATGATGTTTCTGTGTTTTTGACGAATGGAAAAAAGAAAAGATAATAACAATTCATATTTAAATACAAATAATTATTTTATATATTTAATATATATAAATTAAATACCAAAGTTTCAAAATCTATGATAAAATAAAAGTAAAACCATATCTTATAGCTTCTTGGAGGTGGCAATCTACACATATGCATTAGCAACGTTATTGTTTTTGAATGGATTGGATGGTAAAAAGATATATGTGATATTATAATTAAATAAGAATAATTATTTACTAAATATCACATATATATAAATATAAATATATTCTACATCAATAATTATATCAATACATGATATGTGATGATGAAAAATGAATTATAATAGTTCGCAGGGCGGTAATATGTTGTAAACATGATCGATGATTTCATTTTCAATTTGATGAAAATGGAGATGAATTTAGGTTATTAATTTTATAAAATGGAATTTTATTATATGGAAGATAATATTTTTCATATATCATCATATTTGGTGAATTTTTGTAAGATATAGAATAAGAAATAAAATTCAAACTGACAGTTGAGCATTATACCTCTTCTTCGAAGAACCTCTTTATGATTATACCAGAAGCCTTCCAAGAACGGTATTTTAATAAAACAATGGAATCTATTTCATTAAAAGGGTTTTAGGTAATGGAGTTAAGAAATTCATGTCCCCTAAAATTATCTTATTAGTTCTGTAGAGGAGAGGAGAGGAGTGTCCTTTTAGAAGTGGGGGAGGGGACCCCCTTTAAAATTTCCAAAAAGAATACAAAATGAAAAAGTAATTAACAAAAAATGTTACTAAAATGTAATTTTATTAAAATGTTTTATATTATATGTTTTAAATATTTCAATAATAAATTATTTAAATTATTATAATTTTAAATAATACAATTATCTTTTTGGTTCAACCACTAGGTAAACCTACTTTAATGTTAACTGTAATAATAAAATTTTCCCAATTTTCACAATTCATTGTGAAATAAAATCGTTTTTTCCATATTAACTGATATACATTACTATTAGTCCAAATATGTAAACCATTTTATCAATTTCAATTCATATATTTGGAATAATTTAATTTTATAATTAAACCTTCAATAACAAAGAAAATACTGGTTTCCAAATATAGGTTTTCATAAGTATAAAATGATTTTATATCAAATTTCAACATAAAATTGATTAAAATGATATAAAATGTATTAAAAATATTATAATTAGAAAAAATAAATTGCAAAATAAATTTTTATGTTTTATATTCAATAAATATAATGGCAAGTTTCAAAAAAATTGTTATTTCCACAATTCAACAAAAAAAATCATTTAGAGAATTCTAAAAAAGTAACTATAAGAAAAATTTAACATGAGTTTTTAAAAGAATTAAGTTCATCTTGTAGAATATATTTTTAAAAATTGGTAAAAAATAATTTTAAATTAAGTTTAATAAATGTGACAAAACATCTTTTTCGAAAAAAACAATGTTTTTAATCATAAAACGAGGCTTATACAAATCTCATGCCTAGAAAAAATTTATATTAATTAAAAACAATTGATTGAATATATAATATGTAAAAATAATTAAAATATTTCTACAGTAGTGATTGTTTTAAAAACATTGTGTGTAGAGAAACAGTTTTTTAGAAAAAAAGATTTCTTTAAATTTAAAACGGTTTCAACTTTAATTCATAATAAATTGATAACCGATGAATTTATATCATACATTTTTAAACCATATAAATTTCAAAATATAGTTACTCATATTCATACCCACCATTTTAACAAATAATTTATAATAGTATACTATATTATAATTCATTTGGACTGAGGTTTTCATGTATCACAAGATATCTGTACAATTATATTTTTCTAAAATGAAATATTCCATGAAATATTAGGGTGTTACATTATTCCACCTTTCAAAAAAAATTCAACCCCATGATTTGAATAATTTTAACTCGTGAAAAAGTTTGGGCAGTCCTTCATAATTTATTTAGGTACCCAAGTCACTTTTCCTATCTCATGATTCCCCCAAAATACCTTTATAAGCTGAGACATCTGATTCCTCAACACATTCACTCTATTTTCTAGAATATGGATAGGATATTCATATTAATATAGGTGAATTTACAATTATATTTGGTTTTAGGTGGGCACATCTATTGGGTTTAACATGTACATCCTTACAATTTATATATGAAAAATATCAATCACTTCAGAGAGAATTGGTGGTATTTCAAAATAGTATGCCACAACTCCAACTATTTCCATGATTTCAAATCAAATTGTATTCCTAGGGCTCAATTTACTTTTCTTACCAACCTTTATAAAAACCATCCATGGATCTAATTTCAATAAAAGTGACTTCCCACTTAAAATTACAAATAATTTCTCCGGTTACCAACATATCCCTTTTACCTACTTTGAGCTTCTTTGATACCGATTTGAATATTCTTTATCTTTATTTTTATCTCCTTCATAAGTTTTTAGCCTACATGCTCCCTTTCACTAACTTCATCCCAAACATTTATAGTGAAATATCCCAAAAATTTTAACATTAAGTCATCGTTATTTTTTAATTTATGTAAATCAAAATAAATTTTTTGTTTTATGTTAAGATTAAATATATAAAATTAGATAAATAATACAGAAAAATAAATTTTATAAATACAATTTCTTATTATTTTTATGATAAATGATGATTTTTAAATTATTTTCTCAAATATTATTTTGTTTATACTCTATAATAATGTTTTAAATAATGTAGTATTTTCAAGAAATAAAATTTTATTTTATTTTAATATTTCAAATTATAAACAAATTATTTTAAAAATTATTGATTTATAATTTTTGAATATATATAACTATGTGTTAGAATTATAAGAAAAAACTATTTAATTTAAATATATATGTAGGTATAAATGATTATTATTTTAAAACATTAAATTTTAATAAAAAATTAATTATATTTTAAAAAGTAATAAATATTAGAAATGAATACAACTCTAAAATTTATAAATTGTAAAGAAAATAAATTTTATTAAGAATAATAACTATTATAATTATTTTTAATGTGTAATTATAAAAATTTAAAAATATTAGTTTTATAATAAAATCAATATTTTGAATTTTTTTATATTTATAAATATATAATACAAATTTTGATACTATTTTTTTTTGAATTTCTAATATAAATAAACCTATATTGATATTAGATTTAATTTCAAATAAAATATAATGTAAATTGATCAAATAAAAAATACATTAGAATAGTGAAAAGGGGGTGCGTTGATCTAATTTAGAAGGGTGGATCTAGGGATTCGTTTCATGGGAGCCTAGGAGGTAGGTTGAAGTCAAGGTTCTCGAGAGGTGAAAGGGGATTCCGTAGGAGTTAAGGGTCGAAGCTGATGGGAGGAATTGTTTCATGGCCAAACAATCTTGATCAATCTCAGAAATGGGATCAACCACTTGTGAGGTCCTCGGTTCTGGACGTCGAGTAAGGATCATCTTCCAGTAAATGATATCCAAATGTGGATAGGGTCCGATCATTGATGGAGAACTATTTGTCAACATCCTATTGTCGATATATAATAAATTATATGTCTGTAATCATTTTATTTTTTAGGTTTCAAATTTTCATGGATCATTTTTAACCCAATAGTTTTATGTTTGTTTGTTTCAACACTTTTTTTTACCTCAATCATTTTTCATAGTCCCATGCTCATCATTTTGTGGTTCAGCAAATTATAGACATCAATTTTATTAATTCCCTATCAACTTTATTCTGAAATCGTTATCATCATTTATATTGGATTATGAACAAATTATATTCGTCCACGTATATAAACACAGTCGATTATATATATATATATCCCAATATTTTTTCATTATACTATTTAAAAATGGCATAAATCATTAATGGATTTGAGAAAATAGTAAATATTTTTTTTGTTGGGAAAATATGGGGAATGGAAAAGTGCCGCAAAGAGAAAGTCAACATCAAAGTGGCTGCCTTGCGAAGACCATTCGCAGAGCCCTGCACTGCGGCCGGTGCGAAGCCGGAACACTACTCTGTGGTCACCACATAGGAAAGAGGCGGGAGGCTATGTGGTTATGATTCACTGGATGAGAATCCTTAGTCCATGCTAGGAGACGAATTGACCTCTATGAGCCCGGGAAACCTAACTGAAGCCTCTGTAGGTGCCGTGAAGAGAGCTCCTCACTGTGGGGGGGATGGCGGTCAGCTCTGTGGTTATGATGAAGTTGACGAAGTCCTCAGTTGATTGTGGAGAACCACATGGCATTGGACGGAGCAGTCTATGATTCATGATGCCTCTCACTTATAAATACTAGGATCCCCTTGAGCCCAAAGGACGAATACCATGACCTTTCACCTTCTCTTCTCTCAAATCATAAAGCACATTGTATTCTATGAATCCTTAAGAAAAATGAGCTCTTACAGGTACTTGACCATTGTGAAGTACCCTTCCCTTAGCTCAAATATGACATATATTCAAGTAGAGATGCCCTTTGTAGAGCCCATGGTCCACTGTGAAGGAAGGATATCCTCAAGGGGACTCAGGTCTTTGCAAATAACTCATGCTTTGCGAAGTACCCTCCATGAACATGTAAACCATATTCCTAGGCAGGGTCACTGCGCTTTGCAAATAAAATTGCTTCTTAGTGATATACTTAACAGGATACCTTTACTTCGTGAAGCCTTACTCCGCAAGTGTCGTTCCACTTCGTGAAGCACCCTCCTTATGCACCTATTCTACATGCCTAGACTATGCCACCCCACTTCGCAAATCATACTCTTCCGCGAAGCCCTTCCACTCCATAGAGCACCAAAGCTTCATAAGGCCTCTTCTTGTGGACCCCTTTGCTCTAAAACCACTTTTCCCATATGAAACTCCAGGTTCTTACAAAGTGACTTCAAGGTCCCTTGGTCGGTGCTTCACGTTGCGTTACTTAGCCTCATGATTCTTTATATAGGCAGGAAAAAAACTATTTCTTCTTCACATAGCCCTGCTAATATGGGCCCCCAAGTGGATCACTTGACAACACCCCCACAATATGGAATTTTTGGTTCCATCACTTCACCAAGGGTTAAATCATTCTAGTTATTTATGTCGTAGGGGTGAGGAGTGAACCCACCTCATCCAAGCTACAAGATGTTAAATTACCAAGTGCCATCATCGCCAATACATGCTGTTAAAATGTTGTCTCACCCCATGCATTCTACACAGGGTACCCCATCTCAAAAATTCTGCACACCCACTCATCTCCACGAGAGAGAGATCTTCCTCACAAGGAATGAGACCTACATTGCTAGAGCGGAGCCTGTATGCAGGTAATGGTGACTATCTTGTTGTAAGCCCTTATCCTTTATTACAGGAGGTGGTACCCCTACTCCTACTTTATTCTTTAGTTCCCAAGTCTAATAGGTGAGAAGGGAAAAAATATCCTTGATACCCCATCCCTCCCCCTCCATTCTTTGTCTCCACTGGGCCTCCATCATGCAGTAAGTCCCAATATCCATCTCCCTAGGCCGCTCCATGCATAATACATTGTTTCCTCTTTGGGCTGCTAACCACGTGTATGCCCATGATTCTTCTTTGGTCTTCTAATAATGTGTAAGCCCATGTTTCCTCTTTGAGATGCTAACCACGTGTAATACCAATTTCACATCCCATGGATGCACCTTCAACAACTTGATTGCCAGGCCTTAGCTACCTCTTGTTCCTCACACAAATAATGACTCATGTGGGGTTAGAGTAAGTATCGGCCATGGAATCCTACCTTGGCCTCCTTAGCGTGTAAGCCCCAAGCATCATCTTGTGCTACATAGGATTTGATCCTTACCATAGAATGGTATATAGGAAGCCTCCCTGAGGTTCATTCCCCATACCTATTGGTCCTGACCCCTTCACATCAGTTCACCTTCACCCCTCATGACATTAAAATATATCCACCATGCTGAACTATGTAGACATTGATCCTGGCCAAGTTAGGGTACATAAGAAGCCTCCCTGAGGTTCAAGTTCAATACCTATGGGTCATGGCCCCTTCACATCGATTCACATTCATCCCACATAAAATTAAAATGTACCCACCATACCGAACTACATGGACTTTGATCATTGCCTCAGAGGAAGGGTAAGTAGGAAGCCTCTCCAAGGATCAAGCCCAACACCTACTTGACCCAACCCCCCTTCATATCAGTTCAACTTCTTCCTTCATGATGTTAAACTACATCCATTATCTTGAACTCGGTAGACTTTGATCCTTGCCAAGGCAGGGTATGTAGCGAGCCTCCCTGAGGATCAATCCCAATAACTATTTTTCCTGAACCCATCACATCAATTCACCTTTGTCCCGCATGAAGATAAACTATATCCACCATCCCAAACTACATGTACATTGATCCTTGCAAAGGCAGGGTATGTAGGAATCCTCCCTAAGGTTCAATCCCAACACCTACTTGACCCGACCACCCTTCAAGTGGATTCACCTTCCTCTTGCATGATTTTAAAATTGATACCCCATCCCAAACAATGTGGACTTTGATCATTGTCTTCAAGGAAATGTACGTAGGAAGACTCCCTGATGTTCAAGCCCAACACACATCAGTTCTAAACACTTAATGTTAGTTCATCCTCATCATACATGATGTTAACCTATATGCCCCTTTTTGTCCAGAAAAACGTTAAACTGTACCCATCTGAACTACTTGAGCTTTGAACCTTATCTCCTAGACAAGGTACATAGGAATCCTCCCGAAATTCCAACCCCAATAAATGGTAAGCTGTTTTGTCCCCCAATTGATGGTAATTTTTTGGGTTCTTGAATCAATGGTATGACTTTGTGTTCCCCAATAAATAGTAAATCATTAGGTTCCCCAATGGATGGGAAGTCGTTGTGTTCCCCAATCGACGGTAACCTGGTTTGTTCCTTAATCGACTGTAAGACATTATGTTCTCCAATAGATGGTAAGATGTTGTGATCCCTAATCGATAGTTAGCCATTGTTTTTTGCAACTGATGGTAAGCCATTATACACCATCTAGAAGTAATTCTTTATAATCCCAATCGATGGTAAGCCGTTGGAAACCCAACTAGCGGTAAGCGGTTGTTAGCCCCACACAACGGTAAGATGTTGTAAGATGAACTACGTAGGATTGATCCCTATCTCCTTGACATGGTAGATAAAGATCCCTTATAAGAATCAACCCCAAACACTACTAAAATTTGGTGTTCCCCCAATTGGGATCCGCATCTCTGGTCAGACCCTCGAGCGTCAGACCAACCCCAGGCTACTAACCACGCTTAAGCCCCAGTATATTTTCGGGTAGTTGTCCTATGAGTACACCCTAGTCCTATACCCCCATCCCAAACTACATGAACTTTGATTCCCTACTTCGAAGATACGTAGGAAGCATCCTCAAGGTTCAATTTTATCACTCACGTCTTATCTTGGTCTTTCCCTCGAGCCCTTGTGTTTCAGGGAGGTCAGGTCACAACCAAGAGGTTCCACTTCATCTAGGTCCCATCCATGCATTCATTCACATGGTTCGCCTCCTCAGGTGTCCCATTTCCCCCACCAAACTATGTGAACATTGATTACCTTCCACTGGGATATGTAGGAAGGCTCTTTGAGGCTCAAGCCCAAAATCATCATTGCTCTCGCATCAGCTCCATCTCACTCTCCATCCACTCTCAAGAATACATATCCATCATGTTGCATACTAGGGACTCCACATCTTAGTGAGATCATGTCACCCACTTTCTTTCTACACCTAGTAGCAATCAGGTAACAAACCATGTGTTATCCCCAGCATCGGTGATTCCTACCAGGGTTGAACCCTTCTGATCCACTCCCTTCAGTCTTCCAATCCGTCTGATTCATCTCCTCTAGACATTAAACTTGTGGCATACCAATTTTTAAACATGGAAAGCTGAGGAAAAACTTAGAGACATTCATTTGGAATAAAAACCCTGCATTCGGTGTGGGATGCCTCGGGCTTCCCTGCCCTCAAAAATCCCTGTAATATTGGGATGAAAACCAGATGCATCAGTGTTCAAGCATCCGGACATGCAAGCAATGACCAACATGACTACTTCCCCAACCGAAGGTTGCTACCCTGACCAGAACCTTTTGAATTTCCTGAAAAAAGGATCCTAATTAATTAGAGTCTAGGAATACATGGCACTGGGATGAATTTCATGAACAACATCTTCAGTCAATGAGGGAGACCCGGACTAGGCAACGAGTTTTGGGGAGGATTCCATGAATGGAGGAATCGGAATCCCATCATCATGTTTTGACCACGAATAAAACATCCATGAATAGGAGATGGATGTTGCCTACCTTTGGACAGAGGGAATGTGGGGCAACAGCTGAGCATCCTCCAAATGAGAGAAGGATGTGCACCTCAGCGAAAGTGTCTGAAACATAAATAGTGAACCCGAAGTGAAGTTCGTCTCTTCAATGTAGAGATTATTAGTTCTTGAGAAATTAGTGGGTTATTGTGTCAAAGAATCCATTTATCTGGTGCCAGGTCCAACCAAGAAAATAGTGGACCTTCTGTGAAACTCACTAGAAATTGGCGCAGATGAACGTTGGATATCCCAATCTATGACGTTGTTTGTGTTGATCCTTCCTACCAGCCTTGGAAGACGGAATGTCATTAGGGCACTAGACATCACTTTTTCTTCCTTCACCAATAATGGTTAAATCTCCCAGCATTTCATGACCCAAGCTATCATCACAGGAAACTGATCACCACCCACCGACCGACGTAGGGGTAGGGGAAAAGTCAACGCAGCAATTTCACGTAGCCTTATCCCCCCCATGGAATCCTCCATGTCCATGCCTGTTGGGCACCCACAACCCATCTCCCCTTCTGATGTTGTTCAGAGAAGGGTGAAAAAAATATCATTCGATTATATGAGGAAGAGGGGATTATCCCAAACTGGGATATGGCACAAAAAGACTTAGAGGCTTCTGCACCTTGTCTCCACCACTGCCCACAAGGGACACTTTGGGAACCACTACTCCCCACATTGATGGAAAATCGTATCGGGAGCCTTTGCATGGAATGAATTGACAACTCTCTCCCCTAGGCCATGGAGGTGAAGGATTTTCAAGGCCATCCTGGATAGAATCTCATCCCAGGAGCCACTGAGGAGGGCTCCCACTAGGCCGCGTCAACACCTCCACCTAGTACCATGAGTTTAAGAGAAGGTAAGCTATCTGCATGCCCTTTTGGCCCCATTCTGATTGACCCGGAGCCAATGTCGGGTGTAGGCTAAGGAGGATGCCCATCGATGGGTGTCAATGTTAGTGACTACCGTGGCCCATGCCACCACTGACTCATACGATTAGTTCCCTATTTATTCTGACCAGGGGGACACAGATGCCTGGCCCAGAGTGAGGCCACAACCACCCCATTGGTAGGCTGGGACGACTCTCATGGTCACTGATATAGGTGGTTCCCACCACAGGATGACTCGTGGAAATAACACCCTGTATGAAAGGACCTCCACATACCGTCACCAATGAAAGTGCAGGTCTTCCCTTCTCCCATGATCGACATGGAAGTCCTCCCCATGCCACCTTCAATCCGAACGAGGGTTCACCCCACTGTGGTGACACTCAGAATGGAAGTCTCTTCTGCACCCATGACCCTTAGTATGGATCCATTACCCCTGTCAAAATTCACTAGTGTGAAGATGTTACATGTTCATTTTATCATCATTGTGGGGGAATTCCCCATGTCCATAAAGCTGCTGATGAAGGCCCTTCGTTTCCTAGTAACAAGAGAATTGGATATTTGTCTCGCTTCAGGGGTACCCAAAATGGATTCCCTACCTGTGTTCAGCTTGACCAGTATGAGGACCCTCCTCGTACTAACACTTCCAGAGGAAATAAGAATGGAGGTGCTACCTACATTCCCAATGGCTCTAGCAGTGGTCATACGTGCTCTATCACTTCCCACGGAGATTCCCTCTATGCGTCAGCCAGTGGACATGGATGTACTCCATGTGTTCCCTTTGAAATCTATCTAGGTGCTCTTCATACCCTGACTCACACATGTAGAAGTCCTCTCCACCATAACACCAGTTTGACTGAAAGTAATCCTTGATCCAAAAATTTACCATGTCCCAAAGATCCATCCTGGGGTCGGAGGGTGGGTATCTGTCACCATGAAAAGAATTGTGGGAAAATACAGACCACAATTAAACCATTCGGCTTCTCAAATTATGACGTAAATATGATTTTTCCAAGTAACCCTCACTTCGATCCTCTGTGTCAAGGGCTGGGGCCGGGATGGGGCATCTCAACTTCATACTTCTAGATTGGGGGGTCCAATGGATCCCTTCCTACCTCCATAGATACATCTAGGAGGATGAAAATTTGTCATTTATCTAGGTTTTGGCCTTGAAATTACCCCCATCATTTCTAGGATCACTCTCTACCTCAATGAGATATCACAGAGAGTTATTCTAGGGAATGATAAATGATGAGAAGCAGACTCACCCACCATTAGTAGACATAGTCCCAACGCTGTAAACTGTGGTCGCCAGCCCATCTTATCGCGATATGTTGGCTAAGACAATGAACTCTTCAAAGGATATCCCAAGATGTGGCGGTTTGTTATCTCTCTCTCTGTATTCTCCATCGGCCAGCCCACTATCTCATAGGTCTACTTTAGTACCGCTATTGGTTCCCTAGATCCCTCTAAATAACTATTGGGAAAACCAGTGGCCAAACCTCGAGTCTGAGCTGAGGAGCTTTTAGTACATTCTTGCGACGGACCATTTCCCAGAGATGCATTGTCCAGTCGCAGCACCGAATTTCAGTGCACCAGAATCGCTCACCCAATAATAATTTTGATGCTTTCACCAAATCCTTTGGGAGATTCAATTTCATATTCATCATCGGCAAGTGTCTTACCCCAATATTGAGGCCCACTTTGATGACCTTGGTCAACAGTTTCGTTTGGTTGATTTATCCACACTCCCTAGGGCCCAACAACCTTAGTCACCAAGACGTTATAGGACTCTATAACAACGATGATTTCAGAGCATTAAAGTGCTCTGTAGGATAATCATGGAGGATTCCTATTATTTAGGTTCATATTTTGGGGTATTATGATGCCCTATATATTAGTTTTATCTAGTGCCGACCCGATTTTCCAGGAGATATTCAGGATATGTCTCCAGGAGGAGTGATACTTTACATGGCCATCCTACCAAGGGGAGAGAATGAGGTAGATCTCCTTAGAGAGGACATACCTCCCAAGGGAGTATTGAACCTATTAGATCTATTGAGAATGGTCACTCACTAGAAAAGAAACTTATTGGCTCTTTTTGTACCTATCAAGTCATTAGTCCTCATTTAGAATCCCAATAAAGGAAAACATCATCACGAGGTCTTCAAACCCTTTGACCTATCTAGCTCAGTGAAAAAGATGGAGGATGATCCCAAAAAAGCCACGTTGCATCAACAACTAATAGAACACTAGAATATCGTTGATGAACTCCTTACTGAATGTGTCGTAGAGTGACAAATGAACTATGGTGATCATCAGCTGGGGTAGTTGGGGCAGGTAAAATAGTATTACAGCAAATTTCCACTATGTGAACCTAACCATCCATCCCACATAAATAGAATAGTGGTTTCGAATTATGGAAAGATGGAATGGTATGTGTCTTCAAATCCACCTGAGTGGCGTGATTATCCGTGGAACCCAGATTAGGTTCCCCCAGCCACTCTGCATGTCATCCCACAAGTTGCTCCATGGGCGGTTGAGCCTGCTTATCAGGTTGAAGAACCTACCAACGCACAGGTGGTGAGGGATCCTCATAAAGATAGGAATCCCCACACAGATGATCTGATGGTGGTTCTCATTTCTCACATTGAGGCATTGGAAACTTCACAAGTGGAAATACAGCCTGATGGAAAGCCATATCTTGTGTGGGTCGACAATATACCATCACCCCTCAGTTTCATAAATCCATAATCTCCCTTTAATGGGATGGGAGATCTGCCTTAGTATTTGGCTTACTTCATCTCAAGGTGCGGACCTATGATATGAACTCCAACGTAGCAAGAGGCTTTCAAACTCTGATGTTTTGTATAGACACTGGAAGGGCCTGCTTTTTTTTGGTATAGCCAGCTACCCATCGGGTCGGTCGCCAGCTAGAAAGACCTTCATAGATAGTTTCTTTACTAGTTCAGCGCCACAACCCAGAAGAAAAGTATTGCAGACCTCTTTAAGTGAATGTAGAGGCCTAAAGAATGCATAACATACATTTTTCTGAGTGGAAAGGCCTCACCTACTCCCTGGATATGTTGTTGACTCATGAATAGCTGCTGAAAATGTGTGTAGGTAATATCAAGACTGAAATGGTCCCCTCTCTCATTACCTAGAATTACCCTGGGGGATTTTTGGATTTCTATGATAAGGCCCAACATCTAGATGAATCCTTTTAGTAAGCCAAGCATGCACATTTTTTGCCTCCTAAAATTCCTGTGATAATATACGCTAAGGTTGATCCCACCATAGTGACACAAATAGAGGCCCTCAATCCACCGGATTTGTAACCAGTGGAACCAACTCCACATCCCCATAGGGGCCCTCCACCTCCATCTTCGCCTCTTTCCAAGTATTACCAACCGCAGAATCAGCAGGCGGCCACTCGTAACATGCTACCATCACCCAGGTTAGATAACAATGTTCCACCTCCTCGATCGGCTCATACATCCCCTCGATAGGGCCATGCTCCAAAATCCCCCTTCATGGATATGAGAAACCAGACCTACTCATTCAAAGAGGCTCAGGTCCCTGGTTATTTCCAAAGCACCTTGAAATATGGACTTCTACGTTTGCATGAATGTCGGAGTCCCAAAGAGTCGGATATCACTTATTGCCCCAATTTTTTCCCCTATCACCAGATCCCTGGGCACACCCTCAAATAGTGCTATGTGTTTACAGACAAGATTCAAGACTAGGTTGAAAATAAATTAGTTAGGTTAGTCCCACCTCTAATATAAGTGGAATGTGTATTTGTGAATACAGGTTGTAGTAGTGACAGTAAAGGTGAGTGGAATTAGGTTTCTTACCATGTGTCCTAGGATTATGATGACTGGATTTCACATAAAACAGTCATTTGTGCCCATGGTATTATCCGTGAATATATGAATAGACCTAATCATTCAGAAGATGTTCCGTCATCCACAACCAATACTTCTTTGCCAACAGCTCTACCTTCCACTTCCTAGAAGAACATACATCTGCGACACAAGGGAAAACAAAGTCCCCCACCGATGTCGTCATCACCCCGTACTCTCAGTGACTTCATGACCCCAAATATGGAAATTCCCCCCCAAATATGAGCAGCAGTGGAGGATTATTCATTCAATAAGAAAGGGTATGCTTCAGCTGATACCATGGAGCTGGTAAACCCCAACATGCTTCTTAGCATCGAGGAGTGCCAAACGGATCCTCCCAACGTCCCCTGCTATTGCCAGCTTTGATGGAGTTGTGTCTATAACGGTCATTAAAGTTCTTCGGTCAGTAATTCCATCTAGGATATACATGCCACCAAAAATAGATAGTAGACCCAGTGTAGAGTTCAACACCAGCAGCCTTCTCATCTGGTGTCATTAGGTCTACCTTCCCCATTTTTTGTGTTATGTGACCACACAGAGTCACCCCTAAATCGACGTGATAGCAAGGTTCAATTATGGAACTTATTTAGTCATATGTCCCACACCCAGTAGTCACTCCAAGAGCTTTAACTAGCAATCAGTGGGGTATTCCTAGCATCAATCAACTGCCGGATCAGCCAGAAGGGAATGTCGTACCTCCTTCTACAAAAAGCCCCCTGTATGTAGTAGTTCATGCTTGGAAAAGAAGTATGATATTCTTAATCATCATTCTGTAATTCTAGTATATCTCTATATCCTTAAGGCTCTTCTCCCATCATCATATGTGCGCATTTCCCCTGCCAAGGCTTTAAGAATCCACCTCTAATTTGAGATAGATGTAGCATTAGAAGAAGCCATCCATGCTGAGGCATCCGAGCATGAAAAATGCAAGACCATTATCACTTTCACTAGAGAAGATGAAGCCCCCTCCCATACAGGGCACATTCAACCATTGTATATCACTGGCCAAATCAACGGCATGGATATTCTTCATTGTCTTGTCGACAGAGGCTCATGGAACAACCTTATCCCAACACAGACACCCTATAGGATGGGGTTGTATGAGGATGATCTGAGTCCCTTGGACCTAAAAATCCAAGGTTATGATAGGACGGAAGAGACATCGTTTATTAAGATCCTCTTAAAAACCCAGATCAAAGGCCTAGTGTCCATCACCGCATGAATGGTTATTTTTCCAGACACCGCCTACAACACGTTGATGGGCAGGCCATGGATCCACCTGCATGCGGCGATCCCTTTATCATATCACCAGTGCCTTAAATACTCCCTTAATAGTCGAGTGGTAGTAATCCAATGTGACACATCCCCCTTTTCCTCTTGTGAATCCCGGTACCTAGATGCAGACTATTACTACAGAAAGGAAAAGCAGATTTAGGGTAACGAGGTTGAACATGCCACGGCTGCAACCGACCCATGGATAGATCTGGAAGAGGCCTACATCTTTCCAATCCACCAATTGGAGTCTATGACCCCATATATGAGACAATTCTTTGTTGTTTTTAGAATGAGGGGAGAGCACATTCCCATGTCTAAGCGATGCTGGAGGATCACTTTGTATTCCTACAAAAATCAGACTTGGGTGATCCCAGAACCCCCTACCCCCATAAGGTATCAATATTCCCACCTCATGGAAATGGTAGTATTCCATAATTTCTTGTTCTTGTAGGCTTGGATATACTTGATCAATATGATGTTCCACCATTGCTTCAATATCATCAAGTGTGGCCCTTTGTGACAAAGACTATATGGGTTCAGATTGACATCATTCATTTCCATGTTTTTGACAGCACATGAGTCCCTCGATGTAGTGTCTACCACCTCTCACACTGGCACCCATCTTCCATCATGATCTGTTGACTCAGAGGAAACACCACTTTCCAAGGATCCATAATATATATGTGAAGAATTTGATTGAGAAGATGATCATCCCACCATTGAGGAGGGCATCTCCACCACAATCTATGAACTAGTACAGGTGAACCTCAGTAGTGAGACGTATCTGAAACCCACATTGATCAGTGTCGTTATGCCTATAAAATAGCAACAGTAGTACATGGACTTCATGAAGAAACATCATGATGTATTTTCAAGGAGTTGTAACAAAATATCGGGACAATATCCCATGGTATCCATCCACCTCCTCGGTCTCCCAGCAAATCATTGTGGGTTTAAGTAGCATCCCAGAATGATATCCCCTTCTCACGATGCCATAGTCGAGGCCAAAGTTGATAAGTTCATCATATAAAATTTCCTGAAGGAGGTCCAGTACCCATGATGGATAGAAAACATTGTGCTTGTTTGGAATAAGAATGGATAGATCCATGTTTGCATTGACTTCCAGGATCTCAATTGTCATTGTCTAAAGGATGATTTTCCCCTTCCTATGATAGAACTGTTGATCAATTCCACAGCCAGGTTCTAGGATCTCTCCTTCATGGATGGGTATTCTGGGTATATCCATATCTTAATGGCCCCTAATTATGAAAATTATATAGCTTTCAAGGAACCACAAGGTACTTTTTGTGACCAGGTAATGCCCTTCGTTCTATAGTATGCAGGTATCACCTATCAGTGTACCATGCATCGCATATTTAAGCTGATCATTAGGACATTAGTGGAAGGTTATGTTGAAAATCTGGTGGTAAAATCTCTCCAGCATCAGGACCATCTCAAAGACCTTTACAACATGTTTGGAATCCTCCACTCCCACCACTTAAGAGAAAACCATTGAAGTGTTCCATCGGGGTTACCTTTGGAATATTTCTCAATTTCATTGTCAGATATAGAGGCATCAAGAACGATTTGGAGAAGATTAATGAAATCATTCAAATCTCTCCTCTAAGAAACATTCGAGAGATCCTAGGCTTTCAAGTCCACCTATCCTACATGCACCAATTCATCATGAATTTGGACGGAATGTGTAAGCCCCTTTCTTTTCTCATGAAGAAAGGTGATGTCTATCAATGGGACAATGAATGTTAGAATTCTTTTGAGGTAATCAAGAAGTATCTACTCTATCCTCTGGTCCTGATGCCTCCCATTTTTTGAAATCTGGCAGTCCTTTATGAGACCTCCCTGGAATAATCACTCGGTGCCCTTCTCGCCTTAGAGAATAAAGAGGGAATAGTAAACTGTCCCTACAATCACAGCCGCATGCTCCACGATACAGAGACCAGATACTCCCTTATCAATAAGAGCTTATATGCACTGGTATTCGTAGTAGAGAAATTAGGCCATTACTTGCATCACCATGAGGTACAGCTGGTATCCCGAGTGGATCCACTGAAGTAAATCCTAAACTGCCCCATCGTGATCCCCTAGCAGTTTGACATAACTTTTGTCCCTCAGAGGGATATCAAGGGGAAAGCATTGGTATACTTTGTTTCCATACATCCTTATCCCATGGACCATTCTATGAACATTGATTTTTCATATTAGTAAATCCTCTCAGTAGATTAATCCATTCTGTGTTGGAAAATTATCTTTAATGGTGCTTCCCAAAGCCCTTCCAGCAGAAGACTCAATGACCCAAGACTCAATAGAGTAGTCCTGGGTATTATCTTCATCACTCCGGAACAAGCTGTTTTTTCATATTCATTCATACTATTACATGGCTATACCATTAAGGAGGCAGAGTACCAGGCTCGCATCACTCGCCTTGAGCTGTCCCTGAAGATTGACATTCTCCACATTCATATAAAAGGGGAATATGAACTAGTCATAAAGAATATCAATGGTGACTATTTCTTTAGGAAGTCAGAGGTTGTACCACTATTGGAATGTACTCACAAGTTGATGACCTCATTCCCATCTCTACCAGAGGTTACTCATGTTTGTTGTTCACAGAACATATGAGCTAACACCTTGTCCAGTCTAGCTGCATCGTTTTCAGATCTTGGTCAGGGTGATTTAATTATCCACATGACACACCGTAGAGTCTTTAACCATGTCCCTCCATATGGTTAAGATAGCCCATAGGTAAGCCACCTTATCATCACCACCTCCATATCAGGACCTCTAGGTCCCCCTGATGCAGTGATGGAAGTGACCCCTGACTGGAGGACACCTTTTATCGAGTACCTCCAGCACATCAATGTCCTAGAAGATTGAGCCGAGCGTGAGCGATTCTGGTGCCTCATGTTGCAATTTACTCTCTAGAGTGATCCTAGTCTTGATAGGTTCCTTTAAATGTTATGGTTTGATGGGTTTATCCCTTTTTTCATTCAAGGAGTTGAGATTTTACAATTCATGAAGGAGGTTCATGCCGACTCATGCGGGCCTCATCAGACCAGGCCAAAACTATCTCACCAGATCCATAGACTGGGGTATTTTTGTCCCTCCAAGATCTATGACTTCATAAAGTATTCCAAGAGGTGTCATGCATGAAAAATACATTCAAACTTTGTGCATCGGCCGCTAGAGACTTTCCACACTACCAAGTACTCTTGGCCCTTTTCAGTGTGGGAAATCGATGTTGTGGGGACATATCCACCAGTGAAATCTCACCAATATTGGTTCATCCTGACCACTATGGATTTATTTTCCTAATGGTAATAGT
Organism: Viscum album; assembly: GCA_963277665.1. Lineage (NCBI taxonomy): Eukaryota > Viridiplantae > Streptophyta > Magnoliopsida > Santalales > Viscaceae > Viscum > Viscum album. The sequence goes on from OY728120.1 coordinate 1,646,138,759, forward strand.
AAATTCTACTCAATGAGGACATGCCCCAATCAGTCGTTTAATTTTTGAGATCCAACATTATCTACCAATTTGGAGTCCATCAGGCCATCCTCACTGATAATGTCACAAAACATCTGGTCAACTGAGATTAAAAAGTTGTATTCCATTTAAAAAATCTATTCTAACCATACCTTCCACTATCATTCTCAAGAAAATGGACAGATCGATGTGTTCAACCAAAACCTCTAAAACATTCTTCAAAAAATGGTAGGTCAAAAAAATAAGAGTTTCCTAGACAAACACCCCAAAGCCCTCTGGGACAATGGGACAATGACTCGAAATTTCACACAGGTGACCACATATTCCTTGGTAAATGGAAAAGAGTCAATCCTACCCATCGAGATTCAATTTCTTTCATTATGTTCAACTGTCTATGATTTTCATGAACGAGATAAGGTAGTCGAAATACGTCTGGCTGAATTGGATGCACTTGATGAGAATAGGAATCATGCCCAAGAAAATCTGGAAAGGAATCAGAATAATATAGCCAGATATTTCAACAATAAATATCACCTCATCCATTTCTTTCAAGGTGACATGTTTTTGGCTCTGAGAACACTAATGATACCTAGTATGAAACCTCCTAAGCTAAAGCCCAAATGTGAAGGACCTTACATCATTCACAAGGATTACCCCAATGGAGTGTACTCCCTGGTTACCATGGATGGAGAGCGTACAACTCCTCCCACATATGCCAAATTCATCAACCAATACCTTCCCTATGAATCCTGGTCCTACATGAACATAAATTGTTGTGTCCCGTATCATATTAAACTGCTTCTCGATCCCACATGATGATAAACTACAAAAAATTCTGAGATCTATGAACATAGACTATGATCTATATGGTCCCACATGACCTTAATCCATTCTGTTTTCTCCATATGAAGTAAAAATGTTGGAATGGTGTGGACTGAATGTTGTAACCCTATTCAGCATTTGTCCTCACCGAAACACGTTAAACAACATGACACCTTCATGAAAGACCTATGGATTGATTCCAATCCTCATGGTATATGTAGGAATTCTCATATGCCTCCTCTAGATTCCATCCCCCATACACATCTTTCACTATCCCCCTGGGTATGGTTTCCTTGGAGGATCCCACATGGTGTAGTTTAGGCTTCTCTGGCCCCAAAAATTATGGGATCACGATAATCTTAACATGTTCCCCTCCACATTATTCTATCCTCTCATGTCCTCCCAACATGAATTTAAACTGTGTGGACCATTCAAAACTATGTGTGGCTTGATTCACATCTTTATGGGATATATAAGAATGCTCAAAAATTTCATCCGTAGGCCCAGCCCCAACTTCAAGATCTCCCCATAGTTCGAAACACATGGTGTGGTGTTGGATTTTTCCCTTATTCACGCCATGTTCATCATAACCACACCATGTATCCCTTTGCATGGAGATCTCCACCTCTTTTTCCATCCTTCATAACGTTTAACTTCCCAGGCACATTTATGCTGCACACACTCCCTTAATTTGGGTATTCATTATCTTTCACATCCAAAAGGATCCCTGAATGGAATGGATGCTGGGCCCTGGGGATATTCTACCATTTCAGACCAATGTCTTTGTGGATCATGAATCAAAAATTGATAAATGTCTTGTATTGGGAATGTGGTTAGTGGTCGACCCTCTTTTTTTGTTCCTATTTCATGTCACACAATATGAAAGTTGTGTTTCAAACATGGTCAAAAGCTATTCATCATCATTTTCACCATCCTCATATGTCCCAAATATTTGGTGTGTTGGTTAATTATGTCTTTCTATCCCTATGAACGTCATTCTTCCTCGGGCCGGAGTGTGATCCCAGCTGCCTTACCCTTATATGTTGTGGAGATCCTGGTCCTATTCCTTATTTCCTACACCGAGCATTGATCACATGGGCTTAAGATATTTGGAATGGAAATACCCATGTAAGGTGGGACAAATCAATGGGTTTAACTCTATAACCTTAAACTAAGATCACCATCATCCTCATTGCAAGACGTTAAACTTCGAACTAGTTGGGACATCCCGCCTTAGATCCCTCGACATTTTTGACCCATGGCCTATTTTCTAACTCAGGATTGTGCAGTGTGGCCTGGACTCTATGTCCATGTTCACGTCAGGCTATTTTTCCATGTGGCGTACATCCCCTTGGGACACCCCTCTGTTATCGTCCTCACTGGAAGATGTTAAACTATGAACTGGCTCGGACTTCCAGTCTAATATCCCTCGACTTTTTTGGCCTCCTAGCCTGAGTTATCTTTTGGGATTGTACGGTGTTGTATGGTCTCATCTAATCATTCATGTTGGGTTACTCTCCATGTTGTACACATCCCTCATTGTGATTCCCTAACCCTATTTACGTCCTCATAGAAAAACTTACAACTTCACAATATCATCCAAAACTACATATAGATTGATTCCCATCCTTATGGGATACGTAGCACTGCCCGAACATTTAACCTTTAGGTCCAACCGCATTTCATAAAAACTTACCTATCATCCTGCCCTCTGGACTGAGTTATTTCAGGTAAGCGGTATACGGTGTGGTATGGGATTATGTCCTCATTCACGTAGGGTTTGTAACAACCACACCACATACCATTTTCTAAAAATATCTCTTCTCCCCCGTGTCTCACACTCATCTTTTTGAGTTGTTTTCTCAGGAATCGGGCCCCTAGGACCTCTTTGAAAGTTTTCCAATACGTCGAGGAGCACTATGGTTTAGGGCCGAGCATGTTGGATTCTATGTATAAATGTCTTCACCAATTTTCATTCTTCATGTTCCCCTTTATTTGGGGCTTCCATCATCTTACGCATCGGAACAGACCCCCTATCGGCATGTATTCTAGGCCCCATGGCTCTCCTACTATCTCAGGAAAATGTCCTTGATGATTCCGGATGACAATTTGATACATGTATTTCATTTCGAATACGGTCTGAGGTTGACACTCATTTGTTGATCCCATTTTAGGTCACATGATATGGATATTGTGTTTTAAAAAAGGTCAATAGTTATCCTCCATCATCACACCACCCCCATTAATCCCTGAATATTGATATCATGATTCACATATTTTTCCACTCCCTCATTTCCAAATGGAATTATGAAACTCTTGGTAATGTCCCTTAGTGCACATTGGCACGTTAGGAGGAAACATTAACAGTGAGGTGTTGTTTGGGACTCCGCACCAATTTAACCATTTTGTGTATTCCTTGTGTTGGAAATACATTCTCTGCCATTGTTTCCCACATCAATCATAGCTAATGTGTGCTTAGGGATTCGATCGAGGATTTCACCCATTTGGACGATTCTCGTTTCTCTATGGTCTGAGATCTAAGACCTTAAACTAATATCTCTATGTTCATGCCACAATATGTAAAACTGCACGATATTTCTAGAACTATGTACATCATGATTCTCATCCATATGGGATACATAGGAACACTTGGGAATCTTATCATCGGGCACAACTCAAGTTCACCCTAATTACCTTTTCTGTTCAACCTTTTGGCCCTAACATTCAAAGGATTGTGTAGTGTAGTATGTGATTAAATCATCATTCATAGTAAGTTTGCAACAGCCATACCATGTACTCCTCTTATAAAAGCTACTCTCTCCTACCTTCATCCAGCATAATGTTAAAATACACTCTAAGAAATATGTATGGCTTGATTTCCATCATTAAGAGATGTGTAGGAATTCCTAGACATATTCTCTTCAGTTCAAGCCCCATATTCGGCCCATTGGACCAAGGTTTCTTCCCCAAAATTATGTGTGGGGTGGTGTGGACCTCATACTCATTCACATCAGGAATGCTTTATCATGCCATGTGCATTCCCCCCAAAAAAACCTCCTTTATTTTGTATGTGTCCAATCCATATAATGGTAAACTATGATGTCTGGTCCCACATGACTTTAAACTGCTGTGTCATTATTGTATGATGTTAAAATGCATCTATTGGTCCGATCATACGACCCTAAACTATGACATTATCATCCTGGCTGCACAACGAAAAATGGAACTGTATTGTGATTTCCTCACCTGAGGGGGAATCATGTTTGGTAATGGTTACTCTCCACAGCATTTTTAAATGCCCATATATGGCTTGATACCTCTAGTGATGTTTGTATTCTCCATTCTAGGTTTATCTCTTCATAAAAAACACCCCCGTCCATCCTAAAGAACAAACAAGATCTTTCACATGCTGCTTTTTTTGGTGTGTGGTCCAGACCCGCATGATAGTATTGTCCCTAGAATTGGTACCCTACCATGCCACTTCTAGAACTACGTATTCCATGATACTCATCATCATGGGGTATGTAGGAATGCTCAGGCACATCGTCCCATGCCCAGACCAATGTTCATTATCAGTCCCCTGACCAAAACCTCCCCAGCGATCACATGTTGAGATATGGACTCCTTACGTCCTCATTCACATCATGTTTTTCAATCACTACACCATGTGTCTCCCTACCTCTATTTTATATATGGCTGTGATCTAATACCATTTAACTAAGATACAGCCGTCCTTGTTGCAGGATGATGAACTATGAATCATTTTCCAGAATTATGTATGGCATGATTCCCATCCTAATGGGATATATAGGAACACATAGCCATTCCTTCTTCAGTTCTATCCCCAGGAATTTTAAATCCAACCCCTTCTTCAGCCCTTTTCCCCAAACACCTTTGGAAGCATGTGGTGTGGCGAGAACCTCTTGGGTTCATATTTTCATCTATTTTTGCAATAATCACTCCATGTTTCTCCCTTGTCTCTTTCCATCTTGGCTCGAGTTCTATGACCCTAAACTAAGATCTCCCTATGGGAACTACACATCGGGTCTGATTACTTTGCCACCCTGTGAGCACTTCATTAAATCGGGCCCCCTCTTAATGGTCCTCTTTATGACCTTAAGCTAGGAGAATGTGTCCCCAGGACCCTTTCACTTGGAAAATGATTCTACCCACCACCTTATGTGTCTTATCATCGCATTTAGATGCGTAGTGACAAAGATCCCAAAGTGTAGAATTTTCACATGGAAATTCTCTCATTCCATGACCAAGCTTCATGAGCCCTCTATTTGGATCCCCATAGTTTTCCTTATCTAAAGGGACCCCATTCACAACCCTGTCTCATGCCACATTGGATCACCTACCATATTGTTCCAATGACCTTGAAGACCTCAGACAACATTTGCGACAGGTCTCGTGTTTCGAACATGGTCAGTGGTCAACCCTCATTATCTATACCCCTTCCTAGCTAACGCGAAGCCGATACTGTCTTTCGAACATGGTCACCGGCTACCCTCTATCATCATGCCACCCTCGTTGTGATCCAGATATCAGGCATCATGATTCACATATTTTCACATCCTTATGGTCAACTGGAATTCCAAAGCACAGTTTTACACCTCCATGCATCTATGTGTGTTAATCAGTCGGGTCAATAATTTTGGGATGTAACCCACCTAGAATTCCCTTTCCCCTAATGTGTGCATTCCTATTCCAAGAAAATATCACCACTACTACTTGTTTCCCTCATCGAGCACAACTCAGGTGGTCTTAGTAGTTTTGTTGGGGTGTGTACTGGTGTAGCTACACCACACAGGACTTTCGTCTCATATAATGTTAAACTGTGATTCCAAAACTACATACAACTTGATTCCCATCCTAATGGGGTATGTAAGAATTCCCAGAAACTTTTCCCTAGGACCAGCCTGACTATCATTTTTAGTCCCTCGGCCTAAAAAACATCCCCTGGGGATATGTGGTGTGGTGTGGACTCCTCATGTCCTCATTCACATCGGGTTTATAGCTACCACATCCCGTACTCCCTCTTTGGGATCTACACTTTTGACTCCCCATCCTATCATATAACATTAAACTACATGAGTCCATAAGTCCTCAATACAAGACACTAAATTTAAATTATACACCGAACAATTTCAGGATGCCCCATGTTAATAATGGGATGCGTTAACTTCCTCGGAAAAAAAAGATTCCCCCTACGAGGATTGTTCTATGACCACCCTATTCCCAAGAACTATGTTTTTCTTGATTCCCATCCAAATAAGATACATAGAGACATCCGTTTATCTTGACTTGGGCCCATCCTTAGGGTAATTAACCCATCATTCCCCATGGCCTCGATCATGGTCCAGGCAGTTTGGCCTTACTACTATGTGCACCGTCCAGACTATATGATGTTAAACTACTTGTCTATCAACCTCCTTAGTATGACAAAAAAAACACAAGGCATTCTAGGTCCTCGCTAGAGAGGTCCTATTTAGAAGAATTGTTGATCCCTAATCATAATGATGTGCCAACATAATGTGTTTTTCACCATGGTGGCATAATTTCAAGAGTGTTGGACTCCATTCAAAAAACACATCACTCCACCTCCCTTTCTTTCCACATCCTTTATTCAAACCATCATCCTATTTCACATTTAAAAAGAACCCCTTAACTGTACGGATTGTTATCCTATGGCTCAACTAATGTTCTTGGCTAATGCTACGGAGGACTAAAAGATAACATTTTTTAGTATGCCCTCATGTTTCAAACATGGTCAGCGGTTGGCCCTAATTATTTTTCCCTATAACAGGCTGACCCAATAGGTATGTTGTGTTTTTAACCTGGTTAACTTTTATCCTTCATTATAATGCCACCTCCATAGTGTTCTGAATTTTGGATATCGTGATTAACACTTTCCACTTCCCTATATTCTAATTAATTGTAACGCCCCTGGCATTACCCCACTTGTGCAGTACAGAACATTGGGGAAATGGCACTTCCACTATTATGAGACCTTCATCCTCTAGTCAGGATTCCCCCTTTCCTATCAGATATTCAGATAGGTTTTTATAACCCAAGATGTCTAAATCTTGGTCGATGTTGTCATATTCGGATGGAATAATGAGGTGGACATCACTTGTTTCTCACATTGGGCCCGACCCATGTGAGATTAGGGATTGATCGCTGGATATTTCACAAATGTAACAGATGTGCAGTAGAAAAAAATGAATGATAGTACCCTTGCATGCACCGAGCATAAACAATCAAAGCATGAAAGTATGTTTAAAAGAATACACACATTACAGAACCTAAGGATCGGCCCCTCCAATGTATGGGTTGACCATTTTAATAGAGAGTTCATGCTCCTCCACTCTCTGCCTAGTGGTATCCCAGACTTCTATCACCTATTTTCTCCCCACTCCTCCTCAGAAGTGATGGTGCATATTTTTTCAACCCCAATCTAGGAACACTCCTCATCAGTTCAGATGATAACCATCTCCATGGAGGCTTGATTCATTTTTTCTTCGGCCTCTTCCAGCTGGTCCTTCATTTTCAATATAATCCCTGATTATATGTTGAGAAAGGAATAAATAATCATATTCCCATGCCTGTTGCCATTGACCAACAATTTCTACCTCCTGGAGCCTCTTGATGTCCCCCAATTTTCTTCCCTGCCAACTTACACCATGGACAAAGTCATAATCCCAAGTCTTCTCCACCATGAGATCTCAGATGACCATATGAGGACACCAGGCATCCACTCCCCCAACGCATAGTTCATGTAGTTGAGACCGATGCCTCCCCATCGGGTCTATCAATTATTCTTGAGGGGTATCCATGATGAAGCTCTTGACTTGCTTCCATGACTGGTGATGGACAATTTTGTTATCCACTTCTTCAGAGGTTGTCTAGTCCAAGACTGCAGGGTCAACACGTTCATATGTAGGGAATGCCCCTAGGAACTCATCAGCAGGATCTTTATCAAATGTCTGATTAGTTAGGTCTGGACCCATGTCATCTGATTGATCCTTGTCATCAGATTCCACCTCAATGACAACAGGTGAGGTCCTGCTGATGGTCCCACCGATGATTGGGTACACTACAACATAGTAAGTTTGGGAATCCGCTTCCACGACCACTGGAATCCCCATAGGAAAGGTAGCACCATGAGATCTATCCAACCTCACCATGGAATCCCATTCCATTTGAAAAACTATGCATACAAGAGGTGCATATATTTCATTTAACCTGATCAATGGATGACAATTACGTATTCTTTGAAGGAGACTTACAGATATCAAACAGTTTGTCTCTCTCCAAAGTGGTTTCACTCAGAACCCCGAGGATTGGACCTCCTTATATTATTGGGAAGTCCGAGGCCTATGTAAGGACCACCCAGGGTGTCGAAGCCCTGCCAGGCATGATGATCTCCATAGAAACAAGCTTAGATCTCGATGTTCCCTTAGCTACATCCATTGTCGAGCGAGAGCGGTTTTTCATATAAAGACCTCATGAAAATGGAATATGTTAGTTGATAAGTACTAAATGACTCGAATGGATACAATGGGGAACTAGTTTAAGGTTTTCCTCAAGGGACACTGCAATGTATTCTAGTTTAGGGTCTATGTTGTCGACCTCACCTTCCTCCAGAGGGCATCTTCCATAGGACTCTTCCCCCCTAGGAGGACTTGTTCGATTCTTCCAATAGAGGGAATTATTCTCTCAATTAGGCGACTAACAACTGCGGAAGGGACTTTCAATGAATAAATATCATTACATGATATGTCATAGCATGTGGGACACCCCGAGAGTGCACAAAGTCCCCCATTTCGACAAGATATTTCTCCCCCTCTGCCTGGGATACATCAATGCCAACCCTGACAGGACCGATCCCCGGAAAATCCATCCCGAGGTGATTCAAATGTTTCCACATCTCGGATGGGTTAAGGAATTTCTTGTTGTTGTCCTATATTTCTGAAGCAAAAAAGAAGACAACATTATTAGGAATGCCTATGTGGTGAAACCGCCTCCCTGGAGCATGGGTGGGTATCCTATAGAACCCCCAGGGTGGATTTTACTCCGGCTGACTCTCATCCTCTTAGACCACTGGGTCTGCCATTGCCACCTCACTCTTAACTAGCATGGGTCTCACTGTGGCTACAACCCCTCCACCATGGGATTTCATGTCCACCTTCTGACCCTGACCTTGAGGTTGGGGAGGAAATCTGTTACTAACACAGATGTTATGATGATTTAGCATTTTTTTCTAAGTAGGTCATCTCCCAGCTCTTGGCATATTCTATCACTAACCAATAGATAGTTGTGGTCATAGGAAGCTCGTTCCACATCCTCTCATCCTCTTATGTGAGCATGAGACACATCAGCCTCATCACACATGGCTCTTCTTCATGACACACCCCCTTGTAGACCTGCTGGGTCAGCCTCTGCAAGCACTGGAACCACCTCGTGAAGTGGTGCGGGGTGTATGACTCACAGAGAGGAACAGGATTGACCTATACCACTAGAACTCCACCCTAAAAGTCTAGTTGGTAAGACTGATGCTCTTCCATCCCCTGACCGTCATCAATGAACACACTTTTTGGAAAATGGAATGGGTAGAAGTTGAACTGGTCTGCCTTCAAAACCTGGTTCAGCAAAAAAATGTGGGGTTAATTTAGTCGGAAAGCTCCCTGCCACATTCAGAATGACTGGTCGGAAGCCTGGCCTTAGAGGGGAAATGGAGTTCAGATATTCATAGACTCCCATAATATTCACCTCTATCCACTCATAAAAAATATGAAATGGCATGAATATCCCCTGTGTCTTCATCCAATTTCTAATGTGCCACATCACCTTATACAGCTTGGTGAGCATCAGCATCCCGAGGTTGACCCATCACCCTATCTCCAGCATGGACACCAGGATGAATGTTCTAAGTCGCATGCCCATGTTTGTGTCCCTGACCCATAGAATACGACCATAGATAAGTGATGAGATGAATGTAGCCAACCTAACCACCGATTTCTACTCAGTACTGACATTGAATCCTCATATCTTCCAATGGATGTCCTCTTGAAGTCACCAATATAAATTCTCTTTGTCACATTGAATCCCCTTTGGGTAGGTCCTAGGAGTCATGGGGAACTATCTATCTATGGTGAAATTTAGGAACTACTTGAACCACTACATAATGTGGACGTCCCTCCCTGAATTCTGGTCCTCCTCTAGCACCATGTTCATAAATTCCTTTTCCAGCAGTGGCATCTGCTCTGGGTCTTCCCATGTATTCATGGCAAGGAATAACTTTTCATACATTTCCCCTTGTATCAGGACCCCCAAGATCCGGGGCATGTCCCAAAGGTTAATACCAACCTCCCCATGTTAATTATGGAAGGTATTGGTCCTCAACGACCACCTACTCAGTAGCTCTGGAATCAACTACTTCACCTGATAGATATGAAATTGGGAAGCTCAATCTGCTTCATACAAGCCCACTCTTCTCAACTCGGCTCTGAACTCCTCACACGAGGCACCTACCCAGTAGACCCATGCACAATCGTTCCTAAAGTTGACACCCCAGCACAAATCCCACTCATCAGTCCACCCCTTCTCCGGGTTCTCTAGGGCCACCTTCAGGATGGTGTGGTACAGTGGAGGGGATGTCTGTGGCTTCAATGCCTTCCCATCAACATTATTCGCATGTTTGTATAAGAAATCAACATTGATGGGTGTGAAATTCTCCCAATAATGGTAATCAACCGCCCTGAACCATTGGCGCTGGCATGGCATACTCCTGAACTAGTAATCCATCTCGTCCATATTCTCTTCATTAATTAAGACATCACCCCTGAATCCAAATCCATACAATGGAAACCTATTTCATAGGGGGGTATTTCTGATGGCCCTATGATCACAGATCCACTGGTGACTCATGGTCTGAATGGATCTAGGTGTGTTCTACAATGCCTGAGTTATTAGCCATTTCTTCTCTTCGGGCACCATCTGCAAGGACCCCCTGGCAGATTCCTGATGATCCATTCAGTCTTTAGGTTTATGAAACATTTATCCTGGATCATAGAGCTTGATTTAGAAGGAAAAATCATGAATCTCTATCCCAAAGACAATTCATGGATCCCTGCCATAGGCTTCATAGATGTCATCCATGAAGCGCACACTCGTGGAGTCAAAGGACTTGTTCTGCGCCATGAAGCAAAAAGGCCTGGTTCGCTACGAAAAATCACGGAGTGTGTGGAGAATTGAAAATTTAGTGCTCCATCATAAAAACAAGATGATGATAAAAGAAAAAAGAGAGGTCATCCTCACCTATTTATAGGTGATGACCTCTTTTTCTTCGAGGCACCTCCGACCGCGGCGTTCTACGTGGCACTCTAGACCTGCGTGTCACCTCTCCACACCACGATCCAGCTTTGGGGCCCTACTATGTGATTCGATGAATGTTTTTTGGTGATTTACCCTCAAAATATGCCCCTCGTTTTCTCCTTGGGTCCAATCCTAAGGGGGGGGGGGGGAATTTGTTGGTGCTAAAATGTGGGCAGAGGAAAAACCTAACATTGTGAAAATAAACATCAAAGGGGTTACCTAATGAAGACCATTCACTGAGCATTGAACCACGGCTTTCACGAAGCCAACTCCTCACACCACGGTCACCACAGAGCAATGAGGTGTGAGGATTTTCATTTACGATGCACTAGACCAGATGTCTCACACCGTAGAGGGAGTCCAATAAACCTCCATGAGCCCGGGGAACTTGACTGAAGCCTTTGTGGGTGCCACGAAGAGAGTTCAATGACAAAGTGGGGATAGTGGTTGGACCCAAAGTTACAACAAACTTCACACAGTCCTCGGCTAATCTCAGTGTTCCAAGTGGTGTTTTGAAGAGATTCCTTTTCTTCACGCCTCCCCTCTCCAATAAATTTTGGGCTCCCCTCGAGCCCAAAATATGAATACCATATCCTTTCGCCTTATCTTCTCTCAAATCATGAATCTACTTACACTTTGTTAAGACTTAGGAAAAATGAGCTCTTAAAAATACTTGATCATTGCGATGTACACTTACCGTATCTCAAATAAGTCCCCTCTACAAGCAGGGATGCCCTTCACAGAGCCCACGAGCCACCATGAAGGAAGGAGATCCTCAAGGGAACTCGGGTCCTTGAAAATCAATCATGCATCACAAAGTACCCTCCATGAACATGTAATCTCTATGCTAAGGCAGGGTCAATGTGCTACATAAAGTGCATTGCTTCGCAGTGTTGTACTTTATAGGGTACCCTTGCTTTGTGAAGCCCAACTCCATGAAAGCCTTTCCACTTCGTGAAGCACCCTCCATATACACCTATGACCCATGCCTAGGCTAGTCCACCACAGTTATTGAAGCATACCCCGTCATGAAGCCCCTTCACTACATGTGTCACTAGAGCATCACGAGGCCTCTTCATGTGATCCCATTTTCTCCACAACCACTTTTCCCATACAAACCTCTATGTTTGTATGATGTGATTTCATGGTCCCTTGGGTGGTGCTTCACATTGCATTTCCTAGCCTAATTCTTCTTATCAGAGGCATGCTAATCGATATTGCTTCTTCACATAGCCACAATATTATGGGCCATCAGTGGATCACTCCATGACACCCCCTCACTATGGAATTTCTGGTTTGTTCCCTTCACCAAGGGTTAAATCATGCCGATTATTTATGTCCTATGTGTGTCGAGTGAACCCACCTCATCTGATCTGTCGGACATTAGACTACCAATCACCATTGTCCCCAGCACGTGGAATTAAACTTTGTACTCACCCCATGCATTCTATACAATGTTCCCCATCTCAGACATTCCCCACACCGCTCGTCTCTACAAGAGTGTGATCATCCTCATAAGGATTCAGATCCTCTTTGCTAGAGCATCTCCTTTCATAGGGTAAGGGAGACCATCTTGTTGTAAGCCCCTATTATTTCATGAAAAAGGTAGTAACCCAACTCATCTTTTTTTCTTTAGTGCCAAATACTAAGAGGTGAGAGGGGAACATGGATCCAGGTTACCTCATACATCTCCCTCCTGGATTTTTCACCACTACGCCTCCATCCTAGAGTATGTCCCAATATCCATATCCCTAGTCTACTCCACGCGTAAGCCCTTGTTTTTAATTGGGGTTTTTAACCATGAATAAGCCCATGTTTCCTCTTTGTACTACTAACCACTCCTAAGACCATTCTTCTTCTTTGGTATTCTAACCACGTGTAACCCCCAATCCACTTCCAAAAAACTCCCCTTTCCTGATGTGATCATCAGGTCTTTGCTGCCACCTGTTTCTCACACCGAGCATGACTCATGTGGGCTTAGAGTAAGCATTGACCATGGAAACCTTCCTGGGATGCCTTACCGTGTAATCCCCAAGAACCGTTATGAACTTCATGGACTTTGATCCTTGCCAAGGCTGGGTATGTAGGAAGCCTCTCTGAGGTTCAAGACCAATACCTATTAGTCCAGACCCCTTCACGTCAGTTCAAATTTTTCCCACAAGATGTCATATTGTATCCACAATCCCAAAAAAAATGTTGACTTTGATCCTTACCATGGTAGTGTATGTAAGAAGTCTCCTTGAAGTTCATGCCCAATACCTATTGGTGTCAACCCCATCACATCGGTACACCTTCATTCTGCATGATGTTAATCTTTATCCACCATCCCAAACTGGGTGGACATTGATCCTCGTCTCCTATGTAGTGTATATAGAAAGCCTCCCTGAGGTTCCATCCCAACACCTACATGGGCCTACCCACTTCACATCAGTTCACCTTAGTCTTGCAGGATGTTAAACTGCATCCACCATCCCGAACTACGTGGACATTGATTTGTGCTAAGGCAGGGTACATAGGAAGCCTCCCTGAGGTTCATGCCCAATACCTATTTGTCTCGACCCCTTCACATCTATTCACCTTCTTCCCACATTATGTTAAACTATATCCACCATCCCGAACTACGTGTAGTTTGATACTTTCCAAGGAAGGCTATGTAGGAAGACTCCTGAGGTTCAAGCCCAACACCTACTTGACATGACCCCACTTCACGTCGGATCACCATCGACTTGCATGATGTTAAACTACATCCCCAATCCTGAACAACATGTACTTTGATCCTTGTCTCCATGGAAAGGTGTAAAGGCATATTCCCTAAGGTTGAAGCTCAACACACATTGATCCTGAGCACTTCACATCAATTCATCCACGTCTGGCATGACATTAAACAGTACGCCCCTTTTTCAAGCACAATGTTAAACAGTACCTGTCTGAACTATGTGGGTTTTCATCCTTGTATCCAAGAGAAGGTATATAGAAAGCCTCCCAAAGGTACAATTCCAATCAACGGTAAGCTTTTGTGTTCCACATTTGACGGTAATCCCGTTTGTCCCAGAATCGATAGAAAGCTATTGTGTTCCCCAATTGACGGTAAGTTGTTACGTTTTTCAATTTATGGTATCCATTGTGTTCCCCAATCGATGGTATGCTATTGTGTTCCCAAATAAACTATAAGAAACTATGTTCTCTAATCAATGGTAAACCATTGTTTTCCCGAATCGACGGTATGACATTGTGTTCCCGAATTGATGGTAAGTCGTTGTGTTCCCTAACTGACATTACGATGTGGTACCCAATCAAGTGGTAAGTCGTTACAAACCCAATCAATGATATACCATTAGAAACCTACCCAGTGGTCAGCTACTATCATCCCCACTTGATTGTAATCCATTATAAGATGAAGTACATAGAATTGATCCCTGTCTCCTAGACATGGTATGTAGGAAGCCTCTCTGAGGACCGACATCAAACACTCGTAAACATTGGTGTTCCCACCTATTTGGACCCACATATCTGGTCTTCCCCTTGAGCATCAGACCAACCCCATGTAGCTAACAGTGCATAAGCCCAAGTATATCATTGAATAGTTGTCCTATGTGTACACCCCGATCCAATACCCACATCTTGAACTATGTGATCATTGATTCCCTGCTTCAAGGATACATAGGAAGCCTCCCATTTGTTCAAGTCATTCACTCACATATCATCTTGGCCTTTCCCTCATATATATGTGTTTTGGGAAGGTCATGTCCCAACCCAGATGTTTCACTTCCTCCAAGTCCTGACCATGCATTCATTCTCATGGGCCGCCTTCTCAGGGGTCCCATCACCCTGCCAAGCTACGCGGACATTGATTCCCTACCATAGGGATACATAGAAAGTCTCTTTGAGGATCAAGCCCAACATCACCGTCACTCTCACAACAGCTCCATCTCACTCTCCTTCCACTCTCAACAATCCATATCCATCCTGATTCTTACCCACGCCTCCACATCCTAGTGAGATCATGTCACCCACTTTCTCAATGCTCCCAACATCAATCGGATAACTAACAATGTGTTAGCCACAACATTTTTGATTCCTCCTAGGGTTTCACCCATCTGATCCACTCCCTTTATTGATCTAATCAATCTGATTCATCTCCGATAGACATTAAACTAATGGAATACATTGTATTAATCATGGGATGCTGAGGAAAACAACAGAGACATTAATATAACATAAAATCCCCCACATTTGACGTGGGAAGCCACAAGCATCCTTTCCATTGAGAAGCCATATCATAAGGGGAAGAAAATCAGACACATCAGTGTTCCATTTTCCTGAAATGCTAGTAATGTCCAATGTGACTACTCCCCCGCCCAATGTTTTCATCGCTAATTGGACCCTTTGGAATGTCCTGCTTGAAGAAGAGTAGTTAACCAAAGTCCAAGAAGACATGGCACTGGAAAGTGTTTCACGAATAACGTATTAAGTCTATGAGGGAGACCCAAACATGGAAACAAGTTCCATGGATGAATCCATAGAAGGATTAACTAACATACCATCATATTATTTCAAACAAGTAGCAAACATCCTTGAATAAGAAATGGATTTCTCCTACCTTTGGAAAGAGGGAATGCGGGGAAACATCAACGCGTCCTCCAAATGAGAGACAGATGCATGCCCTAGAGAATGTGTTAGAAACAATTTCTATTTTACTTCAATAAATATATATATTAACCATTTTTTCCTGACAAGAATTTCACCCAAATTATTTTTAATTTCCCATATTCACTTACCAGTAAAATGGTATACCGATCATTGCGTAACATGGCCTCAAGAACACCTCTCTATATGATAAATGATTCTGAATTGATGTGAGGTCTTAAGGGGGTGGTATCGGGGAAACTATACCCTCATTTCACATTATCCCAATTGTATATTATAAGGTAAAAAATTGACAACATTATATTCTAAATTAATAAAAAAATAGAGTCACGGAAGAATAATATAAACCAAATATAAAATATGTCCAACACCAATGTACAATATATGCATGCATATAATAATCATAATACTGAATAGAAAATAGTAGACATACAAAATAGTACAAAAATAAGAAAATAATTAAAAATAAATCCCCATGTGAGATCTCCATGAGAAACCTGATATTCATCTCAGTCTTCTGCTCCAAACTTCTAGGTACAAAAAAATCCAAGGTTCATAAAACATAAGGCCTACTTTGTTATCCTAGTTGAATGGGAACCCAAGTAGGGTTTGAGATATAAATCCCAATAGGGTCCCACCCATGGTGTTTACTACTGAATATAGACCATGAACATAATGTAAATTAGTGTGTAGGTAATAGGAATAAATAGATAGTACTGAATAAATAAATAAACATCAGTCAGATTAGGTTCTAATAGGATACCTAGCTAAATCTACCAGATTTAACACATAGGCACAATGAGATTCTGAATAGTTACCATTTCAATAAATTAGTAATATATACATATTATAATTCTATTTTTAATCCACCTATATGAACCATGTATATGAAGATGTAAGTTTCTATATATCTGTAATCCTATGTAATGGATAGACCGAGCATAACTCATTCATTCATAACAAGTCTAAATGATCCTAAAATGTCATGACAAAGGGTACTTTCCCTACATCTCATAATGATTGGGAGACATCATGCTCTTCACAGAATATAGTGATTGTTCCTTCATGTCAACATTCGAATAGAAGTGACTATATTTTCATATCAATAATCAAAAGGTACATGGAACAGAATTCAAATTGTCTATGTATTATTGGTGGTGTGAGATGTCATGACTCGTCATACGATGTAACAGAGCATGATTCTTCAATCTTCAAAATCATCCATACCATTGTTCAACAACTTATATCTAGGTGTAACCATATTTATAATAATATTCATGACTCATTCCCTCTCAAGCTTTATATTTATCAATAAATTATAATCAACGCATAACATTCCACCAATTACATATAATAAAATGAGAAAACATTTGGGTGGATGTTCCACCCTTCCATAATTCCAATTAAAATTTAAAATCATTCAAGGATGGAAAAACATATTGAATAATCCATTCAAATTATATTTCATTCCATTTAAATAAAAAATGCTCATGAGTAATCTATTCAATGTAAATCATTCATTTTCATTCAAAAAAAAATGGACATTCACTTTATAAGGCCCAAAAGAGTACATTGAAGGTACTGTGGTTAATAAGGGAACTTACCTACATGGGAAATTTCTTTCCTTAAAGAATGAAATGTCCTTAAGAGGAGATTGTCATGTTATTCATTTGGATAAGAGTAGGCCAAGAAAGAACTTATCAGTGCATTGGTTCAAGAAAATTTATATTGGAAGAGGGCCACTCCCTTTAATAACACTAATAGAGGTCATTTCCTAAACATTCCATATATCTATCATTATAAAGATAGGAATAGGTAATCACTAATTCCAAAAATCCAAACAATATTCCTATCGCAAATCGCAAATTTTTTATTTAGAGGACATCCCACCTCATGTGATGTTTTATATTATAAAACAAATTGAATTCTTTGTAAAACAATTAATATATATTTTAATAAGAATCACTCTCAAGGATCCCAAAATAATTCATCAAAGAAGCTTTTTTAAAATCTATCATTCTTGAAAAAATAAATTAATGGATCTTCCTCGAATATAATAGGTTCTATGATTAATTGTTTTCACCAAGAAACTACACAAAAGTGGGAAGTTATAATTGAATCCCAAGAAGGACACTTATGATAAGTTCTAGTAATTTAATATAATGGGGGAAACAAGATGACACACCTAAGGGATGTATATGATTGCGGAGGAAAACCTAATACAATAAATCAATTATCATATGGAGTTTATCTATGTGAAATTATTAGTTTTATATGAATAAATAAATTAAAAGGTGATGCCTGAAAAAGGCGGGTGCGCAGAATAATGACAACATTTAAAATTCAATGGAAATTTTGGGAAAAATTCATTGAACATCTATATTATTCATAGGACTATTTACTCATACAATATCAGGTTCTGATTCAGTCTGGTCTGGTAGAAATTAACAAAACTAACATTTCCCTTGAAAATAGGTAAAATGTGATTGTACCTCAGTAAATTTTTCAAGAGTATACTAAATGAACAAAGTTTCAAATGTAATCAATATCTTACCTATCAATATCCAAAGAGTGTGACAACACTTGAATCAGATAACGAATTTTGGATATCTATTGAATCCTAGGTTGGTCTTTGGAAAGACACACATTACAAATAGAAGGATATCTCACCCACTAGAGGAAGAATAGTGGAAAATTAAAGAGGTAAAAGGGTTTTATTAACATAAAATTAGCAATTTCACCCAAAAAATAGGGTCATAGGGTTTCGCGAAATGGTGTTCCTTCTATGGAGCATCCAATACTTAAGGAACCCACCTCGAATGGTTTTGCTGCATGGTTACTCAAACCATGTTACAAATATGTAATAAATGGTATTTAGGTACTACCTAAAATACACTAACCATGCAGCTAACAACACAATTTTGGAAATCCTTGTGTATCTTAAGTAGGTATCTTCTTCTCCTCTGATATAAGCCACCTGATTTTTTACTACTAGATTCATGGTTTTAAACGAATTGTGTTCCCTATGAATACCATCCAAACATTTCATTTTTTGGGCTTGGTTATTATAAAACTAAACGAGACTCCCGGTAGACCTCTCGGGCCTATACCCAAGTCAAAAAACCACACATTGATGTGTTCCAACTCCTAGAAATAAATTCTAAATATCGGTTCGACGAACGACATGATAAGTAAATTCCAAAATTCAAATTCCCATGGAATTTTATTTTGGATTGAAATCATGGGTCATTACAACCACCCCACCTTAGAACTTCTCATCCCTAGGAAGACTTCATGGAGAATTGAAACACTACCAAACCTATTAGGTTCATTAATTCTCATTCAAATGGTCGCATTTCATTTCCAAATTCTGAACGCACCTCTAATAATTCACTTAAGAATAAGGCTCTTAATACACCAAAACATTGTCCAATGTTGGTTTTCTGAATATAACATTGAAATATAGCTTACTCGAGATCATTTAACTAGATACCGGATCATGTCTTCATCTCATTAAACACCCAGTAAAAGGTTCTCCCTGCTGTAGGCTTTAACATTAGGATGGCCCATGTCTGAACCATGGAACCTCCCCCTTCAGAATGACCTATGAACCACTCTCTATGAATTATAATGATGATTCTATTATGGTACATTTAAAGGGAAAAAATGATTACATCTAAGGTCATATTAGTCACCTATTTTGAATGAAATAGTTTAACCCTGATAAACCAAAATGAAAATGGCCACGCACACTTTCCTGAAAGCACTACTGACCCTCAGACCACAACCACCTTAACCAGACAACTTTCCTTAAACCAGTTCCTTTCATCCTTACTCATTGAAAAAGGAGATTCACATGTCAAGACACCTCTGGCTTACCATTTCAAAGATTCCAATCATAGACGGTTGATATATTATAAACTAAACTACAACACATTCCACATAGACAATTTTATTATAATAAGTATATTAACAGAATCCCATACCTAAATTCAGGTGATGTTCCATGACCAAACCACCTGCTAGTCATTAAAACTATTGTATCATGACACGAACAAAGGCATAAATCATATCCATCCCACTATAATTTCTATAAATAAGACAACACCATCAGGCCTGAAAAAAAGTATGGGATAACATCATATTCATCAAATTGGGGTCCATTGTACTAACCCAAATTAGTCCATACTCTCTGTTTACATGTGAGATGTTGGTACATGGCCATGAAATCCACATATAATTGTTTGCTATGCCAAGATCTGTATCCACCTAGAGATAAAAGAAGTGGAAATGTTTCAATTTCCATGATTCCATCCAAGGCATCCATAAACAAAAAACTAGATATCAATTATGACTAACCATTCCTTGAAGAAAACAATCCATCATACATGAAACTATGATAGATATCATTGACCTAGCCTAATAGTTATTAAACGATTATTGTGTCATAATACCAATGATCTTTTATATCATCAAGGATTTTGTCAATATAATGGAAATTATAGGCTGTTAAAGAAGACTAAACATACACTAAACACAAAGAAGAACAGTCAAAACACTACTGGTCGACATTTTGGAAGAAGCTCGATTTCACCTGGTCGATGCACCAATAACCAAACCATGATTCCTTTATCACCCAAGGTATTATTTGGTCATTAAAGATCTTCAACCAAAGTATATAAAATAAAATTGTGTTTCTCAGAGTTCACATACATAGCCAACCATTTCAACATAGTGTAGTAGAGAAAGCACTGGTCTGATTCAAAAAATTCAAGCCACAAGGAAACTCAAGAAAGACGTTCATATTACAACGATCCTCATTGGTTGTGATCCTTCTACTAGGAAGGGAACATATTCACTCAATCTATCATGATTCTCCCCATAATAGGAGTTTCCTATTTCTCAAAATATGTGTTTGACCAGCCACTCCTAAGTGTGAAAGGTTGGATTCACCTTAAACAAATTTGTGATGCTCCTTCAATTCACACAAATAAAATCAATGCATTCATCATGAAAACTGATAACCAACCTGACAGACATGTCAAAACACCTGATCCACAAGATGGAATCCAAAAAATTTGGATGAATGGATCCTTTTAAAACCCATGTTACTCTACTTCATAAATGACCCAAGAACATTCTAAATAGCTAAAGGCCCAATGATTTCACAAAACTCAACAGGTTAATTATTCCATTTCAAAATGCAATGGGTATCACATATATGAACGTATACAACCCTGATTTGGAATAAAAAAATCACATCCTGGATACCATCCTTATTCTCCCCTACAAATGCAACCATGAACTAGATGGACAACGCAGGGAAACTGGCTCATGTCATATCTTCCCAAATGACTGTAAAATAGACTAGAAATATCTTGATTTTCCTAGGAAAATGAAATAGGGTCACAAGACCAAAAAAGTAGCCAACCATTTTCATGGAATTTCTAACCTTAGAAAATCGAGCATGATATGATTCTCGTTTTCCTAATAAGGGTCAAGGAAAACGGGACCACCAGTCCAAAAAAAGGGATTCAGTTTGAAACATAGAGTCCTAATAAGTACAAAGACACTCGAATGACACCAAATGTCAAAATGATCATATAATAATCAAGGAATTTAATATTTTTAGGGTTATTCATGCCTTATGTAATCCCCTTACAATGCATAAGCACCAACCCTCTCACTTGGTCACTCCAAATAGATTTCACTAAGCCATCTCCCTATAATTTAATCCATTAATAAAATAAAAAAAATCGAGGAAAAATGATCACATATCTAGTCCAAGGTAACTCAAAGAGACAATTATAAACTACCCTTCCCCGAGGTTTTAAACTAAGGATTCCACTTTTGGTTCTATTTTAGGACATTACACTTGTCGATTTCAATTATATGAACAATTAAAGATTTTAAAAAACACCCAGGTTTCACAGGATAGTCTTATAAAAACTAATTCATTAATCAATGTCCATTTTTTTACATCCCATCATAAATTTGGAAATTTATAACATATATTCCTTTTATGTATACCATGTGTTAGTGTATAAGGAAACCGATGAGGTTCAAATTTAACAAACCGAGCTTCATCAAAATGTAATCTTATAGAATTTATTAATTTATTAAATATTAATAACACCTATTGAGGGTCATCTAATATAAAACATGACCCAAATTACCTACATGTATTCCTTTCTAAATTTTAGAAGTAAATAACTTGATCCCAATGCTCATGTGATATAGTAACCACCCTTTATAAAGGAAACCATTTCATTCTAGATTAAAATTAAACATCTATTACATTTTATTTAAATTTTAAAATATATCATGGTCATGAATAATAGTCCAATTTCATGGGTTTAGATAAACCAACCTATAAGGCTCCCATAAACGTTATAGTTTGGAATTTGTCTGCCATTAACCAAAGCCAATTCACTTTAAACATTGAACATTATCATCCTTTTCACTTTTTAACAAGGGTATCTTGATATATATAATTTTCTCAAAGGATGGTATGAGTATACATGTTACATTTTTTCATTTATAAGGTTTTTATACACCTTTCAACAGAAAACTAGTTCCCATTTAATTGTAAAGAATAAATTCATCCAAACCCACCATTTAAAAATATCAAAAATCACAACTAGACATGTCATAACAAACATTAAACATAGATAAAGATGTTATAAAAAAGTATGATTAAATGGAAGAATAAGATAACTAAATCAAGAATCATTGCATATAATCACATAATAATGTTATAAAAGTATGCCTACTAAATGAAACAAAATCATGGAATATCACTCCAGGCCCACAATACAGATCAGAAATCATCCTACAAATGCAACTACATAGAATGTCATATGGATGACATGTGAATTTCCATATGCCTATAATAGTGAATGTAATGATTCATCCATAAAAAACTAGGCCAAGGGAAAAATACCATAAATTCCATAAATCAATCAGTTATGGAAAGTACACCATAAAATGAAGATGAAATCATAGTCAACATTAAAAGAAAATAGCATGAACAACAGGCTAACGAGATCGTGCCTGAGTGGTAAGGGCTCCTTCTTGGCATCAGAGAGACCCAGGTTCAAAACCTGGTGGAGGTGAATTTTTGGGTACTGTATCAGTACTGTAGCAGGTACTGTTCAATACTGTAGTAGTAAGAACTATTAACCCAATTTGGGCCTTCGGGCCACCGATTTGGGCCTACGCGTCTCCAAGGACTTCGGGTCCTCAAAGTTCTTCAGGGCCTCAGGGCCTTCGGGCCACAAAGACCATGGAGTATCCCAGTTCACATAGAATAATCCCCAGAAGCTGATCAGAGCAACAAGACTAGCAGTCACTAGAGGCAGAGCTACCAGATTGGAAGAATAAGAGGGTATGGCCACCGCCATTGGGACCAGGCACCTTGTAACTTTGTATGGGGAAATGCTAGCCGATCATCAATGCAGGTGAGGAGCTAGGTGGTCAATGATGCATAATCTAGGGGATGGGAAGTTCTTGTGGCTTGGGCCTACAAGTCATGTATTGGGCATAGTATGCCTCTGGGCCTTCGGGTCAGGTATTGCGAGTCGTGTCGGGCCTCTGGCCTTGGGCTGCAGGTCATGTATGGGTTCCCATAATCCCCTAAAAGGGGGATTATCAATAATAATATAAAAAAGAAGGATTTCAGGCCATTCATGCATGAACATCAGTCCCAGCCCAACCCACTTGGCCTTTTCCCCGTGGGTGGGGTGATCAATCCCATACACTTCTATTTAATAAGAAGTTAAAAATTCCCAATATCTTATTCGCTAATCTAAAATAGTATGAAAAAAGAAAAAACCACCTTTGATACCACTTTTTAATGTCTCAGCCTGATTGACCACTGAGATGGTAGCCATACTGCTAGGACATAAGGCCCCAAGCACACCTCCACATATGCCATAGGCTATCAACTAGAAGTGAGAGTTTAAGGTAGTGATAGCACAGAGATTATACACACGTATTAGAGTATAAAAATGGTATTTCATAAGGAAAATAACAGAAAACAATATATATAGTAATAAAAGAAAAGAAAATTATCAAAATAATAATATAAAATCAATACAAAATATGTTTAATACGAATGTACAACAGATCCATGCATGTCATATTGATAGCACATAAGGTAAAATAATTGACATACATAAAATTACCTAAATAAAGAAAATAAATAAAATTAAATCCCTAAGGGAGATCTCTATGATCATCTTGTGCTCCAAATCGGTCTTGTCATTCTAACTGCCATGCACAATAAAATTACATGGTTGAGAAAACATAAGGTTTACCCGGGTACCCTTGTGTAATGACAGCCTAAGAAGGGTTTGAGATATAAATTATAGTAGGTTACCACACATGGTGTCTATATTATATTCCATTCTATGAACATAATGTAAAGAAGTGTTCAGTTGATATGAATAAATAAATAGTGCTGAATAAATAAATAAACACCAGTCAAATCAAGTTCAAATAAGACTCATGGACGACTCTACCTACATAATCTCATAGCCTAAATGAGATTATAAATAGTAACCACATGTATATAGTAATAATATATACATATTTTAGTTATATATTTAATCCACCTATATGAACAAAGTATTTTCGGATGTAAGTGTCCATATTACTATAATAATAGATATTGGATGGACTAGACAGAACTGATTCATCAATAACTAGTCTAAATGAGCCTATAAGCCCCTGACTAAGGGTAAATTCCCAACATCTCAAAATGAGTGGGAGACATTTGGATCATCACTCAAGATGGTTAGTGTGTTTTCATGTCCACACTCGAATAGTGGTGAGTGTGTAGTCATTTTAACCCTCATAACGAATGTAGCACACAATTCTCATTATCCACCTAGTATCACTTTTCTGAGATAGCATGACTTAACTACCAATGTAAGGGAGCATGATTTCCATATGCTCACATGCACCCTTACCATCATTCCATATCCTATATTAATTATTAATCATATTTATAAAAATATTCATGGCGCATTCCATCCCTAGATTCATATTTATAAATAATAATAATCAAGGCAAAATATTGAAATAATTATTTATAATAAAATGAGGAATAATTTATGTGGTTTTTCAAACCATTCATAAATCCAATTAAACATTAAATTCATTCTTAAAAGGAATAAAGTGTGGAATATTCCATTCCATTTGAATTTCCTTCCATTTAAATAATCAAACCATCTCGAGTAATCTGAAAAACTTAAAACGAGCCATTTGATTACACAAAACAATGAAATTCAATTTTCAAGTCTCAAAGGGGTACTTAGAAGTTACCATTGCCAAGAAGGTAAATTACCTACATGTGAAATTCCATTAAATTATGAAAGCCTAACCTATATGAGGATCTTGTTTCCTTATTCATTCAAGTAGGAGTGGGGCACTCCATACACTTAGTGGTGCATTAATTCAAGAAGATTTATATATGAAGAGGGACACTCCATTAAATAACACAAATAGTGGTAATGTTCTATTCATTCCATATATCAAACATTACAAAGAGAGACATAGGTAATCACCAATTCAATAAATCCAAACAATATTTCAAACACAAGTCACCACTACATTATTTATAAGACATCACAGCTCATCCTAGGGGATTTATTATAAAAACATGACACTGTTTCTAAAGCAATTAATTTCTCATTCATTAAGAATAACTCTCCAGGATCTAAACATAATTCATCCAGGAAGAATATTAAAAGGTATAATTCTAGATAAAATTAAATAGAATGCTCTTTATAACACATATGACATGATATGATTCATTCGGTTTATCAAAAAACTATATATAAAAGGTAAATTTCAATTACAACCCAATCTGAATGCTTACAAGAAATTATAGGAATTTAAAGAATAATTAAATAATGGGAAAAACAAGTTTTCACACCCAAGGGGTGTCCGTGATCGAGGAGCGAAACCTCAGACTACAAAAAAATGACCATTCATATTGTATCTAGGTACGTTGATCAATTCAATATAAAAAAATTAAATAAAAAGAGATGCTCAGAGAAGAATGATGAATGGCACAACGAAAACATTTTAAATTCAATGGATATTTAGGTAAAATACATAGACCACTTACCTTATTCATTAGAATATTTACCTAACCAATATCAAGGTTTTATTTGGTCTAGTTTTGGTAGAAATCAATGAAATATAAATTTTCATTGAAAATAAGGAAAATGATCTGCTACCTTGATAATATTGTGAATAGAAGATTAAATGAAAATAGGTTCATATTTAATAGATAGATTACAGATGTAGATCCATAGAGACTGAAAACATTTGACTCTATTAAGGGGAAGATGAGATAAATTTAATCCTATTTCAGGCTTTGGAAGGACCTACAACACATGGAGGAGGTTAGCTCACCTGATTAAAGAAGAAGAAAGAAAAATAAAAGGTAAAAAGGTTCCATTAATTGAAAATTCATAATTTATCCTAGAAAACTGGGTCCAATAGTTTGGCTTCATAGTTTTTAAAAATTGTACACCAAACTTTTCGCATCAACTTCCTAATGAACCCACCTCACATGGTATTGCCACATAGTTACCCTTATTATGTGAAAACCATGTGAGAAATAGTGCTTATATATTTCTTAAGTGGCACTGACCATGTGTCTCTATGAATGGTTTGGGAAAAATATACATATCCCTTGTGGGAAACTTTTTCACCTCAAATATAGGTCTCACAGTTTGCTGATGGGGGCCACATGGTTTTAGAAAAATAGTGCACCTTGTGTAGACTATCCAAACATTAGATTTTCGGGTCCTAGAACTCCCGAAAATCAATGAGACAACTAGGGGACTTCTTAGGCCTTTAACCATGTCTCGAAAGAAACATTGAAGTTTTCTAACTCTAGAAATTAGGTTTAGAAGATCAATTCAATGAATGTCCCATCCAATCTATTCCATAATTCAAATTCCCTTATAATTTTACATTGGCTCAAAAATAGTGGTAGTTACATTATTATTTGGAAATCCTTATTTATTTTATACAACAATATTATACATACATACCATTCATCTCTATATCCAAATAGTGATGAATATTGATATAATATCATTATACCATTGTGACCATGTAGAATTTCAAAACTAATTTTTAGTCTGGAGAGAGAGAACAATCCTATAACAACCAAAGAAAGTATTATGTTTTTCTGAAAAGCATTTAAGGGATTATTTTTTTTGTAACCATTATTTTTTTAATTCATAATTCATTATATATATATATATGTATACAATATATATTTTAAAATTATATGACCTAGATGTTTTTATATTTACACTTTAATTTTTTAGGAAGTCAATTTTTATGTAAATTTTTTTAATGATCTTAGGTTTTATAAAATTTATTATATTGAAAAATATTTATAATCTTATATAAGGATATGAATATTTTTTTTCAAACTCCAATGTTCATTAAATAAAATTTATTTCTAAATAAAATAGTGTTGGTAAATTATAATTTAATCTCCTATATATAATTTAGTAAAAAGAATATTGAATTAGAATAAGAATAATAAAATTATTATTATTAAAAATGATATCATCATCTAAATATTACCTTATGTGAATGTATTATTTATAAAGTAGTGTTCATAGAAAACTATGTATATTATCATGTTATGTGTATTCAAATTATGGATATTTAATTATCATATATTAGTGGACATTCATTATGTATTACATTGATATTCTATAAATTTATAATAAACTCTTGATTGTTATTTAAATTTTAAGGAATTCGTCCAAAATTATTAATTACATGGATTTCTCTAAGCATAAAAATGTTTTATGGTAAACTGAATGTTTCCAAATTGTTTTTTGTATGAATAATTTTCATATATTAAAATAATTCAAGTGAATTGTGAATAATTTTTAATTGTTTAAATGGTTTATTCATGAGAAAGTTAGATCTTCAGAAATATTTCTTCTTAAAAAATACAATTTGAAGTTGCATGCCAAAGGAAATGTAATGGGGTGGTTGTTGAACCCTCTACCATAAGGGGATGTTGTTCTGCAAGTGATATTACAATGTGGCCTCATGGGTTTTATAAGATCGTTCTTGTATTGTCTAGATCCATAGAAGAATTATTATTCTTAAATGAATTTCAAATAGAAATACAATTATTTTTCCAGAAATAGTTCTAAAATTAATGATTAATATTTTCTTGAAAGATGTTGAAAAATATTATATATATATATATATATTTATTAAATATATATTTCATATAAAAATGTTATAAAGAGTTTTAAAATAAATATTTATTAAATTATTATTCTATAGTTTCAAAACACCTTGCTAGATAATTGTGATCACCCTATGTTTTTCTTATAAAATTATTACAGGATAATTTAAATGTTTCATGGTGCTTAGCTTCGATAAGGAGTTAGCTCACATAAATAAAATTAGATATTTTTTTATAGTTATTAAAATATTTATTCTTTTTTCAAATTCACCAAGACCTGGAATATAAGAGGTCATATAATGAAAAATGTTTTGTGTATTTTTCAGTTACCTTTCATATAAAATCATACATTTCATTTTTATGTACTAATTTCGGAAGCACATCTTCACGGTCTTCAAATTTGGTATTATGAAAATAGTTATGAAAATATTGGAGGCTAGAAATTAACAATTAAAAAAACAATATAAAATATTCATGATATAATATTTATTCTATGAAACCTAAATTTTATTAAGATCGCTTCAAAATATATATGTCCATTTATTCTGATTTTGAAGATGGAAATTCATAATTTTCATATGTCTGATTAACAAATTATGAGAAAGAAATAGTTTTAAGGGGAAAAGAATGTATATCTCAAATATTTTGATATTAGTAATATTTTTTTGACATAAATTAACCAAAATATATTTTGGTTATACGTCAATATTAAATATGTAAAATGAAAAAAATACTTAAAAATAAATATAAGAAATAAAATGATATTTTATTATTATGATAAATGATGATTTTTTTAAAAAACAATTATTATACATTGTATATATTTTGTTATAAATTTGTAAATTCATTATTATTTTAATAAATAACATTTTATTATATATTAATATTTAATATTAAAAACAAGTACTTTATTATTTTAAAAAATAGTTATTTATAATTTTGGAATATTTATATCAATTAGTTAAAATAAAAAAATATTTCTATTATATATATATAAATGATTATTTTTCATAAAAAGGATAATTTGAATAATAAAAACAATGGCTATTTGAAAAGTAATAAAATATGAAAAATAAATAAAATTATGAAATATATACAATTTAATGAAAATAAATTGTATTTAGAAGAATAAAAAATATTAAAAAAATTAATATGAAATTATAATAATATAAAAATATGAGTAGTACTATAAAAATAAGATTTAAAATTTGTTTTAAAATAATGAATATATTTAAAAAATCATGATAATATTATTACATTTTTTAAAATTCTAATATAATTAATGTTATATTGATGTTAGTTTTCTTTTAAATGAAACTAAAATTAGAAATTGATAAAATAAAAGGAAAGAAATAATAATTTAAATAATTTGGTACATCGATTGAATTAAGATATAGGGATTTAGGAATTACTTTAATGGGAGCCTAGGAAGTGGGTCAAAGTTGAGGTTCTCAAGTGACAGTTATGGCATCAGTAGGACTCAAAATCCATAGCTAATGGGAGGACCTTGTTTCTATCTAAACGGTCTTAGGTGAGCTTAGAAATTGGATCAACTGCCGGTAGGGCCATCGATTCTGCAGATCGAGTGAGGATGGGGTACTCGAGAAGGATAATGGACATGGATACAGTTTTAGGTGAATTTTTATCTATTCTTTGACCTGCTATAGTTGATTTATGGAAAATCATAGATGGGTATATGTTTTCTTTTATGATGTCAAGTCTTCTTTGATCGTTCTTAATGTGAAAGTATTTTGTCTGTCTATTTCATCCCATTTTTCTACTTGGATCCCTATCCACAGTCCAACGGTTTTTTTTCAATGTTTCATCCGATTATATTCAATGATTTTCTTAATTTATTTTTGTCTTTATTCTATAATGATTATTTACATTGCTTTGGGATTATGATAAAAATTGTTTTTTTCCACATATATTAATTCAGCTGATTATATATATATCATCAGATCATTATTACATTCTGCATTTTCCAAAGATCATGAATCTCTGATGGATTACAGAAATTAATAACTATTTCCATATTGACATAATATATATTTATATATATTAATCCTACTATCATGACAGGAATTTCACCGAAATTATTATTTTGTAATCACGATTTTTTTCTTTAATAATAATAATATATATATATATATCTTTCATCGCTGTATCTGAATTTTGATTAATATGACTATAAATTCCTAATTATAATGGTAAAATATATATTTTCAAAACCAATTTTCAAGCCGGAGATGGAGAGAGAGAGAGTCCACAAAAATTGAAGAAGGTATTCAGGTTTTATGCAAATCAGGTAAGGGATTATTTTCTATTTTTTCATTATAGTTTAATTCATAAATAAATAATTGTATATATATATATATTTCAAATATTTACCTTCAATTTCAATTCCTTGAATGTTTATATATTTATTGGTTAATTTTAATGGAAGTAAATTTTTATAGATAATCATCTTGTGATTTTATGTTTTATAAAATTCTATTTTATGGACAAGGATATATATATTCTAATTTAAGGATATGAATATTATTTTTTAAGATCCTCTTTTTATTAAATATTATTATTTCCAAAGAAAATTCTATTTCCAATTTAGAAATTTATTTTTATGTCTAATTTAGAAAAAAACTATATGAAATAAGAACAATAATAAAAATATAATCATTATTATAAAAAATGATATCATATTCTAAATATTAATTTATGTGAAAGTATTATTTCCAATGGAGTGTGCATATACAAAAAATGATATTATCATTCTTTGTGAAATGAAATTATTAATGTTACATTTTCATATAGCCATGTCCATGCATTATGAATTACATCGATATTCCATTAATTTATAACAAACTTGTTATTTTAATTTATATTTTAAGGCATGATTTAAAAATTATTATATATGTGTATTTCTCCATGATTTATATTTTTTATGGTAATTTAATCATTGGAAAAGTGTTCTGTATATAATTTATTTTCATCTCTGAAAATAAAATAAGTGAATTATGAAGGGTTTTAATGGTTTTAGTGGGTTATTTACGAGAAAGAGGGATATTCCAAAAAAAAATTCTTAAAAATTAAAATTGGAACATGCCAGTCATAGTAAATGTAAAGGGGTGGGGAATGAACCCATATCCTCAAGGGGCACTATCCTATAAGTGAGATTTATATGTGGCATCATGGATTTTATAATATTTATCATGTATCGTTTTAATCTATAAAAGTATTATTATATTCAAAAGAATTTAAAGGATAAATAAAATTATTTTTTAAATAACAATTTTGAAAGAAATGCATAATATTTTCTTAAAGTATTTTTAAAAACATTATAATATATATATCAAATATATATTTGATATAAATATATTTAAATAGTATTAAATTAAATATTTATAAAATTAATGTTCCATTGTTTTAAAACCCCTTACTATGAAATTATGCTCACCCTACATTTTTATAAAAAATTTATATAATCATTTCTATGTCTCATGGAGTTTAGCTTAGATTATGAGATAGCACACTGAATGAAAATTAATTATTTTATTTCATTTTCATAGAGTTCTAAAAATATGTATGGTTATATCTAATTCTCAATAACCTATACTAGAAAAGGTATTATAATGCTAAATATTATTTGAATGTTACAGTTTTCTTTAAAGAAAAATTACACAGAATTTTTATCTACAAAATTCAAAATCATGGATTTAGGGTCATTATATAGAGTGTAACATCTCTTTCCATCTAATCCATTCTACCGTGTAATCTGAATAATTAAGACTCCTAGAAAATGTGTCTGACTAAATTAAAAATTGAAAAATCTGAAATATTTGATCAAATATTTATTCTTATGTAATATAATGTATCTCTTAATTTTATATAAAAGATATGTGAATACCTTCATTATGTATTCTCCTAAAACATGGTAAAAAAATTACATAGAATGAAATATTAATGAAGACATGCATTCTTCAAAAAATTATCGCTCTCTTCATTCCTTAAATAAAATGACATTTTAGTGATTATATTAAATAAATCAAAAAAAATTGTAAACACCATCAAATATATCATAAAACACTTTTCATCGAAAAACTAACTAATTTCAATTCCTCAAATACTATCCCATTTAGGTC
Source organism: Viscum album (assembly GCA_963277665.1). Taxonomy (NCBI): domain Eukaryota; kingdom Viridiplantae; phylum Streptophyta; class Magnoliopsida; order Santalales; family Viscaceae; genus Viscum; species Viscum album. Next base: position 1,646,171,009 of record OY728120.1, read on the forward strand.
ATCAATTCCAATCATCTTTTTATCCAAAATAAGGATAATCAAATCATCATTATGAGTATATTATGGGTTATATATCCCCTAATTATGTATTCTCTAAAAACATCACCTTACCACTAAATCAGTTTTCTTGGTTATCATTACAATTTCACATATTATTGAAATCCTTAATGACAAACTTCTACTGAAAAATAATTATATGTTTATGGTTCTTCGAACTTGATTATAATTGATATATAATTTTTACAACATAATTATTCAATCCCAATACATGAAATTTTAAATCATTCTACTTGAATGAGAAGCGTAACATAAAACATTCTTTTTTATAGGAGTTAACATTTAGGAGAGGGAATTGAGTTGGATAATTTCCAGGATCTCCACATTTAATATAACAAACTATAAAAGGAACCTAACGATGAAAATTATTTCCTACAATTATTATCTCCATTTTTACTAATAAATTCATTAATTTATGCCCTTATTTTCCATAAATAAATTTTTTTAATATTCCTTAGAGTCATTCTCCTGGCTGTCCCTTTTAATATTTATTAAAAAAAGTAAATTGATCTTTCATTCCTACATTTTCTCCCCTACCTAAGTTCTCAATGAACTCCATTATTCTCTTCTTTAGTTAAACATTGAGTTGGATAATGTGTAAGTTGTTAATTATATATTGGGACAACTATTTACATATAATCATGATATTTTTCACATCAGTAATCTTCCCATTTGGTTGCTCAAAATATCTACCTTTTCAATCACATTAACTATAAAAATTATTCATTCCAGTCACATCCGTTGAAAAAATTCCAAAAAAATAATATTATGAGAAAAAATAATCATAGTAGGAAACCATAAAATCATTTATATGATTTCTAATTCATGATAAATTCTTTTCAATCTAATGCACCTTCATTTTGTCCAAAGTTATTCATTGTTATCATTAAAATACTTCATAAATGATCATAATGAAAATGGGAATTATCTTAAGAATATACCGTATAATTTTCAAACATGGTGTATAGTAAAGGCATACTCACCATGCACCAGTATGATATCTAAGAATTACTCAAACAAACCATTCTTAGGGTTATTACCCCTAGATGCATTTTTTTGAAAACCATGTCCACCTCTAGTATCTAAACATGGTCTTATTTCAACGAAAACCACATTATCACTACCTTAACAAAGCTTTATGATGTTATCTTATACGTTGAATTTTTCTAAAATTCATTCATAGCACTATATTTCCTATTCTATGTTTTCTTAATTTTGGTTCCCAACATTGATACTAAACATTATCTAATACAAACTACAAAGACCATGTTCTGAGTATCTGATAGTATATGGTTACATTATTAAAGTAGTACTAGATATAAGTTATTACATCCCAAAGGACATAGTAGTTTATTACACATGGAAAACTATATATTTCCTAAATTTTACATTACACATAAAAAGATAAAATACAATATATTATTTTCATTGAGAACACCATTATTAAATTTATCACATCCCTTCATATCAATAATTATACAATTCATGTAATATTATGGAATGGGAGAATAAGAAATGGTTGATCAAAGATGCAAAGTAAGGGTATGAAAAAAATAGAAGGTATCAATAATAATTAATTCATAATTAAAATAGAAAGGTAAATATAAGAAAACACCCATAATTTAATCTATAAATTGAGAAACATAAATAATATGGGAAACATAAATTTTGATCAAATAATTCCATATAAATAATCATATTATCATCAAACTTATACTTGGATATCATAACTAATAACATAAACATATAGACAACTATAATAAATCACATAACGATGGAATAAAATGTTTTGAGACAACATAACCATACTTTCAAGGAAACAATCTAGGAAATATTACATATATCAGTAAGGAATTGGCCAAATAACCAATCCAGTTTTTCTCACAAGACATATTGATGTATCTACCAGCTAAAGAAAGACCCTCACATAACATACTATGTCGAATTTATTCCACTAATAAAAGGTGTAAAATATAATCAAAAAAATCATATTAAAAAAATTTCATATGAAATGATAATAACATACCCAATCAAAAAAAAAAGAATCACAAAAAATCCAAAGTAACATGATGGATGTTATTGAAATTGTACATCTATAGTAAATATCAATATCCATGAAATGATGCTTACATAGATGAATTTACTTTAAAAATATCACAAGAATATTTCTAGAGAAAAATTACATTTTTATTTTGAAACAACTTATTCAAAATATAAAAAATCACCCAATATTATTGAAGAAGTTTATCTTTTCAATGAACCATTGATAATTTCAAAGGAATCATTAAATAATTGATTTATCATTATGGTGTAAAATTTTGGTCATTCCTTATAATTTAAAAACATTTCTTTCAAACATTTGTAAAAATTCAAAAAGTAATTTGTTGGAAAAATGATAGAAAGATTCCATTTTATCAATTTTTTTAAACAAAATTGGTATGAAATTATTTATTAAACCATTTAAAAAAATTTATAATATATTATTTAGACAAATTAATAGAAAATATGGATATGGAAGTAAAATATTCTTGATCAAGTTGAAAAAAAGTGAGTTTTCCTGGAAAATAAGGTTTCAGTATCTTAAGAACATAATGACTGTAAAATGATGTAAAACATATAATTTCCATAAATAACCATAGGATAAGAAAATATATAATTTGTTTTTATTTAATTATCAAATAATTACATAAATTATGACTTACACATATACAATCCTGAATAGTGATAGGATTGTGAGATAAACTCTTACCTTGGGTCCGACTCCCTTCCTATGTGTCAGAAACACAAAAATAATAAATATATATTTATTATAAATATATCACATAAAGATAGTATTATATTTGAAACCTCATATTATTTAATTATAATGATTTATCAATAGTTTATAGATATTTTTTAATTAAAATCAATGTTTCGGTTGTAACATATTCATTTTTCATGTATATTTTAGTTTGGGAGTTTCAACCCTTTTACATTTATATCGGTTCCATGTTCTCAGTAATTTTATTAAACATTTGAAAATTTTATATTTTCATTATATACATATTTAGACCCATCTATAAAAATTATAGATAGAAAAATGAATTACACTATTCATGGAGATGGTAGACAGTATGTAGGCATGAATGTTGTTATCATTTTTTGAAGAATGGAATGAAATAAAGGTGAATAATAATTACCCACTAAATAAAGTTATTATATAATATATTTAATATAATTTAATTAAATACATATTTATTTACATCAATTCAAAAATAAATTGAAAATTTTATCACATCGCATTGTGGAGGCGGTAGTCCGCAGGTACACACGACAAACGTTATCATTTTCCCAAATATTGGAAGGTAAGAATGTAGGAGTGATATTATTATTCTAGATATATAATATATTAATAAATATCATATATATATACTATATAAATCAATATGTCCATCCATGATATGAGGTGATGTAAAATGATTTACATTTTTTCGGAAGGTGATAGTCCGCCATACACATGATCGAGGGTTATATTTCCATTTTTTCAAAGTGGTGATGGATTTTTGTAGTTAAATTAAAATAATAATATATTATTATGGTTACTATACTACTTATACTATTTCATAATAATTTAATAAAATTTTGTGGAGTTATAAGAATAAATAAAGAGAATATGCATGGTTAAGAACTATACCTTTTATTCGGAGAACCCCTTAAACTTTATAAGTATTTAATTTATAGGATGGTATTAAAACAAATAATTGGAATCTAGGTCATGTTCAGGGATATAATGAAGGTATTTTTTCAAGAAATGACTGACCAAAAATTACTTTGAGGTTTTGAGAGGAGACGAGAAGGGGTGTCTATTTATATGTGGGGGAGGGGACCCCCTTTGAAATTTCCTAAAAGAACAAAAAATGATAAAGTAATTACCAATAAAATTCTATTAAAATGGATATATATTCAAATTTTGTATGGTATAAGTTATAAATATGGATATAAAATAATAGTTTTAAATGTTTAATTGCCAATAATAACCATAACTTATTGTTTGACACTCATGGTAAACTTGTTTTTACCTTAAGTGTAGTTATTATTTTTACTATTTTCACCCTTAATTGTGAAAATTAATTAGGTTGAAAATGTTATATAAAATAAATTATTACTATTATAGATAAATAGTCCATTTTAATAAATTTAATTTACATAAGCGATGAAAATGGGGTTTTCTAAATAAATATTTTCTAAAGTTAAAAAGGTTTTCTCATAAACATTAAACAGAAAATAGATTCTAATTATATAAATTGGATTAATAATAATTTTATTTAACACATTTTACATTTAAAATAATTAAAATTAAATATAACTTTTTAAATTCTTCGAATGGAATGGTATTTTTCAATAAAAATACTATTTTTCTAATATTCATTATAAAATAAACATTTCAGAAAATTCATAAAAATTCACATGAATATATATTTGACAAGATGATTTGAAAATTTCGTTTAATCAATCCAAATATTTTCTTAAAATGGGAAAAATAATAATTTTAAAATAAGTGTAAAAAATGAGACAAACCCTCTTTTTAGAAAGAAACATAGTTTTAAGCATTAAATAAGTCTCATTTTTATCTGATGAAATGAAAAATATTAGATGACTGATAAAAATTTGATTTAATATATAACATATAATTTTCATTAAAATCATTCACTAATATTGATTAATTTAAAAAACAAATTGTTTTTGAAAAACTATTTTAATAAAACATTTCTTTTATGACCAAAGGACTTTTATTTCAATTCTTAATCAATTTATAGACAATTATATTTTTAAAAAAATTAAAACATATTCTTTTCATAATTTAGATAGTACTATTCATACCCACCAATTTTATAGCTAGTTTGTAATGGTATAATATATTACGGTTCATTTTGACAAGGGGTTGTGTGTATGAAAAGATATTGAGGAGATTTTATTAATTTAAAAAGAAATATACAGTACAATATCACAATGTTTCATTTATAATCTCATAGGATTTCCATGGACTAATACCATTCCAAATATGAGGAACTATTGTTTGAGATAAACTATATGTTGAAGAAGATCAAACTAATGCATTTGTCATAAGATACATGTTAACTTATCTACAACCCGAAACTACAATAAAAGCATATAAAATGCTTAGTTATTACACATAGATCATAAGGGGTTGTGTATATATAAAATAGGATTATATGTCCATTTAGATATATCTCTCTGTGTGTGTGTCTGTAATAATTTTTTATTCTTTTTGAGATGTGTTTTTTTTTCTCAACTCACCCTTTTCTTAAAAAATGTATTTCTCATAAATTGGTTTTTCATTTCATGGAACAATTCCAATAATGATTTAATAATAATAAAATTTATTTATTTTATTAATAATAATTTAAAAATTTATTATTTTGTATTTTATCGGAAAAAGAATACTTAATATTAAAAAAGTTATATTTCTAAAAAAACCCCTTTTTTCTTTATATTTAATTTTTTTAATTAATAACTAAATTTAAAAATAGTATAACTTTAATTAAAAAACTGGAAAAAAATTATTTAGGATAAATATTCTATATTATATTAATTATTTTTTTCCTAAAAAAATAGATATTTAGATGAATACTAAAAAACGCAGACCTTGCTAATAATTTGAATAAATTTACCAAAAGAATCACATAAATATTTCTGGAAAAATAATTATTATAAAATACATATATTATAATATTAAATTATGTATTATAAAATTATATTTCGATATATAAGACCCACTCTTTACATTTTATAAAATTTATGTAATCATCTAACAAAAAATAATTTTTTCTATATATTTTAAAAAATTATTGAAATTGTGGAAATAGGTTTTTAAATTCTATTAATTTTATTTAAATTTTATTTCGATAAAAATAATTATTTAAATTTAGATATAATTAATAACATTGATTATTTTATCAAAAATATATATATCATCCTTAAAATTAGACTTTTTTTTAAAATGTGATTTCACATGTTATATTCGCTAGTTGTAAAATTACTATTTATTAAACATAAATATTTGATTTGATAAATTTAAATTTATATTTTTATTTAGTACGTTAAAATTATCTAATAACTTTTTTTAAAAAAATTAAAAAAATTACATACGTAAAAATTAGTTTCCTAAGAAAAAATAAAAAATTGTAAATGTAAACATTTATGAGTAAATGATATAAAAACATCTTTAAAATGTATGTGGAATATTTAGGAAGATATTATATTGATCATACACAATCCTATAATCTTTTATTGTCCACTTTGGCTTTACAATCTTAGTGGAACAAGTTCTCTCCTTTTATTGAGGAGTTATATGTGTCGAAGATTCCATTATCATAAATTATAAAATGACCCACCATCATAAAAAATATTCCTTTTTATATCCCTATACCTATATCTATTTCATATATGTTTTACTCATGAACAAAACACCCAGATGAGGTTCGATGATGTGTTGACCATACTAGAACATTTAGAGCAGGAGGCAATAATTTCCAAGGAACATTCTTAATTATTTTATACTTATACGATCCCAAAAAAATATACATGTGAGTGAGATCACACATGTATTATTAATAATATATTATTTTTTTATACTAAAATAACATCCATTTAATTTCTTCTACCAAAAAATTTCAGAAAATAAAGACATCGTTATGTGTGTGTGTATACTACCACCTCCATGAACAATGTGTTAAATTTTCCATCACCAATTTTAATGTATGGATTAAAATGATAATTTATTAATAAAATATTATATTTTTTACATGTCAATTATTCTTAAATTATAACATATATTATTTTCCACCTTCCTTATATTCAGTGAAAATGAGAGTGTCATTTGTGTGTATGTGCGGACTATTACCTACAAGTTATGATGTTTCTCTATTGTCTTACATACCAACGTACAAGGGTGGAATAAAATAGGTATAAAATGTATAAAATATTATTTTATAATCCATTATTATAATTTATTTATAATCTTAAACATTCTATAACTGGTATTAATAATTAATGGTTATAATAAATTTAACCTCTAAAAAGAACATATAGAAGTAAGTTTTACAATTTGAGTTCATTCATGGAACACATATCTACCTATATAAAATATATACTAATATAATAATAAATTATATAATAATATACAATTATTTATATTATAAAACTATTTTAAAACACTTTGACATCGGTCGATATACAATAAATGTTTCTGGGAAATTGACTGATTAATATTATGTAATCCACATAAGAATTGATGATGTAATAATTTGGTGATAGAGTGTGATAACTAGACCTTATAAAACTATACTAATATGTATAATTTTCTAATTAATATTTATTCTAAACTTAATTTGATTATTAAAGAAGTTAATTTTATTTAAAAGGTTCTTATAAACATGTGGTAATGGTTTTCGTCTCAAACACCCTTCCTTGGAGAATGCCCTGATATTTTGAATTAATATTCATTTCTATAGTGTAACTAATACCCATATTGAATTATAATATCATAAATTATTATTTTATATTAAAATTTACTTCAATTAATTTCCTTCTTTGTTTTGGGTTATGATTCATATCCTTCCTAAAATATTAGTGTCTTTTATAACTTATTTTTTTATTCATGAGTTATAGTGTTTCTCCATGTGTATCCTCATACATTTCATAAGGTATACAGTATTATATATGGGGTGATTATTTTTATTAAAATAATTATTATTTATTTGTACTAATCCTTCTATAAAACGTAACTATGTTAATAATAATTCTTATCCTCTTAAATGATGGTTCCCCCCTCCATGTCTATTAATTTACCTATATGCATATGTTATCCATTTTAATTAAAATCCTAATTATGTTTTATATCATGTGAAAATAATATTTAACTTATCCTATTTTCATAAGAAAATTTTATTTTATTTATTGTGGGATTTAAATATATTTCTTTGAAAATAATGTTGGGGAACTTTTGTACTATCTAATGACTTTCCTGTTATGCACTCTTTTTCATTTTCTCCCATTTATACAACATTATTATTTTTACCTACATTATTTTGTTTTTATATATACCTTAAATATTTATATGGTAAAATATAATTTCCCTTTTTGGGGTTAAAAAATTTATTACTGCCCTTTGAAATTCCCTTTTTTAAATAAAATCAGTTTAAGGGAACTTTGATATTTCTTTTCTCACATTAAGTATCATCCCAATATAATGTTTTTGAACAATGAATATATTATTAAACCCCTAAATTATTTCATATATAAACCAGTTTGTTAAAATAATATTTTATGAAATAACCATGATCTTTCCATCAATAAAAATAACCCTTACATATTTTATAAAGCTTCACCCAAGTGGTACATATTATTTTCTTCCACCCATAGATCCTTCTAATGAAATATATATATTCAATCTTGATGATCAAGAATTATGTCTCAACTTAAAATATGAATATAAAATTGATTTAATTCCATATTCACTAGGGAATCCAAATGATTTATCCTTTATCAATTCCCTCAATTAGAATTACAAAACTCACTCCCTTGTCATAGGTTTGATCACGCTTGTGATTTATATATGGTTTATTTTTATCTTGTGGTATGAATATGTAAGATAATTATTTATTTGACAGTTATTAATGGAATTATATATCATTACAAGTAATTGTTTAATGTTTTATATCTCATGATATGATATGTAAGAGATAAGGGAGTGAACCAAATCCACTAAGCAACATTGTCCAGTTTGTGATGATGGTCTTGGGAATGACCCATGAGATAAGTTTATGATATTTGGGATAGTGTGGTTCAAACATGTTTTGGATCAAATGTAATAATATCGATAATACATTTATTCATTATTATTATCATCTGATTTATGATATCATTCTATTTCTCTTGAATATAGTTTTATTATATATTGCAATGAATATTCCCTAACTTGTAGTTTTAGCTCACCCATTTCCATAGGTTTTTTCCTTAAGATATCATATGATTTTTTAGAACATTTGATGTTGTAATGAGAAATATATGGTGTTTTAAATAAATATTTAATTTTTTTGTTGATGTTTTTTTATTTTTATATCTAATCATCTCAATAAACTAGACCTATTGATCCTCGGCTTCTATTTGATGGAAAATAATGAATATAATTATGAAATAAAGTGAAATTAAGGATTGTGTAGCAAAACAAAATTCCATAATTAGAGTATTTAAATCATAATTGAGTGGTTTCCAATAAAAAATATGAGTTTTATTTGTTTTAAAATAGGTGGGATCATGTGTAAATTTTATTTTTTTAAATAACCATGTTTTTTATTTTTTTAAATAATATCTTTTAAATTAACATATTGTATTTATTGTATTTTTTACGTATGAATATTTATGATATGAATGAACTAACATTTCATCATTTATTAGGATGTATATATATATTAAAAGTATTATTTGAATATAATAAAAGGAATCAGTTTATGATATATTGATTGATGGAACTTTTAAAATTAAATGTGAAATATTTTAGATGTGGGTAAAACATGGATATGGTTGCATTTTAGAGGAAGAAAACTAATTTTAAGTGTATATTATAGATTATTACACACTAACTAAACATATTAGAGTAGGATTAAGTTCATCATTATCTATATGGAAGTCACCAAACACTTGGGACAGTGAAAGAACTTGTTTGTGGATTGTTTGATGTTGTTTCATGGGATAGGTCACCCCATACTGCTAAGACAAGGCATTGCCTCTTTATTAGTCAATGAAAAACATAGATTATCTAATAGATCACAAGATTATATGAGTAACTAGGGTGATAATAACTATATACTTTCTATGGATCTCACATTATACATGTTTCTAGAATATTCTTTTAATTATAAAAAATTTCCTTATTTCTGATTTTCTATATATATAAATGTTATTTATTTTATTATTTAAAAAAGTTAAAATACCCTAATTATTAGTTTAATTTGAACTAGATTTCTTGTTCATATATAAAAATATTACTGATGAAGCACTTTGTGGAACCCTCACACGTTTATTTTACTCACACCTTATATATACCTTGTGAGATTATATTGACCTTTTGGAGGGTTTAGTTAATGTAATGGTGCTATATGAATGTGGTAGGTTCTCTCATTAGTGGTTCTCATGTCGGTGGTGGGTATGTAATGGTTTGATTCCCCATATTACACATTGATAGGTCCAAATTTTGTGAAATATTTTGGTATATTTTTTAGTATTTATATATTTATATTTTATCACCTTTCAGGATTCTCATCCCATCAATGTTATTTTTTGTCTAATTTTTATACTACCAATTTTTTGTAGTGTTATATAATAAAATTCGATTTTTTATTTATTTATATAATTCAATATGTAGGTATTGTCTATTATTGGGGAAAGAGACACAAAATTATTGTTAGGTCATGCTAGGTTCTTTGTTTTACCACATAATTAAATCTTTTTTAGGTGGTACCATTAAAAAAATGTTTTAACTTTATCACCATCCACTAGTTTCTAGAACATAGGGATTTGGAACTTAATTTTGGATTTTCCATGATCTTGATATAGTTCCCAATTAAGTTGTGGATCAGGTTGATTTTTGAATAATTCTATCAAATCCCCTAAAATTTTTTTATTATTGTTTTTAAGTACGAGTAAATAGGTGATAGTATTATTGAAGATTATGAAAGGGGTTTGAATTAAGGTATAGTCATCACATTAGAACATGTCCTTGAGTTTCAATGTGATTTTTGGAATTTTATTTTCATTTTGGATTTTTATTAACATTCAATTCTGTCTAGTCACACGAGCTAAAGATAGTGAACATTGTCTATGACTAATAAAATAGTTACAATTTGACATTTTTTAAATGGAACAGATGTTTGTTTATGTCATAAATGTTTATTTCTTTGATTTAACATTTAATTTTTTCGTAATGATTTCTTTTTCCTTTTACTTGAAATAATATAGTCTGTTACCCCCTAGATTAAATCCTACAAACTCTATAGTGGGAGGGTTAGATAAAATTACATGGGATAATCACCAAGTGGACCTAAATTTTATTGAGACTATGGTTTGAATGGTATAGGATATAAAATAAATAATGTATTGTAGTTTTGATAAATATATATAAACATGTCTTGTAACTAAAAGGGACAAAGATCTAGAATTCATCCACTATAATACACTAACATTTATATAGAATCAATAATCCTATGGAATATTCGTACTGATTGGAAAATACCGATAGTATTTTTGAGTTTCTTGAGACATTGGTTTCCAATATGATTAAATAATTTTCCTTTATTCTTGAAGGACCTATTTGTAAATTGTGGGAGTCTATTATTCAAGTAAAGTTAAATAATAAATAGAATATAAAATTTTAAGGTTGTCATCACCCAACATTTTTATTTTGACATAATGGAACTATCCATGTCATGAGAATTTATTACTCTTCAGTAATGTGATAGAACTGTTATGGTGTATGTGACTAAATTTTTAATAAATTTCTAGTTTTTTAATATATCTACTGTCAAATGATAAATTGAAGGCTCATTGAAATGAAAGTGGTGTTAAAACACATATTTGATCTTATGTATTTTTTCAGAATCTCTCAACCTATATTGATGTCATGGATTTATCTCTATGGGTAGATATTGACGAAGTAGGGTATTTAGGTTCACCTCCTGTGATTTTATGGGGTCGTATTGGTATTTTTAAGATGAATCACATTTTGGATGAGATAATAAGGGTATGAATTGTTGTCTCCAAGAACCTATAACATTTTTCAGTATCAATAACATTTTTTCTATCTAATATCAATATGGTAGATATGGTAATATGAGGTTCTTTTTCTAATACTGATTTAATTAATTCCATTGATTCAAATTTATGTGTAATCAATTTATGTTTTGTAATGGTATTTCATATCCAAAAAAAAGTGTTATGGACTACTCAGCACATGAGGAATTTTTTACTGAGTTAGAATCCTCTAAATATGGATTGTGATCCAAGATGTTCTTAGTCAAAATATTTATTCTCAAGCGATAAGTGATTCTTGTGATGAATGGGCCTTGATGAGTCTTTCTTCATAGATGAACATAATAGTAAAATAGTATAAGAATAACGTGTTCCTATATTGAGTTCATTTGGATTCAATGATTTTTGAGATCATTTTTTTTGACCATATAGGAGATGAAAATATTATACACATTAGGATAACCATATATGTGGAGAGACCACTGAAAATTGATCATTATCTCTAAAGGGAATTTTTTGTTTATAGAATAGATATGTGGTGACTTAATTGATGGGTTAGGTTTTGTTATATGAGAATCATCAATATCAATTGATTTCTCTACATAGAACAATTATTTTTTATTATGTTCTAATGTGATGCTTTTGGTGGATTGGTTTGAGATGTGACATAATATATTTCATTTCATCATGTTATACATTCCAGATAGTGAAAGTCTGTAATCAAAATCCATTCAAAAAACTTCAGCATATTCCCATACCTGTATGTGGGATGATATATTTATGAAATTTTTCATGGAATTTACACATCCTAGTCAAATTAATAATTCTCTATGGATCATGATTGAATGACTAACCAAATTATCCGATTTTATTCTGATTAGAGATACTACTAAGGTAGAAGTTCTTGGGATGTTTTATGTTTAAGAGTTAATGAGGCAACTTGGACTACCATTGAAAATAATATTTTATATACATCCCTAGTTTACGTCTCAATTTTGGAAGGGCCTAAAAATATTAATGACTTCTCATTATTGTTTAACCATATCCTATAATCAATATATTTCTACCAGATATAGTGGGTTATCCAAATTCTATTGAATAGGCTTGAAACCTACATCTTGTTTTTTATGGTTCTTGGGAAAACTATCTTGGATTAGTAGAGATTTACAATAATAACAATTATTAGTCTTCAATTAATATAGACCCATTTGAGTCTCTATATGTTCATAATTTTTGTATCTCCTTTAGTGGAATAAAATTAGCGATACATCCTTGACAGGTTCATGCATTTTGAAATAGGAAATGATAATTGTTATGAATATTTTTCTATGTTTACTGACATTTCAAAGTCATCAAAATTCCAATTATGTTTTTTTTTTGTATTCCTGTTTTTTTCAATCGACGATTAAGCTTTATTGAAGATAATAACATTATTGGGTCACTGTAGGATTAGGAATTATTTAAATCATTCTCCAGGGTGAAATAGATAATTTGAATTTATTAATAGGATTTAAATATATTTTTATGAGTGGTCATTTCCTCCTAAATTTATATTTATCTATAACATGTTTCAAATCAGGTTCCTCAATATGTATCACCTTATCTCCACCCATATTCTAAGTTGAAAAGGGATCAAGATAGAACCTAGAATTAATAAGACTGGTCATCCACTTTATATTATGGAATCTAAATGAGGTGCCCATATTAGTGTGAATCACTAAGAGGGGGAGGGGGTGAATAAATGATCTCATTAGATCATTTTACTAATTGATTCTTTTCAATTAAACCTCTATAGATGGTAAAAGACATGATCCACTCTTTTTGTGTCTCTCAGCCTGACCTCAAATTCTGCTTAAATAAACGGAATGAAACACAAGGATTTTCGAGGTTCAGTTCAAAGACCTACACTTTGTTGTGATTTTTATTCTCCAGAACATATATTCTCCACTATAATTTGGTTAGAAATTACAATGAATGATACATAGTACCATTGTATCTCTCCTGAGTCCCATAAAAGGTACTTTATACTTCTTCCCATAGTGTTACCAGAGTCCCACTGGCCTTCTTCAGAGTCTCACTAAAGTCTTATTCTCCTCCCTGAATCTCATACGGTTCTTCTAGCTCTTGAGTCACATGAACAACTTCCTTCTTTATGTTCTTCTTTGATTCACTCTAGATGATCTTTCAATCTTCCCATATGGGCTTGTTGAATCACACTTCCCTATATACCTCTTCAAGAATCTACAACATCCTTTGTTAAGTTATGTTGGCCTTGCTCAGTAGTTATAATCAATTGAGTTGGGTATTTGTTAGTCTCAACAATGCCCAGCAAATTCCTTCTTCTTATGATGAAGACATGGCCTCATTAGGATGTGTGCCAATGGTGCACACAACTTCTCCAAGAATATTAATGTGCAAGAATAATCTTGCACAATATTAGTACTATCTTTCTTCATGGATTCTCAATTGCTGAACACTCAAATAAAAGTAATTCTTTAACTATGTTTGGCATTAGTATCAAATTCATTAACTTCATTCATGGATTTCACGGCCTCCAATTCTTCTTGTATTTGGATATCTAAATTTTTTATTCTCCAGTGCAACTACTAAATGCACTAAAACTTCTCTTTTTTTGCGACGGGAAACTTCACCGTCGCAAATAAGTTTTCGATTATATACTTTATATATATAATTTCTTTTGGGACGAGCTCGTCGGAAATACTTTTTTGCGACGGGCCCATAATTCCGTCGAAAATGATTTTTGAATATATTTTTTAGACTATTTGTGATGGGCTCGTCACAAATGCTATCTGTGACGGGCCCATAATCCAATCGCAAAACGCTTTCTTATGAAAAAATTATTTAGACTATTTGTGATGGGATCCCATCGCAACAGATCCCGTCGCAAATAATAAATAAATTTTTAAGAAAATAAATTTAATAAATTTATGATTATTGAAAAATTAATTTTAATATTATTAAAATAATTAAAAAAATAAAAAATATTAAAATTCTCAATATTCACAAAAAATATAAAAAAATCGTCAAATATTATTATGATTATTGAAATATTAATTTTAATATTATTAAAATAACAAAAAAATAAAAAATATTATAATTCTCAATATTCACAAACAAGTATAAAAAATCATAATATATTATTATGATTATTGAAAAATTAATTTTAATATTATTAAAATATTAAAATATTAAAAAATATTAAAATTCCCAATATTCACAAAAAAATATAAAAAAATCATAAAATATTATTATTATTATTATTATTATTAGAAAAATAAAAAAAATTATTAAAAAATATAATATTGAAAAAATATATTTTATAAAATTATGATTAATGAAACAATAATGTCAATATTATTAAAATTATCAATATTCAGAAAAACAAATCATAAAATATTACGAATCAAATTATGTAATAATCACACCGATATAAAAGACTGAAACTGTAAATAGTTCATATTACAACAAATTTAAATTCAAATGTTTTTGACATTAAAAATCACTGGGGGTCGTCTTCTGGAAGAGGTGGAGGAGTTGAAGGAGGTGGTGGAAGAAACTTCATCCCTAAACAACGAGTTAAACAGCGCATGTACTCCATCTGCTCGTGATGTTGTTGCTGCCATCGATGCATCTCCTCCTCGTACTACTGCTGCTGCTACCATCGATGCATCTCCTCATCGTGTTGTTGTGGCTGCGGCTAACGCATCTCTTCTTGTTTCTTCTACAAACTCTCTATAAGGTCATTCTGAGATCGGAATTGCTCCTGATACTGTGAGCCAGAAGATGATGCCTCTACAGGAGCTCCTCTCGAGCTGGAAACTCTTCTTACTAATTATTTCTATTTATTACTAATTATTGCAAATTATTTCTAATTATTTCTAATTATTCATAATTATTCATAATTATTTCTAGTTACTGTTATTTATTTCTATTTATTTCTAATTATTTATAATTATTCTTAATTATTTCTAATTAGTAGTATTTATTAGTAATTATTAGTAATTATTAGTATTTATTTCTAATTATTGCATTTTATTACTAATTATTTCTATTTTTTACTAACTCTTCCAATTTATTACTAATTATTATTAATTATTCCTAATTATTACTAATTATTCCTATTTATTACTAATTATTCCTATTTATTACTAATTATTCGTATTTTCTACTATTTATATCTATTTATTAATAATTATTGCTATTTATTGCTAATTATTGCTAATTATAGCAAGTTATTCTTAATTATTGCTAATTATTTCTAATTATTTCTAATTATTTATAATTATTGCTAATTATTTCTAATTATTGCTATTTATTGTTAATTATTCCTATTTATTTCTAAATATTGATAATTATTTCTAATTATTGCTAAGTATTCCTCATTATTAGTATTTATTGCTAATTATTAGTATTTATTAGTATTTATTAGTAATTATTAGTATTTATTACTAATTATTACAATTTATTACTAATTATTACAATTGATTACAAATTATTATTAATTATTACTATTTATTGCTATTTATAACTAATTATTGCTAATTATTACTAATTATTGCTAATTATTCCTATTTATTTCTAATTATTACTAATTATTATGAATTATTAATATTTATTAATATTTATTCCTAATTATTCCTTATTATTACTAATTATTCCAAATTATTACAAATTATTCATCTTTATTACTATTTATTGATATTTATTACAAATTATTATTAATTACTACAAATTAATTATATACATTACTAATTATCGTTAATAATTAATAATTACTACAAATTATTAAATATTAATACTAAATATTTCAATTTATTGTTACAAATAAATACTAATGAAAAAAAACTATTTAAATTTAATTTAAATTCAACTAATCAACAATAAAAAAATTAACATCAAAGAATTAAAAAAATAATAAACTAAAAAACATAAATACCTTTAAGACTGATTTCTTATTGATGCAGACAGCTTCACAACTTCTTCGCGAACAAAAAAATTAACTTAGAAAAAATCTCTCAATAAAATCCGAGTTTAGAGAAAAACAAGATCTAAAATTTGAGAGGAATCAGAGGAAAAATGGATGGGGGTATATATAGGTTAGATTATTTGCAACAGGATTATTTGCGATGGGATACCCGTCACAAATCGTATCTTTTGCGATGAGACCCGTCACAAATACCTACGCCTGCATTAATTACTGTAGGCGGTTAAAAATTTATTTGGGACAGGACACGTCGCAAATAGTCCCAGCCGACACACCTTTTGGGACGAGACGAAATCCCATCGCAAAAAGCTATAAACCGCTGCTAGTTATTTGGGATGGGGCCCGTTGCAAATACATAACTATTTTCAACGTTGGGATCCCACCGTCGCAAATAAACTTCGCTCGGTTTGGCATGCTATCCGCGCCAAACTATTTGCGGCGGGAGATGAAATCCCATCGCAAATAGTCGGTTATTTGCGACGGGATACCCATCAGAAATAGTATCTTTTGTGACGGGACCCGTCTCCAATACCTATGCCCGCAATAATATCTGTCTGCGGATAAAAAATTATTTGCGACGGGACCGGTCACAAATAGTCCTTGTCGACACACCTTTTGGGACGGGACGACATCCCATCCCAAAAAGCTATAAACCGCTACCGATTATTTTTGATGGGGTCCGTCGCCAATACATGACGACTTTCCACTGTGGGGTCCCACCGTCGCAAATAACCTTCATGTGGTTTGGCATGCTATACGCGCCAAACTATTTGTGACGGGAGACGAAATCCCGTCGCAAATAGATGGTTATTTGCGATGGGTCATTACCCCCGTCGCAAATAACCTTTTGGACAGACCTTTTGTGATGGGATTTATTCCAATCGCAAAAATCCCTTTTTCCAGTAGTGGGACGTCATTCCTTTGACGTCGGAGGATGAAGAGTTTGGAGAAGATGATTTGAGATGATGTCATCAGCATTCTTCGTGGGTGGCAACGCTTCCCTTCCTTGCCCCAGTTGAAGAAGAAAGAAGATGGGGTTCTTCGTTCTTCGGTGGTTCTTCATTGTAGAGAAAAGGCTCCACCAAGTTCTTTCCTCTCCTTAATCCTTCCACCAAAAATTATGCCAACCCCCAATAATAAAACATAACATCTTATTATAATGGTTGCATAAATAATTCAAAATGATTCAAATTAATTAATTTACCTCACTTAATTAAATGGGTGGAGTTGGCTCATTAATTGGAGGGGGAAGGGGTAGAGGCCCCCCCTCTTAATTGGTGGTTCCAACGACTTTAAGGGGGTTAAAGGAGTTAAAGAGCTCGGGTGGGCCCACCTAATAACATCCTCCCAAGGGAGGTTATGCTTTGGTGGGCCCCACCATCATAACCTCCCATGGGAGGTTCAGGTGTGATGGCCCCCACCTCCATCCTCCCCCTGGAGGTTTTAACCACCAACATATTAAAATAAGTTAAGTCTTATTTTTATTTAAATTTTATTTAAAAACCCCAAAAACTATCTTTCACTCTTGTCAGAACACAACTGCGTTGGAGGTCTCACTAAGCAATCACCGACACTGCGAGTTCAACGGTGCCCTCAGATTTTAATTCTGAGCACCGGTTCAAAAGATATAAAATCCTGAATGTACATTTACTGAATGTACCTGAACAAAACTTCAGAAATTGATTCCAAACACACTGGGCCTCAAAATCAAGCGCCGTCAGAAACTGCAGTCGCGTAAAATTCCCATGTATTTATAAAAAAATTCCCACAGAAATGTTGGGTCTATACATTCTCCCCACCTCAGGGCTTTACGTCCCCATAAGCTACAACTCAAACTAAGGGAACAATTGGGGGGTACTTAGCATGCATCTGGGCCTCCCGATACCATGTACTCTCGTGGAGGTTCCCGTGCTGCCAACAAACGCACACCATAGGTATCGACCGTCCACGTAGGACCTACTACTGTCGACCCTCAATATCTACTGGAACCTCCATGAATGTCGCCCCATCATCGATGTCCAGCTCCCCGTGATCGATGAGGTGGGATGGGTCGTGCACGTATCTCCTCAGCTGAGATAAGTGGAAGACTTCTTGCACCCGGTGCAACTGAGGTGGAGAGCTAAGTTGTAAGCCACCTCGCCTATTCTGCTGAGGACATGGAAAGGTCCTATGAACCGCAGAGATAACTTTCTACCTCGTCCAAATCTCTGAAGGCCTCATCGAGGAGAGACCCGTAGAAAGACATTGTCACCATCCTCATACTCCAAAGGTCTCTGTCTCCTACCAGTATACGAATATTGTCTACTATGTGTAGTCTTCATCCATGCCTGGATGATCTGCACCTTCTCTGTGGTATCCAATACCATCTCTCGTCCCACTAGTGTGGACTCCCCTAGGTCTGTCTAGCACAGTGGTGATCTGCATTGTCGATCATACAAGGCCTCAAAAGGTGCCATACCTATGGTGGAGTGATAGATGTTGTTGTAGGAAAACTCAACCAAAGGCAATTGATCTTCCCAGCTGCGATCGAAGACTAAATCACATGCACGGAGCATGTCCTCGAGGGTCTAAATGTTTCTCTCGGTCTGACCATCTTTCTGAGAATGGAAGGCAGTGCTCATACGTAACTGTGTATCGAAATCCTCCTACAACCCCTTCCATAGCCGGGAAGTAAACCATGCATCTCATTCGGAGACAATCGAGGAAGGTATTCCATATAAACTCTCTATCTCTTGTACATATAGGCGTCCCAAGCTCTCAACTGATCCCTACTCTCTGATTGATAGGAAGTGGGCCGAGTTGTTAAGTCGTTCAAAGATCACCCATATCGAGTCGTGACTCCGAGATGTATGTGGAAGACCCGTCACGAAGTCCATGGATATCTCATCCCACTTCCACTCTGGGACCTCTAAGGGTTGTACCAAGCCTGCTGGTACCCAGTGCTCTGCCTTCACTTACTGACAAGTGAGGCATCGTGAGACAAACTCTGCTACCGCATTCTTCATACCTGGCCACCAATGCTGTTGTCAAAGGTCCTGGTACATCTTCACCACTCCTAGATGTACTTCTAGAGGGGAAGTGTGTAAATCTCTCAACACTTCCTCCCGAAGTGAAACTGGTACCAGGGTACATCCTCTGAAGTGGAAGACGTTCTTTCCACCTTTATAAATTCCATCAGGTGCCTACCCTATGGATATCTGAGCACGTCACATCTCACAGTCAGTGTCTACATGCTGGGCCTCCCTGACTCGCTGAAGAAGTGGAGGAGTGACTGTAAGATACTAAAGATAAATTGATTTATCCCTATACAA
Source organism: Viscum album (assembly GCA_963277665.1). Lineage (NCBI taxonomy): Eukaryota > Viridiplantae > Streptophyta > Magnoliopsida > Santalales > Viscaceae > Viscum > Viscum album. The sequence goes on from OY728120.1 coordinate 1,646,191,190, forward strand.
AAAGGATATCTTTAAGGAAGATAACTTCTTGGTCACCTCTTCTAGCAGCTGAATGTCGGATCTTCTACTGAGAGTATCCACAACAACATTCCCTTTCCCAGGAGTATAGACTATCTCAAAGTCATAGTCCCGGAGGAACTCAAGCCAATGTTGTTGTCTCAAGTTCATTTCCTTCTGATAGAATATGTACCTGAGACATTTGTGATCAGATTACATGGTAAAACGTTCGCCCATTAGATAGTTCTGCCACATCTTTAAGGCGAAGACCACTGCTTCTAACTCCAGGTCATGGGTAGCATTGTTCTTCTTATGCTGTCTCAACTGCTGAGAACCATATGTGATCACAGCTTTCTCCTGTATCAGGACACACCCGAATCTGGTCCCTGATGTGTCCTAGTAGACTACGTACCCTAAACATTTCTCTTGAAGACTCAAATTGGGGGCACTAGTTAGCCTCTACCTCAGTACCTGAAAGCTCTACTGGCATCTCTCCGACCACACGAAGGGTTTCCCCTTCTTCATCAAAGATGATAGTGGTGCTGCAAATCTAGAAAAGTCTGGAATGAATCTCCGATAGTATCCAGCCAAGCCCAAGAAACTATTTACCTGTGTCACACTCCGGGGTGGCTCCCAAGAAAGCATTTCCTCAATCATTGCGGGATCCACTGCAACTCCAGCCTCTAAGATGACGTGTCCCAAGAAGTGAACCTCACGAATCCAAAAATGGTACTTGACAGCTTACCATAAATCTGGTACTCTCAGAGTGTATCCAGTACTACTTGTAAATGGTAGGCATGCTACTCCTAAGTATTCAAGTAAATCAGAATGTCATCGATGAAGACTACGACAAATCGATCGAGGTAAGGCTGGATATCTTGTCCATGAGACTCATAAACACTGCTGGAGCATTGGTTATGCTGAAGGGAATATATAGGAACTTGTAATGGCCATACCGACACGTGAAGGCCGTCTTTTACACATCCACGTCTCGAACTCTTAGCTACTGATAGCCTGATTTGAGGTCTATCTTCGAGAACCATCAGGATCCCTTGAGCTGATCAAAGAAGTTGTCAATACTCGGAAGTGGGAACTTGTTCTTCACGGTCACCTGATTCAGGCAACAATAGTCAACACAGAGCCTCAAGCTCTCATCCACCTACTTGGTGAATAGAATTGGTTTCCCAGGGAGAAACATTGGGCTGGATGAATCCCTTCCCTTGCAAGCCCTCTAACTATACCCGCAGCTCATGAAGCTCAGCGGGAGCCATATGATTTGATGGAGTAGATATAGGTGTTGTCTTGGGGTACAAGTCAATGTAGAAGTCCACCTATCTATGAAGAGGTATCCCGGGGACATAGTCAGGGAAAACATCCGCGTACTATTCCACCACTACTTGATAAGTCAGACTCTCCACATCTACTTCTCTGAGAGTAAGGCAGGCCAACTGGTGAGTGATCGGTTGCACCCTCCTCCGAGTAAGTCCGTCCAGCACTACAAAGTTTCCCTTCTCACTGGTGTAGGTGAACCTAGTCCAATCCATGCGAACACACCACACTTTTCACCTAATAAAGTCGATCCGAGCATGGACTATAGGTAACCAGTCCATACTCAAGATGACGTCGTAAGGCCTTGAATCCACTATGAGGAGATCTCAGGAGATGCTCTCGCCTCCTAGAGTAAGATTACACTACCGGAACCAGTGAGTAATCATCGAGTCTACTCACGTAGGAGTCTCTTGCCATAAGGATCAAGCCAAAGGCTCCGTTGGAATCTCTATGTTCTGAATGAGGGTAGTGGCTATGAAAGAGTGACTGGAACCTGTGTCTATAAGAACTAAAGCTAAGGTTTATGAGACACAGACCGTACCTCGAATCATCTCTGGAGCACCATGGTCATATACCTCATCTTTATGAAGCTGAGCTCTCCCATGTATGCCAGCTCCCTGCAGTCGGGGTGGTCCTCCTGGTGGTGGTGGTGGTAGCACCTCGTAACGTCGACTGCCACCAGCTTCTCGACCAGCTCCTCTTCCATGTCCCCATGTGCCTTGTGTACCACCTCGATTGAATCTCTACCTCTTCCTGGGAGGTCCCTCAACTATCTTCTGATCGTCAGAACGGTGGGTCAGACAGCCACGAGCCATGTGACCAAGCCCGCCGCATGAGTAACATTGTCTGCTCCTGCCATGTCAGGCCCTATCTCCACTCCGGGTGTCCCGCACAACCGATCCTGAATCGTTAGGTCATCCACCTGTAGGTCTGGTACTCTTTGACCTCTGCGACAACGTTCTACTTCCAACTGTAGAATACTCTGTAACATGTCAACTAGTATTGGGTCTCTTTCCTGGAGACTGCTCAGCAAGGAAACTCTCCACTAGGTGGGCTCGCTCCAACACTCCAGCCTGCGTTGGAATATTGAGGGAGATCATAGAGGCTTTATTCTCTCACCTGAGCCCCTGATCAAAGGTCCGGGCCCTGAAGAATGGATCACGTACCATATCTGTGGAGTAGGGAAAGAGGTCAGTGAACCTCACTGAGTATTGCGCTACTTTCATTTTTCCCTGATGCATATGAAGTAGCTCATGTATCCGCACCACATGAATAGCTGCTGGGACAAACTCCTCCTGGAACAGGCTCTCGAAGTCAACCCGGAGTAGAGCTATGTCATTGTGGACCTGGAGCATCAGGCTCCACCATCTGCCTACTGCTTCATGTAAGAGGCTGGTAGGAAGGATCACCATGTACTCTTCTAGAGTACCTACTAACCGGAAGACTCTCACCACGGGCTCCAGCCAATCCTTAGCTTCTTGTGGGTTTGTCTCTACTCAGAACCTGGGTGTCCTCTGGCGTTGGAACTCGTGCAGTGCGCTCAAGTGGCTTGCATCATCTGCTGCAGGGGCTGGTGGCATCAATGGCCCAACAGGTGGTGGTACCGCTGGTGCCTCAACTGGAAAGTGGCCCTACACTGAGGCCTCGTCGCTCGGCGAGCTATCAGTGCATACAACTCACGAGGCTCTAACTAGTCATCCATGGGGAGGTATCCTGAAAGAAACAGATGCGACATGGTCAAATGATTATACCTAGTGTGCTGACCTGGTTGAGCCGACTTAAAGAAAAACTTTTGAAACACACACTCAATGAGTGTTTTCGTGCACTCAGTCGGAAATCAGTAGTTTGGGTCATGTTGTACAGATACGTCGACCGCCGCACCAACACTGGACTCCCTGAACTAAAAACCACACTCATTACCCTTAACCGTATTGGTTCACATAAAATAAATATCAGAGTCCTATGTTCTGCGGTAGAACCTACTCCTCTTATACCAATTTTTCACGACCCTTCCTCGAGACCCATGTCGTGACTACCCCAAGCCCGCCTTCCATAGGTTACGGGATGGAGACTAGCACCAAAGGCATAAATCACTAAGATGGGAAGGAATTTCCTTTATAAAAAAGTAGACACACACAATCAGAGTACACAAATGGAAGCAAAGCACTAATCAATATTGAATACAAAAGAAGTGCTATAAAGTAAAAGGGGCCAAAAATACAAGCCCAACAGTAAAGTACAAGTACAACTGAAAAAAGGAAAAATGGATGAAAAGTAAAGAGTGACTCCCAGATCGTCCTTCGGGGTTCCTTCCCGAAGGGTATGTACAAATGGCCACCTCAGCACTCCACGTCTGTCAGACTCCTCTGTGTACTGACTCGTCGAAAGGTCGACCTCTAGGTACCATTCAGTCCTGGCGGTCTCAGCCTCCGTCTGTGCTGTCTGTCGTCTCCATCCAACACAATGAGGTGTGGGAATACCCCATGCAGGGGTGAGTATAACGGTACTCAGTAGGGACCCCGAGACCCTCAAGGTATCACAATATCCAACAAGGTTAAACCACAAAGTAAGGATTGAACGGATAACCCATACTTAGGTATATGCCCATACATATACCTAAGTTATCTAGTAACCCATCTCAATCATGAGGTAATGCAAAATTCATTGACTCGCCTCAAACCAGGATTTTCATTATCGAAACCACGACTACTGGAGAACTCATCCTCTGTCGAGAACAGTGGGCATGTCATGAATCCAAGGCACTTCTCACTAACATTGGACTGCTGAGGTACTCCTCTTGTCGAGTACCGTGGGTCTGCCGCCAAATACCAGGCGCTCCTCCACTATGGGTCTGCTGCTAAATACCAGGCACTCCTCCACCATGGGTCTTCCGCCATGTACAAGGCTCCCCCACTAGGCTAGTCGAATCAGTCAAGCATTCGTCAAGTCTGTCAGCTACTAGGTCCATGCACTCTATCTGCTCATCACTAAAAGGATTTGCTTCCCGAGCGACTGGGAAAACTAAAACTGTCAAGAAGTCTCACGTAGAATAATCTCAAAGGTCTGTCTCTTATTTGTGATCTCAACGCAATAGATGGTGCGTCAATCAGATGACCGGTCTGTAAGTTATTGGCATTTCTGTTCCAGGTGTCCGGTTGGTTTTTAGGTTCAAACCAACCTGACCGTACCCCAATTGTATCTAAACCTCAATTGGGGTATTCCAAAGGAACCATCTCGATCTTATCTTTCCGTCTCCATAGACGGTTCGTCGATCGGACACCCATGGCCCAAGATGTGTGCTAAAAGGTGTAAACGGGCCATAGCGGGTCTGGGTTCGGTCCGACCCTATCCGAACTGGGGTCTAACCCGGTCCGCGGGTCTGATCCAGTCCAAGGGGGCGACCTGGCCCGAGGGTAGCCCATCCCGAGGAGGCCCTGCCCAAGGCATCCCGGCTGGTGGCGGCCTGGATGGCCACACGTGGGAGGGGGGGTGCCACGCCCCTATTTCTGATCTGAACCGGCACTGGGTGCCGATTCTGTTTCTTAGCGGGACCCTTCAAGTCCCCCCTGAAGCGCACACCAGCGGCTGGCTCAGCCGGCCGCCCTGGTTTCTCCACCGCGGCATGATAGTGCCGCTGTTTTGCTGGTCTCTGCATGGTTCGATGGCGTCGTGCCACCTCCGTCGCAGCCTGGACTGGTCGTGGCCTCCCTCTCCTCCATGTGGTGCGACGACGTCGCGCTTGTCATCCGACCTCTGCAGACATCTTGGCCACGACCCTTCCTCCCAGTGTGGTGTGACGTTACCACGCCCCTCCTGCACCACCCTGGCCCGCCTGGCCATGGGTCGGTTCTCAGTGCGACATGGTGTTACTGCACCCTTGTGGTGACCCGGTGGCCTTGCGATGCCGTCTTTCTTCATTGTCAGCTCGTTGTCTGTCGTCGCGTGTACCACCTCCATCGTCATCAAACAGGAACCAACAAAATGGGAGGGATGGGCCATTTTTTTGCGGTCCAAACCCCCCTCATTACAGTGATATCATTTGGGTCTCAAATCACACACCATACAATGGGGTACGAAGGGTAATATTCAATCGTAAAAATAACCCCTACCTCTTGTTCGGTGACCATTGAGGGATTATCAGTAAGGCATACATCGTTCCTTTGACATCAGAGGAGGAAGATTTTGGAGAAGACGAGTCAAGATGACGTCGTCAGCATTTTTCGTGGGCGGCGACACTTCCCTTCCTTGCCCCGATTGAAGAAGGAAGAAGACAATATTCTTCGTTCTTCGGTGGTTCTTCGTTAGAGAGAAAAGGCTCCACCATGTTCTTTCCTCTCCTTAATCCTACCCAAAAAAATTATGCAAACCCGCAATAATAAAATATAACATCTTATTATAATGGTGGCATAAAGAATTCAAAATGATTCAAATTAATTAAGTTACTTCACTTAATTAAATGGGTGGAGTTGGCTCATTAATTGGAGGGGGAAGGTGAAGAGGCTCTCCCACTTAATTGGGGATTCTAAGGAGTTTAAGGGGGTTAGAGGAGTTAAGAAGCTTAGGTGGGCCCCACCTAATAACATCCTCCCAAGGGAGGTTATGCTCGGGTGGGCCCCACCACCATAACCTCCCACTGGAGGTTCGGGTGTGGTGGCCCCCACCTCCAACATCCCCTTGAGGTTTTAACCATCATGAAATAAAAATAAGTTAAGTCTTATTTTTATTTAAATTTTATCTAAAAACCCCAAAAAATTATCTTCCACTCTCATCAGAATGCAACTGCGGTGAAGGTCTCACTAATAAATAATCGATGTCGCGAGTTCAACGGTGCCCTCATATTTCAATTCCGAGCACAGGTTCAAAAGATATAATATCCCGAATGTATGCTTACTGAGCGTACCCAAAAAAACATCCGAAATAGATTAGGAACACCCCAGGCCTCGGAATCAAGCGCCGTCAGAAACTGCGGACTTGTAAAATTCCCATGTATTTAAAAAAATCCACGGAAATTCCGGGTCTTTACATTTTTGGGGAAGACAAATTGTTAGGAATCATTTAAAGAACTGATGGAGTGCTTTTCTTCATCTCCTATTATGATGTTTCTATATCCTAGTCAAGGTAATGTGTTGTATTATAATGAATTAGCTATAGGATTAGGTTATGTTATTATGTTCAGCGGACATGTAAGGGTATATGGTTATCTCTCTCTTTAAACACATAAGAGGAACTTCCAAACATAATTTCCATCTTGTAGTGTTTATGCATGCACTAAACTGTTTGTGATATTATCTTTTTATGGGAGAAGTTCACAGTCTCTTATAAAAATAAGTGTTTAGGGAATATTTTAATCTAGAAATACCAAAAAAATATAAAAATAAAATTTATTTATTATCATCTAGAATATGATATTTAAATCACCTGTATTCTTAGAAAATGGAATGTGATCCAAGATGTTCTTAGTCAAAATATTTATTCTCAAGCGATAAGTGAGTCTTGTGATGAATGTGCATTGATGAGTCTCTATTCCTAGATGCAATTAATGGTAAAATAGTATAATAATAATGTGTTCCTATATAGTTTTCATTTGAATTCATCTCTTGTTGAGATCATTTGTTAGGACCATCTTGGAGATGAAAATATTATACACATTAGGAGAACCATATATGTGGAGAGACCAATCAAAGATGGTCATTATATCAAAAGGGAATGTTTTGTTTGTAGAATAGATATGTGGTGTCTTCATTGACGAGTTAGGTTTTTGTATATGAAAATAATCAATCTCAATGGATTTCTCTACATGGAACCAGTATTTTTTATTACGTTCTAATGTGATGATTCTGGTGGATTGGTGTGAGATGTGACATAAAATATTTCATTTCATCATGTTATACATTCTAGATTGTGAAAGTCTGGAATCAAAATCGATTCAAAATACTTCAGAATCTTCCCATACCTATAAGTGGGATGATATATTTATGAAATTTTTCATGGAATTTACACATCCCAGTCAAAGTAATAATTCTATATGGATCATGATTGAACGACTAACCAAATTATCCGGTTTTATTCTGATTAGAGATACTACTAAGGTAGAAGTTCTTGGGATGTTATATGTTTAAGAGTTAATGAGGTGAATTGGACTACCATTAGAAATAATATTTTATATACATCCCCAATTTACCTCTCAATTATGGAAGGGCAAAAAAATATTAATGACATCTCATTATTGTTTAACTGTATCCTACAATCAATATATTTCTACCAGATTGAGTGGGTTATTGAAATTCAATAAAATAGGCTGGAAACATACATCATGTATTTTTATGGTGATTGGGAAAACTATCCTGGATTAGTAGAGATTTAAAATAATAACAATTATTAGTCTTCAATTAATATAAACCCATTTGAGTCTCCATATGTTCATAATTTTTGTATCTCCTTTAGTGGACTACAATTAGTGATACATCCTTGAAAGATTCATGCATTTTTCAATAGGAAACAATAATGATTAGGAATATTTTTTTATGCTTACTGACTTCTCAAAGTCATTGAATGTCCTATTATGATATTCTTTGTATTACAATTTTCTTCAATTGGTGATTAAGATTTATTAATTATAATAACATTATTCGGTCACTATTGGATTAAAAATTATTTAAATCATTCTCCAAGGTGAAACTTATAATTTTATTTTATTAATAGGATTTAAATATATTTTTATGAGTGGTCATTTACTCCTAGATTTACATTTATCTATAACATTTTCCACATCATGTAGCTCAATAGGTATCACCTCATCCCCACTAGTATTGTAAATTGAAAATTGATCAAGCTAGAACCTAAAATTAATAAGACTGGTCATCCACTTTATATTATTGAATCTAAATGAGGTGCCCATATTAGTGTGAATTACTAAGAGGGGGAGGGGTGAATAAATTAACCTTTTAGATCATATTACAAGTTGATTCTTTTCAATTAAACCTCTATAGTGGTTAAAGACTTGATCCACTCTTTGTGTGTCTCTCAGCCTGACCACAAATTATGTTGTAAATAAAAGTCACCGAACACAAGGATTTACAAGGTTGGGTTCAAAGACCTACACCTTGCTGTGTTTGTTATTCTCCACAACATATATTCTCTTCTTATAATTTTGTTAGAAATTACATTGGATGATACAAAGTACCATTTTATCTCTCTAGAGTCCCATAAAAGGTACTTTATACTTCTTCCCATAGAGCTACCAGAGTCCCATTGGCATTCTTTAGAGTCACACTGATGTCTTCTTCTCCTCCATGAATCTTTTAGGGTTCTTCTAGCTCTTGAGTCACATGAGAAACTTCCTTCTTTAAGTTCTTCTTTGATTCACTATAGATAATCTTCTGTTCTTCCCACATGGTCTTGTTTAATCACACCTTCCTATGTATCTCTTCAAGAATCTTCAAAAACCTTTGTTAAGGTATGTTTTCCTTGCTCAGTATTTCTAATAAATTGAGTTGGGTAGATCTTAGTCTCAACAATGTCCATCAAATTCCTTCTTCTTATAATGAAGACATGGCCTCATTTGGATGTGTTCCAGTGGTGCACACAACTAATTCAAGGATATTAATGTACAAGATTGATCTTGCATAGTTTCTGTACTATCTTTCTTTGTAGATTCTCAATTTTAGAACACCCAAATAAAAGTACATCTTTAACTCTGTTTGGAATTAGTATCAAATTCATTAACTTCATTCATGGATTTCATGGTCTCCAGTTCTTTTTGTTTTTAGATATCTCAATTTTGTATTCTTTAGTGCAACTACTAAAGGCACTAAAACTTCTCCTTGTTTACTTGGAAAGAATCACATACACTTATGTGATTATTCAAACACTGAGGATTAGCTCACTTTGCATCATCTGAATGGATTTTTATTCATGCATGGGTTGTATGGAATTGCTTCTTTGTGTTTAAATATGTTCACTAACAATCTTGATTTTTCTTTTAAGTGTCTTCACGTGTGCATGTGCATGAATTCATGCATGCACAATCCTTTTATTCTTTGTGTGAAAACCTCTAAGGATAAAACACTTTGAGTACACACACAAAATCTCTTCTCTTTCTCCTTTTCTCTTTCACATCTTTTGGGTCTTAGCACACACACTTGTTCTTTTTAATTATGGTTCTAATGGTGTGTTTTATTTTTTATTCCTTCCTCCTTCTTCACACACTTTGTTCTTATGTTTTCATGCACATGAAATCCACCATGCATGCACCATCCTTCTTCATTAAGTATATAACACACACAACCTGAATGGGTGTGATCCACCCTATGGCTTGTTTGGGTATTTCAAATCATGCATATAAATGCATAAGAATCATGCATTCATTATCCTTTTTCTCTTTGTGAACAAACCTGAATGGATGTGTGTGGGTTATTCTTCCACACCAAGGACAGTGTTTGTATACATTATCATTTTCTTGTTCTCATGCAAAGGGTGTCTGTGGGTTCCCTTCGTGAACCAAGATGGTTTGTGATACTTCTCTTCGTGAACCGAAAATGGTGTGTGACTTCTTTCACAAACCAAGGGGTTCGTTCTTCTCCTCTATACAAGGTATGCATGGCACTCCTTCATACAAGAGATGTGTTGAAATCTTATCTTCACGTAGTAAGACTGCATCGAATCCTTCTTCCTTTTTCAAACTAGAGGGGTTCACAATTTCTATGTTTATTTTGAGAAATATTAAAACCTTTCTTCGAGAATGATAGTATCTCATTTGGGCTCAGGGAGCCTCCTTTTATAGTAGAGTATGCGTGTTTAAATCAACGTGAGATTCCACAGTATTCAAATCTTTGAATACCTTTAATCATTGGATTGAATATTTCAAATGTGGTTATAAGTTAAGCCGCATATCTCAGTTTATTTTTGTTCAACCAGAATTCCTCATTTCACAAGGCAACCCTCACGTGAATGATTTTTCGAACGTTTGAAATTATTCTATTTGTACATTGAACTACATGGTATTAGAAAATTCGTTTTCTCTTGGCCTATGTGGATTTCTCATTTCAGTCACATGAATGAAAATTTTAATCCATGCATGTGTTTGGTTCATCCAGAAGATCATCATGCACTATCATTGAGCTTTGACGGTGGCCAGAGTGATGAGTTTGGTGCTTGGCTCGACTACTGGTTCACGGGTGGAGCTCGGGTGTTCGGAGGTTGAATACAACCTTGATGTAGAGATCATACAATGCTCGTTTAAACCCGAACTATGGTGATCGGCTGGACGACCAGGATGCGCAGGATCAATCTCACAATTGATCGGACGGTAGACCATGTGTCACTGAGGGATCGATAATCAATATTAGTTATGTGGTTTTAAAAACATGGCCCACATCGAAGCACACCATTTGTTTTGGATTCTTTTTATAACAAGCCCTGACAACATAACGCCCGAATAATCATCCTCTCCTCATGGTACCGCCTCATACCATATTCTACTAGTGCTCTCTTAGCACCCACTATGCTTCCTCTAGGAGTGCTCCTAGAACCCACGCTACAGGGGTTCAACATTGTGCGGCACCTACGGGCTTAGACACGACACACGCACACGTGCCTCATGTGGGGCTATCCTCGAGGGCTTCCATCGAGTGTGGTAGACCTTCGTGTCCTGTGAGTGATTGGGGTGAGTTCCTTAGCTGGCCCTCCATGGTTAGCTAAATTTTGACAACGTCTCATAAAAATGTTCGAAAATAATAAACTAAGATGCATAGCCACCTTCAACTATCCATGATCCTTCTTTATTGTCATTAATTTTTTCATCAAATAATCATCATCATTTTCTTCTTAGATCATGAATAAAAAAGAGCTTCTATATGTTTTTGATCTAATTGTGGTTGATGGATGGATCATTTTTTCATTCCACATTAATTAAAACATAATGAATGTATTCTACTTGTTGTGAGGGATGTGTTATCGATTAATACATATCTTGGACTTTGCGGAATAGTTGAAACATTCATATGATATTGTAAACAACCTTCATAAAATTAGAATCCATTCTATGTATATTTACTTCTCTACTCATGGAATTTTGTATTGTATGGACTTCTTCATGTTTTGTAACAATGTATCACTTTGATACAAGTCTTGTAACATAAGACCATTTCTACAATCTTTAGATTTAAATCCTCTAGGAGAATTGATCGAGGGTAGTATTCAATGATTTGAATCAATCACAATTCTCCATGGATTCACCAACTTCTTCATCAATTCCTTTGATTCACATATTTACTTCTCATTGACAGCAAATGCAACTGTAACACCCGAGACTTTTATAAGAAATATTTTGTTTTTATTTTAAATAAATAATTAAAGGAATCTTTCACTACACACAACACTATCTTGGCTTTCTTTACACGAAATACCAACCTTCCTTGATAGCTTGCGTCGTACGCAATACCGAGTTTCACTAAACAATGATATGCTATTAAAATATTATTAAAACAAGCCGTTATGAATAGTAATAACCACTTTTTGAAATTTTTTAAATTTTATTTTTCAAAATGGACTTCGTTTTTGGATTCAGAATATCAAAATTAGCCTAGGGTGAAATTTTGGTATTTTTCTGGAAACTTTCTATTTTTGATGAATAGTGAAAACACTGGGTTACTATTTAAAAACAGACTTTTTATTTAAATAATTATTTATTTTATTTAAATTTATTTTAGGTCAAAATTGCTACATAATACCTATATATGTTCAATGTAATTCATGGAGGTAATTTTATAATAATTTTAGATATATAAAAATTATATTGAACTTTTCACCGTCTTTTACCCACCTCCTAGAAGAATTTTCAAATTTACATAAAAATTAATTTTACCGCTTTTGTGAGTGGAATTTCAAAAATCTGAGAGACACAGTTGATGTCAGTAAGTAAAATGTGGTTCAATGAGATGAAAATAAGTTTTGGTGAATAGTAACCTTTTACTTTTATTTACCACAGTTAAAAGTAAATTGGGTGATTAAGGGTAAAAATGATATTATTATTACCCTAACACTTGTCCTAATTATATTGGATAAGTTTAATTCGACAAAAAAAACCTTAGGAATAAAATATGACCAATTAGGCCCACTTGGATTAGATTAGGACATTTATTATTAATTTATTTAAAGAAGGGTTAAAATAGTTAAAATCAAAGTTTAATAAGTAAATAATTTTTAATATAGGGTAATACATAAGATAAATTAGACTATAAATATTCATTAGAAATATAAAAAGATATCCTACATAATTATATTTTATTTGTAATTTTTAGACATTAAAAAAGTTAATTTATTTAGGACACAAAGATGATGCAGTAATTATATTATTAATGAAATATTGACATAATTGATGTTATAAATACCCAAATAAATGTAATTTGAGACTTTTTATGAATTCCACTAATTTTCTAGGTTACTATGACATGTTAGTATTGATTTAAATATATTTTTTGGAACTAATCATTATGTTATGATTTTCACAAAAATCAATTACTAAATAGTGTCAAAATTGACATAAAATAGTTTTTAAAACAAATACTATATTATTAATTGTTATTTTATTCCTAAAAAACTAATGTTCGTAAAAATGACTTAGATAAGGTTATATATATTAATAATAAACAACATGGGGTTCTTTTGGCTTGTTATAGTTTGTTTATTATCCTTATAGTGTAAGAACAGAAAAAGAAACCGTAAAAGTGAAATTATCAAACTTAAAGTTAAATCTAAATGATATGATAAAATAGTAAACCAAACTTGTCCAAATTCTATTATATGAGCGTATTTCGACCCATCGCCACCTTATCTTCCAAATAAATCAATTTGGAGCTATTTAAAACCGAATATGGCTTTATAATAAAATAATATTTTTAGTTTTTCAAAAGGTGCCCCTCTCCTCCCTTATAAAAGGGCACCTCCTCCCTCTCTTCATCACACCACTTTGAGCCTTAAAGATCGTCCAACCCCTGCCAATTCTCCTCTTCACTTCCCTAGAAACATCCTAGAGGTCCTGGTCATCTTCAAAGACCAATTTTAGTGCCCTAAAAGGAGGTCTCAAAGAAGCGCTTCAAAGAAGAGGTAATGTCTGTTACCGATTCTTTCACCTTTATTTTTTCTTCAACTTCTTCTTATTTAGTTGTTTAATAATTAATTAATAACATTAGTATCACTCATATACTGATATGTTATTATAACTATGAAACAACCCTATTTCACCATCTATCCATCCTACGGAAAATGAAATCACCGCGCGTGCATACGTACAGAATATCGTCTCCACGTCGTTGTGTAATCTATTTTCCACTACCACCTTACTTGGATGGGTATAATGGTGTAAAGAATGAATATATATATTATTATATTAAAGTGATATTGATTCTGAAATAGTATACATACACTCCAATACAATTCCACGATCATGGGAATGATATCATCGCTCGTGCATACGTACGGAATACCGTCTCCACGATGTGATGCGACTCGTTCTACATGATTTTCATTGAATAATGATTACATAAATGAATTGAGTGAATAAATATGATATATATTACACTAATATAATTCGGTAAATGAGGTATTTAAAACCTAAAAAGAAGAATAAGAATTTATTCGACAAAACATGCATAAGAACAAAAAAAGCAATAAACACCAGAATAACAAGTAACAATGAAATATTACTAATAAGAAGCTAATAATATGACCATATATGATATCATAAAAATAATTATGATTCTAGAATAAGTCAATAACATTATTTAAATCATTATACAGGAGGTTCAGACACTTACAAAGCAAATCAGACCTAAGGTAAGGGAAAATATCACAATCTCATTTTTATCCGCGATTGTTTATACTTTGGTATTTACTAGGGGGTATTTTATCATCCACATCCATGTTTCCTCAATATGTAATATTATTTCCCTCCACCTACAATTTTTTAAATCCAATTTTAACCTTCAGTGAGTTTTTAGTAAATGATATAAAAGGAATATTTTGTCGTTTTTCGTACGAGGTACTTTTTTACTTTTCCGAAAAAAGTATGAGAAGAATGTTTTTTTAACTTATACGGCATTAATGGATTTTTAAAAAATTATTTCCAAGAAACATCCTTTACAATTTTTCAAGATTATTTTTAATCAACTTCTTTTAGTTTAGAATTGTATGACATGTTAAGAAAGGAAAAGTGGTTTTGAAGTACAAAGGATATTTTCCTCAAGAATGGAGTTCCAGTGTTTTATCAAAATTATTTTCCATCTAAGATAATATAGAGTTCTGTTTATATCTCAATTATTACATTGATTTGATTATGTTGTCATGTAATTATTTTTATGAATTACTTTATCTTATACGAATTGTTTTATGAAGTCACGATGTTTAAGAATCCCATTTTTATTACATGAGTTATGTAATGACGTATGATTTTATGATTTTGTGGCACACATAAGAATGGAATCATTATGAGATGGGTGGGAACTATATCTCCCTCCAATGAATTGGGTAAAGATTTTATATCTCATGAGATAGACATGGATGGAAGGGCAGGTTAAACTGGTTTAGTGAAACAGGACTAAAACGAGGAATGAACTCAGTTCAGAAATGGAATTTGTCCACTAAGATAGTCTTGGCAATGAGTTTTGACAAATAATAAATGATTCTCTATGATTATGTGTGTATTCCACAATGATTCATGTTTTAACTTATGATTATTGTGATTACATTTCACTAACATGATTTATCCCATGTTATGAAATTATGATCTCTTTTGCAGGTTATGATTTCCAAAATGTTATGTTCTTATGAATATGATGTGATTGATATTTCTTTTGATTACCCTTACTGAGCATTTGAGTTCACCCTTTTGTATGTTTTCTTTCCCTAGGTCAGTAAGAAGTTTATTAATTAAGATATTCCAAAAGGGACTATAGATATGATTAAATAAATGGGAGACAATGTAGAAGCTTTATGAACCAGTTGTTTATGTTTCCCAGTTTCTAAAGACACTATTCTTATATGGTCCTTTCCTGGTTTTGTTATATGTTGTAATAAGTGTGCATCAATTTTGAAGTATTAACAATGTATGTAAAGTATGGGTCATTATAGTTGGTATCATAGGAAAAGGATTTAGGAATGTACTTGATCCTTGGGAACTCTCACATGTGAGCGTTGGACGAAGCATGGCTCTCCGCCCAAGGGCTTCATGAGGAAATGGCTGCCACTGGGTATGGTGGTGTGTCCCGCCCCGGGGGTGTAGCCGCCCAGGGGGTGTAGCCGCCCATGGCGTGCCCTGATAGATATCAATTATAGTCCACTAGAAGTAATTCCAGACCGTTATAGTTGGTATCAGAGGAAAGGTATAGTCATCCTTTGCAAAATAGGATGTGAAAGCCTTAGTAAGAATCCTAAGGATAAGTCTAAGCATAGAACACAATCATAGTGTTTTAGAAATGTCCATGAAAAACCTATGAAAAGACCTTAAGTGTGAAATTTTATTCGTTATTGTGTGGTTTTAAAATTATAATTAGTTTTTCTCACACTATTCTTCTTGGTTTTAGTCAATGGATGGAACCCAAAGGAACCGTGTTAATGCAGAATGCGATGGGAAATGCAATGATTTTCCCCCTGAGCAACCAAACATTATGGGAACTAGAATGAAAAATCTTGTAGCCATTCTCACACAACATTATCAAGCTATGAATCATGCAGTACATCCAAATGAGAAAAGGAAAGAGAAAAATTCTTTTGAATACTTCATGAGACATCGTCCACCTTCATTCAGCGGGTCTACTGATCCATTAGTTGGTGAACAAAGGATCGATACTACGGAAAAGTTATTTTCTGTTCTTCAATGTTCTGAACATGATAAAGTCATCTTAGCAGTGTATCGTTTGGAAGGTGATGTTAATCAATGGT
Source organism: Viscum album (assembly GCA_963277665.1). Lineage (NCBI taxonomy): Eukaryota > Viridiplantae > Streptophyta > Magnoliopsida > Santalales > Viscaceae > Viscum > Viscum album. The sequence continues at coordinate 1,646,207,453 of OY728120.1, forward strand.
GTAATCTTATCAAGAATACGAGGCCAAGAGATGAAATTGAGTCCATTGAATGGGACGAGTTCAAGAACTTTTTTTTAATAAGTACTTCCCTCATATTCTCCGAACAAAGACAGAGAATGAGTTTCTTGAAATTAATCAAAAGGATGATTCATCTGTTGGTACCTATGAATCAAATTTTACAAGACTTTCAAGGTAAGCTTCTGTTATTATTATCTAACCTGAGAGTAAGATCGATCGATTCTTTAGTGGCTTAAAACCAAGTCTTCGAAGGGCGTTATCCATAAGGGACTTCAATAGCTACGAGGAAATCATTCGATGTAATCTCAAAGTTGAGATGGAGATTGGAGTAACCCATCAGTCATATGGGTTTGATAAGAAGAGGAAAATAGAATTTTAAGGAAAATATAAAGAGCACACTGAAAAGAAGATGAGTTTTCACTTATGCTCAAAGTGTGGAAAGAAAAATTGTAGGGATTTGTCTTAAGGGGACATGTAAATGTTTCAAATGTAGAAAGGAAGGTCATCGGGAATTTTAATGCTGCAATGATGGGAAGAAGATGTCTAGTGATGCGAACTATGAAAAGGCTACACAGAGTGCACCTCCTACACTTCAATGTTACAAGTGCAAGGAAATGGGGCATTATACCAATCAATGCCCTAATCCAAGATTTGTTGATGATGATCGACTTCAACAAACTCTTAAGGCTAAAGACAAAGGAAAGTCACATGAAATTTCTATCAGTGATGTGGAGTACGAAAACTAAGTGGTGAAAGGTACACTTACCATCCACTCTAAGGTATCATATGTTTTATTTGATTCTGGATCCACCCACTCCTTTATTTTTGAATAATTTTCTGAGGGTATCACCGTATTACCTCAACAATTAGATGTTGAGTTAGCTATGACAACCCCTAATGGCACAACAGTCGCATCAAAAGTTTATAATTCTTCTCCGATTGAAGTTTGTGGGAAAGTACATCCTTCAAATCTTGCGATCCTCCCTATAGAGGAATTTGATGTGATTCTTAGCATGGATTGGATTTCTCTATATGGAGCTCATATCAATTTCCAAATAAGGGAAGTCACATTTCATATTCCAGATCAATCTTTGATCGTCTATCGATGGAAGGATGAACATAACGTTTCAGTGGAAATTTCTTCCATCTTATGGGTCTTGATTCCACTAAATGAAGGTTATTTATCTCAAATGGTTGGAGAGAAACTCACTATTAAGAATATTCCCATTGTACGAGAGTTTGATGATGTCTTTCCAGAGGAATTTCCTAGTCTTCCACCAAATTCTGAAGTTGAGTTTTCAATAGAACTCGTACCGGGTGCTTTACCTATTTCAAAGACACCTTATAGAATGGCCCCAATTGAGTTGCAGGAATTGAAGAAGCAACTCCAAGAGAATATTGATAAGGGGTTCATATGCCCTAGTGTGTCACCTTGGGGAGAACCTGTTCTGTTTGTTAAGAAGAAAGATGGATCAATGAAACTCTACATTGATTATCGAGAACATAACAAGATCACTATCAAGAACAAATATCCTCTCCTGTGGATTGATGACTTATTTGAACAACTATGCGGAGCTCAATACTTTTCCAAGATTGATCTTCATTCAGGGTATCATTAATTAAGGGTCAAAAGGGAGGATATACCAAAGACGGCTTTCCGTACAAGGTATGGACACTATGAATTTATAGTGATGCAATTTGGTCTTACTAATTCCCCTGCTATCTTCATGGATCTGATGAATAGAATCTTTAGAGACTATCTTGATCAGTTTGTGGTAGTTTTATAAACGATATTCTTGTATATTCAAAGAGCAAGGAAGAACATGAAGATCACTTGAGAATTATATTGAAGACCCTGAGAAAGGAGAAGATTTATGCCCAATTTACCAAGTGTGAATTTTGGCATCAAAAAGTTTAATTTTTGGGTCACATAATCTCAAAAGAGGGGATATATGTGGATCCAGCAAAAACAGATGTTATCGAAAGATGGTCGAGACCAACAAAAGTAAATGAGATCCAATGTTTTTTTGGTTTGGCTTGATATTATCATCGTTTTGTGAATGATTTTTCACCATTATCTAATCCACTCACCTGGTTGACTCGGAAAGGAGTTAAGTTTTCTTGGACGGAGGAATGTGAAGAGAATTTCAAGGAGTTGAAAATAAGGTTATCCAGTGCACCTGTGCTCACATTGCCTTGTAGTGGAGAAAGGTTTGTGATCTACAGTGATGCATCCAATAAGGTATTGGGGTGTGTTCTTATGCAAAATGATATGGTGATATCTTATGCCTCACGATAGTTGAAAATCCATGAGCAAAATTACCCGACATAGGATTTGGAGTTAGCTGTGTTAATCATTGCATTAAGGATTTGGAGGCATTATCTTTATGGAGAAAGGTGTGACATTTACACTGATCATAAAAGTTTAAAGTATATTTTCACACAAAAGGAGCTGGATATGCACCAAAGAAGATGGTTTGAGCTGATTAAGGATTACGACTGCTCAATTCATTACCGCCCTGGTAAAGCAAACAACGTGGAAGATGCATTAAGTCGACAAGACCATGCCAGTTTATCTATGATGAGGATCAGAAATGATCCAATATTTATGGATTTACAAAGTATGGATCTTGGAATTATAATGAAAGGGGAAAAATCTTATCTTTCTCAAATGAATGTTCAACCATATTTACATGTTAAGATTAAAGAGCCACAGAAAGAAGATGTAGAGTTACAAAAGAAGGTGAGAAATGTTCCGGAATTCAACCTTGACTGTGATGGGATAATAATGTTCAGGAATCGGGATTGTGTTCCTATCATCCCCGAATGAAAGAAGGAGTTGCTGGATGAGGCTCATAGTTCTTCATTCTCTATTCATCCTAGAAGAACAAAGATGTATAGGGACCTGAAAAAATACTTCTAGTGGGATAGAATGAAAAGAGATGTTGCTGAATATGTCTCTTGATGCTTGGTTTGTCAGCAAGTTAAAGCTAAGAGATAAAAGTCTAAGGTGATGTTACAACCATTACCCATACTTGAATGGAAATGGGAAAACATCACTATGGACTTTGTCACAGGACTTCCTAAAACATCCAAAGTAAATAATGCTATCTGGGTTATAGTTGATCGTCTAACAAAGTATGCACACTTCATTGCTATTAGAAAGGATTTCTCTCTGGATTGGCTTGCCAGGATATATGTAAAGGAAGTGGTAAGATTTCATGGAGTACAACTTTCTATTATATCTGATTGGGATCCGAGGATTACCTCAAAGTTCTGTGAATTCTTCAGCATACTCTAGATACAGAGTTGAGTTTCAGCACTGCTTATCATCCTCAGACAGACGGTCATTCTGAGAGGACAATTCAAACTCGAGAATATATTTTGAGAGCTTTCTCTATGGATTTCAAACGTGGTTAGGATCAACACCTACCTTTGGTGGAATTTTCATATAATAATAGCTTTCACTCTAGTATTCAGATGTCTCCTTATGAAGCTCTCTATGGAAAGAAATGCAGGACTCCAACTTGCTGGGATGAACTTGGGGAAAGAAAGATATTAGGACCTGATCTTGTTGATGAGATGGCAGAAAAGGTCTGATCTATTCAACAACACATAAGAGCATCTCAGAGTCGACAAAAAAGTTATTCCGACAACCAAATAAAAGACTTAGAGTTTGAAGTGGGTGATAAAGTGTTCTTATGAATATCTCCTTGGAAGAGAGTAATGAGATTTGGAAAGAAGGGAATGTTGAGCCCTAGGTATATTGGTCCTTTCAAAATACTGGATCGTGTTGGGAAGGTAGCTTACCGACTGGAGCTTACACCGAATCTCTCTCAAGATCACAATGTGTTCCATGTATCTCCCCTGAGAATGTACATACATGATCCTTCACATGTACTCAGCTCAGAATTTGTACCACTGGAACAAGATCTTTCTTATGAAGAATAGCCGATAGAGATTCTCGATCGTAGTGAAAAAGTCCTACGGAACAAGACCACTCGCTTGGTGAATGTTTTATGGAGGAACCAAAAATTATAAGAAGCTACATGGGAGCTTGAGGATATGATGAGGGAGAGGTATCCTCATCTGTTTGTTACAAGTGACGAATTTCAAGGGTGAAATTCCTTTTAAGGGGGTAGAATGTAACACTGGAGACTTTTATATGAAACATTTTGTTTTTATTTTATATAAATCATTAAAGGAATATTTCACTACACACAACACTATCTTGGCTTGCTTTACACGCAATTGCGACCTTCCTTGATAGCTTGCGTCATACGTAATATCAAGTTTCACTAAACAACGATATGCTATTAAAATATTATTCAAACTAGCCGTTATGAATAGTAATAACCACTTTTTAAAATTTTGTAAATTTTATTTCTCAAAATGGACTTCGTTTTTGGATTTGGAATATCGAAATTAGCCTAGGGTGAATTTTTTGTATTTTCTGGAAACATTCAATTTTTGATGAATAGTGAAAACACTGGGTTACTATTTAAAAACCGAGTTTTTATTTAAATAATTATCTATTTTATATAAATTTATTTTAGGTCAAAATTTATACAAAATACCTATATAAGTTCAATATAATTCATTGGAGTAATTTTATAATAATTTTAGATATATAAAAATTTTATTGAACTTTTCACCGTCTTTCACCCACCTCCAAGGAGAATTTGCAAATTTACATAAAACATAATTTTACAGCTTCTGTGAGTGGAATTTAAAAAATCCGAGAGACACGGTTGATGTCAGTAAGTATAATGTGGTTCAATGAGATGAAAATAATTTTTGGTGAATAGTAACATTTTACTTTTATTTACCACGGTTAAAAGTAAATAGGGTAATTAATGGTAAAAATGATATTATTATTACCCTAACATATGTCCTAATTCTATTGGATAAGTGTAATTCGACCAAAAACAACCTCAGAAATAAAATATGACCATTTAGGCCCACTTTCATTAGATTAGGACATTTATTATTAATTTATTTAAAGAAGTGTTAAAATATTTAAAATCAAGGTTTAATAAGTAAATAATTTTTAATATATGGTTATTCATAAGATAAATTCGACTATAAATATTCATTATAAAGATAAAACGAGTTCCTACATAATGGTATTTTATTTGTAATTTTTATGCATTAAATAATTTAATTTATATATGACACAACGATGATGTAGTAATTATCTTATTAATGAAATATTGACATAATTGATGTTATAAATACCCAAATAAATGTAATTTGAGACTTTTTATGAATTAAACCAATTTTCTAGGTTAATATGACATGTTAGTATTGATTTAATTGACTTTTTTCGAAATAAAAATTCTTTTATGATTTTCAAAAAAATAAATTACTAAATAGTGTCAAAATTGATATAAAATAGTTTTTAAAACAAATATTATATTATTAATTGTTATTTTATTCCTAAAAATCTATGGATCAGCCAAATGACATAGATCAGGTTATATATATTAATAATAAACAACTTGGGGTTCATTTGGCCTGTTATAGTAAGTTTATTAACCTTATAGTGTAAGATCATAAAAAGACACGGTAAAAGTAAAATTATCTAACTTAAAGTTAAATCTAAATGATAAGGTTAAAATAGTAAACTAAACTTGTACAAATTATATTGTATGAGAGTATTTAGACCCATCCTCACCTTAGCTTCGAAATAAATCAATTTGAGCTATTTAAAACCAAATATGGCTTTATAATAAAATAATATTTTTAGTTTTTCCAAAGGTACCCCTCTCCTCCCTTATAAAAGGGAACCTCCTCCCTCTCTTCCTCACACCACTTTGAGCCTTCATGCTCGGCCAACCCCTGAAAATTTATCCTCTCCATTTCCCTATAAACATCCTAGATGTCCTGGTCTTCTTCAAAGACCAATTTTAGTGCCCTAAAAGGAGGTCTAAAAGAAGCGCCTCAAAGAAGAGGTAATGTCCGTTACCGATTCATTCAACTTTATTTCTTCTTCCACTTCTTCTTCTTTAGTTGTTTCATAATTAGTTAATAACATCAGTATCAATCATATAAAGATATTTTATTATATGTATGAAACAACCCTATTTCACCATCAATCCATCCTACGGAAAATGAAATCACCGCGCGTGCGTACGTACGGAATACCGTCTCCACGCCATGGTGTAGTCTATTTTCCACCACCACCATACTTGGATGGGTATAATGGTGTAAATAATTAATATATATGATTATTTTAAAGTTATAGTGATTCTGAAATAGTATACATACACTCCAATACAATTCCACGATCATGGGAACGATATCATCGCTCGTGTGTACGTACGGAATACCGTCTCCACGATGTGATGCGACTCGTTCTACATGATTTTCAATGCATAATGAATACATAAATGAATTGAGTGAATAAATATGATATATATTACACTAATACCATTCTGGAAATGGGGAATCTATAACCTAAAAATAAGAATAAGAATTTATTCCACAAAACATGCATAAGAACAAAAAAGAAATAAACACCTGAATAACAAGTAACAATGAAATATTACTAATAAGAAGCTAAGAATATGACCATATATGATATCATAAAAATAATTATGATTCTTTAATAAGTCAATAACATTATTTAAATAATTATACAAGAGGTTGAGACACTTATGAATCAAATCGGACCTAAGGTAAGGGAAAATATCACAATCTCATTTTTATCCTAGATTTTTTATACTTTGGTATTTACTAGGGTGTATTTTATCGTCTAGATCCATTTTTCCTCAATATGTAATATTATTTCCATCCACCTACAATTTTTTAAATCCAATTTTACCCTTCGGTGAGTTTTTAGTAAAAGTTATGAAAGGAATCTTTTGTCATTTTTCGTACGAGGTACTTTTTGACTTTTCCGACAAAAGTACGAGAAGAATGTTTTTTTAACTTATACGGCATGAATGGATTTTTAAAACATTATTTCCAAGAAGCTTCCTTTACAAGTTTTCATGTTTATTTTTAATCAACTTCTTTTAGTTTATAATTGTATGACATGTTAAGAAAGGAAAAATGATTTTAAAGTATAAAGGATATTTTCCTCAAGAATGGAGTTCAAGTGTTTTATCAAAATTATTTTACATCTATGATAATATAGGGTTCTGTTTATATCCCTATTATTACATTTATTTGATTATGTTGTGATGGAATTATTTTTATGAATTGTTTTATGAAGTCACGATGTTTAAGAATCCCATTTTTGTTACATGGGTTATGCAATGATGTATGATTTTATGATTTTGTGGAAAACATAAGAATGGAATCATTTTGAGATGGGTGGGACCTATATCTCCCTCCAATTCATTGGGTAAAGATTTTATATCTCATGAGATAGACATGGCTGGAACGGGAGGTTAAACCGGTTTAGTGAAACAGGACTGAAACGAGGAATGAACTCGGTTCAGAAATGGACTTTGTCCACTAAGACAATCTTGGCAATGAGTTTTGACTAATAAGAAATGATTCACTATGATTATGTGTGTATGCCAAAAAGATTCATGTTTTAGGTTATGGTTATTGTGATTACATTTCACTACCATGATTTATCCCATGTTATGAAATTATGATCTCTTTTTCAGGTTAAGATTTCTAAAATTTTATGTTCTTATGAATATGATGTGATTGATATTTCTTTTTTTACCCTTACTGAGCATTTGAGATTACCATTTTGTATGTTTTCTTTCCCCAGGCCAGGAAGAAGGTTATTAAGTAAGATATGCCCAAAGGGATTATAGATATGATAAAATAAATGGGAGACAATGTAGATGCTTTATGAACCATTTTTTATGTTTCCCAGTTTCTAAAGACACTATACCTATACGGTCCTTTCCGGGTTTTGTTATATGTTGTAATAAGTGTGCTTAAATTTTGAAGTATTAACAATATATGTAAAGTATGGGTCATTATAGCAACTCTTATGCTCTGCAATCCACATTGACTATAAATGAAACCCTTATTCACATCACTAAAGATAAGGTTTTGTGTGGGAATTATATTCAGTTGGTTAATATTTTCTATTATCATGGATCTTAGTTACATGAGACATAAGAATGGAAAACTACATGAGTGATAAATGGACCCATATTATCATAAATCAAGCAATGTGATACATTTCGTGGGTAAAAAGAATTATGATGCGGAGACTTTTCAAACCCATTGTGTCTTGTTTCTTTTAAGAAACATTTTATTTATTAATTTTTATTATATATCCTTACTATTTCATTTAAAATTTTATTTTATTTCATAGTGCCCTTTAAATTATTTCTATTCTATAGTTTTTGGGAGTTTTTTGTTTTTGCGTCAGTAGAATGCCACAACGTGACAACTATAGACAGGTCATAGAAAAACCCCCTGCCATAGGGGTTTCACCGTAGACCTAGGGTAAATGTTTTAGGTAACCCTTGTAACAAAGCAGGTAATGGTAGAGTAAATAATTTCCATATTTATTAATATTCACATATTAGATATTTATATCCTTAATAAATGCAGTGACCCCTCCCTGAGTAGCCTAGATTTAGTGTCTACATTATTACAATTGGGTAATATATATGGATTCGCATCCCAAAGGACTGAATACATTATAAGCCATGATAAACCAAATACATATATAAATTTCACAAACATTTGAAAACATAAAATAAAACAATATATTTTCATTGATAATGGAATTATTCCCCTTATCGTATCCATATATATCAATCATAAAAAACTTCCTTTTATTCTTGGAAAAATAAAAAGGGTTCAGCTTAGATTCTTTGTAAGGGTAATTATACAATGAAATCTATGAATAATTAAGGAATAATGAAAATAAGAAGGTAAAAAAATGAGAACACGTGTCATTTAATAAAAAAATAATATTTATATGGAAGGAAAAAATTTTGATCAAATAATTCCATATAAATAATCCCATGACCTTGAAAAAATAACTATAGAAATTCTATCTAATAAAATTACAAAAAAAATATCAATAACTAAATTCATAATAATGGAATGCATAATTCTAGACATCGGAACATACTGTTGCAGGCTTATTCTATGAAATATAATACTATTTAATCCTTGTGAGAAGACGTCTATATAAATGGGTAAGGTCTAGGTCAAAACCCAATCTAGTTTGTCTCTTGAGACCTAATAACACATCAAGAGGATATAATGGGCCCTTCATGTCACTAATTAAGTGTAATGATATAATCATTTGAAAGAGTTTAGACATAATTTGAATAAAAATTAATATTTAGATTATCTTACAAATTGTAAATTATTTCCCAAATAAAAAAAACATAACCATAACACATCCAAAGTAAAATGAATGGTGTCAACATAGAACATCCCCAGTCGAACTAACCATAAATCATATCTAGAAATAATAGGGATGGTATAATTGGAGTATAACCCCATTAAAAAATAATTTCCTTCAAATAAGTATCTTTATTTGGAAAATTATTTTTAATGATCACTTGTAAAATTCCATGAGGAAAATAACATTTCGTTTAAAAACACCCATTTTATTTTAAGACTATAAAATTAATATAATATATTAAAAATCCTTTTCATTATAAATAATGTTTAAAAAAAATTTCCTTATTATTCAAGAAAACATTTAATTAAAATAACCTTTTAAAATTGAAAAGTATTCCTAAAATAAATGATGGTCATGATGGTTGTTAATTCTGTACATGTTGTACCAGTTAAAAAACATTCCGTTTGTACTATAAAAATTCTAAAAAAGTGCCTTGTTCAGAAAACAATACTAATATTCTTTTTAGAGTCTTTTAAAAAAATTATAACGTTGATAAAAATGTTTTTTTTAAATCATTTGGATAATTTTAAGATATTTTATAAATCATTTTTAGAAAAAAAATGTTTTTGAAGAAAATGGATTTTCGACCAGAGATATAAATTAATATGATTATATTAAAAACATTTTCCTAATAATTTGTTGTAAGAAATAGGGGAAATGATAATATTACATTAAAAGTTTATTAATAATCATAGTAGAATAAAATATATTTTTTTATGATATATATATCAAAAAATTCTCCAAAGGGTGACTTAAACAAAAACTATCACTAATATTAATATTATTATGAAATAAACCCTTACCACTTTGGTGAATTTTGTATCAATATCCCCATTAAATAAATAAAATTAAATGAAACATATATACCATGAATATAAATGAATTCATTATATGACGTAAAAATAGGTAAGTATATAAACAACATAAAAAATAAGTGGTGAATATGGCATATGTCTCACGGAAGTAAAGTGATATGAGTACCTATTACCTTGAATCTTACTCATCTCTTATGTTCTTTATGTTCATGAATATTAAAACTATGTTAATTATTTAATTTATTAAGAAAAAAGTTCAATTTTATTATTCCTTTTGTTTAACATATATCCATTTTATATATGATTACATAATCAATTTTGTTTATGTCGGATGTTTCGACGATATTTATCTTATATGCCAAAAATAAATTTTGTAGGTTGATAATGATCAAAGAGGTAATTATTTAATCATATTCAAAACTATAACCATGAAAAAAAATTATATTTATACATAAGTTTTACTTTTTTAACATATGAGTAATGATGGTTATGAAAAATGAACTATGTTACAATCATGGAAATCGTGGATTATATGTACATGAGTAACGTTTCCATTTTTCAATGATCATTATGGAAATAAAGTATGTAATATTTTATCTTTCCAAAATTAAAATAATGTAATATATACCATGTTATTATTTATAATATACATATATATATATTATACATGTGTTTTTGTAATGAAAAGATATTTCCATCGCTTCATGAAGGAAATAGTCCACACATACACAAATGAGAGTATCATTTTTAAGTGTAAGAAATAAAATGACATATTATCTTTTAATAGTGATAAAAATGACATTATTATCATAATTATTTAATTATTATCACATATATATAAATATATATTAAAATTAACCTTATTTTGTTCCATGTAATGGTTTATGTTAAAATGAATCACATTACTTCATGAGGTGGTTGTTTTATGTACACACGAGTGAAATTATCATATCCCCTAAAGAATGGAATATAAATAAATTTATATACAATATAATTATTACATAGGTATAGTTATGTTATATATATCATATAAATACTTTATATCAATCATTATACACATCATCGATATGTGTTAATAGAAAAATGAATTACATCAGTTCATGAGGCGGTAGTCTATTGTACACAAGAATGATGATTACATAATCCATTTGATGGAAGTGGGGATGATTTTAGGTCATGACATAAAATAATGAAATATAAAAATGTGGGAGAATTTTTTTTAATATATAACCCTAAATTATTAATATTTTATGGTGGTGTAAAATAAAGATAAAAACACATAGTTTGAAATTTTACCTCTTTACTAACCAGCTCTTTAGAATTATAACTAAAATATTTAGAGAATTATATTTTTTTCTAAAAAAAGATTCTAGGAAGATGTTATTTTTTTGGTAAGTTATTAAGTTGGGTATTTTTTTAACTGAAATGGTTAAATTTTGTGGATAATAGAGGAGAGTGGGTGGCCTTTTATAAGCAAGAGAGTGGGAAATTTGTAACTTTTAAAAATAAAAATGTTTAGAAACAATTTTTACAAGTGAAAATGGTCCAAAATGGATTATTATAAATAATTATAAATGATAATGTTTAAAAATGTCCATTAAATAGATTTTATACAACTTATTCGTTCTTTAATACCAATAATTTTTTATTTAAACCCCTATGTAAACCCATTTTTTCCATAACTATGACAAATAATTTTTACTATTTTAACAGTTAATTATTTTAAAAACTTATGTTGATAAAATTAGATAATAAAAAATTTACTCTAAATCTGAATATTTAATCCATTTCTACAAATTCCATTCACCTAAAAGGATAATATTAATATAAAATTAATCATACAGACATGATGCGAAAGTTGGTTTTCAAATATAAAATTGTAAATTTTTTACAACGTTTTTATACTAAATTTTCATATTAAAATGATTAAAATGATTTAATATGGATTATAAATATATAATTTAACTTATATTATATTAAAACCAATTAAAAATATAATTTAACATTATAAATATTTCAAATGAAAATACAATTTTCAAATAAAATACAGTATTTTTTATTATTCATCAAAAAATTAAAACTTTCATAAAAACCCCAAATATTAACCCTAATATAATTTTGATAATATAATTATAAAAACTAAGATTATTTTATCAAATAAATATTCTAAAATTTGTAAAAAATAACTTTAAATTAATCATTAAATGAGTGAATAAACTACCTTTTAGGAAAAAATAGTCTTTCGAAAACACATCTTTTTCTTTTAAATGGTTATTATTTTATTTTTAATCACTATATATTCCAAATTTTTATAATATGTAATAAATATTCATACCCTCCAATTTAATTTTTATATTATAATGGTATACTATAATATGATGCATTTAGACAAAGTTTTGCTTGTTCTATAGGCTATGAAAAAGATTAAATTCAAAGAAATATATTTCATGGTCATTTAAGCTTTGTGTTCTATGGCGCATACACTATAAAAAATATTGTAATTATTGTAAAATAATGTGGTGTAAAATTATCCCCTCCCATAATAAATTTCATCCTCATAATTTAATCTTTATTTCGATAATTAAGGGTTTGACATTTAAAAATACTTTTGTTGGAAACCCTTGTCATGAAAAGGGTAAATAAAACATCTTCTTAATAAGAGAGAAAGGGATGTGTGATGGTAATCAAGAATAACACATACAATGATTCAAAATAGTATAACATTGGTGGGAAGTGAAAACATAGACATGAAAAATAATATCAAGGCCCAAGAATTAATAGAGAGCAGTAGATATCCCTGATCTCAAAAAGTGGTTGATCTAGAGAATGCTAACAAACACAAAACCAAAATTCTATAATGAGTTAAGTGACCATTTGTTTCATCGGAAATGTTGGTATAAGGATAAAATTATTTTTTCAATATCCTTTTCCCCAATTCGAGGAATTATTTTACAATCTAAGAATATATGGAGATATACTTACTTGACATGTATTTGTCTCATTAGAACAATTTCATCATTTGGTTATGCTTAGTTAATTTTCCAATTCACCACTTACTTGAAGAATTGAATTTCCAAAAATGAGTTTTTTATATCTGATGTAATAAAATTTACTTTTAATGGATAATAAGATTTAGAAAAAAGTTAAGTGTTTCTTTATTTCTCTAACAATTTTTATAAACCAATATTGTTAGCAAAAGTTATCCAATATAATACATTAATAATTAAACAACAAAATTTATAGTGATGGTTCAACATTAATATTTATCCATCAAAATGTTTGACTAAAAATAGTAAAATAATAGCCATGACATCACGTAGGTCAGTGGTAGGTGTTAAACCCTTATTGTTCTTTGATTTTGGGCTCAATCCCACTAACTTTCTTGACGTGATGTGTTGTCACCCACTATTCAAGTAGTCCTTTGTTTTCAAAATCCATATTATTATTATTATTATTATAAAAAATGTAATGGACCATAACTACCTCAATATAAAAGATTAATAAACCATCAATATTTATTAAAAACATTATAAAAAATTATTTAAATTATTATATCAACATAAAGAACTTATTATGTGTAATCCTCCCTAAATCATGTGTTCTCTAAGAAATTCCACTGGCCACTAAATCAATTGTCATGGTACCATTCAACATATACTTCCAAATAATTAATAAAATACTACTACTGTAAAATACATATACATTTAAAATTTCTTATAACATTAAATTCATCAATAAAAACCTTTTACAACATATTTCTTGGTTCCAAATAAAAAATAGTAGTAATCATTCCAATTTAGTTGTATTAATATCATAATACTTAGATTTAACTCATTGCTTATTCTGATGTATATTCCTTTGATGCATGGGGAATTATTTTTTGTAGTACACTATCACATTTTAGTAGAATCATTACACATTGGAAAATAATTCTGTACCCTTATAATCCTGAGCATGGTTTCCTTTTTTCAACACACTTGAAGAAAAATACTTTACCTTTTAAACATGTACTAAGGTATTTCATTCCACCATTATCACTTGTAGGAAAATATTTCATTCCCTTATTTCCTTTATCTTCAATCCCCTTCTCCCATTACTTCTATTTTATGTAATAAGACTTGGAGAATTATTTCTCTATCTTGATAGAACAGGATATTATATCCTCATATGATGATAAATTTTAGGATACTAGTTCCCATCATAGGATTTTCTTAAGCCCATATAAAAAAACCTCAAAATTTGGTATTTGTAATACATATATAGTTTGAAGCATGTCTTTCAATCTATGTGAAGTTATATTCAAACATAGAAATGTTTTCCACTTTGTAATGTTTTGAACTCAATAATTGTCTTTCCACATCCACTCCTTTATCATGAAAAAAATATTTTTCAAATAAGAGTTCCCTGAAATCCATCAATTCCATGTTCTATATTTCTTATTAACCCTTAGAGTTTTGAATCAATTACCACCATTGATATTTATCTCTATAGAGATGATAATATTTCATGGAGAATTTCCACCGTTCACTACTTCCAAGAGTGAGAATTATATTCTCTAAGTAACTTATACATTTCTCAGCTAAAAATGTTTTTTTGGTCCCATTGAATGATAGAGGTATAATATGCATGACACAGTCTGATAGCATTGCACCATGTGTTGGATCAGTAGGATGGTGCATATTCAAATGTTTATTACTCATAACCTGGGTCATTTGTCCCTATATTGTTATAATTTGATTAGTTATAGATATAGATTTATTATCTTTCCCATGAGGTCAATCCCTACATGGAGTAGATGCATTGATTTGGTTCCTATTCTTTTTGATTGGAACTATTTCCAAAAAATGGTGTATAGTATAACATATAATTCTATTATTAAAAAAATGTTTATTCCCAAAACTAGTGGAACAGTTATCATAAATTAAAAATTTATGCATAGATAATATCATAATTAGAAATAGGGTTTCATTGGGGATATCCTTAATTTCAAATCCTTCATAATTATGGGGAAATAAAACTTGAATTATCCTTGGAATATCTCCCCTCAGAGTGTTAAATAAGGTTTGTAGTAAGGGCCATTTTCATTAACTATCTAATGGTAGAGTCAATCCCAATAGACCCATTTTTAAGTTATTACAACTCTGTACATATTTTTCGTAACCAAATCCACATGTAGTATCTAAAATGTGATTTATTTTATAAAAACTAATCAATATATTCCTGACCAAAACATTTCTATTTTTTATATACTTATCCACAAATTCTACTGTTGGGTTATCTTCCCTAATATATAATTTCCTAGATCTAGTTCCCAAGGTTTCTACTAAAATTTCTCTTATTAAAACTGTAGAAACTGCCAAACCTTGTTTCTCGGAGCCAATGTCTACTTCATTACATTGGTATAAGATATAATAAATCTCATCCCAAATGACTGAATAGTCTAGTAGTCTTAGTAAATCATATTCATATATGAATTTCACATACATTTGAAAACATAAAATATTAGAAAGTATTTTATTTGATAAAAAAATTATTATACTTATTATATCCCTAGATATCAATCATAAAACCCATTATGGTATCCTTGGGAAAAAATAAAACATAATAATGCGGTGAGTTCAGATGCTCGCTAAGGGTAAGCGTACAACCGAAGATATGAATAAATAGACAAAATCAATATGGAAACGTTAAAAACATATACACAATACATTTAATAAATAATTTGAGCATAATTTGGAATGAATAAATGATGATCAAATAATTCCATATAAATAGTCACAGGATCTTGAAAACATGACAATGGATATTCTTACTAATAGAATAATCACATGGAATATCAATAACTGAATTCTTAATGATGGAATACATAATGTTGGATATCCTAAAGATATCATGGAGGCCTTGTGCTAATACATATAATAGCGTTAAGGCCTTGTGCCAAAACATCTATATAAATGTGTAAAGCCCTAGAAAAAACAAACATATTTTGCCTAATAATACCTACAAATGCATCGAGGGTCTATAGAGGGCATTGTCTATTACCTACTATGTCAAATGAATTCATTATATAAAATGGGTAAAATATAATGAACATAGAAATTCATAATTAATCTATAATAGGAATTTTAAATACTTTCCCTAATCAATAAACATAATCATAAACTATATTCAGTAAAATTAAATGTATCAATAAAGTACAACCCTAGTCAAAGTAGTCATAAAACATATAGAGAAATAATAACAATGGTATAATTTGATTAAATCACCATTAAATAATATTTAACACAAAAACATTTATTATAAGATGATTTTTCTTAAAGATCATTTGGAACATTCCTTTAGAATAATATCCTTTCTTTGAAAATCACATGTTTATTTTAAAACATAGAAATTCCAAAATTATTTTCAAAAAAATTTATTTTATAATAACCATTTAAAAATTAAAATGTGGCGTTAGATAAATTATTTTCATTATGGAATATAATTTCGTACATGTTTTATATGTTAAGAAAGAATATTTCTTTTTCACTATAAAAAGGTTTGGAAAGTTCATTGTCGAGAAAAAGACAATATGATTCCTTATGTAGAATTTTATAAAAATTAAAACATGGGTAAAAATGTTTTTAATTAATCATTTGGATATTATTAAAACCTTTTTTAAAAAAAATATAAGAAAACATTTTTTTAGAAGAAAAAATATTTTCCACAGGAGAGAGAAATAGTGTTTGATTTTTTTAACAACAATTTTTAAATATTTTAAGTTCTAAATAGGTAAAAATTGAACAATTACTTGGAAATGTTCTTAAATAACGATAGTAGAATAAAATAGATTACTTTTATTATATAAATATGATATAATTCCTCCAAAGTAGACATAAACAAAAAACCCAAATAATGATGAGATTGTGAAATAAACCCTAACCACATTGGTAAAATTTATATTAGAAGCCCCGTGACATAAATAACATAAAATTAATCATTAAATTCCATGAAGAGTAATTATTTTATTATATAACTTACAAAAAAGGTTATAATATACTTGACACAAAATTAATAATTAGTGAATATTGTGTATGTCTCACGAAAGTAAATGTGAGACGAGAAACCATTACCTTGAGTGTGACTCATTAAGTACATACATTATCTTCATGAATAATAAACTTAGGTAACTAATATAACTATTAATAAATTTTTTCAATGTTATTATTCCTTTTATTTCACTTTTTTTCTTGTTATATATTATTACTTAATGAATTAATTTTATATTGGATGTTTCTAGGATATTTGGCTTATGTGTAAAAACTGACTTCGGTAGGTTGACTATGGTCAAAGAAGTAATTATTTAAACATATCCCAAAAAATCATCATGAAATAATTATTTTAATTATTCATAAATTATACTTTTAAAATAAATCATGAAATATAGTTTTGAAAAATGAACAATATTATAATGTTGGAGATAATAGGTCATATGTATGCATAAGTAACATTTCTAAATTTCAATGATCATTATTGAAATAATGTAAGTAATTTATTAACATTAAATAAGGATAAAAATATAAAATTTATCATATTATTTATTTAAATATACTTCTATATATCATCCATTTGGTTTGGTGATGAAAATAGATTCACTTCGCTTCGTGAAGGTATCAATCCCCACATACATAAACGAATTTATCAATTTTTAGTGTAAGAATGTAAATGACATATTATGTTGTATTAATAAAAATTATGTCATTAGTATCTTAATGAGTTTATTAATATCACAAATTCATATTAAAATTTTTCTTATCACCTTCCATGTAGAGCATTAGTAAAAATTGAATCACATCACATCGCAAGGTGGTGCCCCTATATACACACAATTGACAATACCATATCCTATACATAATGGAAATTAAAAACTTTATATAAGATATAATGACTATATATGTATAATTATGTTAAAAATATCATATATATATATATACTTTATATCCATCACAATATCCAAATATAGAGAGATGATATTGGAAAAATGAATGACATTGGTTCATGAGGTGGTAGTCCTCTGTACAAACAAATGAATATTTTATAACCCATTTTATGTAAGTGGGGATAGTAAATTATGAGTATTTTAAGGAGTTGGAATAATAAATAAATAAATAATGCGTAGTTAGGAATTTTACCTCTTCTCGAACCACCTCTATATGATTATACCTAAAGTATTATTAGAATTTACTTATAAAAAATACTTATAGTATGATCGGATGGTGTTTGGAATTTATATTGTTAGGGATTGTCTAAAACAAAATGGGTTGATGTTCTGAATAATAGAGTATAGGGGTGACCTTTTATAAGCAAGGTGAGTGGAACACTTATAATTTTTGAAATGAAAAATGTTTTTTCTTGTTTTCCAAATTCCAAAAGTGTCCAAAATGGATATTTAATAAGAAATAGACACTATAAGATCTAAATATGAATATATAACATATTTTGAACAAGTTTTAAGGTCATTTTAATAGTTTAACCCAATTTATACACATGTTTTCTTTAACTGTGGTAAATATATTTTTTAATTTTCCCTATTCTTCGTGGTCAAAAATTAATTTGACCCTATAATATAATATAAATTATTATTATTAAAAATATTGAATCAATTTTTTCAAAATTAAATATGAAAAATATTAAAATAAACTAAAATGTATTAATTTATATATAATTTAACTAATTATAATTTAAAAAAATTTCAAAATATAATTTAACTTTATAAATAATCTTAATGAAAAAAGTAGTTTTCAATTACAATTCATGATATTTCACTATTCATTGAAAAATGTAATATTTTCCGAAAATGCTTATCATTCACCATAATTAAATTTTAATATTATTATTTCAAATAAGGATTTCATTTAATCAAATTAGATTTTTTTAAAAGTTGTAAAAATAATTTTAAATTTTGTGCCCAAAGCTTGACTAAATTGTCCTTTATGAACAAATAGTCTTTCAAAAAACAATTTTTTCATTTAAATTATTTTTTTAATCCATATATATAAATAATTTTCTAATTTATTTAGTAATATTCATACCAATATATTTGATAGTTATATTTTAATGTTATACTATATTGTGGTTCATTTCTAATTGGGGTTGTATCTTCCACAAGTTATCGAAGGGATTAAATTTTAAAAAATTAATTATTCAGTCGTTTAATCTTGGTGTTGTGTGTTGTATATGATATCAAAAAAAAATTATTCTTTTGAAATAATTTTTTTTAAATTATCTCTTCCTTAAATAAATAGTGTCCCCATAATTTAATTATTATTTTATTAATCAATGGTTTTTCATTTTAAAATACCCTTATTGGAAACCAACATCATAAAAAGGGTGATAAACCCTAATAAAGTGTGATTGAGACAGTCGATCACAAGAAAATGGCAGACAAAAGATGGTTAAGGACCACAAAACCAAAAATATGTGATTAGTTATGGGACTATTTGTTTTATCAGAAATAGATGAATAAGGATAACATTTTTTCCCAGATCCTCCTCTACAAGTTGAAGAATTATTTTATAGTCTAATAATATAAGGAAATTGACTTACATGATACATATTGATTTAATAAAAACAATATCATCCTTTGGTTGTGCTTCAATCATTTTACAATTCATCACTTACTCGAATTGATGAATATATAAAAATTATTTTTTATGCCTAAAGTACTAAAATAAAAATTTAACAAATCTTTAAATCCATAAATGATTAAAATGTATTATTTTATATCTATAACTATTTTTAACAACCCAGTATGGTTATAATAAGTTATCAAATATAATAAATTAATATCTAAACCACATCATTAACACCATTAGTTCAATATAAATAATTCTCTACAGAATTATTTAACTAAAAACAAAGACATATTAACGAGTACATCACATAAGATAGTGGTATGTTTTAAACCCTTATTAGCCTTTAGTTTTGGGTTAAACCCCCACATCATTGCTGAAAAATATGGGTTGTCACCTAGAATATAGGCTTTCATTTGTTTTCTAAATCCATATTAATATAAGTTTTATAATATTTCCAAATTTTAATATCACATAACTACCTCAAAATCAATGATTATATAAACCATAAAGGTTAAAAATAACATCATAAAAAAATACTTATCATTATTATCTATACCTTAAGAACATAATAAATGTTTCCCACCTCAATCCTGTGATTCTATGAAAATAATAATTCCACATAATTACTTTTCTTGGCACTATTTAATATATTACTTCAAATCTCTAATTAAATAATACTATAGTACAATCATTATAAAATTCCTAAATCTTATATCTATAATATCCTTAGTAAAATAATTTTACAAAATATTTATTCAATCTAAATAATTGATAATGGTAACTATTCCAATTTGGATCTATCAATATAATAATCATTTCATTGAGATCCTAGGTTCTTATAAGGTATATTCCCTTAAATATTGGTGAATTCATTCATGTAGTGACCTATCATCTTATAGTGAAAGCATTGCACATTGGCAGATTATTTATTTCCCTTGAAATCAAGATAATGGTGGATTTTTCCCTATACATGAGTAAACATTATTCATATTTAAAACATATACCAAGGTGTTTCATTCTATAAGTATCACATGTTGAAAAATCCTTCTTTCCCTTATTCCTTTTATCCTTCGTTTTCTCTATAGTTCTCTTCACACCTTACCTCCCTTCGAATTCATAAAACTAGGATAATTATTTCACTATCTTTATAGAATATGCTATTATATCATGATATGATGATAATATTTGGGATACTAGTTCCCATTGGAGGAATGGATTATTATCATAAAATAAATGTAAAATATTGTTATTTGTAATATGTATATACTTTGTGTCATACCTTGTTAACCTTGTCATGTTGGATTCATACTTATAGTCATTTTTCATTTCATTCTGTATTAGACTCATGAAATTTCTTTCCATATCCACTCATTTCTCAAGAGGAAAATATTTTTATAACAATAGTTACTTGAAAGACTTACATTCCTTGTTGGTTATTTCTTCTTCATCCTTAGTGTTTTTAATAAATTATCTCCAATTATTTGAATCTATGTAAAGATGATAAAATTCAATGATAACATAATATCATTAACTACATTATAGTGTGATAAATACCTTTTATAAGAAATGTATCCATTTCTTAACTAAAATTGGTGTCATACTCCAACATAATGATAGAGGTTGTTGATAAATTAAGTATTCTAACATTGTTACATCAGATGGTGGATCAGAAGGATACTCTATCCGGTAATTGTTATTACTCATAATCAGAGTCACCATCCCCAATATAGTTATAATTGGAGTAGTTCTTGCTCTATATTCTTTATATTACCCAAGAGGGAAATCCTTACAAGGTGTATGTGCATTGTTATGGTTCCCAGTCCTTCCATTAGGCACCATTTCAAAATATTGGATAAACTAGATTTGATCATTCCATTATGAAACAAATTGTATAATCCCAAAACTAATGAAACACATAGAATAATTTAGAAATTTAATAAATTACTAATCTCATAATCATAAAAATGGAAACATTAGAGATATCATTATTTTCAAATATTTCATGATTGTTTATATATAAAATATTATTTATCCTTAGAATATCCCCAAGAAGTGTCAAACTAGATGCTTATTAAGGCTTTTTATGCACTTAATAATGATTATGACAATCCTAATGTACAGCTTTCATAGTTATTACCCCTTGGTACATATTTTCCAAAACAAAATTCACTTATAGTATCCAAATAAGGATATATTTTCTAGGAAATTAATATATTCACTTCCTTACCAAAACATTTGGATGTTCTTCTATACTTATCCTCAAATTAAATACCAAGGTTATGTTCAATAATCTATGTCTTCATAAACTCAATTCCCATGGATTCTAAAAAAATCATCTAATACCAAATATTGGTACCCCAAACCCAAGGTTCCTTAATTTAGTGATTACTTTGGTAAATTGACATAATATATAAGAAATGACATCCTAAGTGTCCAAATAGTTTAGTATTTTTCAAAATAAGACATGTAGTTGAATTTCCCAAACATTTGAAAACATAAAATAAAAAAAAAGTATTTTCTTTGAGAACAAAATTATTACTCTTATCAAATCCCTACATATTAATCAAAAAAACACTTCTTGGTATCCTTAGAAAAAATAAAACATAAGAATGGGGGGTATAATATTCTCTATAAGGGTAAGAATACATTAGATGCTATGAATAAATATAGAATAATCAATATAAAAAGTAAAAAAATAGAAACATGTTCTATTTAATAAATAACATGATAAAAATATGGAAGTAATAAAAGACGATCCAATAATTATATATAAATAATCCCATGATCTTAAAAGAATAACCATGGATATTGTAACTAACCTTATAATCACATGGAATATCAATAACTAAATTTATGAGGATGGAATGTATAATTCTTATCATCGGAAACATACCATTGGTTCCTTATTCCAAGAAATATAATATCATCATGTCCTTTTGAAAACACACATATATAAATGTGTATGACCTTAGGAAAAAAAATCTAGTGTGTCGCATGAGACCTACTGATGTGTCGAGGGTCTATAGGAGGTTATGCCCATACCTTACCTAACTCCAATGGATTTAATATATTAAACAAGGGAAATATAATGAAAAAAATATTTAAAATAAAATAATAAATCTAAAAACATTCCCCAGCCAATAAATATAATCCTAAACCATCTAGAGTAAAATGAATGGTATCAACATCATATATCCCCAGTCAAACTGATCATAAACCATCCGAAAAAATAGTTAGGATGATATCATTGGATTATACCACCCTTAAATACAAATTAACATAAAATGATTTCTTATTATATAGAAATTTATTTTGAAATATCAATTGGAACATTCCATGAGAAAAATCAGCTTTATCTAAAAATCTCCCTTTTGATTTCAGAACATGAAAATTCTTAAAATATTTTCAAAATACTTTTGTTTGAAAATTTATTTTAATGTATAAGTGTGTAAAAAATATTAATAATTGTTTTTTTAAAAATATTCTTTTGAACTTTTATTGTAAGATTCAAATAAACGATTGTTATGATGGTGGGTATGATAATACATGTCGTATATATCAAAAATAATATTCCCTTTTCATTGTAAAAGGCTTGAAAAGTGTCATGTCTGGAAAATGAAAAAAAATATTCCTTTCAAAAGATTTTGAAAAAAGTAAAAAAAATTCATATATTTTTAATGTAAATTTTTTAGAAAATGTTCAAACATTTTTTGAAGACATTTTTGGATGACATGGTTTTTGAAGAAAAAGGATTTTCAACCAGAGATAGAAATACAGTGGGATTTTCTTAAAAAACATTTACCTAATCATTTTAAGTAAGAAATAAATAAATATAATACTGTTAAATTAAAAAGTTTATGAATTACAAGATCATAATAAAATTGATTTATTTTATGATATAAATATCAAATAATTTCCCCAAGGGACACTTAAACAAAAACAATTCAGACAAATGATTATATTGTGAAATATACCATTACATCCATGGTAACTTCTGTATCAGAAGCCTCATGAAAGAAATAAATTTAAAAGAAAAATTAAATACCATAAAGATAAATTAATTCATGATATTATATAAAAAAGTTAAGTATATACACAATAGAAAATAAATAAGTTGTGATTATGGTGTATGTCTCCCGGAATAAATAGTGAGATGAGAAACCCCTATGTTGATATGGATCATTAGTAATGTTCATTATCGTCCAAAATAATAAAAATATGTTAATTATTTACTTTATTTTGAACCTTTTTCGTTTTTATAATTCCTTTTCTTTCACCTATTACCATTTTATATATGATTGTTTAATCTATTAAGTTTTTATTATATGTTTCAAAGATATTTGTCTTAGGTGTCATAAATGACTTCGGTAGGTTGACTATGGTCATAGTGTTCATTATTTAAAATTATAAAGCATAATAAAAACTAAATAATTATTATATTTATATAGAAAATATAGTTATAGAACCAAATAGTAAATATGGTTAGGATAAATGAACTATGTTAAAATCATGGATACGGTAGGTTGTACATAAGAATGGGTAACGTTTATATTTTTCCGTGACTTTTATGGAAAAAGGATAATTAATATTTAATATTTAATATATAATTATAATATCATACATGATATATTATTTCATTAAATTTTATTATATATATCATCCATTTTTAGTGAGGAAAATTGATTCACATCGCTTCGTGAAGGCGGTTGTTCACATATACACAAACGACATTATCATTTTTCATTGTATGAAATAAAATAACATATTATAATGTGATAATGATATATATTTAATGAATATAATTATTATATCATTTATATCACATATATTCATTAAAATTATATTTACTTATTTCCCTTTAAAGGATTAGTGAAAAAATGAATCACAACACTTCGTGAGGTGGTATTCCGCCATTCACACGAGCGACGTTGTCATATCCCTTATAGTATAGAAATTAAAAAAAAAATATTATATAATAACCATAGAGTTTTTATTATGTTATATATAGCATATATATACTTTATATCCATCATCATACCCAATCGTGAGTTGTGGTAGTAGAAAAAAAATGACATCGGTTCACGAGGCGTTAGTCTGCCATACGTAAGAATGATGATTTCATAACCCATTTTCTAGAAGTGGGGATTGTTTTATGTCATTAACTTAATATTATAATTTAACAAAATATGGTAGATATTATTGTTATTATATAATGAAAAATTAATAAGTTTATAATGATGTGAAATAAGAAATAATCAAAAATGCATAGTTAAGAATTTTACCTCTCCTCAGACCACCTCTTTAAGATTATACCAAAAGCACTATCAAAATGTATTTCAGAAAAAATCAAGGATTCCATGTTTATAGGATTATATTTATTTTTTATTTTTTATTTATTTTCTTAAACGAAATGGTTTTAATGTTTCATAAAAGAATATAGGGGTGACCTTTTATAAGCAAGGTGAGTGGTGCAGTTGTAATTTTTGAAAATAAATAGTTTTGTTCGTGTTCTTCACTTGAAAAAAAATTTAAAAAATGGATTATTACTCATAATTAGATATTATATGGTATATATATTTATATAAAACATATTTTATACAATTTCATGGGAAATTTTAAAAGTTTATCCCTCTGATAAACCAATTTTCACCTTAACCACAATAAAAATTTACAGTTTTCAATATTAAATATTATAAAAAACTATGATGACCTTATTAGTTATTTAAATTTATGATTGTTAAAAATATGTAATCCTATCTTACAAATTAAATTCAAATAATTCTAAAATTTTAATTAATAATTATCTTGTAAATGTGATGAGAAAGCATGTTTTCCAAGATAAAATGATCAAAAGTAACTAATGTTTCATATTAAAACTAAATATGAAAATGATTCCAACTACCTAAATTAGATTAATAGGTTTATAATTGATTTAATTTTACTTCAAAAAAATTAAAAAAATATTGTTTTTAAATAATTTCAATTAGAAGTAAATTCTCAATTACAATTTAGAATTTTTTCCTATTCATCATAAAATGAAGCATCTGAAAAAAAAAATACTATGTATTTACCACAGGATAATTATTATATTCTTATTTAAAAATTTAATTTAATTTTTTCAAATAAATTTTCAAAATGTGGTAAAAATAAATTTAATTAACGTGCACAAAGCCGGACTAAAACAACTTTTAGAAAAAGAAATTATTTCAGAATGCACTTCTTTTTCAGATGATTATGATTTAATTTATAATCAACAGATATATTTTAAAATTTAGTTAGTAATATTAATACAAAAAATAATAATTTTTTATGTTATAACATTATACAATATTATGGTTCATTTAAACTCCATTTTTCATGTTCCACATGCTATTGAAGAGATTAAATTTAATGAAATATATTTCATGGGTCATTTAATATAAGAGTTTTGTGTCGCGTACGCTAGAAAAAACATTGTTATTGATTTAAAATAATGGGGTGTTATAGTCTCCCACCATCAAAACATTTCACCATTTTTAATTAATCTTAATTTCAATATTCAATAATTTTACATTGTAAAGTAAGTTTTATAGAAATCTTTATCATAAAAAGGGTTAATGTAACACCCTATTGATTAGAGGGAATGGGATGTGTGAAGGTTATATAGAATAAAACAGAGAAGTTTTCCAAATGCAATAACATAGGCGGGGATTCAAAAAACATAAAAATTGAAGATAATACTAACACCCAAGGATTAATAGATAGTGGAATAGATCATCAATCAAAAGAATGAAGGTGGTCTAGATAAGGTTAAAGACCAACACGCAATTTTTTATTATAAGGTTAAAGACCACAAAACCATAAATATATGATGAGTTAATGGACCATTTGATTCCTCCGAAATTAATATATAAGGATAAAATTTATGTATCAAGATTATTTTCCACAAGTTGAGGAAATAATCTATTGTCTAATAATATAAGTAAATATACTTACTTGATACAATTTTATATTGTAAGAACAATTTCATCCTTCGGTTGTGCTTATATTATTTTTCATTCCTTACTTACTCGAAGAAGTGAATACTAAAAAATGAATTTTTTATGACTGATGCACAAAAATTAATATTTACCAGATCATAAAATACATAAAAGAGTTAAATTATTTCTATGTCCCTAAATATTTTCTATAACCAATATAGTTTTTACAACTTATATAATATAACACATTAATCTCCAAACCTCAACAGTAACACCATGGGTTTGATATTAATATTTATCCATCAAATCATTTATCTAAAAATAATGAAATATTGAAAGGGAAATAACATAGGTCATTGGTGGGTGATAGACCCTTATCATCATTCTATTGAGGTCTCAATACACAGAGCCTTACCAAACATGATGGGTTGCCACCCATCATACAGGTTTTCTTTTTTTTTATAAAACCATATTAATATACTTTCTATAATGTTAAAAATTGTAATGGACCATAACGAAATCAACATAAATTATTAGATAAACCTTATAGGTTACTAATCCCTTCATAAAATCCACATTATCATTATTATCTCAGTAATAAGAAGATGTTAAGTGTTATCCCCTCGCAATCATTTTTTTCCCAAGAAGTTCCAATTTCCATTGAATCAATTTCACTATTACCATTGTACAATTTTTTTCTATTTTTTATGAAATACTACTATAGTACAATCCTTATAAATTTTGTAATTCCTATAACTAAAATTTAATTAATAAAATATATTTACATCATACTTCTTGGATCTAAATACGCATGAATAGTAATAATTCTACTTCAAATCTATCAATAACATCATCTTGACCTTGATCTATTTTCTTCTTCTGTGGTATATTCGCTTGACTATTTGGGAATTCATTTTTTGTAGTTCCCCATATCATTATAGTGAAAGAATTTAAAATTAGAAGACTAATTATTTACCATTAAATCATAAGAATGGTGTAATTATTTCCCACACATGAATAAAACTTTGTTCTTCATTTAAGCATGTACCAAGATGTTTCCTTCCACAAGTATCACAAATTGGAAAATCATGCTTCCCCATATTCCCTTTGTCCATATTTTTAATTTCCATCATATTCTCCCACTTCTTCCCTTCATATTAATAATAATTAGAGAATTATTTCTCTATATTGATAGTAATGACACGGTATCCTTATATAATGAGAAATTTTGGGATACGAGCTCGCTTTATAGGATTGGATTAATCCCATCAATGAAATAGTTTATACTATTCTTTGTATTATGTATGTAGTTTTAAATATTTATCTTTTAACCTTTTCACGTTTTCATTATAAAAATAAATATTTTCCACTTCTTTCTCTCTTTTACACAAGAATTTTCTTTCCATGTCTTCTAGTTTCTCCTGAAGAAAATATTTTTAAAATAAAAATACCCTGAAATCCTTTGATGCTATATTTTTTTTCTTCCTCGTCCTTATATTTTTGAATAAATTCCCACCATTTATCCGCATATAATGATATATAATAAAATGAAATGAAAACATTCTCCCCTACACTAAATCTTATAATGATAAATATATTCTCTATTGAATTTATCCATTTCTCAAATAAAAATGTACTTGGAGTCTTATTGAATTATGGAGATTTATGATCCATGAAGAGGTCTAATTTTATAACATCATGTGGTGGATGAATAGTATGTTCTATACATGAATGGTTATTACTCAAAACCTGAGTCAGTTTCCCCAATATGGTTATAATTAGATCAGATCCATCTCCATCTTCATTATCATTCCTTGGAAGAAAATCCCTACATGGATTATGTGTATTGTTGTAGTTCTCATTCCTTTTGTTAGGTGCTATTTCCCAGAAATTTAATACACTATATTAGATCATTGAATTTTTTAACATATTGTATATTCCCAAAAATACTAAAACTCACAGAATAAATTGAATATTTTATGCATATCAAATCTCATAATAATAAACATGGTTTCTTTGGTGATATATTTATTTTAAAATATTTCATAATGGTTGGTAAATAAAATGTATATTATCCTAAGTATATCCCCTATAAGTTTCAAACCATTTCTGTAGTAAGGACCATTGTTTTTTAAAAGTTAATATTAGTAAAATACTAATATTACCTTTTATGAGTTATTACCCCTTGGTATATATGTACCAAAACCACATAAACTTGTAGTATCTATAAATGGATTTATTTTCTATGAAACACACATAATATATTATTTACCAATACATTTGGATGTTATTATATACTTATCATAAAATTATAACCTATAGGTTATATTCTTTAATATAAGTTTTAAAAAATTTAGTTCCCACAGTTTCTACTAAACATCCTCTGATAGCAACTATAGCAACCCACAACCCCAGTACCCTGGAGTAGATTCCATCTTTATTACATTGGGATATGATAAAAGAAATAATATATTGAATGACCAAATAGATTATTAATCATGGTAAACTAAATGCAAACTCAAATTTCACACACATTTGAAACATAAAATACAAAAATGTATTTTATTTGATAAATCAATTTTTCATCTTATATTATCCCAACCTATCAATCACCAAACACATCCTAGTATCCTAGTAAAAAATATATCATAGAAAATGTTGATCTAAAATTTTTATTAAGGCTATGTATACAATGGAAGCTATGAATAAATATGGTATAAGCAGTATGTAAAGGTAAAAAAACTGAAATAGATTCCTTTTAATCAATAATGATATAATAAAATGGCATGAATAAATGAAAATCAAATATTTCCATATAAATAATCACATGAGGTTGAAAAATTAACCATTAGTATTCTAGCTAATTGAATAATCACATGAAATATAAATAACTAAATTCATAATGATGGAAAAAATTATGTTGGACATCCAAAACATACTATTGAGTCTTGGTCACAAGAAATCTAATACATTTATAGTATTAATCCATCATATCTATATTAATGGGTAATTCCTTAGAAGAATCCTAGTATAGTTTATCTCAATAGACTTATCGATTGCATCGAGGGGATATAGTAGGCATCACCCGTCACTTACTAGGTCCAATGAATTACTCATATTAAATGGGTGAGACAAAATTCACAAAATATTTTTATGAAAACTAGAATAAAAAATTTAAAAACACTCCAGAATCAATAAACATAATCATAAATCTTATATAGTAAAACAAATTGTTTCAAAATAGTACATCCCCATTAAAACTAATTATAAACCACTCAAAGAAATATTAAGGACGATATCTTTGGATTATATCCCTATTAATGTATAAGTAACATCAATGGATTTATTGTTATATGGAAATTTATTTTTAATGAAAATTTGGAAAATTACTTCTATAAAATAACCTTTCAATGAAAATCACCCCTTTATTTAAAAACTAAAAAATTCATTAAATATTGTCAAAATACTTTTCATTGAAAATCACTTCTATGAACTGTGAATTTATAAATTATTATGAGAAATATTATTTATGAACATTCTAAAAATACATTTTATGCTTCAAATAAATGATGTCCATGATGAAGGATATTTCTATACATGTTGTATAAGTTAAAATTAACATTGCTTTTACATTGTAAAACAGTTAGAAAAGTTCTTTGTTTGGAAAAAAATAAGAACATTCCATTCAAATAGATTTTTAAAAAAGGAAAAAATGGGTTTAAAATTTTTAAAAAGTAATTTTGGGAATTTTATAACATTTTTTACGACATTTTTAGAAAACATGGTCTTGGAAGAAAAATAATTTTTTATTATAAATATAAATAAATTCATATTTTCATAAAAAACTTTTTCTTAAAAATTTTAGTTATAAAAAATGAAAATTATATTATTAAGGAAAATTTTCATGAATAACCAGATGAGAATAAAATATTACAATTTTATAATAAAAATATAAAATATTCCCCCAAATGAGACTTTAAAAAATCTTGAATAATGATGAGATTGTGAAATAAAACATTACAAGTTTTGTAACATTTTTATTAAAATTCACTTGAATGAAATAAATCTAATTGAAACATTAAATTATATGGAGATAAATGAATAAATTATATAATATAAAATTGTTAGTATATATATCATACAAAATAAATATGTGTTGAATATTTCATATGTCTCATTGAAGTAAATGTGATATGAGAAACACTTACCTTTAGTCTGCCTTGTCACATATGTTTTTTATCTTCCTGAATAATAAACCTATATTAATTATTAACTTACATAATAACTGTTTTATTTTATATTATTCTTTTACTTCACTTATTTCCTTTTTATATATGATTACTTAATCAATTATGTTTATATTGGATGTTTCGATGATATTTGCCTCATGTATCAAAAATGATTTTGGTAGGTTGAATATGGTCAAATAGATCCTTATTTAAACATCTTCATAATAATAATAATGTAAAAATTATCATATTTATATATCAATTATACTTTTAAAACCAAACATTACCTATATGAAAAATTAACATCATTATAATCATGGATACGGTAGGTAGTACAACCGTATTAGTAACGTTTCTATTTTTCAATGATCATTATGGAACAAAGGTATATAATATTTTAAAAATAAAAAATTATAATAAAATCATATAAACCATATTATTTCTTTAAATTTAATTATATCTATCATCCATTTTATTTGGTAATGAAAAGATATTCACATTTCTCTGCGAAGCCGGTAGTCCACACATACACAAAAAAATGTTATCATTTTTTTTGTAAGAAATAAAATGACACACTATATTTTCAGAATGATAAATATTGGATTAATATCATAATTATTTAATTTATATATATTATATCCATTGAAATTATCCTTATTACCTTATATATATTGTGATAGTGAAATTTGAATCACTTCACTTCGAGAGGCAGTAGTCTATCGTAGACACAGGCTACATTATTGTTTCCCTATGGAATGGAAAGTAAAAAAAGGCATATATGATATAATAACCCAAAAGGAATAATTATTTTATAACAATAATATATATACTTTATATCAATCATCATACCCATCCTTGATAGGTGGTAATGGAAAAAAATGACATTATCTTATAAAGAAGTTTCCCTCTGTACACACGAATGATGGTTTCATAACCAATTTAATGCAAGTGGGGTTGGTTGTAGGTAATTACCCTAAAATAATAAACTATAATTATATTATAGATACCCTTGTTATTATATAATCATAAATAATGAATATTTTATATATTTTTATGAATAAATAAAACAAAAACACATAGCTATTAATTTGACCGCTTCTCGAACCACCTCTGAAGGATTATAACTAAAGTATCCTAATAATGGATTTATGAAAAAAAAACCAACAATTATGGTATGGAATTTTGGAATTTATTTTTTTTATATCTTTGTAGAACCAAAATGGTTTTCAATAGTGAATAATATAAAAGAGGGGTGGCCTTTTAAAAGGGTGTTGGGTGGCATGCTTGTAATTTCTGAAACAAAATGATGTTTCCATGTTTTTCACCTAAAACATGAGTCAAAATAGATTATTATTGGGAATTATACATTATATGGTCTAAATATGGATATAAAATATATTTTAGACATGTTTATAGGTTATTTTAAAGCTTATCATTTTAGTTTAACCACTAAAAAAACAAAAAATTTCCTTAACCACAATAGATAAATTTTAATCTTTTCAGTATTCATTATGGTATAATTTTTTTACCATATTGGATAATATATATTATTTTATCTTTAAATATGTAATTAATTTTTCCAAATTCTATTCAAAAGATTGAAAAATTTTATTTTAAAATTAATCATAAATAAATGATGGGAAAGGAGGACTTCAAAGAGAAAATGTTTAAAAGTTTACAAACCTTTTATATCAAAGTTCAACATGAAAATTATTCTAATGGCCTAATTAGTTAATCGATATGTAATTTAACTATTTTTACATTAAAACTACTTCAAAATAAAATTTATATTTATAAAAAATTTAAATGAAAATGAATATTTTAATTAATATGAATTATTTTTTTACTATTCATCAATAAATGAATAATTTTAGGAAAACCCAAAACATAAGACATAATATAATTTTGATATTATTATTACAAAAAGTAATTTACTTTTATAAAATAAATTTTATAACATTAGTGAAAATTAATATAAAATTAGCTGTATAAAGAGTGATTAAACTATTTTTTAGAAGAAGAAACTCCCGAAAACACTTCGTTTTCATTTAAATGATTCTTATTTTATCACTAAATAATATATTGATATATTTTTTATAATTTATTTAATATTATTCATACCTGGTAATTTAATGGTTAGTTTATAAGGGTATACTATATTTATGTTCATTATGGCTTAGGGTTTCATGTTCAGAATGCAATTGCTGATTTAAAATTTAAAGAAAAAAATGTCATGGCTCATTTAAGATCAATGATACATGACTCATATTCCAAAAAAAAATAATTATTTTAAAATATTGGGTTCTTGCTATAAAATTTTTATGTATTTTTGATAAAATAAAAATGAAATGGTTTTATTAAACTCTTTCCTCACAATCATTTATTTAGAAGATTAATTTTAAATTTATACAATTTTAATTTTAAAAATTTATTTCTCAAAATTATACTATGATTAATTTTTTTGATTTCTCTAAAAATATTCATGTTTTAGTGAATGGTGAAAAATAACAATATTTATAAACCTTTCATTTAATATCATTGAAAAGATAAAAAGAAATTTAGTTTTACACTAAATTCATCTAATTATCATTTATTTGTAAATGGAAAATTTTATTAAATAATATTCTATAATATATGTGTTATTCGTATAAAAATAATTTCAGACTAAAATGGTTTTTTTTAGAAAATCGGTTTTTATTATACTTTTTGAGATACTTATGAAATGAATTTCTAACACATATAGAGGTTGAATTTCATAAAATATTTTTTTTACTTTTAATCAGAATAAATAATATTTTTCATATATTAAGATTAATGTTTGGTAAAAATGAATAGTAAAAATAGTAAAAATTTATCACTATAGTAAGTGGGTAAATCGGGTTAAATTTGGGTAAAATTAAGTTATAAGGATGTGTTTTCATCTTAAATATTATTAGATGAAGGTATTTTATACATTATCACCTCATTCTATATATTTATTTATTTATGGGACACTATTCCATGAAATTGACAAATATGATATTTTAAGTAAAGAAAAATAATAAATGTAATGTTCTTACTTTTAAACTTCTCTTATGTGTTCACAGAGGGACAAAAACAAGTTATAAATAAATACTATTTTTTATTTTGATCATAATGAAACTATTTTCATTCTGGTAATTTAGTTATATGTTTTTTTTATTATGTAATTAACATAAAATATTATAATGTGATAACACATTATTTATTTAAATAAAAGAAAAATAATACAAAGTATTTTTAAAATATTAAAAGTACTATAATTTTAATGAATTAAAAAGTTATAAAAATATAAATTTATAACATATTTTGGATGTGTAAATTTTTTATATTCCAATAAAACCTTTATCATCATGTTTTAAAAGTAAAATTTAATGAATAGTGTCAAAATTGACATTATTGATTTTTTATACTAATTAAAGTTTAATTAAATGATTTAAAACTCCTAAAATTATTACCATCATCCATGTTATTTAGATATTTTGTATAATATCTACCATGGTCCATTTGTAGATAGTTTATCCTTTAATAGTGACCTTATTGACCCATAATGATTAAAAACATTAATATTGTGGTAATTGTCAAAAAAATGTTGACCAGGGTTAAAATA
Source organism: Viscum album (assembly GCA_963277665.1). Taxonomy (NCBI): domain Eukaryota; kingdom Viridiplantae; phylum Streptophyta; class Magnoliopsida; order Santalales; family Viscaceae; genus Viscum; species Viscum album. The sequence continues at coordinate 1,646,242,059 of OY728120.1, forward strand.
AAATTATATGGGTGAATAAATCTTTTAAACATGTACAATTTTATTTCATGAGATTATTTTGACTCAAATTCATCTTATAGTTTTATATTATTCATTTATATACATTTTAATATGAAAATTATCTTATATAAATTTAATTGTTTAAGAAATTATAATAGTTCCTCTCCCCTCTCAAAAAAGAGGGAACCTCCTATCATCTTATTATCACACATAAAAGACATTTTATTTCAAAAAAATTAATTCCATTATCACTTCTTTTCATCCCTAAATATTCCCTAGAGGTATTTTTTATCAAAAAATAAAACTACCAAGCATTTGGTTTAAACCATAAGAGATTGTCTGAAGAAGTGGTATAATTATTAATCAACTTTTTCATTTTATTTCTTGTTATACCTCATTAAAAATTTAATAAAATATTATTAAATAATAACATTATAATTTTACATATACTAATATGTTAATATGTTAATTTTATAAACTATATACATGTCCCCTTTTTTGAAATAAGAAGTGAAACCATCGTTTGTTCGTATGGAAGACTACCATCTCACAAACCGGTGTAATTCATTTTCCATCACTTCATATTATATATAGTAGTAATGATGGATTTTATGTATATATATGATATTAATTAACTATTTACCATTATTAAAAGGATAATATATCATTTACTTTCTAACCATTCCAATCACTAAAAAATAATATTGTCATTCATGCGTGCGTGTGGACTGCCACCTCCACGAAGTGATGTAATTCATTTTTCATCACCACATATCATGGATGATATATATAAATATAATTAAATAAATAATATATTATTTATGAAATATTTATAAATATGAAATTATAAAATAATATTTAACTTCATTCCACAAATATTGTTGAAAAATTGAAATTTTTGTAATATCTATGTAAGATCTACCCTCTACAGGATTGTAAGGTCCTTTATTTTTTATTTATAACTCCCATAGTTGGTTTAAAAAGTTTATCTTCTGTATAAAAATGAAATTTTTTTAATTATAATTATTCTAGGGATGATTTAATAATAACCTTTATGACCATAGTTAACTTACCAAAGTCATTTTGGACATATGATCCTAATAACATCAACATTTCAAATGCAAACTTCATTGATTATGTAGTTGATTATAACATGGAAATAAATGGAATAATAATATTGATAATAGTTATTAAAATATTTTTTAACATAATTTTATTATTCAATAATATAATTCATGTACATAATGATTTATAATCAAGGTAAAAGACATTATTTTATATACTTCTTCTTTTAAAGATCCCATTTTAATTCTTTTCATCCATGTACATGATCTTATAAATATTTAATTAAAATTATTATTTGTGAATAAATGGATGATAAAGGTAATTATTGAACATAAATTACAATGTTTTTTATGTTTTTTAAAAAATATTTTCTATATTTTACTTATGGGACACTTTACTTTCAAAACCTCATTTTAAATGTTATCATATTTTATTTTATAAATTTTCATCTTCTACGTCCATATTATTGAAATTAGATTGTGGATATTTTTATATGTACATAAAAATTTATAAATGAAATTTTATGTGAATATTTACATTCATTTAAATGATTTAAAAAGAAATATTTATTATTTTATAAAAAATATTTAACTTCATTTAAAAAATAAAACATGAATTTTCTATTTTAATATATACTGTGCAAAATAAATTTATAACTACTGTGACCATTATTTGATGTGTGGATTCCATTTTGAGATTTCATTTTTTCAATAATTAAAAAACTCTTCCCTATTTTATCTGGGTATTTTAGGATTAAAATTCGTTCTTTAAAAGGAAAAGGTATTTCAATATCTGAAAGTTTTTTTTTAAATGGGTTCAAAATAGTTTTCCATATTTTTTATGATGGGAATGTTATAAAATAAATTGTTTTATTCATGATATGGTACATGATAATTACATATGATATATGGGTGATCTTGATATGGCTTATAAGATGGGATAAATCCGATTACGGCTCATAAAGTCATGTGAGACCGATACAACCTATGTGAAGCGTGAAACTCATTATAACTCTCCAATGAATTGGGTAATATGTCTTATCTTTAATGAAAATAAAGAGGGAACTGATCGGTGTATTTTATCCTAGGGAATTAATGTGGTCCATTTATTCCTCAAATTTTCTTAAAATTGGTTATTAATATGAGGATCTATGTTTTATAAAAAGGTATTAAAATTAAATGATAGCGGTTTAATTTTTTTATTTTTGACAAGAAGTGTGATTTTGAAGTGAAAATGATTTATTTTATACGCTCAACGAATAATTTGATGCATTTATGTATTTTATGGTTTTTCATTTTTTTTCATTGATCTAATGGATATATTCATTTTTACGTCCCACTAAGATTTTTGAGATCATCCTAAATTCTATATTCTTTTTCATATAGTTTATGAGTGGGTAAGAAAAAAGAAGAAGTCATGTTAAAAGCCATGAACTTATCATGAAATGAAATAAATTTTCATTTAAAATGATTTATATTTTTTGAAAATGGACATTGAGTAGATGTATCCACTTATAATATAAAGTTTTTATTATTTACAATTTATGACCAAATTATCTAAAAGGGTAAATCGTAAAGATCCTTGATAATGTAAGAATATGAATTCCTAAACATATAAAAAAAGTTATGTAATTTTAATGGTTGTTTCATTATAGTTAGTATCATATAAAATTTTTATATAACATTAAATTTTTCTATAATGTTAATATAATACCCTTTTAATATTCTATATTATATTTTTATTGAAATGATTTTACATTGTATGATTACAATGTTTTTTAATCTAATATGTCATGGCCAGACACATCGGGGCCTCCTTAGCTTGCGATATTCCCAGTGTGACAACCCTAAAACCACCTATAATATTCCATGGGAAGGTGAACTATACTAAGTTTCAATATACCACATAAGGGAGTCATTATCATGTTAGCCCATAAACACACACACCCACATCTCTAAGACCATACTATTTTGTAATGTAAAACAACACAACTAGTACCAATGAATGTATGAAATTATATCCCACAACTAGAGTATGAAAAAATTATTGAAATCGATAAAAGGTACAAAATAGAAAAGTATAATTTCATGACCAGTGTTCCGCACACCGGTTCTATAAGTTGGCCATTCACAATACATTAGGGGCACCTCCCCATATGAAAGAGGTTCCTGACTTGTATCGACAGTCTAATATTGATCAGGGGGACAATACACCCTCTTTTTCAATGAAATAAAAGAGAGGAAATAAATAATTAATATCCAAATTATATAACTATATCCAGAAAAATATCAATATCAAAATATGACTAAAAGAGGAATAAAATATCCAAACTAAAACTTTAGAGATGTAATGATAAGTATGTTTCGTGTTTTAATATGAAAAAATCCAAAATAGTCAAGGACACAAAAAACTCCCAAGATGGTCCCAAATTATATCTAAGTACCTCATTGACACTCCAAATCAACTCATCTAACAAACATAGGACTCCTTCCTTTATCCTATCTTGCAAAGAAGAAGTATATTTGGGTACAGATCAGGAAGCCTGAGTAGGCAGTGAGTACAAGCCATTAGGCCACCACCAATGGTTTCTATAACAACATCCATTAAATGAAAGTGTGTTCAGTTGTATATAAATAATAAATTACAATTATTAAAGTAAATATTTATCTTATTTCATTATTCATTAATTAACCACATAACCCCCCCCCCCAGTTTTTGAGGGAACCAAAATCCTCAATACCTTGTTTAGCTCATTTCGGAGTCTGAAACATATCAAAAAACTATAGCGATCATTAATCATTTCATTTCAATTCATTTCACTACTAATTATAACCATAGTTCATTTCCAACTCATGGTAATAGGATTTCGTTTCTAACACACTGTGGGTATTTGGGGACCCTTTCTCTACCCCACACATCAATATCACTTATTAGTATTAGGAACTATAGTATGTGTCCCACAATTTCTATCTCATATGGTTATTTGGTCACTCATTCTGTTTCCCACTCTCACTAACACATTTGGGTATTTAGATTTTCATTCCTTTCCCCACACCCATTAATACATATGGGTATTTGGAGCCTCGGTATCTATCCCACACTCATTTATCACATATGGGTATTTGTGCCTCAGTCCTAGTCCCACACTCATCTCTCAATTAATCACACATATATCACATCAACTAAGTATAATCATCATTAACCGTTTAATCAACATTTCAAAATATTCTATAACATTTCAATTATTAAAACATTTTTGGTTAAATACTCTAATAATGTTAGATAATGTGTAGAAATCATCATTAAACTAGTTTTCAATATTTAAATATTTTATCTCATTAACCCATTAAGGTCAAGGAAACAATCCCATAGTCCCCATTGTCAATTAAATCAAAATCACATTAGTTAAAAAATTCCACAATCCCAATATCGCATTATTTAATTCACCATTTAATTAGTCTAGTTCCATAATCCCCATATTCCCTAAATTTCAAAATCACAATATCCTATTAAGTAATTCACTAATTAATTATTGCAATTCAACAATCACAATTTCCATTAATTACATTACCAGTTAATTAATCAAATTTTGATTGTCCCAATTTTTCCTGAATCATGTTCACATGGAAATTAAATAAAATCAATTCAATCATCTATGGAATTTCCTAGCCAAGAAAATTTAAATGTCACATCTACATATATTTAATTAAATCAAGACGATGTGATTTTCATCACAGACCACCTACCTCAAGATTGATGGTGACTGCTTGCCAACATAAATCCCTAATTGAAGAGGAATGATGAAGAACACTACAAAGAATATATCTAGATCTAAAATCATGATCCAATATCAAATAGATTAGATATGTAAAAAACTATATCTATATCTTTCACCAACAGAGGAAAAAATCCCTTTTAAGGATGAGAGACAGATATGAGAGAGGTAGGAAACCAAATTGGGTGAGATTGTCATACCAGGATAGGTGAATATCTTCAATTCGAGCTTCAAATTTCTAAAAACGGAGTTTATAAGGTTTTGAAATCCGTCTAAGAGCCACACAAAAACCTATAAATCTTTTAGGGTTAAATTTCATCGAATTTGGGTGGATTTTTGGGGTGAAGAATTTTTAAACCAAAATTTCATAATATTAATACTCATGTGCACTATATCCTGGGCCGGGCACCCAATTTTCCCAACCATGTGCCTTAACCATGCACCAATCTAGTAGGGATTCATGGTTACTCCTAAAAGGGAGAATTGTTTAATAAACCATTCCCCATACATTCAATCCCTTTCTGTATAGGGTTTCATGTTCTTTTGGGGAAGGGAACATGCTTTGGGAAATGGTGCTCCAATTGTGAACTACCAAAAACATCCCAAAAAACATCCATATTTCACTCAATCACACCCAAGATAAAACCCTAGATATATATACACAAAACAAGAAATTTGATTACCTATAAATGATTGCCAGACATCTATATAAATGGTAAGGATCTTAAAATCTCCCCACCTAATAACAGCTCACCCTTTAGTTGTACTCCCAATAATCTCAAAGATTATGAGGTAAAAATATTGGTCCGCTGAGCCTACATAAATGCCTATCTCTCCCACATTTCCCACTGAACAAGCCCATGTTTCAAAATTTCATGAACCCTTGACACAATCGTTCCCCACAACAATTTATCACTACTATCCGACACATGTATCAGATGCTCCTCAAAGGATGGATCAGTCTCATTATCAACATCACCCACCACGATCACATGATAAGGTTTGGGGTGATATGGTTGAAGATGTAAAACATAAAAAATATTATTCATAACACACTACCTGTGTGGTAGATCCAAATGGTATGCCACTATCCTTATTCTCTCCACAACCTCAAATGGTTCATCAAACCTAGGTGCCAACATGCCCGATCATCATATCACATGGTGACCAAATCCTGGTGACACCCATAAGAACACACAATTACCCTCTACAAACTCTATGGGTCATCTAATTTTATCATCAAATGACTTTTTCCTACTATGATACATATATATACATTTATGAATCTCATGAACCTTCTCAGATGTACCCTATCCAAGACTCGGTCCCAACAACACAGACTCACATGCCTCCATCCAACATAGAGGTGATATACCTAGCCTACCATAAGGAGACTCATATAGTTCCATCTTTATAGTTTCCTGATAAATGTTTTTATATGAAAAACTTAGTAATGTTATATTCTTCTACCAAGAATCCAAAAATTCTAGTACACATGCCTATAACATATCTTGAAGCACCTGTATAGTACGCTTCGAATTCCCATTTTTCTGTGGTTGGAATTCAGTACTAAATAATACATTTTTACATAGAACCTTCTGCAATCCCTACTAGAAATGTGAATTAAAATGTGAGTAACAATCTAAAACAATACTCCAGTGAACCTATATATAGAAATTCTCACTGATAATGTCTCACATATGGGCATGAAATGATCTAATTTCATCAAAATGTCCAAACCCACCAAATAGTTTCATTCATCCAAGGAATCCTAGGAATACCTATGAAAAAATACATGATTACAATCTTCCACCTCAATTCTTAAATGGTTAACTTTTTTAGTAAATCACTAGGTCATTGATGTTTAGACTTCACTAGTAGACATGTGTAGCAATGGGTCACAAACCCTTCAATCAACTTTCTCATGCTCGACCACAAAAACAATATTTATTGGTCGCAATACATTTTGGTCACACCTGGATGTACCCCCAATTTCGAGGGATGTAATAAATTCATGGACTCCTCCTACATGATTATAATCACAAAAACGTCATTCTAGGCATAAATAATCTCATCCCCATCTATTCTCAAATCGAAAGGTGACTCCCCACCTTCAAATATTTCCCTCAGGGTCAATAACATCAGATCCTCATATTTCCTAGCTCTATTCCAGATCAAATGTGTAGACTCTACTAAAACTAATATGAGAGTCATTTGATCCTAAAATTCTTGAACAATAACAAACATATCTACTAGTAAATTCATCATTTTCTACTTATCACTAGACTCATGAACTTCCTGAGTCTGATCATTCATAGAAAAAGTATCAACAAAACTATTTCCCTTCTAGGGAAATTATTCTAGTTCAATGGTGAAAGACTACATATACGCAACACATCCCCACTTCTAGTTATTCAAGTATCTCTCTAAAAAGATATACATTAACTTCTTTTGATCTATATACAAAATAAATATATCACCCAAAATATAATTACTCTAAAACATCAAGGAATAAACCACTATTACTAATTCTAGGCCATGCATAGGGTAGTTCCATTCATTTGGCTTTATCTTTTGATACCTATCTTCCTCCACTCAATATCCCAGAATCCACACTGATCTATGACTGATCCCATTGGCTTCACAAAACACTATATACTCCTCACCTAGCTTGATTAGGTTCAACATTATCACCATAGTCAAATTCTTCTTCAACTCCTAGAAGTCATTATCAAATGCCTCGAACCATAAAAACTCTATCCCCTTACTGGTCAATCATGAATGGGGTGCTTCTAATCTATAAAAGTCTTGAATGAACCACCGATAAGAACTTAATAACCCTTGAAATCTACGGATACTGAAAACATTATTGGGATTCTCTCAATAAACCACCTCTAGTACATTATCTACATCTATTGACACACCTTCCTCCAAGATTATGTGACCCAAAAAGTGTACATAATCAATCCAAAACTGACACATACATTTATTGTCATATAAATGATTCCCTCTCAGTGTAGTTAGGATAATGTCAATATGTTGGGAATGATCATTATGATTCTTTGAGTACACCAAGATGTCATACACAAACACTACAACAAATTTATCTTGGTACATGTGGATGATTCAATTCATAAAGTCCATAAAATTTGTTGGTGTGTTATTTATCTTGAACGGAATCATGGAGAATTCATATAGGCAATAACTTCTTCAGAAATAAGTCCTAGGTATATTTGATGGTCTTTCTCTGAGATGATGATGCCCTGATATGAAGTCAATCGGGAATAAAACACAATCTCCCCTCAACTGGTCAAAAATATTCCTGATACAAGGAAGAAGATATCAGATCTTTTCTGTCACCTGATTCAAGTACCAGTAATCAACACACAAGTGCAATTTTCCATCAGCATTTTTAGCAAACAAGACTGGATAACCCTAAGGCAATGTACTCAGATGGATAAGACACCCCACCATCAACTCATATAGATGATTCTTCTGCACTCAATTCTCTGTTGGTGTCATTATATCTAGTGGAATAGAAATTTTCTCATCCCCCAACATTATCTCAATCGTTAACTCCAAGTATCGCTTAGCTGAACTCCATGAGAAGTCCTCAAGATTCACATCTTGGAACCAATTCACTATAGGTGGAATGAAGTAATTCTTTACACCTCCATCTTCCAAAAATAGACTATAAATCTAAGTGATGATCCCTCCCAAGTATTGATGAACCGACCCTGCAGAATGAACCTAGATATCCCACTCTCCATGAGGAATATATTTTTCATACTCAAGAGATGTAAAAATCACTCTCATGTGGTAATAATATTTTTGGGATCAGTATGATACTAACATGTTGATAACCATAATAGTTTTAAAAATGACATGTCCAAAATATAGAGATCCTGAAGAAAACAATACACCTCATCCGCAATAGAACAATAATTTCACAAGTAGATGTCTCTAGAACGTACCCCAAAGGGTGTATCTGTCATCATTTATTCACTTAAAATCTCCACCACCAATCTTAAACCATTCACATATTTATTAGATAATAAATAATGACAAGAATAAGTATCAGATAAGGATCTAAATAATGTAGAATCTATAAGAATAGTACCTCTAATTTTCGATGGTCCAACATTTATTACCACCAGTGTAGGCTGAATGGCATGCATCTTTCTTACCACTCTTCCCTGTGATGAATTTTATCTCCCCTAAGATATGAAACCATTATAATATGGGTTCCCTTTCCTAGAAGAACCGTGTCCTCTACCTCTACCACCATAGCCAGTAGAACTCGATCTACCGGAATGGTACAACATAGAATATCATCATCCCACAATCGGATTCTACCTATATGATGCATCATTACCCATCTACTATGAGTTCCTACTGAACCTCAATATATGTCCCATATTTCCACAAGATTGGCATTGTACCTATGTTTAGGGAAAATGCCTATGAATGTAACCTGATATACTTTACTGGTGAAAAATTACTCAAGTAAGATACTAAGTAACTGATCCTTTCCCCTATCCACTTTCCTTTCCAATAACATGGTTGACTTTATCATAACTACACTTCCAACCCTCTAAATACTTACCTATTGATATCTCGTCAAAAACCACATATCCTCTTCTAGAAGCCTCCTTTATGTTTCCCTCAGTAATGATAACATGATCAACCATGTCAGCAAAATTCTTTAACAAATAGATGTTAACATGAAACATAATCTCAAATTTAAGCCCATCATAAAAATGTCATTTCATAGCTATCTCATTCCCTTCCAACACTGAATCTAAGTGCATAATTTAGAAAAGAAACCATTATAGTCCATCACGTACATACTCCCATGATTCAACTACAAGAAATTAGATTCCCTCTCTTATCTCAAGTTCTCTAGATAGAATTTATCAAGGAACTTCTACAAAAATTACTTCCATAACATACTATCTTCCTACCCGATCCATGTATAAACGTCACACCATCACTTCTTTGATCCTCATACCATATTAGTATCCAACATTACCATATTATAATTATGGTTCACCAAATAGTCAAGTAAGTCAAGATGGAATCAATCTAGATCTATGCTGCCTCAGCCCCTATTGAATGTCATATGTTGTTGTAACTGAAACACTTGTGTCAATTCATTCATAATCTTCACAACCCTTTCTAGGAATCTCTCTATAAACTGCATGAGAAGAGAAATGTTCTCATAGAACTTCTCTTCAGCTCCTTCACCCAGTACTATCTGTGCCTTAGGTTCCACTACTGGTGGATCATTTCCAGTAATATCCTACAGTCATCCTATCAGTAAACATCATTATAGAGGAATATCTCTACAATTAAAAACACCCATATTATTACACATAACAAAAATTTAACACATTTATTTAAGTAGGGTTTATAATAAACCATAAAAATTCATCCCCCTAAATGCTTCCCCATGGGTAAAACAGAGGCACTATAACTACCCTTGACCATCTTACATCTATACCATGGTTATCAATAGATAAATTCATGATCATTATTAAACATTATCATTAGAAACCAATTTATTCACAACTTGAAACTTTTTAAATTTTCAATTTCATATTAGGAACATTTTGATTTAAGACACACAAGTAAAAAAATATTTCAATTTTAATAACTTACCCAAAAACATTTTCTTATGAGTGAATACAAATGAGGAATGTCACATAATAATATTATTTTCCAAAAATTATTCATGAATACTCAAATCTCATGCCATACTGGGTCATGAATCAAATTTCATAAAACTCAGAAACAATAATCATATCACACAACAAGTTCATCAATCAAGGTGAAATAAAATCCAACTATAACAGCACACATCAATAATAATAATATCACCCTCGGTACTTGAATTTGAATCTCATAAATAGGTTAGATACTCACATACACAATATCTTAACCATTTCCTAGTCAATCCTATTATCCTATCTACCTTTCCAAAATAGTAATACAAATGAAATAGATAATAAAACTCATCTAATACGACTTTGTAACATCTCAACTTGGGTGCCACACACTGGTGTCTCCAGGTGGTCTGTCATATGACCTCGGATGCCCCTCCTCATATGCCATAGGCTTCCAACTAGTAGTGAGGATCTAATATTAGTCTTGGGGATACTATACCCTTTTATTAAATTAGTAAAAAAGTGGAAATGAATAAAAAATATCCAAATATATAACCATAGTTAGAATAATATCAAAATCACATGATGGTTAAAATAGGAATACAATTTCAAAACCAATAATGAAGAGATTTCATGCCAAGAACATTTTAAGTGTCAATATGGGAAACAAAAAATATATAAAAACACTGACCACTCCCAACGAGGCCCCGAATCACATCTTGTTCCTTCATCCATGTTTCTTCCTAACATATCCATCTAGCATAGGACTCTTTCTCATATCCTATACTACAACCATGAAGTATACTCATGTAATGAACCAAATGACCGAGTAGGGTGTGAGTGAAACTCAATAGGCACCACCAAAATCATCTAAAACAACGTCTATCCAATAGAAGAGTGTTCAGTTGTATATATATTCTAATGTATTTTTCATGAAGTAAATAGTTATCACATTTCATTATTATTTAAATAACCACATAAACCCCTAGTTTTATAAGGACACTAGATCCCTCAATACCTACTTAGAATCAAGATGGTGTCTGAACCTTATCAAAAAACCATAGTCATCATTTATCATTTCATTTCAAGTCTTGTCACATCTAACTAGAACCACAGTCTAATGCCAACTCTGGGGCATAAAACGTCATGTCTGTCACCCCATGGGTATTTTGAGGCTTTTTCCCTACCGCACAAATCAATATCACTTATGGGTATTTGTAACCTTAGACCCCATCCCAATATTACTATATCTAAAGTGTATTTGGATCCTTAGTTCCAATCCCACACTCATTAACTCATATGGTAATATAGAGTTTCATTCACTATCCCGCACTAATTAACAGATAGGGGTATTTAAATCCTCAATCCCTATCACGCACTCATTTATCACATATAGGAATTCAGAGCTTTATTACCTTCCCCAAACTCATATCTCAATCAATCACCTATATGTCACATATATCACATTAATCAAGGATAATGAATATTAACCCTTTAACCAACATTTCACAACATATTATATCATTTAAATTATAAAAACATTAATGGTTCAAAACTCTATTCACATGGGGTAATATGAAAAATTCATCATTAAACAATTTTTTAATAATTATATATTCTATTCTATTAACCCATTAAGGTCAAGGAAACCATAGCATAATCCCCATTGTCAATTAATTAAAAATCACAATATTTTTCCAATAGCACAATCCCAATATCTGTTTAATTAATTCACCACTCAATTAATCCAATTCCATAATCCCGATGTAACATCATTATCAAAATCATAATGTCTCATTAATTAATTCACTAATTAACTAATAAAATTCCACATTCAAAATTTTCTTTAATTAGTTAAAGAATTAATTAATTCAATTTAACCAATTTTAGTTTCCCCAATATAACCTAAATCATTACCACTTGGAAATTAAATTAAATTAGTTTAATCATCAATGAAATTTCCCAAAGATGAATATTGAAATTTCATAATTACAGATATATAATTAAATCAAGACTATGGTATCTACAATTTACACCACCAACTTTATGATTGATGATAAAATATCACTAATGGAAATCCCCCATTGAAGTGGAATGATCAAGAACATGACACTACCACAAAACTGGGCAAGGCATGCGCCTTCCTTTATCAGCGCTTACGGAAAAGCGCTGATAAAGGGCCGGACATTTATCAGCGCTAATAAAAGCGTTGATAAAGGGGTACCATTTATCAGTGCTTTTTTAGCGCTGATAAATGCCTTCCACTGTATCAGCGCTAAAAAAGCACTGATAAAGGCTGTATTTATCAGCGCTATTCATTTTAGCGCTGATAAAGGGTCCTGTGGATTTATTAAAAACTCGCGGGTCTTCTTCCTCCTCCCCGCACACAATCAAGCTCTCGCGGAAGCCCTCGTCTACGCCGCTGCCGCCGCCTCCTTCTCCTCCGCCGCGGCTGCCGAAACCCCTCCCCCTTCTCTCTTTCTCTCTCCCTGTGGCCCCCCTCCTCTGCGTAGCAGCCCAGCCGAAGCGCTCCCCCTTCGGCGCACTGCCCCTCCGGCGCGCTCCCCCTCTGGCGCCGCTCCCTCGCACGACCTCCTCCGGACCCCGCTGCTCCCGCATCCCCTTCACTGCACCGTCGGTCCCTGCGCGGCTCCCTCGTCGATCATGGTTCCCTCTATCGCTCCCCGGCCCAGCAGACGCCCTCCCAGCTTGTTCCCTCCATCGCGCGACGCCACCTCCGTCGCTGCCCTCCCACCGGATTCTGGCTGCCGCACCTCCTCCTTCTCCATACATAGCCCGACCGCCACCCTTGTCGGCGCCGCGCTTGCCGGTGCCGCCCCTTCCGGTGTCGCGCCGCCCTTTCGAGCATCATCCTAGACTTTCCACACCCTGTTGGCATCGTTTCGGCTTTTGTGCGCCCTGTTGGTACCGTTCTGGCTAGTGCGCGGCCTGCCGGCGTCGTTCCGGCCAGCCCACGCCTTGCCGGCGTTGTCCTGGCCTCCTGTTGCGTGTCCCGCAGCCCCGATGAACCCCTCCCAGACCCTGCGGGTTGAGAATACCTATGTGCTGAGGTGAGGTTTGCATTGTTTTTTTGTTTGTATAATTTTAGGTCAATATTTTATTCTGTTTATGAGTCCCTAGTTTACGTCTTCTTGCATCTGCGCCAATATTCTTGTTTATGTGCCAATATTTCTTATTAAATTAATTTGGAACAAATGTGTATTGTTTTTCAAGATGTGAAATTAGTTTTGATTTGGTTATTTGGGCATTTGATTCTTTAGTGTTATGTTTAGGTGATGTTAGTGTACGTTTTCTTTTTGAAAACTCACTTTGGGCTGTTTATCAGCATCGATAGTTTGTGCGGTTGTGTTTTTGAAAGTCTCGTGGTGTAGTTGACTTTTTGTTAGTGTCAAAAGCGTGTTTAGTCTTAAAAGTGGTTTTTTAAATAATGTCGATGGCGCAAGTGATGTTTTGAAAATGTATCGAGGTGGTTCTTTCATGTTGTTGCTCGTTTGGGTTGTTTTAAGGCTTTGTTAGTGTAATTTCATTTTTCGTATGTTTGTTACAACGGGTTTGCGAGATAACCTCGCGATATTGTGGTCGTCGAAGCTCTCACGGATGCCCTCGTCTGCGCCGCTGTCGCCGCTACCGCTGCTGCCGCCGCCTCCTTCTCCTCCTCCATGGCCTCCGCCGCCTCCTCTTCTCCTCCTCCTCCTCCTCCTCCTCCTCCGCCGGTGCCTCCGCGGCCTCCTCCTCCTCTGCGGCCTCCTCCTCCTCCATTGTGCGGTATGATATGCCTGTAATTTGCTTTGTTTCTTGTTTTTTTCTATATTTCAACTATCATGATTTGTGTGAATCAATTTTATTTGAAGTGGGGGGTGCAGGTGTTGTGGGTGTAGTGGGTGGGGGGGTGTTTAGGTGGGGGTGTTTAGGTGAGGGAGATGTTTAGTGGGTGAACATGTAGGTGGGGCGTATAATGGGGGGTCCAAATACCGTATCTTCCTCATCCTAAAAGGTGCGATCTTTTTCAATACCATTTTATTTCACTGTCCATAAAACATAGCATTCGCCGATTTTCACTTTTTCCATCCAACACTATCATATCCAGTACCATTACCTATAAAATAACACATTATGCATGCGTTCTTAAAAATATAATAAGCGAGTAGTAAAACTCCGCCGCCTCCTCCTCTGCTCCTGCTCCTCCTACTCCTCCTCCACCGGCCTCATCCTCCTCCTCCTCTGCTGCCTCCGCCGATGCCTCCTCCTCCTCCGCCGGTGCCGCCGGTGCCTCCGCGCCCTCCCCCTCCTCCGCCAGTGCCTCCGCGGCCTCCTCCTCCTCCGCCGTCACACCGCGGTGAAGCTGCGGTCACACCGCGGTCATGCCGCGGTCACGCCGTGGTCACGCCGCGGTCAGGCCGCGGTCACGCCGGTGCCTCCGCGGCCGCCGCCTCCTCCTCCTCTGTCGCGGCCGCCTCCTCCTCCTCTCCTCCTGCTCCTCCTCCTCCTCCACCGACCTCATCCTCCTCCTCCTCCACTACCTCCACTGCCTCCGTTGCCTCCGCTGCCTCCGCCCTGCCTCCGCCCTTCCTCTGCGTTGTTGCCGGTGCCTCCTCCTCCACCACGGCCTCCTCCTCCTCCACCGCGGCCTCCTCCTCCTCCTACGCTGCCTCCGCTACCTCCTCCTCCTCTGCCGCGGCCGCCGCCTCCTCCTCTTCTCCTGCTCCTCCTCCCCTCCACCGGCCTCATCCTCCTCCTCCTCCGCTACCTTCGATGCCTCTGCCCTGCCTCTGCCCTGCCTCCGCGCTGCCGTCGGTGCCTCCGGTGCCTCCTCCTCCACCGCGGCCTCCTCCTCCTCCGCTGATGCCTCCTCCTCCTCCGCCGGTGCCGCCAGTGCCTCCACGTCTCCTACTACTCCGTGCGCTGTGGTCACACCGCGGTCACGCCGCGGTCCCGCCGCGGTCCCACCGCGGTCACGCCGCGGTCACCCCGGTGCCTCCGCGGCCGCCGCCTCCTCCTATTACGCCGCGGCCGCCTCCTCCTCCTCTGCTCCTGCTCCTCCTCCTCCTCCTCCACCGGCCTCATCCTCCTCCTCCTCCACTGCCTCTGTTGCCTCCGTCCTGCCTCTGCCCTGCCTCTGCGCTGTCGTCGGTGCCTCCTCCTCCACCGCGGCCTCCTCCTCCTCCGTCGATGCCTCCTCCTCCTCTTCCGGTGCCGTCGGTGCCTCCGCAGCCACCTCCTCCTCTGCGGTCATGCCGCAGTCACGCCGCTGTCACGCCGCGGTCAAACCGGTGCCTCTGCGGCTGCAGCCTCCTCCTCTGCTCCTGCTCCTCCTCCCCTCCACCAGCCTCATCCTCCTCCTCCTCCGATGCCTTCGCTGCCTCCGCCCTGCCTCTGCCCTGCTGCCGGTGCCTCCGGTGCTTCCTCCTCCACCACGGCCTCCTCCTCCTCCGCCGATGCCTCCTCCTCCTCCGCCGGTGCCGCCAGTGCCTCCACGTCTCCTCCTCCTCTGCGCGCTGCTGTGACACTGCAGTCACGCCGCGGTCACACCGCGGTCACGCCACGGTCACACCGCGGTCACGCCGCGGTCACGCCAGTGCCTCCTCCTCCATCGTGGCCTCCTCCTCCTCCACCGCGGCCTCCTCCTCCTCCTTCGTTGCCTCTTCTGCCTCCTCCTCCGCCGCGGCCGCCGCCTCCTCCTCTGCTCCTGCTCCTCCTCCCCTCCACAGGCCTCATCCTCCTCCTCCTCCGCTGCCTCCACCTCCTCCTCCTCATCTGCTCCTCCTCCTCCTCCTCCTCCTTCTCCTCCACCGCAGCCTCGTCCTCCTCCTCCTCCACCGGCGCTTCCTCCTCCTCCTGCTAGTCCGCTGCCTCATCCTCCTCCTCCACCGGCACCTCCTCCTCCTCCTCCTCTGCCTACTCTGCTGCCTCCTCCTCCACCGCGGTTTGAGAGGTGCCTCAAGTGATTTCACCATCTTCCTTACCATTTTATTCTTTATATTTAGTTTCTATTGATTTTTGATTTATCTAGATTAGGTTTTATGGGTGATTCAACCGGCGCACGGTGGTATCATATTGATGTGAGGCTTGGGGATTGTAGTGGTTCCCAATATATTTTTTATTTTGGTATTTATTTATTCCTTTATTTCCTTGAAGTATCTTGTTTTTTATCTAAATTATACTCATATTCCTTCTCTTTTAACCTATATAATTATCCTATGGATTTTAAATAGGATGAATATAAATAAAGAATGGATGAATGACAATCGGTTGACAAAAGAGTATGAAGAAGGCATGAAAGAATTTATCAAGTTTGCAATAGATCATGCATATGACTCTTCTCAAATTCTTTTTCCGTGTTTCCGCTGTTGTTATTCAAAACAAATTAGTCCAGATGAGTTGGAAGAACACTTGATCTGTCACGGAATAGATCAAAGTTATAAATGTTGGAATAAACACAGGGAAACAAAGAATGTAGGTAGTGACTGGGGTGACACTGCGTTTTATGGTTCATCTGATATGATTACAAACATGAACAATGAAGATGACCGTATGGAGGATGTGATTACAGATGTGAATGATGATGAAGATCGTATTGAGAAAATGACAAGGACCTTCAAAGATGAACTTCGTGATTGCCCAAAGTTGTTTGAGAAGTTAAAAAGTTTTGCAAAGACGCCATTGTATGCTGGTTGCACTAAATATATAGCATTGTCAGCCATACTGAAGCTGTATAATTTGAAAGCAGATAACGGGTGGAGTGACGACAGTTTTACGAAACTACATGCCCTCTTGAATGACATGCTCCCAGAAGACAATGAGCTCCCGAGCCGAACATACGATGCCAAACGAATGCTACGCCCTATGGGTATGATCTCTGAAAGAATACACGCCTGCCCGAATGACTGTATACTGTTTTGCAAGGACCACAAATCACTTAAAGAATGCCCAAAGTGTGGTGCTTCTAGATACAAGAAAGATGAATCCAGTCCTACTAAAGTTGTATGGTACTTTCCAATCATTCCAAGGTTTAGACGCCTATATGGAAGTGAGGAGACTGCAGAACAATTAACATGGCATGCAGATACAAGAATTAAAGATGGGATACTACGTCACCTGGCATACTCTCCTCGGTGGAAGAGAATTGATCATGAGTGTCCTGAATTTGGAAACGAGTCGAGAAACCTTCGTCTTGAGTTATCTACAGATGGAGTGAATCCTTTTGGTTTTCAAAGCAGCAATCACAGTACATGGCCGGTTATGTTGATAAATTATAACTTACCACCGTGGTTATGCATGAAATGAAAATACATCATGTTATCTATGCTTATATCAGGACAAAAACAACCGGGTAATGATATTGATGTTTATTTAGCTCCATTGATCTAAGATTTGAAATTATTGTGGGATTCAGGTGTTACATTTTATGATTCTTACAGAAAGGAAGATTTCACTTTGAGAGTCATGTTGTATGGGACGATAAATGACTTCCCAGCGTATGGAAATTTGTCAGGATATAGCATTAAAGGAACTCAAGGATGTCCCGTTTGCGAAGAAGGTACACAATCAATTAGGTTGAAACGTTCATTGAAAACCATGTATCTAGGATATCGTAGATTTCTACCGCGACGACATAAGTACTGTTCTTGGAAGACATCATTCGATGGAAGTTCAGAAGAACGTACAACACCGTCTCCACAAACAGGCGATCAATTGTTTGAGAAAGTTAAAAATTTGGACACTACTTTTCGTAAACCGGCTTCGAAAAACCTTACGAAAATCGGTTGGAAAAAGAGATCAATTTTTTTTGAATTACAATACTGGAATTGTCTGTATGTAAGACATTTTATTGATGTTATCCATGTAGAAAAATAATGTATTTTACAGTGTTATCGGCACGTTGCTAAATACATCTGGCAAAACAAAATATGGAATTAAGGCTTGGTTGGACATGGTTGAGATGGGAATACGAGAAGAGTTGGCACCAGTAAAGGGTGAAAAACGAACATTTCTTCCTCCTGCAGCTTACACTCTTTCCAAGAAGGAGAGATATCAGTTTTTCAACTTCTTGAATGACGTAAATGTTCCATAGGGGTATTCGTCAAATATCATTAACCTTATGTCAATGAGAGACTTGAAGTTAAAAGGTCTGAAATCACATGACTTTCATGTTTTGATGCAAAATCTCATTCCAATTTCTTTACATTGCATTTTTCCCAAGAATGTCCGCCATACATTAACAAAACTGTGTTTCTTCTTCAAAGCTATATGAAGAAAAGTTATAGACCCGGCGAAATTGCCAGATATGGAAAAAGAAATTTCCGTCATATTATGTGAATTAGAAATGTTCTTCCCGCCTTCATTTTTTGATATGATGGTTCATTTGATTTTCCACTTGGTGAGAGAGATTCGACTATGTGGTCCTGTACATTACAGATGGATGTACCCCCTTGAATGGTATATGAAGATTTTGAAAGGGTATGTCAAAAATCGATGTCCGCGAGAGTGTTGTATTGCAGAGTGATATATTGTTGAGGAAGTCGTTGAATTCTGTACCGAATACTTGTCTGGTGTGGAGAGCATTGGCTTACCGAAATCTCGTCACACTGGGCGGTTAGAGGGTGAAGGAATTTCTGGAAGAAAGGCTGTCACAATCAATATTACAGATCGGGAGCAGGACCACCTTTATGATTTTCATAATAGTTTGGACGTTGACCCATCTGTTGAAATCCACAAAGAAATTCATAGGCAACTGAATCCATCAAGGGATGAAAAATGGATATCAAATACACATAATCGACAGTTTATAGGATGGTTTTGAGATCATATTTTTAAGAAGTCATATGAAAATCCAAAGTCTATTTCAGAACGACTTCGATGGCTAGCCGGAGGACCAAGTGTGTATGCATTATCTTACAATTCTTATGTAGTTAATGGTTATACATTTTATACTAATGAACATGATGAAGACAGTACCATGCAGAATAGTGGGGTTACACTTGTGGCTGAAGCGATGCATGTTTCCGGTGCTAAGGACATAAATCCAATTTATGCGAATATGTCATACTTTGGCATCATCAAACAAATATGGGAGTTGGATTATACGGAATTTCAAGTTCCGATATTTCAATGCAAGTGGGTTGATAACAAGAGTGCTGTTAAAATAGATGATTTGGGATTTGTGAAAGTTGATTTCAGTAAGGAAGGGGAGAAGACGAACCATTTATAATGGCATCACAGGCAGTGCAAGTATTTTATATTCCCGATCCCGCAAACCGAAACCGGTCAATTGTACTGTTATCGACCAAAATAGCTGAAGGGTCAAATGAAAATTCCAAAGAAGATGATCCTTTCATTGGGATTTCGCAATCATTTTGCAGTGGTCTCAATGTAGATGATGTTTTCTATGTCAGAGGAGACCACAATGAAGGGATATGGATAGTTGATAGAGGGGTCAAATCCCTTCATCCTTTTTTAAAAAAAGGGTGTTCAATAATCAGGTTGTTGATTTTTATTGTAATATAGATTGTGTTACATTATGTTATTATCTGTTCGCTGCTGCTTTTATGTGATCTAACTTAAATTTTAAACCAGTTCTGCAGGTAATGACTTCTTCACCTACTGATGCACCCAATCCCGAGACACAACACGTCTCTCAACCTGTTGCAGCTGGTCCCATTGCTGAGAGACAACAGGTCTCTCAACCTGTTGCAGCTGGTCCCACTGCTGACGTACAACAGGTTTCTCAACCTGTTGCAGCTGGTCCCACTGCTGAGAGACAACAGGTCTCTCAACCTGTTGCAGCTGGTCCCACTGCTGACGTACAACAGGTCTCTCAACCTGTTGCAGCTGGTGTCAGTGCCGAAGCTAGTGTTTCAGAGAAACATAATGATGATGCAGAAACTGAGGAAATGGTAGGCGATGAAACCCCAACGGCAAAAAAAAACAGGTGCGCCGTAGTTTGACAGTTTTAGCAAAAATCCTTAAGGCAAAAGAAAAAGGCATCAAATTTGAGGTGGGATGGAATAAGCTAGGCCAGCATGTAAACCCCAACAAAGCCATGTTTAGTAGCTACATTGGAATCATCACTCGACAACGCGTGTCGATTGACGTAGAGTCGTGACACCATGTTGTTAGTGGGTTGAAAACATTAATGTGGGAAGAGATTACCGTAACATTTCGATATCATCTATTTAATTTATTAAAATAAAATAAAATATTGAAATATTGACTAACCCTTCATCTTCTCTTGCAGAGTGCATTTATAGTAGATGTTTCGCACAAAGAATATGTTTTCAGACTGGGAGGAAGTATTCATAGAGGCTTTCGCACCATTTTAATGAAAAATCATCTGAAAGATGTGGAAGGGAAAATCAAGCCGCACCCGCCTCCTCTTTATGCACACTTGATATCCCAAGGAACGTGGGATGCGTTTTGCAACTGTCGTGCGGAAAAGAATTTTCAGGTACATTGTGTTTGGTTAAAAATTGTGTAACGTTGCCTGTATTAATCACATTGATTGATAGGTTTTTATTTATGAAACAGAAACTGAGTTCTGGAAATAAAGAACGGGCAGCAAATCCAGCGTACCCCTACCGTAAAGTAAGTTTGGGGTACGCTTTAATTGAAAAACAATTGGTATGTATTTTAAAAGTACTGTAATAATTTTATGTGACATAAAACAACACTGTAACCATGTTTCTCTGTTTATAAACAGATTGATGAAGCAAAATCTCAAGTCACTTCCATTCCACGCCATGTGCTATGGAAGGAGGCTCGTGTTAATAAAGAGGGGAAACTGATAGATGAAAACACACAAAAAGTGTGGGAAACATGTGTAAGTATGACATAATATAAACTTGTTTTGCTTTAAATCACTATTACATAACGATGCTTACTTATTTTTTCATATTTTCTATTTTACATAGTCACAGGAAACATCAACACTCGCACCGGATGCAGACATACTTTCAACGGCCTTGAAACAGCCAGAACAGTATGGCCGCGTCAGAGGTGTGGGTTTTGGGGTGTCACCCAAGACATATTTTAAGAAAAAAACAAGAGGATGAAGAAACTAAAGAATTGCATGTAATGAGAGATAGAGTAGCTACCCTTGAAGAACTAATCCAAACTCAGTACTTATTTCTTTTTGTGTTTTTAGGGAACATTGGATGCTCATTACAGTCAATTTGGATACTCCAAAGATTTATTTTCTGGATTCACTGCATGGATATCCAACTAACCGGCCACACATGATGGTGATTGTAAATTTGTAATACACTAGATCCATCATTTTAGAACTAAATATCTAGTTATATAATTTATATTATCTTTTAATGAGGATTTTGTTATGATAGGGCGGTGTATGAATATCGTCTAAAGGCTGGAATGAATCCAGGGCGTAAGGACGAAAATGCCCACAAGATCTACAAATGGAGAAGTATCTGGGTATATATAATTATATTTCACTATCCAAATACATATCAAAACAAATTACTTATTTTTCTCGATGTTTTTGCAGTGTTCGAAACAAACAAATGACAAGGACTGCGGTTATTATGTTTGTAAATTTATGAAAGATATCGTATTTCATGGACAAACTAGCATCCCTGAAGAGGTATTTTTGAAAATAATTACTACTTTATTTAAAATAATTATTAATACCTTGTGTATTTATATTTTCTCAGTACTACTATGACTGTCGCAAAAACTCTTATTCAGAAGATGATATAAATGTCTTTAGAAACGAATGGGTAGCGTACCTGATCGAAGAATGTAAACAAATAGGACAATGAAGGTGAATTTCTAATACTTATGTTATCTTTATATGGTCATTGATATCTCCCTTTACACTTATTGAGCATCTATGATCTCCCTTTCTTATGTTTCATATCCTTATATTAGTGAATTCTTACTACTTAGTTTGAAAATGAGATAAACTTTGGAAAACAACACCAATGACATACGCCAAACCGATCAAACACATTCGGATTGTTTTGATACTTTAGTACAATGATCCACGAGTCATTTGTGACGCGTACGAATCGACCGAACCTCAATCCGACGCACGGTGTGACCGGTATGGCTAAAATTGTCTGATATCAGTTTGAAAATGACATGAACTTTGGAAAACAACTCCAATGACATACGCCAAACCGAGAAAACACGTACGGATTGTTTTTATACTTTAGGACAATGATCCACGAGTCATTTTTGATGTGTATGAATCGACCGCACCTCAATCCGACGCACGGTGTGACCGGTATGGCTAAAATTGTATGATATCAGTTTCAAATTGATATAAACTTTGGAAAACAACACCAATGACATACGCCAAACCAAGAAAACGCCTTCGGATTGTTTTGATACTTTAGGACAACGATCCACGATTCATTTGTGACATGTACGAATCGACCGTACCTCAATCCGACGCACGGTGTGACCAGTATGGCTAAAATTGTCTGATATCAGTTTGAAAATGACATGAACTTTGGAAAAAAACACCAATTACATACGCCAAACCGAGAAAACGCCTTCGGATTATTTTGATACTTCAGGAAAATGATCCACGAGTCATTTTTGACCCGTACGAATCGACCGCATCTCAATCCGACGCACAATGTGACCGGTATGGCTAAAAGTGTCTGATATCAGTTTGAAAATGAGATAAACATTGGAAAACAACACCAATGACATACACCAAACCGAGAAAACGCCTTCGGATTGTTTTGATACTTTAGGAAAACGATCCACGAGTCATTTGTGATGCGTACGAATTGACCGCACCTCAATCCGACGCACGGTGTGACCGGTATGGCTAAAAGTGTCTGATATCAGTTTCAAATTGAGATAAACTTTGGAAAACAACACCAATGACATACTCCAAACCGAGAAAACGCCTTCGGATTGTTTTGATACTTTAGTAAAACGGTCCAAGAGTCATTGTTGATGTGTACAAATCGACCTCACCTCAATCCGACGCACGGTGTGACCGGTATGGCTAAAATTGTCTGATATCAGTTTGAAAATGACATGAACTTTGGAAAACAACAACAATGACATACGCCAAACCAAGAAAACGTTTTCGGATTGTTTTGATACTTTAGGACAACAATCCACGAGTCATTTGTGACGCATACAAATCGACCGAACCTCAATCCGACGCACGGTGTGACCGGTATGGCTAAAATTGTCTGATATCATTTTGAAAATGACATGAACTTTGGAAAACAACACCAATGACATACGCCAAACCGAGAAAATGAATTCGGATTGTTTTGATACTTTAGGACAACAATCCACGAGTCATTTTTGACGCGTACAAATTGACCGCACCTCAATCCGACGCACAGTGTGATCGGTATGGCTAAAATTGTCTGATATCAGTTTGAAAATGACATGAACTTTGGAAAACAACACCAATGACATATTCCAAACCAAGCAAACGAGTTCGTATTGTTTTGATACTTTAGGAAAACGATCCACGAGTCATTTGTGATGCATACGAATCGACCGCACCTCAATTAGACGCACGGTGTGACCGATATGGCTAAAATTGTCTGATATCAGTTTGAAAATGACATGAACTTTGGAAAACAACAACAATGACATACGCTAAACCGAGCAAACGCGTTCGTATTGTTTTGATACTTTAGTAAAACAATCCATGATTCATTTGTGATGCGTAAAAATCGACCGCACCTCAATCCGACGCACGGTGTGACCAGTATGTCTAAAATTGTCTGATATCAGTTTGAAAATGACATGAACTTTGGAAAACAACACCAATGACATACGCCAAACCAAGCAAACGCATTCAGATTGTTTTGATACTTTAGGAAAATGATCCACGATTCATTTGTGACGTGTACAAATTTATTGCACCTCTATCCGACGCACGGTGTGACCGGTATGGCTAAAAGTGTCTGATATTAGTTTGAAAATGAGATGAACTTTGGAAAACAACACCAATGACATACGCCAAACCAAGCAAACACCTTCAGATTGTTTTGATACTTTAGGACAACGATCCACGAGTCATTTGTGACGCGTATGAATTGACCGCACCTCAATCCGATGCACGGTGTGACTGGTATGGCCAAAAGTGTCTGATATCAGTTTCAAATTGAGATCAACTTTGGAAAACAACACCAATGACATACGCCAAACCAACCAAATGCCTTAGGATTATTTTTATACTTTAGGAAAACGATCCATGAGTCATTTGTGACGCGTAAGAATCAACCGCACCTCAATCCGACGCACGGTGTGACCGGTATGGCTAAAATTGTCTGATATCAGTTTGAAAATGACATGAACTTTGGAAAACAACACCAATGACATACGCCAAACTGAGCAAACGCATTCGTATTGTTTTGATACTTTAGGAAAACGATCCACGAGTCATTTGTGACACGTACGAATTGACCACACCTCAATCCGACGCACGGTTTGACCGGTATGGCTAAAATTGTCTGATATCAGTTTGAAAATGACATGAACTTTGGGAAACAACACCAATGACATACGCCAAACCGAGCAAATGCATTCGGATTGTTTTTATACTTTAGGACAACAATCCACGAGTCATTTGTGACGCGTACGAAATGACCACACCTCAATCCGACGCACGGTGTGACCGGTATGGCTAAAAGTGTCTGATATCAGTTTGAAAATGAGATAAACTTTGGAAAACAACACCAATGACATACGCCAAACCGAGAAAACGCGTTCGGATTGTTTTGATACTTTAGGAAAACGATCCACGAGTCATTTGTGACGCGTACGAATCGACCGCACCTCAATCCGACGCACGGTGTGACCGTTATGGCTATAATTGCCTGATATCAGTTTGAAAATGACATGAACTTTGGAAAACAACACCAATGACATACGCCAAACTGAGTAAACGCCTTCGGATTGTTTTGATACTTTAGGACAACGATCCACAAGTCATTTGTGACGCGTACGAATCGACTTCACCTCAATCCGACGCACGTTGTGACCGGTATGGCTAAAATTGTCTGATATCAGTTTGAAAATGACATGAACTTTGGAAAACAACAACATTGATATATGCCAAACAGAGCAAACACATTTGGATTGTTTTGATACTTTAGGACAACGATCCATGAGTCATTTTTGATGCGTACGAATCGACCGCGCCTCAATCCGACACACGGTGTGACCGGTATGGCTAAAAGTGTCTGATATCAGTTTGAAAATGAGATAAACTTTGGAAAACAACACCAATGACATACGCCAAACCGAGAAAACGCCTTCAGATTGTTTTGATACTTTAGGAAAACGATCCACGAGTCATTTGTGATGCGTACGAATCAACCGCACCTCATTCCGACGCACGGTGTGACCGGTAAAGCTTTTCATTAGATAAGGAATCAGTATTTATTAAATGAGATAAATCAATCAAAAACATATTGATTTTACATTATTCACATTAATTGTTATGAAAATGTAAACTTTTGAGTTTAAAATTTAATATTTTAGTTTCAAATTTCCATATTAATGTATTCTTTTATATTCTGTTTTAATTTCATTCATTATTGCATTACTAACATAATATTTGTTTTCTTATAAAGGTGATTTTTTTCCTTGAGTTCGGATGCTTTGTTCGGCAACAAATACCATCGAGAGCGGATCACGGATATCAAAGGATGAAACATGAATGTTTATAACTGTTGTTGAATAAATGTAAATGTAACCATGTAAAACAATTTTTGAAATGTATATAGCAATGCGTTTTTTTGTATTCATGATGTTAAGTAAATGTATATACCGTTGTCAGTCATAATATTGGGTGTGGGTGCTATGGTGTGCAGGTGTGCATGTGCTACTTTGTGCAGGTATTCTGGTGTGCAGGTGTGCAGGTACTGTTTTTTAGGTGCAGGCGTTGGGCCCTTTATCAGCGCTTTTTTAGCGCTGATAAAGGAATCCTTTAACAGCGCTAAAGGAGCGCTGATAAAGGAACCTGTATCAGCGCTCCGAGAAGCGCTGATATAGTTGACCTTTATCAGCGCTCCACCGCGCGCTGATAAAGGACCCCTTTATCAGCGCTCCTAGAAGCGCTGATATAGGGCCCCCCCCCTTTATCTACACCGGAATTAACAGCGCTTTTCTAGCGCTGTTAATGATGGTTTTTAGCGCTGATAAAGGCCCAGGTTGTAGTAGTGTGAAAAATAAAAATATCAAGATCTAAAAGATATATTAAAGATCAAATTGATTAGATCTATAAAAACATAGATCTAGATCCATCACCAATGGATGAAATCCACACTTCACATGATGAGAGAAAAATAATAGAGTGGGAGAGAGAGCTGTAGGAAACCACACTAGATGAGATTATCTTATCAGGGGAGGTGCAGATATTCAATATAGGGTTAAAATCATTAAAAATGAGGTTGGAAGGGTTAGGAATCCATCTGAGAGCCTCCAAACATTGGGGAAATTATTTAGGGTCAAAATAGTTCAAATTATTGATGTTTTAGAAGGGTTTTAGATTTTTAGAATCAAAATTTTAGAATACTTACACTCGTGCACTTGGTTTCATGGATAGGGGATCATAGTTTTCCAAACTATGTTCCCTAACAATGTGACTCTCCTTTGGGGGGTGCATGATTAATCCTAAGACGGTGTAGGGTTTGAAAAAACCTACAATTGCCATGTGATCCCTCTCTATCTGGGGTTTCATGGTTTGATAGTATAGTGCGCACAGGTTTTTAAAATCATGCTTCAACTATGAAATACCCAACATCCCTCTAAAAACATCAAAATATCACCCAAATTAAGCTTTGATAGAACCCAAGAAATATATAATCAAAACAAATAAATATAGTACCAGTAAAAAAGACAAATAAAATCTCTAGAAAAGGTTATGATCCAACACAATAACACCCAAAACTAGAAATAGTGTCCAATCTTCATAAAAGGATGGTACTAATATCAAATATAACACCATAAAGAAAATTGTTCTATCTATCCCAATACTTATGTTTTCCTACACTCAATCCCCCTAATACTCCATCAAATGGATCATCATCTCCATAAGACATGACATGTGTAGGTAGTTCCTATTTAGTGGTGAGTATAAAAATACCTAGTACGAATCCCCAAAAGAACCAAACATAAAGAATCAAGAGTTTTCAAATCATCAATATATAGGTATGTAAATCTAGATATGATACATAATGATAAGTAGAGAAAACCAAGATATACCTATAAAAGAAAAATTTTCTCTAGATGTCTCAACCAATACTACAATCTATAGGATTATTCTTTGGGAATCAAGGTAATTAAAATATATGAGGAATCATTCAATTGGAAATTTTATCACTGAATAAACTCATCTGAGAGGCTATGATCATATGGCATTTCCATGATATACTAGGTGGGTCCCTGAAGATCAAATTTTCCATATAGGGGATCCTACTTAGGACCACTAGGGTTTTTTTCCAACACTATTAAGTGAAATACTAGATGTGGAATTGACACATTATGCATAGTGTTTATGTTGATATAATGAATCCCACTTAGGAATTTTATGCTTGAGGATCCATCCCTCGGACTCATGGAAGAGTACTAAGACCTCTATTTTTAACAAAACCCATAGAGGGGATCTCAATCTTGTGATTAAGAAATAATTCAACATTGTATACTAATAGTAATGAACCAAGGGATCTTACTCAACTTATCCTAGTCTAAATTAAATAAATGATGGTCCTCACACTTCTATGGAAAAATTACATTGAGTGTACCAAGGATTCACAACATGTCTCGCTTTATTTTGGTCCTCCCTTATCCCATCATATCATGAGGTATGTAAACCTCAATAGAAATTTAATTTCCCTTATTGGTACACAACATATAGAGGTCAGGTCGACACACTATAGGAAACCAGCTCATTCATGTGTACACTTTGTCATGTTCGTACACTTCTGCCTATATTGTGTACTATGGTCATGTATGTAGATTGGGCCATATCCTAGTACCTGGAAGCTTTTGGGGACTCTATCCATTCCCAAGTGTTTGGCCATTCCATTTCCCATGTATCCTCCCAGACACATGCTAAGACAACAAAATAAGGTCAAATGGTGTATGCCACATGTCACATGACATGTGATAATCTATTTCAAGTGAAATCCTAGTGCTCTACCTAGGGACCCCACATAGAATTCATTATTTATATACAAACCATGCAATGTGGTATTTTCTTGAATCCCATGGTTTTTCTAAAAGACTTTCAATTATTCCATAATCACCACAAATCAGTCCTTAAAACTCAAATTTTGAAGTGGATCGGCCCTGCCATCACCAGTCACATGAATCTATCTATAAAATCTGATCTGAAATCACTAATGCAACACTGCATCATTATCACATATCAAACCATGAATCATAAAAACACTGGTATGATCCCAATCAACCATAGATCATCCACCACCTTCATCTCACATTGACTGCACCAAAGATATCAAATTGCACCTATGATAACAATCTGTTTCCCTGAATAATGGACATGCACTGATTGATTATCAATTATTAATAAAAATGTGATCCAAATAAATTTATGGTGATGAACATGTGATCAAATGGTGGAAAATTCATGAATAAAAAGTTAGTAACAAACCTCTATCGTCTTTTAGTTAGCCTCTAGTTTTTTATGTTATAATGATGAATAAAGAACAAAAAAATAATCAAATAATATAAATCATAATCAACCATCGATCTATAATCCTATTTTTTATATGAATTAGTTAAAATTATAAATTTTAAAACAAAATTGGTTAAATCTAAATAAATTAAATTCTCTACCATTGGTTTAGATCAATCACTAAGGAAGAAGGAATATGCATCATTGTTGTTGGCAAGATCCTCAAATTCTGTTCTCATTGGTGATTCTTGATTTAACTTCATTATCCAATCTCTCCTCCAATGGATAGTCTTAATCAATATGGTTATGTGGATAAACATAGGGATTTAGAATAACCACATATATAAAGAAGAGTGAATTAGGTGGCTTCACTGACAATTATAAAATAGGTTAATTAGAAAATTTATTGAATATTTGAACCCAAAAAAACACTTTCCTAAAACTCCTAACATTTACAATGCTTATGTCACACACAGGGAAAAATAATGGTTATTAACTCAATGTAGGTCTAGTATTTTCCATCTTAATTCTCATTCAGTAGTAATTAATCTATTTCAATAGAACTACTTGCATGTGATATTAATATATTTAATATTTTTATTTAATTATTTTGGTGCACACTAGGCCTCATAATATCATTCCATCTCAATTCATGGCTCCAAAAATATTATTAGATATACTCCAAATCATTACAATGGAAAAAAGTTGTTATATTCTCCCCACTAGAGGAATTTTTATCCTAAAAAGTGAAAAAGGTTAATAAAATAGATATTGGTTCTGAACTCACATCTAAGAATCCTTCTCCCAGGTGATCACATAAATATTTCCGTTATTGCACCAAACATAAACCAAGGGAATCACTCACCCATGAAGAATCTTTTCCTAAAAATCCTTATTCTCTGCTATATACTTTTAAATGGTAGCTCAATCCTCAATGTCCATATCACCGTAGTTGATAAAATGAGATGATTCATGCAGATACCTCATCATCAATGACACATGGAAGGAATCATGTACCTAGTATAGTTGTGGTGGAAGGTAAAATAAGTACTCCACCTCAATATTCCAACACATTATCTAGAAAGGCCTAATGAATCTAGGAGATAACTTATCTCCATAGCCAAATATTTGTAACTCGCGTTGATGTGATACCCTATGTAAAACATAATATTCTTCATAAAACTCCAAAGTCCTTCTTTCATTACATATACATATTTAAATGGATTTGTATAGTCATTATACACTTATGGATGATCTACACTCTCTATTTCATCACTCTCACAAACTTTGGGCACTTGTGTGCTGACTCACATAGATCAATCTTTTATAGTTTGGACGGGTAGGGTTCCCTATAAAAAGGATTGAATGGTTCCACAGCTATGGTGGAATGTTACCTCTTGTTGTATGAAAACATTACCAATGGTTGGTTATCCTCCAAGATATGACCAAATTCCATCACATAGGATAAAAGAATGTCCTCCAAAACCTGAATAATCTTTTTAGATTGACCATTAGTCTGGGGGTGGAATGTTAGGTTCAAATGAAACTAATTCGAAAAGGCCTACTACAATAATATCTATAATCATGATGTGAAGTGATAATCATAATCTAAAATGATAATTAGGGGAACTCTTGGATACAAACTGTATCTTGCATAAAAATTTCTCTTATGGTCTATACTGAAAGCTTCACTTAGATATCCAAAAAAAGGGATGACCTAATCATCAATACAATGATCACCCAGATTGAATCATTTTCTCTAGATGTTTTTGATAACATTATTATAAAGTCCATAAGTATATCATCCTACTTCCACTCTCATACATAAATGGGTTGAGATAAACCCACTTGAACCTAGTGCTCAACATTCACCTACTGAAAAGTGAGGCATCGAGGGAAAATTTAGGATACACACTTCTTCATACCTTACCATATGAAATGGAAACAAATTTTTTGATACATATTTTGAACACATAGATATACAATCAATGGGGGTGTTAGAATCTCCATCATCACCTCATCATATATTATGATTGGTACCATCGTCTATCTTAAAAAAAGAATTAAATTCACCCCACCATATGAAAATCCATTAATAGAATATCCAGTGGATATATAGGCATGTATATTCTCACATTAAATATCTCTATGTTGATCCTCCATAAAAAAATATAAATGAAATTTGGAAATAATAATTTATTATAGATAATTAATACCATCCATATACAATATAGACAACTACTACATGGGTAAAATCTCTGAATCCTTAGTCAACAATTAAGAAAAAGTTCTCTTTATATGATAATCTACCACTATGTTAGCCTTCCTAATATTACAGACTATCATTATGACATAATATTAGAGGAAATTTATCCATTGCCTATATATAATGTTAGGATCCTTATGATATAATTTTTACTTGAGACTCTTATTTTTAGAATTGAGGATAAACTAATCACTCATACAGTAGTTTCAACATATATTTTAGGAAATTAATACTACTAAAAAATCTAGATTAGGGGTTGTGTAATTATTCCCATGTGGTGTCAAATTCTAGGACCCCAAGAAAATCTCTCCCTACCTCTGAATTAGAAAAAATCCAATTTAGTTTCTTGAGACATAATAGAACACTACATAATTTCCACCCTCATCATGAAATTTCAAGATGGGTGTTCTATTAAAAATCTAACATTACTAATGAAATCCCATTGGAACCTATCCATCTACATGAAATTTTTCCCCTTATATCTCAAGGAAGTCTAAGGTGTTGATATCCTAGAAAAATTATGAACAAATATTCTATATTATCCGGCCAACCCAAGTAATATCTACAATTCTATTATGAACTTTGGTGTCTCCAAAGATAGCACTACATCTACCTTTTCTATATCTATTGTTACACCCTATTGTGAGATGAAATTCTACATATAAAGAACCTCTCAAAAATATAACTGAAACTTTGAGAGCTACCCTTAATGTTTGTGCTCTCAGAGTATGTCCATGACCATCATGAAGTGTCTCATGTGGTCCTCCATGGATTCTAAGTACATAATGATTTAATAAAAGAATAATAACACAAAACAATATATATATGGATGAAGGATCTATTTAATTAGTCAAATGAAAAAAATTTGTGGTTTTTCAAGCATAATGAAATCACCATGTACTCATAATGACCATAGTGGAAACAGAATGTCGTCTTCGGTATGTACTCATCCTATACTCTAGGTTGGTAATAGCTTGATCTAAGGTAAATATTCAAGAAGCTTCTCTCCATTATCAACTTATCAAATATATCATCGATCCTTGGTAGTGGATACTTATTCTCCAATATTTCCTAGTTCAGGTGATGATAATAAACACAAAACCTCAAGAACTTGTCTGTTTTCCTGGGGAACAACACTATGGATACCTAGGGGGAAACACTGGGTCTCAAAAATCACTTACACTATAAGTCCACCACATCACCTTTATCTCTCTAATATATACTGCATCCATCCATTTTACTGTAAGACATATTAGGGACATTCCTTGGTAAAATAATGTGTTAAATATTATCACTCATTGGGGCGGTAAATACATAATTTCCATAGTAATGGTGACATCATACTCTACCACCGTTGTAGAAAGATGAAAGCCAAAATCATTAACTATTTTAAGGTAACTAATAACCAACTAATGAATAATAATCTACATCCTCCCACATATGATCTCATAATAATCTTTATGGGTTTCCATCAAAGCCATAAAGAAAATCCACAATCCATCACCTTTGATACATCACATCCTCAACATAAATTAGTCAATCTTGGAATGGAATATAGATAGATATTCTACACCTAATATTACAACATAAGTCATTATCACTTGTTCAAGGAGATTCCAAAAAAATTCCTCACCTCCAAATGTTAGGTTAGACAATTGATAGATGTGTTTGGTCACCAATTCACCTTTGGTAGGAGTCTCCAAGCATAAGAGTCAAGTTAGAGGCTCAATCAAAATCTCTAAATCATGAACAACAGAATTGGTAAGAAAATAGTGAATAAAAACTTTTTCCCTCTATAGTATAGATAAATTAGTGAATGTACAAATCATACCTTTAATCATTACTGGAGCCACTAGATCATAGGCCTCCACCACCTATAGCTTTCCTTGTCTCTCACCACTAGCACACTAAGCATGGCATGGACCACCTCAGTGTGTTGGGGGATACAAGTAAAAAAGGTATATCGGCTCTACCTTCCCTCAATACTCCATTTCTGAATCCCCAACCTTAAAGACCTCCCTTATCCAATCATTTTCTCTAGTTGTACAGTCCATAAACTATCTTCTAATTAGATGTGAAGCGTGTTGGACAATCTCGATCAAGATATATGTGACCATCATAAGAGATGAACTGTCTCTATCTAAGATTACTTGAGATATCCTGAGATCCCTATAATTATTATCATATATCAATGGATTTTCTTATATATCATATCACAATCCTAGATCCCTATGATATCGGTCGGCTTCCACTAATTGATGTCTCAACTCCTATATTCCCACTATCAAAAACATTTATTGGAATCTTCTCTTCCAAGATTCTATCCACTACTAAATACCTCTTAATCAGTTTAGAATGTGTGGGAATATAAATATACATCACTCATTCCCTCATATCTCAATTTAGTCCATTCTCTTAATTTCATGATCTATACAACAGATATTGAACCATATCTAGAGAGTATCATAAAAGGTCATCTAACCTCAATAAATACTCATCCATGGTCATATTTCACTAATTCAACTGTAGAGGTTTATGAATTATCACCAATCACAACATGTCTAGATACAACTCATTTATGAAGAGATTCTCAAAATCAAACAAAGATATAGCTACCTTATTTTGTGTTTGAGTCACCAGAATCCACCATCACCTATAAGAGCCCAGATAAAGACTCACCAGTAGGACCACCATTTGATCTTTAGATTTACGCAAAAGGTTTAAAATTAGGGTCACTACCTTTATCCTATCTTTAACTAATTGAGAGACTAGATTACCTCGAAAACTAGTTGTTTATTTCCTTTAAAACTTATTGAGTGTGCTTATCCTATACACATACTCATCCAACACAACCATAGAAATATATCGATAATGTCTGGTGGCATAACATGAAATCCAACTGGAGGTATTACCTCCTAAACATGCCCCTATATTAATCAATTTTCACTTGTAGGATTATCCGCATCACCCCGTAGTGGAATAGTAGCTATCTATTTTTTAGGAATCCTAGATAGTTCAAGATATATCATGTTCAAGAAGTATATTTGGGGAGACATCTGAAGGAGGATAAAAAATCCACAAAACATTTTTATATGATTTATGTAGCAATATTTTCTCTAAAATAATTTCTTATATGTTCCAAATCATCGACAAGGTTATCATAGTTCTGTTGAATGTATATGTCAACTTCCACACCAACACAGGAGTATCCATCCTAAAATTTAAACATAAAAAACATAAATACTATTTCTATAAATATCAAAAATAAAATATAACAACTATATAATAACACCAAACTCTAGTCTTAACGTAGAACTATCTCGAATCATAACACACTTCCATGACCTGACCCCCTTGATCCCACGTGGCCGATGATAATCCATCTGTGATAACCCCAAACCATCCTCTAATAGTCCAGAGGCTGGAAAATAGTTCCAACTAGTCATATCCCACATATGGAAGGAATTTTATTATGTACATATATGCACGCACACATCTCTAACACCAAATAATTCTAAATATTTAAAACAAAAAATTTGATACCAATGCATGTAAAAAACTATATCCCACAACCAATGTATAAAAAAGTACAGAAAGTGATAAAAGGGGTTAAATAAAATACATCCCAAAACTAAAAATAATGTCCAAACTACTCATAAAGATGGTATTACTATCAAATTCAATCGCAGAACGAGCCTTTTTATGTTTATCCAAACACTAATATATTCCTACTATCGGTCCTCTAAGGAATCCATAAAATGGTATTTCATTTCCATAAAACATTATATATGAGGGTAGATCCCATGAACAACTAAGTATAAAAATACCCATTAGGACACCCAAAATATATTGAAATAATGAATCAAGATTATTCAGATCATCAATATATATGTGTTAATCAAGATAAGATACATAATGATAAAAAAACAATACCAAGATATACTCATAATAGACAATCGGTCTCAAGAGGTCTCAAATAATATTGATGGACACATGATTTGTCTTTAGGATTCATGGTAATGATTATTTGGGAGGACTTACAACATGATCCCTACTATCACTGACGACATTCATCCAAGTTGTTATTCTCATCTTGCCTTGTGAAGATGTACTCACTTGATCTTCAAAGATCACAATTTCCAGATTGGGGGTTATACCCATGACCATTAGTGCATTCCAGTAACCCTACTAGGTTAAGAATCTAGAGATGGGATAGATTCCTAGTGTATAGTGCTCATTCTAATACCACAAACCCCACTGAGGAATGATATGTTAGAGGTTCCCACCCCATGCCTCATGGTGGGATAGCATAAAATCTATCCATAATAGAACCTATAGAGGGGATCCTAATACTATTATGAGGAAGTAATGGCACACCTTACCCTTTCTATGATGGATGAAAGTATCCCACTCAATTGAACCTAGTTCATAAAAAAGAAATAGAGGGCCTCACACTACCCAGTAAAAAGAATAGGGTGTGTAGTAGGTGAACATAGTGTGTCTCATCTGCCGTAGGTCTTTCCATGTCTCTACATCTCACACATTATGTGATCATCTATATACACGGTGTTTCATTTAGTGGTAATATGAATAGGCCACTATCCTATGCCCATGTACTCTTTGGCATTCCCTTATAATTCAGGTTATGCCAATGTAATGTGGTTTGTAGGACCCCAGAACACCTATAGAGGGGTGGGGTGAATCAGGGTGTCAATTTTTCTTAAACTAATGAATCTTGTTCCCATATTGGTGGGAAACTGTTAGACCTATCTGATGATAATTTTTAGAAAATAAAAATTCACATGGAAATAGATGACCCAAAATTTTTACATGGTTTACCAATAAGGGATAGTCCAAGGAGCATACATCGATAGGTTGTCATCCCTAATAAATTCCACTAATATTCACTAGTTGTGGAGTACAAGAGTTATGAAATTGTCACTCTATACCAGGAAATCATCCTCCACAAGATTTAAGGGATATCTCATTGCATCACTCAGAACACTTCCATCGAATCCCCCTAGATCACTACCTTGGGATAAGTCTTACTCAATTTAGTGACATGAATGTATCTTCAATAGATTTTAATTGAATTATTTATCTCTATATATCATGAGACTCTGGTTGCATTGATGTCCTGAATTGATGACCATGAATACACTGATCAAACAAACTAGATGTTCAAAGCATAGTAGAAGCATACCACCTGTGTACAACATCTACCCGTGCATGAAAGATTTTGGATTGTCACCCAAGATGGATTTCATGCAAAAATTATTTTTTACGCAACCCTTGTCTTTCATGCAGTAATACTATAAGATTCACTTTTTCATTAAATACTAATGGAATTATTTGTGGGCAATATTCTCTCTCTACTTATCTTCCCTGTGAAAGTGTTTCACATGGTAGAGGAACATTATTTTTTTTGAAAAAGTTATAACTCTGTAGTGGGTGTATCCAATTATTTATAGGCCTTGATGACCCTGTGAAAAATTTTCTTATGTGTCATCCAAGATTCTCTTCAAGTGTGTAAAATCTTTTTTGACATCACATTGGGAACGTAAGTTTCTTCCGTGTGACCTTGTATTTTGTGCAAATTAATAAATTTCTGGCGATTTTTTCAATTTCCATATTTTGAAGAAATGATCTTAGAACAAACCTTGTGTAAAAGTTTCCAAACCTCCTTCAGTATTCCACAAAACATTCATTTATGAAAAACACTTTTCTCCATTTTCTAATTTGGGAAACACTGAGAAATACATTACCCCCAAAACTGGTGTCAACATAAACTATAATAATCCTTTCCATGAAAAATTCATCATCTTTCATGTAAGTATTGACAAAAAACACACACCCCACTCCATTTCCAGCAAATAATAGCCTTGGTTTCAATAATATCCTCTTTTGGGATTGTTGTCAATCTATTTATAAATTCAATATAGAACCAGCCACTATTAAAACCAGATGGGAAAGAATCAACTCTGCCAACTGTCTATGTCTACATGATCAATGCACAATGTAGAAGATAAGAGGGGAAGCATGAATCAGTTTCTAGTGTTTTGTAATGCATAATGGTTTCCTCATAACACAAAATTTTTTCTCCATTATAATTTTCTCCCATCATTTCCCACTTTTTATAACTCATTATTCTATCCCATTGTATCATTTTTTAAATTATCTTTCCCCCATATTTCTTGAAACTAAAAATACATTTCATTATCTACCTTTGTACCATTTAGTAGTACCCTTGAATTTATATATTCTCCCCCTTTGAAAATATACCTAAATAGTTAAATTATAGATTATAGAGCCCAAATCGAACTCCCCCTAGATGATATCTCTCCCATAAACCTACATAAATTCCACAAATAGATTAATATAGTTAATTAAACTGGGGATATGGGAACATTCACGACCTCCTCATCCACTGGGGGTGTGTGAAAATTAAGATTCAACTGATGTTTCTCAACCAATTGTACTAATAATGGTATAGTCAGTATGTCAACAACTTGATCATCAGTTCCAATATGATCTATTTTAATCATGCCTTGTTAAACCTTAACCATGATAAAGTGATATATAATTTCAATGTGTATTATATGAGAATGCTGAAAAGGAATCTCCATAAGATCAATTGAACTATTGTAATCATAGTGAATCATTGTTGGTTGTTTCACTTCAACACCAATATCTATTAGTTGTTGCTTTATCCAAAGTAGTTTAGTGTATACCTATGTAGAAGAGATATACCCAGCTTTAGCAGTACTGAGAGAAGTGATTTCATGTTTCTTACTCAACTATCCAACACATTAATTGAAAAAAAATTGCACCACTACATGTGTACATTATATCAATCACATATTCAGCCTAGTCATTTTAGGAAAAACAAAAATTTCATTATATATTTCTACATCAAAGTATAACTCATAATGTTAAGTACCTATAATGTAACTCATGATTTGTATCACTTATACCATGTGTTCTTCCTTTAGAGTTATTTTAAAGTGATCCTCTATGCATGTTGCAAAGATGATATTTGTCCATGTATCGGTCAAGTTTAATTGGATTTCAATGATTATCCTATACATGATGGGATCCATAGAAGTCTCAACCTCATGATTTCGATGTTTTGTTCCAACCATAATCGAAGTTGACATTGTTTTGGAGTCATTAATATTAAATTTCATTAGAATGTTTCTTGAATTATTTTCTTATGAAATGAATGTATAATACTTATTATGAATAAACTATATTGATAAGAAGTATGTGAGTTCACCAATCATAGACATTTCAAATTTTGATTTCATGTGGTTGGAAAAATCTTCCACTAATCTTTACTTACTTCTGACAAATATAATATCATCCATGTACACTAATACCAGAAATTTGTATTTCATTTAATTCATCACATATATTTTGTGGTCGGAACCTCCTATTTTAAATCTCAGATTATTCATATAGGAATCTCGGTGATAGAACAACACTTTTGGTGCTTGCTTATGACTGTAGAGTTCGTTCTTTAATATTTATACCTCCATTTCATCATTACCAAGAAGAAACCCCACTGGTTGTAATATGTAGACTTATTCTTAAATAAATACATTTAAGAAAGATATTTTGACATAAATTTGATACACTTTGTATCCTATTTTAATTTTCCTGGAAATAAAAATATCTGATTGACTCTAGTCTAGCCACTAGAGCAAATGTTTCTTGAATATCAACACCTTCAATCTGCGAATATTTTTTACATACCAGTCATTTCTTTTTTATAATCACATTACCATAATCAATGAATTTAATCCTAAAAATACAGTTCATACA
Source organism: Viscum album (assembly GCA_963277665.1). Taxonomy (NCBI): domain Eukaryota; kingdom Viridiplantae; phylum Streptophyta; class Magnoliopsida; order Santalales; family Viscaceae; genus Viscum; species Viscum album. Next base: position 1,646,281,322 of record OY728120.1, read on the forward strand.
AATCACATTGTGACTTTCTAGTCAAGTAACAAGATCCCATGTGTGGTTTTTATCAATCTCATCCAACTCATTATTCATGTCATTAACCGATGTGTCATCCTTTACAGCTTCTCTAACTGAAGATGGTTCCACAACTGAAAGAAAGGATTATTGTGAATTATTATTCATTCCCCATATTTATGGGATTTATTTACAATCCCCAATAATTTTTTATTGATCAACATCTTCTATTTGATATTTCCTATAAGGTTCAGAAGAATTTTCTCATCCATGATTTTGTCTTCTGAAACTTCATCTAAATCAACATCTTATTGTAACCTTTTTCTTTTTTTCACTCCTTCCTCTACATCTCCATTTAAATATATTCAATGAATAATGTCTTAATAATCATCAATCACATCTTCATATGATCTCCTACTGGTATTTTTTGTATTATCTTCAACTGTGTTGACATCACTTCCTTCCAAAAAATAATTCCAAAACATTTATTGAAACACTTGGAGGCTTTGTTGTTCATTGATTATATGAGGAATATTCCTTCATGTACCGCATCACCATATATTCCATGACACAAAAATACTTCGATGATGGATTCCATCTATGCCACAACTCATATGGTGTCTTGGTCGCTCCCAAATATAGGGCTATTACATTTCTAATATACATTGTGGCTTGACATAACTCTTTCTAGTAATGTTCAGTGATATGACTCTCAATAATCATAGTTCTAGATATATTTTTCATCTATTGATTATCATTCTCAATTACTCAATTTTTCATTGGGGTTCTCACAACATCCGTAACATTTTTTATTTCATGCTTCTCTAGGTAATTTTCAATATCAATGGAAGTGTATTCCCCTCCATTGTCATATCGCAGAACATTGATTTTCTATCCATTATCATTCTCAATGATTCAGTGATATGTTTTGATGCAATCAAGCATTTATCATTTCATGTGTATAACCATCACACAATACATTCTACTATAATCATCAATTAAAAGGATGAAGTATCATTCTCCATGCATTCCAACAACATTTATCAGACCACATATGTATTTATGGATTTGATCAAGAATATTTTCTTTCCTTTTCTTCTTTGGCTCATAAGAAATGAAGGCTAACCTCCCTTGTACACAACCATCACTAGTATTTTTTTATTCACACTTCATATAACTGGATATACATGACTATATTCAACATAGAAAACTTCTCATGTCTTATTGATTGATGTGCACCATCCTTGGATGTCACAGGTTATTTTATTCTTCAAATATCAGATAGAAATATTCACTTTACTATCAAGTAGATAGAAGTTGTAATCTGTTCTACAACATTTCATTATAGAATCCCATATCATTCAAATTATAGTGAATCCTTTTTTATTGAAATTCACTATAATTCATGAGTTATAGAGCTGACTCACACTAAGGAGACTGTGATGCAAACCATACACATAAAGAATATCAAATTTCATTAGCTCACTATTAGTTAGTTCAGTACTTCTACTACCTTTGATCATTAACACTCCATCATCAATAAAACCCACCATTCCATTGACCATTTTCTTAACATTTATTAATAAGTGTGCATTACTCGTCATAGGGGAAGAAGATTTCCTATCAAGTATCATGGTGATGTCTCTATTTATATCCTTGAGATATACTTATGAAAGTGGGACTATTCAATTTTCATGTTTTCCTTCCATGAAATATTAGACTGAGTGGAGGATAAAGATGGAATTTTAGAACAATATTCTATGTGGGTAGGTTATTCACACTCATAATCCTCTTCCAAATAATAAATCTAGTTTGAAGGAGAAACACCGTCTAGTTGACGAGTATTATATTTTCTCTGAGTTCTGTATGAATTGTTCATTCATTTCCTCTTCCTACAATAAATAAGTTTGAACAATGAAAACAATATCCATAGATGATATTTCATCTATAAGAAGTATGATATGAATTTTCTCTCCTTTGATGAATTCCTATATCTTCCCAATTAAAATAGCTCTGTGATTCTTCTTAGTATGACATGGTATGGCCAAGATAGCCTTATAGTTAACATTTTATAGGTGGAAATGTATTGTCATTTCTCTTCCTCCTTATGCCTCCTTCCTTATGAAGGTAGTCTTGTTTCCTATCATTTCAAGATTCATAAGGATAGTTTTCAATTATTCTTTTAGTTTGAATTGAGGGTTTCTTTTTTATCAGTTAATTTGACTTTTCAAAATGTCCAACATTCATGTTTCATTTATTTTGACCCATTTTATTTTTAGTATTTGATGTTTTGGAATCACAACTGATTCCACTGTTTCCCATGCATGTAGTTCTTCGATCACTCAAAATATTTTCAACTCCATTGGACCCATTCATAGCTCTCTCCAGTAACTCATAATCAAATAATTTTTCATAATATATTTTCTTCTTTGCTTTTTTTTTGAATTTTATTCTCTTTCAAATTTACTCCTAAGAGTAACGACATCTTATTTGAGTACCTCAATAGTGATTTAATTCTCCTTGAGTTTGATGGTAAGGTAATTGATGTCCTTTTCTAGTTCTTCAATTCTATGATTTAGTTCGACTATGCCTTCTATTATTTCAAGGTTTATTGATTATACTTTCATAATTCTTCCTATCGTTCAATTTTAGATTCATGTTGATCAACATACTCTGATGATTTTTTCCACAACTTCTCTCCACTTTTTCATATGTTTCTTTGATTGTCAATCTTACCAAGAGTATCCCTAAATTTTAATTTTAGATCAGCATCAACACTCAATTAATGATCTCTAACTTTATCTTTTGATGGTTCAGACTTCTCAATGGTATCCATTATAGATGCTTAGATTACATATTTAAACTCTAGTTCATCTTCTCTAAAGAATTCATTATCATAACCAGCTTCTTCAGAGACAGAAATCATTTTCTATATCTTCCATCCATATTTTAAGTTTCCCTTTTGAGGAATCCTTTTCTAAGGATTTTTCAATTTTTTCCTTCATCGTCATCATCATCTAACTTCCTTTATCACTGATATAAAATGTTCCAAATCGACCATAATGAAAACATACCAATGGTAGATTTTCATAAAATGTATATTTCACTCTCTTGAACTTCTTGGATGGGAGGGAATGGAATTCATATTCCTCGTTTTCATCATTAACACGATATCTTGAAATCTTGAGTTTTTTCATGGATTTGAATTCCAGTTCTTTACTGACACGTGTCATCGCATCATCTAGGATGACTCTTATTTCCCGGGTGACCAGATTACTTAGTAGATCATCCATAGAATGTTTAGATAAGTCTATTTCCTCTAGGGTGGAAACTTTTGGATTGTATAGAGGTGGAATCCTTCTCAAAATATTCTTCAGAATGTTGATGAATTTGATCTCTTTGCCATGCCCTCGAATTGATCCTCCAAATTCAGTAATTCGATTTAAGAAGGAATCTTAATTTTCATCAAGATGCATCTTCATATCATTTAACATGTTGTTAAAACCATGGAGTATTTACTCTTTCACATTAAAATCTCATTAATAAATATTTTTATGTTTTTCCCTCATAGACTTTCCTAAGGTGCAACTCCTCTCCATCAGATAGATTTGATCAGAAAGAGAAGTAGTGAGGGAATTCTATGCTTCAGCATCTGCATCAATCATTTTTCTATCTGAATCAGTCATAGATAGCCTAGTAAGATCACTAAACAATTTTTAATTTGTAGTGCCAAAAGGACTTCCATTACAAGAGATCTTAAATGATATATCATTCTATTCTTTCATATCTGAATTTTTCTTCTAATAAAGTGGGGTACTCCCCGAACAGTCACTATATACAACATGATAAAAAATGAAGGATAGATTTAATACCAACAACATTTAACATTGGATACCACTTATAGGACCTTGGAAACCCCTGATAGGTTAAGGGTGAGTTAGGGTGTAAATGTATACTTTTAAATCAATAGATCTGATTCCCACATTGGTCTAAACCTGTTAAAGCTATCTGATGAGAATGTGTAGAAAAAAAATCACATGCACAGATATGAAATGACAATTTAACTTGGATAACCACAAAGGGGTAGTATATGGAGAATATGGCGATAGGTTTTTGGTAATATCAAATTCCACTAAAATTAAATACTTTTAGAGTATAGGAGTTCATATATAGTTACTCTATGCTAGGAACACTGCATTTAAAATGTTACAGGGATAGGTCACTACATCCCACAGAACACTTTCCTCTAATCCCCTAGCACACAACCTTGGGAGAAGTCTTACATAGTTTATTGACTTGAAGGTATATTTAATATATTTCTATTGAATTATCTGTCTTTGTCCAGCATGAGACTCTTCTTGCATTAATGTCCTGAATTTATTCCCTTGAATTCACATATCAAACAAACCAGATGTTCAAAGCATAGTAGAATCATACAATGATACTTGCGTACAACAGCTACCCTTCCGTGAAATATTTTGGATTGTCATGAAAAATGGTTTTCACACAACACTTATTTTTTATGCAGCCCTTATCTTTTACATAGATACATAATAAGATTCACATGGTCTTTAAAGACTAACGAAATGATTTGCTTACCAGATTCTCTCTCCACCTCTCTTCCCTGTAAAAGTCCTTCACAGGGTAGAAGAGTCTAATCATCATTGAAAAATTTATAACTCTTTAGTTTGGGAATCCTCAATTTATATCCTATGATAATACTATTCACAAGTTTCTGATACGTCTTTCAAGATTCTCTTTGAGCATGAAAAACCCATTTTGATGTTGGATTGGGAATCCAAGATTCTTCTGTACAACCTCATCTTCCACGCACATTTAAATCCTTCACTGGATTTTTTTATTTTCCATATTTAGGTTTAATGATCCTAGAACAAGCCTTTCATGAAAGTTTCCAAACCTCATTCAATCTTTCACACAACTTACTTTTCAAAAAACACATTTATCTATTTTCCAATTTTTAGACACAAAAAAATCGCAATCACTGGGAAATGACGTCACCTTCAAAAATGTTGTCAACTTGAACTATAAGAACCCTTTCCTTGAAATATCATTGATCTTCCATGTAAGGATTGACAAAAAACACGAACCTTACACCATTTCCATTAAATTATAGACTTGGTTCCAACATTTTCGTACCTATATACTAGGTCGTGTCTAAGTACCAAGTTTTTCTTGTTATCTCTAAATGTTCCAATTTTTTTATATCTTTATTCCCATGTATAATATGTGATACAAGTTGAGCTTCCCAGACAAGGTTACATTACATGTGACATGTTTCCCAAAGTGTGAAATATTTTATTTCTTGTGAAGCTCTAGGGTTGTGGCTAGGGACCCCACACAAAATGTGTTCTTCAGATACACACAGTGGAATGAGGGATGTTCTAGAATCCCTCAGTTTCTATATACATATTGCGATTTTACTATGGCCTCCACAAATCAGGCCCTCAAAACATGGATCTAGGGGTTGAATAGCCTTGTCATCTATAGTTTCTAGAATCTAAACATCCAATTAGATCAAAAATCACTACAATAGCATCATCTCATAATCACATGTCAAAACATGAATTGTAAAAACACTAATTTGATCCAGATCATCCACCACCTTATTGATCATTGGTCACACCTCCAATCTCAATCCTCACCCACAGTATCAATTATTTTTGTTGAATAATGGTCACACAATGATTGGATACTTAGTATTCATCAAACCATCATCCAAATAAATATACAATGATAAAAATTCAATGAAATAGGGTAAAAATGAACAAATCATATATGAGGAAAAAACCTTGGACAAGTTCATGATGGACTTGATCTGTTTCCATTAGTATGAAAAATTATGAACCTGGAAGTAATCAAATAATATCAACCATAGTCCTACATTGATCTGTGAACCAATTTTTTCTAATTTAACTAGTTTTCTTGTGAAATAGAAAATCAAAATGGGATACATTCAAAGAATGAAAATTCCCTACCATGGGTTATGATTTATTATTTATTAGGAATGAATAAACATTATCATCATTGGTGAGATCTCCGAGTTGTATTTTCATTGTAGATCCTCAATCTGATGCCATTCTCTATGCCATCTTATAACATCACCTATCAATTTCCATGTATATATAGAAAACCCTGGGAATTTGGAATAACCAAATATTTATAGAGGAGAGATGTAGGATGCTATGTTAAAAATAATGAAATAAAAAATGAATGTATTTATTTATTTATTGTTCTTGTGATAGTAATTTACCAAAGGACATGATTCCAACTATGCTTATGTTGTTCCTTGAGTAAAACTGGCACTCTAGACTCAATGGAAGTATCTGAATTCTTATCAGAGTCCCCATTTTGGAGTGATTCCACTATTTCAAGAAAACTATTCAAATATGATATTAGTATATTGAATATTTTTATTAAATCATTTTCAGGCTCACCAAGTCTCATAATATCACATCATCTCAGCACCCATCTCCACAAATATTTTTATATATATTCCAATGATTTAAATGAAATAAAGATACATCTAATATATCTATGTTTGTTCAAAATAATTTTTCATAGAGGAAATATGGAAATTATAGTAGGAAGGAACCCAGAGGGTAATATCTTATAAAATAAGAAACCTAGATTGGTTGGAATTGGAATAGTTCAATACGGGATCAGTTGAGATATGCAATAAATGGTGATGGAATCCACGCAAGAGAGAATCCCTATTCACTATAAAGGAACATGTCTATAGTTGAAAATTTCATGAAATGGCACCCTCCAGCTATCAGTGAAACTTTAGATCCAGTTGTAGTTGAAGGATAGATCAATGATTTTAAAATATATTGTACGTGATTGTGTGTTTAAAATGTTAAAAGGAAACCATTTCCATTTATCATTTTGAATATGAATCTAATAAATGGTGGGATTTTTTTAGGAATATTATAGAGAAAGATGATCTTCATGAAACAAAATGGGACGCATCTTATAATATTTTCCATGAGAAATTTTTCCCTAAGGTTGTCCAACACAAGATGGAGAAACAATCCATGTAATTAAGGATAAAAGATAATGATTCAGTTTCCTTTTATGAATTATATTCTACAATGTTGGTCAATTACATTCCATATTTTATTTAATACCCTGATAATAAAATTGATAGTTTTTACTCAGGATTGAATCCAATTTTAGGAAGATCATTGGATGCATAAGAATTTAAAATTTATGATATTTTTTTCTATTATGATGATAAAGTGAAAATGGAGTTTTCTAGTAGTATATTCCTCAAGATGAAAAATATATTAAATTTTAATATTTCAATCAATGGAGAAGAAAATAACTAATAGGTCTAGTGGTAATCCCCTAATAAGTATCAAGTGGGGTAAAATAAATTTTAGGGATTGTTTTACAAGATAATATAAGTTTTTCTAGTTTGTTAATTTTGGAAACGGGGTTTATGAATGCAATGTAAAAGATATCTGATCAATACATGTATTGGGTAATAGATAACCATTCAACAATGAGGTGTTTCAATTACAATTAATTATAAAATTATTCAAATGTGTGTCTAAAACAAGTTACTAAAGATAGAAACCATTGAGAGAAATACAGAAATATATGGAAAACTATTTTCCTACTGATATAATTGATGTTGGTCCATCTAATGAAATAGTGGTAGTTATGTTACATGTTTATTTGAATTATTCCAACGCTCTATTTGACCCTAGAACATAACATTCTTTAATTTCTAATAATTTATCAGTTAAATTTCATGTACCACCACATGAAATGATCATATAACATTTCTTTAAAACTAAGTGTGGAAATATTAAGGCAATTGTGATTTATTGAAATATTTCTATTATTATTAGTGGGATGTTCTTTCCTAATTTTCTTTTGAGATTCTCATATAGTGTTTGATATTATTTTTGGAATGGATTGAAATTTAATTTATCATTATAAGGTATATTGGAAGGAAAAAAAATTATATTCAATGGTTCTATACTTTTTATAACCTAGAAAGAAGACATGAAATTTATTAGAGATGGTTTTGATTGATACTTTCCACATGTTGTTGAAATGAATGAAACTATTAAAATTAGATATTTTTTAAAAGTGGATGAATTTTTGGATGTATTTTTCAATTATTTTCTTGTTTTTATTACTAATAAAAATTATAGTCTGCTATTGACATATTAATTTATTCTAATCCTTTTTCAAAACCCCCATATCGAAGGACCCATGTAGAAAATTTGAAATTTAAAAATAAGTTTCAGGAGTTTACAGATAAAGATTTCATTCATCCATTCACTTAACTGTGATGTTGAAATTTTTTATTTCTCAAAAGTAAATATGGATCAATGAGACATTTAATTGATTATAGTGCATTGAATAACATCACTATTAAGAACATGTATCATTTTCATCATATAGATGATTTATCTTATCATCTCTAGGGAGAATATTATTTTTCTACGATTGTTCTTAGGTTAGGGAACCATTAGTTGATGGTGAAGGAGTAGGATATCCAAGAGACTATGTTTCAGACAACAGTAAAAAGTTATGAAATTTCAGTTATTCTCTTCAGATTGTCTAATAATCTATTTGTATTTATTGAAGTTCAAATTAGAGTTTTCAATGAGTTTTTTGATATGTTTTTTTGTTGTGGTTATTGATGAAATTTTTTTATATTTAAAAATTAATGGGGGTCATAAAAGACACTAATGTATATCATTAAATCCATAATAGAAAAGAAACTATTTGAAAAATTTAGTTTAGGTGGATTATGGTTGCATAAAATTTCATTCCGTGGACATATTGTTTCTACTGATCAAATAACTATTATCACTACTAAAATAAATGTTTTTAAATAATATATAAGGTTATAAAATATTATAGAGAATCATAATTTTCACGCAATAGTGGGTTACTACTGACAGCATATTGAAAACATTTCCCGGTTGTCAAGCCAATAGAATAAGATAACATGAAAAAGAGTTAAATTCATCTTGATAAAATAACACGATGATGGTTTCTAGGAAATAAAATAAATATTTTTGAACACTCTAGTGTTGGACCTTCCCTCTTGAAATTATGAATTTTTTATTTTATGTGATGACTCATTAATGGGCCTCAGTTGTTTCCTGATAATGAATTATTAGGAAATTGTTTATGCTTCAGGTCACCTAAAACCTCAAGAGTTAAATTATCCTACACATGATCTAGAATTAGATAATTTTTTTCTCTAGAATTTTATATGAAAAATTTTTATGGAATAATGTGTGAAATATATACTGATCATAAAATTGTGAAGTATATATTCACTAAAAAAGATTTGAACACGAGATTGAGGATATGTATGGAATTTATAAAGGATCAATACTACATGATTCATTTCCATCCTGGAAAATAAAACAATGTAATTGGTTCTTTTTGTCCTCAAAATAAAGCTAAATTAACCATGTCATGATTGGAATATATTCATTTTTTTATCATTTTATAAATTTTTCCTAGAGATTTTTCAAGTAGGAACTTACTCTAGTTTGTTTGAGATGTCAGTATATTCTTCTCTATCTGAAAGAATTAAGAAATCTAATAAGGAAGATAATGATTTATAGGAAATGGTATAATCTATTATGAAGGGTATATGTTTATGTGATTAATGTTGATTAAGAAGAAGTTATCATATTTATAAAAACATTATATGTTCCCTTCTATTCTTATTTGAGGGGCACATTCTTGAGGGAATCTCATAGTTCCCTTTTATTTGTTGATCCCAGAAGTATGGAGATGTATGATAACCATGGGGAGTATTATAGGTGGTATGGAATATAATGATATATTTCTTACAATATAATGAAATATTTGACTTATAAAAAAGTTAAATTATACCAATAGTTATCGAATTGTATGATTTAACATTTACTAGTACCAATGTATAGTTAGAAAAATATATCCATGGATTTTAGTTTGGAACTACCAAATATATCATGAGGTAATAATGAAATTTGGGATATTCTTGATAGACTAACTATGTATGTCCATTTCTTTCCTATTTGATATACTATGACTTTAGATCAACTTTCTAGATTGTATCTCAATGAGAAAGTTACATTACATGGAGTTCATATCTATATTATCATTATCTATAATCCAAGATTCACCTCTAATTTTTTTAATGATCGTTAGAAGTTGTTGGGTTCTGAATTTAATTCCAGTAATTATTTTCATCATTAATATAATGGGTAGTTTGAGTGAACGATTTAAAACATTGAATACATTATTTTTCATGTTAAATGGATTACCATGGAGTTAGGTGTCAAAATAATTCATTGATTATGTTTTCTCTTAATGAAAGTATTTATTCCAGCGTACAGATGGAACCTTTTTGAGGATTTATAGGGAAAGTGGTGTCATACACTAGTTTTTTTGGATGAATTTATATAATGTAATATAATGGGGAAAGAGTTGGTAGAGAAAATGGTTTAAATGTTAATGATTATTTTGAAACATATTAAAACATCTCAGAGGAGGTAGTAAAGTTATATAGATAACCATAGGAATTATCTGTACTTTAAGGTAGGTGATTATATTTTTCTTAAAGTGCCTCTATGAAAAAGTGTTATGTGTTTTTGTAAAAATTATAAGCTAAGTCCTAAATTAATTAGACCATATTAAATCCAATAAAAATTGGGATTAGTTGCTTAATGAGTGGAATTTCCTCTGATTTTATCCCATATACACAATGTATTTCTTATTTTTATGCTAAGAAAATATGTGTTAGATTCATATCATGTTTTGTGACCTAAGGTAGTACAGTTAGATAACCATTCTTTAGAAGAATAGGTATTATATATTCATGTCCATAAATATAAAGTGTTGTGAAATAAGTTGATTCATCAAGTTAAGGATTTATAGAAAACCCATATGGTTGGAGAAGAAACATGAGAATTTGAAAAATCTATGACAGAAATATATACCCACTTGTTTAATTGGTGTATAAAATTAAGTGGTTGAAATTTATAAAATCTGTATTAATGTAAAAACTAGACATATTAAAGAAGAAATTATTTTCATTGAAATTATTATTCATTAGTTTTATATTTACATTCATTATAAAAATGTTATGTGTTTTTTGAAAAAACAAGAATGAAATAAGTTTTTTTAACTCATTTAGTGTAAGGATTTATTTAAAATTTTAATTTAAAATTAAAGAAATATAATTTATATAAATGAATTTTATTTTAAATTCATCATGTCAAAATTATCCTGTGTTTAATTTTTTGGTATTTTTCTAAAATAAATTGAATTCAAAATTAATAGTCAAAATACCGTTTTTTTATAAAACATTAATTTTTTTAATTGAAAAGTAACCATAATATTTTTAATTTCATAATGAAATAATATAATCCTCATATATTTATAAGTTATCTAATTAATTATATATGAATCAAAATTATATGTAATCATGCTATAAAAATCATTTAGACATAAAAACACATTTTTTGGAAAATAGTTTTTCATCACGCTTTATATGATACTTATAAATTGAATTTATACCACATATAGAGATTGAATTTGGTAAAATGGATTATATATTTTGACTCGATAGAATCATATTATTTAATATGGTCAAATTATGTTTTGGGCATCATGAATAGTTAAAATATTAAAAAAATCATCACTATGGTAAAAGGGTATGTCGAGTTATGTTAGCTTAAAACTAAGTGATAAGGTGAAATTTATTCTTCTTAAATCATACTGGAAAAAGTTATCTAGAACCTTATAATCTTATTTTTTATATTTAATTATTTATTTATGGGACATGTTTCCATTGAGGTGACCAATATAATATTTTTAGTAATGAAAAATACTAAATGTCACCCTCTCCCTTTTAGAAATATCTTATTTGTTCACAAAGGAAACAATTCAAGTTGTCAACAAATATTAAAATTTATTTTGAGTATAATGAAATATTTTTCATTATATGAATTTATTTCTAATTTATTAATTATATAATTACCTTAAATGATAATGCAATGTGGACACATTATTTATTTAATTGGAAGTAAAATGATATAATTGATTTTTAAAATATTAAAATAAATATAATTCGAATGAGTTATTGTCTTCCAAAAACATGTGATAATTTTAAAATATGTGGGGTGTTTTAAATGTTTATATTATATTTATATGTTTTTAATGATGTTTTTCAGGTCGAATTAAATCCATCGTGTCAAAATTTCCATTAATGATATTTTTTTAATAAATAATGTTATAATAAATGTTCAAAATTCATAAAAAAAATTATCTAGGAAAATAAATGTGATATAGTCTATAATATAAACAATGGTCTATTTGTTGACATTTTCTTCCTTTTATGGAAACCTTCTTGACCCTTGAAGAGTAGAAATATTAATATTGTCGTAATTATCAAAAAGGGGTTAATAGAGGTGTAAAACAAAATATTGGGGTGAAAAAATCTCCTAAACATGACCATTTTTTATTGTTTATGATTATTTTTACTCAAACTCATCATATATTCTAATATTATAAATTTTTTACAATTTGAATATGAACATTTATTTATATATATTTAATATTTTAATAAATTGGACTGTCCCTCTCCTCTCTTATAAAAGGGAACATCCCCTCTTCTTTGATTAACTCTAAAAAAATTGTGTAGGGTAATCCCTACACATATCCATTATTTATATACCTAACCTTATACTGGATACTTTTTTATCATAAAAAAAACCTATGAAATCTTTTAGTGTAAACCTTAAGAGGTTATTCTAAGAAGTGTTATAGTTATTAATCAATTGTTAACAATTTATTTCTTCTTATAACTCCTTAAAAAATTCCTAAAATATTATAAAATAATAAAAAACAATGTATCATAAATATACTATGATTTTATTATGTTAATTTCTTTTCCTATATACATCTCCTCTACTATAAAATGTGAAATGAAACCATTATTTTCGTGAACGATGGACTATAACCCTGTGAACCGATGTAATTCATTTTCCATCACCTCCACTTAATTGTAGTTGTAAAGATGAATGTAATATATATATATATATATATGTATATATATATTATATTCATGAAATATTCACCATTGTTAAATTATAATATATCATTAACTTTATTAAATTTATATTCACTGAAAATTGCCAATTCCAATCAAGCATATGTGTGAACTATCACCTCTATAAAGCTAAGGGATTATTTTACCTCACCGCATAACATTGAGTATAAGAATAAGTATATTTAAAGAAATAATATGTTATTTATTGTATTATTATCATTACGTAAAACTAAAAAAAATTCTTTCATTAAATAATGATTATAAAAATTTGGAATTGATATTGATATATACGTATGGACTACCAACTCCGTGATTTGCACATATTTCATTTTATATAAACCAATATCATGATAGGTTTTATAAGTATAATTTATTTATAATAATTAAAATTATTTTATTCTAATTATTATGGGTATGATTTAATAATGGCCACTTTTACCATAGTCAACCTACCGATGTAATTTTGGACTTATGATTCGAATATCAACAAAACTTCCAGTATGAAATTTATTTATTAAGTAATTAATTATAAAATTGAAATAAAATTAATAATAAAAATTACAAAAATTCTTATGTAATTAAACAAATTACATATGTTTTATTGTTTTTGAAGATAAATAATGTATGAGATGGTTTGTATTCAATGTAAAGGACTTTCTTTTAAAAAATGTATTTTAATGATTCCCTTCTAATTATTTTATTCTATGAATGTTTCATATGTATGAACGTGCGGACTACCACCTCCATGAAACAATTTCTTCCATTATCTTATAAGCTCCTAACATGAATGGTGTTGAAAATAAATTTAATTTAAAAAAGATGATATTTAATATAGTAATATTATTTTAGAAGGATAATATATGACATTATATTTTTGAATATAAATAATAAATGATCATATTAAACTTCCCCACATAAAATGAACTTATTTGGGAACCATTTTTAATTTAAATAAATTTTTTGAAAACATAATAAACTATATAAATTTTATACTAATTTAATAATTATTTCAATACACTTATTAAAATATAGATTTTAGAAATATTTTATAAATCACATTTAACCATGGTTAGAAAACTAATAATGTCTCATAAAATTTGAATGAACCACCACATGTAACCATACAAAGTGAAAACTATTTAATAAATAAATACGAATTATAATAACTATACCATATATACTGAAATATAGATAAAAGTTTTCTAAATAAGTTTTTTGGTAAGATTTAATTAACATTTTAGGAATTTTAGAGAAATCACATAATGAATCATTGATTGAGGTAAGGGTTTATATTTATCAAATTTGATTTATTGAGATAATATTTGTATTCTACACTTATTCCCTTTTTATATTTAGATATTTACCTTGGGCATATTTTTATCATCGTTTCCCTATAATATAAGGGATTTATAAATCTTTAAAATGTTCTACCTTTATCATTTTACGATTAAAAAGATAACAATATAAAAATTGGTTTATTGAGTCAAGTTTTTTTCAATCTATGTATTGAAGCTAACATTTTTTAGTACACTGTTCTATGTTCCTTGATTCTTCCATTCCACTATTTTATAGTGTATCACATATTTTTATATTGGTTGAATTACATTTTTAAAACAAAAACTTATTTATTGGATGATTTCTTCCTAAAATTTATGATATTGTTTGGATTAATATTTGTCATTACAAATGAATTTTTATCATGTATGTTCATATTTTTCCATCCCTCCAATATTTTATTTTCTTATTTAAGAACCCAAATATATTTTATCTTCTATAATACTTTTATTTATCCATACCCCATTAAAAATTATTTATTTAATAACTATTTTGATGTTGTGGGTTTCAACGATGGTATTTAAAAAAATAAAAAGTGACCTTAACCCCCCCCCCCCCCACTCCCTGATACTTTTGGGTTACATTCCGTCTTTAATTCTAACCCTTATCCTCTATATTACAAATAAATTCCAATCATAAGAAAAGATTCCAACTATTTATTAAAAAGAAAAATAAGAATCAATAAGAAGAATAGATATGGAAGAACACAATTTCCCACATCCAACATAAAAAAATTACATATAACTATATGACATTTCATTCCCATAACTATACTCATCAGAAGTTTCTCATTCAGAATGAGAATTAACTTTCTTGTAGATCTTGATGATATCATCATTTTCCCTTTTATATACCTTAGAGGAGGATCTGGTGGTCACAGTCTTTAGCATATTAGAATATTCTTTCCTCGACCCTCTAATTATGGGGTAGAGATTAATCCCTCACTATCTATCATCATCTTCATTCTATGTGTAAAAATAATCTTAAATGAGGCTTTACCTCGACCCAAAAACATATGGTGTTTTTTATCCATCTCCCTTTCATTATATGATACATTTTATAACTTATTTTATATTTTCAAGGAGGTGTAAAGTTTTTGGATATCCTATTGATATTTATAGTTTTTTGAAGCATAAAAAATGTCACCATCCTTTGGATCTTGTTATATCATATCAGAGTCTCTCAATTATATGAAGCCACGCCCCATAAACTGAGGTTTCATGTTAAAGTCTCAAAAAACTAAAAACTCGGTGTCATTGTAAGAATTTTTATCATCAATAGCTTCCACATTTACTTCAACTTAATTATATTGAAAAATAAATATCCATGTTTCATTTTTAGATTATAATCCCAACATGTATCCTCCTCTCCACTTCTAACACAATTAGTATGAGACAAAATCAATTACATTTCACTATCCAAGGAATCCCCTGCTATCTCATTATAGGAATAATGAACTTTGCATTCCTTAGCATCAAAAAATCCTTCAATAATATCACTCATATCATCTATAGCATCTTGAATCACTATATCTCCTAGATAATTTCCCACATTCATATCACATTTCAAACTATCATAGATAGAAGTAACTTTTGGATTGAGAGGAAGAGATTTTTTTTGTTTTGGATCCTATATAGACTACATCACACAAAATTATAGTACTGGTATCTTAATTATGAGTTCAATCAGCACTAACCAATTCAAATCCCTTCAATTGATCCAATGCAATCCACACCCACAGATCTGCCTCGAATCGAAAAATACTCACCTAGGAATAGATTATTCTAATTTTCAATAAGTCCAAACTACTATTACATCAATTTATTAATCCAACATTCCCCAAATATATTCCCTAGTTTCTTGCATAAAGGACATAAATCACACCATGATTCAAACATAAATAATTATTTATAGTGGAACACTTCACCAATATAATCCCTTAAAAAATCATCAGGCATCTTTGACACATCAACTTCAAAAAAGATTCCCAATGAAATGGGATGGAATAAAAACCTAGTATTACAATAAGAACAAGATTAGATACCTATAAGATTTCCTAGATTAATAATTATTACTGTATTTTGAAAAAGAATAACATGTTTTGAAAATATTACCAATATCACCATGGTTATTGAATCTTGTTTCATATGAAAGTCATATGTTCATTTTATTAGAATAAAATGAGATCCATTGTATGTATGAGGTTTTTCTAAGCAAGATAGTATCAAATCATACTCTAAATAAATTATTATCATAATATTCTTGGATTCAAGGAGACCTATAGTCACGTACTAATATAAACCCCATGATACAATGATGAGGTAATAGAAGGAATCCCCAAATGTAAGATGATGTTTATATTTCGTTAGCAGTGTTAGATGCAACAAAGCATAAGCATCATTGAACTCCAAATTCGATATTGACAGCTATAGGGATCCATGGAATAGCTCTTGAACCTTCAAACTGGGTGTAATCTAAGGGATGGAAGGCATGAAATCAGGGACCAAGTAGGGGAGGAACT
Source organism: Viscum album (assembly GCA_963277665.1). Lineage (NCBI taxonomy): Eukaryota > Viridiplantae > Streptophyta > Magnoliopsida > Santalales > Viscaceae > Viscum > Viscum album. Next base: position 1,646,298,277 of record OY728120.1, read on the forward strand.
GAGAGGTCAACCACCATCAAAATTGTGAATGTAAATATTCGTCATAGTTTGACACATTCAAATATTATGTCTTTATATCCTGAGGACATAAAACAAAATAAGGGATGAGATCCGATGCTCGGTAAGTCCTATATAAAAATGAATATAACATGAGTAAATATGTCATAATAAATATGTTATAGTAGATAACTGAAAACACAAATCCTTAAATCAATAACTTGATCATAAAAAAAATATGGTAGGAATTAATGATGACAATATAATACTATTTAAATAATCACATGAAAATGGAAATTATTAATGGATATCATAACTATTCAAAAAAATTTATTTACATCAATAAATAACTATTTAATGATGTGGTACATAATTAAATACATCATAAACTTATTATAAATCTTTCATTCCTAGACATATTTTGTAAATGATTTAGACCTCATCTACATTCCCAATATAGTTTGTCTCATTAGACCTACTAATTTAATGAGGGTAAATAATGGTCAAAACCAATAACTTAATATATAAAATTATTTCATCATAAGGAATGGTATAATAAAAAATTCAACACATAATCAATATAAACATTTATATTGTAAAACTAGCATATAAAATTTACTATTTTCCCAATCAAACCGATCACAAACCATTCAAGGAATGAATAAGGATGATATATTTACAACATATCCACAATGGAGTATATATAAAATAAAGCGTTATTTTCATTGATGAATTGAAATTACATAAAAAGATAAATAAATAAATTATTTAGGACAATAAACTCTTCACATTAAAAATCAATTTTGAAATCCAAAAAACTCCTAAACATTTGAAAAAAAATTCTTTAAAAAGAATAATGTAAACATATAAAGGAATCATTAATGTAATATGTGTTCATGATGTTGTAAAAGTCTTCTCATATTGTATATGTTAAAACAAATATTCCTTTCACATATTCTTTAAATGTTCAAAAATTATCTCATTTTGAAAATTTGAAAAAAAAAATTTCCTTGAAATTCAATTCATAAAAAGAAAAAAAATGGGTAATATGCCTTTAATAAATAATTGGATAATATTAAAAACATTTATTAATAATTTTAATTGAAATAGTAACATGGGAAAAAATATTCCCAACAGAGTTCAAAAACAAATTCAGTTTTCCTTGATATAATATTTTCATATATTGAGTACTTAATGATGGGAAAATGAATGTAAAACAATTTATGTATTGAATTAACCAGATAATAATAAATTATATTGTATTTAAGATATACATATCATAAAATTAACCTATAATATAATTAATCATATATAATCTCAAATAATGATGTGATTGTTATATAATCCCCCACTACTATGGTAACTTTTCAATCTGGACCCTAGTTAATGAAATAACATAGAATAAAAAAATAAAGACCATAAATATAAAGAGATTCATGATATAATATAAAAATGGTATAATATATAAACCTCATAAAATTAAATTGCTACATAATAAAAATTATCTTTCAAATGAGGGGAAATTGTGAGGAAATATCTTACAAACATAATACAGTTGAAGTGAAAACTAATGAATGAATTGATTTTGTCTGTAAAATTCTAATCCAAATAAAAAAGTTTATATAAAACATAAAATAATCATTACTCATTACACACATAATACTATAATATCAATGACGGTGTAGAAGTAATGTAACCCAATGAAAAGAAATTGAGTTATGAAACCCCTAACCTCTAGTCTAACATATCATGTACATTTTTCAACTTCATTAAAAATAAAATTTTGATAATTATATAATTTCATAACAACATTTTTCATTTTTATTATTCATTTTATTTTATTTATTACCATGTAATATTTAATAAAAAAATCCAATAAGTTCATGTTGATCATTTTGATGATATTCGGTCATATATCGAAATTGAATTTAGTAGGATGAATATGGTAAAAGTGGTCATTATTCCATCATATCCAAAATAATAATTATAAAATACTTATAATTATTATACAAAAAATTATACTTTTAGAACCATTCATGAAATATTGTCATGAAAAATGAACTATGTAACAGTCGTGGAGACTGTAGAAAGTATGTGTGCAAGAATAATGCTTCCATTTTCCAAAAATCATGATGGAAATAAGTTGACTGTTATTTTATCTTCCCAAAGTGGTAATTATTTCATATTATATAATATTATTTCTTTGAATATACTTATAAATACCTCCCATTTTATAGGGTATTTAAAAAATTGACATTCCTTCATGGAGGTGGTAATCCATACGTGCGCTTGGCAATGTTATCATCTCCCAATGAATGGAAAGGTAAGAAAATATATGATATAAAAAATTTAAATAATGATTACAATTTATTTAATATCATATATATATATATATATATATATATATATATATTAAATCCTTCATCATAAACTGTTATGAGAGGAAATGTTGGAATATTAATTACATCAGTAAGTGAGATAGTAGTCGTCCATACACATGAATGATAGTTTCATTTCTCATTTTACTCAAGAGGAAGTCATATAGTATATCCCATTAACATAATAAAAAATAATTATATTTAAGATACTATTTTTATTATATCAATATGTTTGAAAATTATTTGAATGAGTTGGATGAACAAATAAAACAAAAATGCTCGGTTACGGATGATACATGTTCTTGGGAAAACCTCTTAATGTTTTCAACAAAACCCCTCTTGTAAGGGTTTAATAATTAAAAAAATTCCTATAAGAAGTGTAAAGGGAAGTATGTAATGTATTTCGATACGTATTGGATAATCTAAAATACTTTTTTATTGTTAAAAAGAGTGTAGGGAAGTGTTCCTTTTATAACTGAGGGGATGGACACATTTGGAATTTCTTAATGTATGAAATTTTTATACTTTAATTTCATATTTAAATGGATCCAATATGATGTAAGTTAAATATAGGAAGAACATTTTTTAAAATCATAGCACCAAATAAAATTTTTATATGTTTTTTTAGGTTTCTACTATTATCACTTTGTTTTGATCCATGTAAATCCTTTTTAAAAATTACACCGATAATGACGTTTTTACTCTTTATAGGACATAATATTTACTATAAAAGGAAACTTTTTGAATAAATGGACCATATAATATATTTTTATAAAAATAAAAAACACTTATATAATGATAGTATTTTTATGAATTTTAAATCATTTAATAACTTAAAATTTAATATAAAATACCATTAGTGTCATTTTTGACACTATTCATTTAATTTGACATTATATACATCAATAAAAATGGATATTTGGAATATTTAATTTTAAATCATAAATAATATGATATATTCATATTTTAAAATTATGGAACACTATAACTCAGTCAGATTATATTACATTTAATATTTATAAAATAATTTCTTTTATTTTTCTATTTATTATTGAAATAGTATGTTTTCATTGCATAAGAGTTTATGGTAGTAATATAATATCTAAAAATTATAAATATATCACTATATTTAAAAATATTTTTTATTCCAAAAATTATAATTAATATTAATTCAAAACATTATTTTTCCCCTATGTGAACACATAAGATATATTAAAAAGTCAGGAAGCTACATTTTTTTCTTTACATAAAATAGTATATAGGTCGCTTTTATGAAAACTATCCCATAAAAAATGAATCTCAATACTAAGATTATATGTATTTTAATACATTCTTCCAATAATACTTAAGATGATAAATATTTTACTTATCACTCAGTTTTACCCTTGGTTAACCATATTTACCCTTTTACTATAGTAACGATTTTTTAGGGTTTTCACTATTCATTATGAAGAAAAAGTAATTTTTCCTTATTAAATAATTTTACCTATTATGATTCTTAATATGGGATAAATATTAAAAAATTCAATATCTATACGTGATATAAATTCATTCCATAAGTATCCCGTAAAGCATGATGAAGAATAATTTCCTGAAGAAAATTCCTTTATAAGTTTAAAAATATTTTTATACCAAGATCACATATAATGTTGATTAATATTAAATTAATTAGATTATTTCTAAAAAAAGATACTTACATTAATTTGTGATCAAATTTATTATATTATTAGTCTTTTCAATGAAAATAAACGATACTTTTACAAAAAATATGAATTTTTCATTATTCTTCAAGAAATCAATATTTTCCAAAAAAAATCCCACATTATAACAATGATTTTTTTTTACAATATTTTTTTTAAAATGAAAGTTAATTTTTTATTAGTATGTTTTCTAAAACTTTAATAAATTAATTATATAATGTTTCACAAAAAAAATTAATAAAAATATGATTGATGAAAAATATATTTTTGAAGCATTTAAAGACATTACTAAATAATTGAGTAAATATTTTTCAAAATACTTTCATTATCTATAATATTTTTACTTAAATTTTATAATTTTCTTATTACAAATCATACCACTAATTTTAATTTCTAGTTTGTAGATTACATGTTTAAATATTATAGTAGTATATCATGGGTTTTTTAAACTCAGGGTTTCATGTAACACAGGCTATCTAAGAAATAAAATTATTCTAAATAAAAATATATTATAAAATATCTGGGTGCTAGGATCTTCCCCCTTAAATAAATTACACCATAATAATTTTATTTCAGTAATCAATGTTCTAACCCTTTTTAGAAAACCCACATTGTACATATGGATAATAACATTTCTTTTTTAAAAAGATAGAGGAAATCATAAAGGTCACCTGAAATATCATGTTTTAGATTTCCTAAAAATTCAATGCTTTAGTTGGACGTAAAATTAGATGTGGAAGAGAATACCAATTTATAATTACTAATATAGAGTTATATAATACACAATCTTAGGAATCTTAATAACCACAAAACTATCAATCAATGTGGGGTTAAAATATCACCAATTCTTTCGAAATTTAGACAATAGGACAATATTTCTATTTCAATATCCCTTTCCTAGAGTTTGGGAATTAATTTACAATCTATTAAAATAAAATAAGTAAATATAATTACTTGAAAAGTATAATTTCATCCATTAATCAATTTCCACCAAAATTTCATCTTCTTATCCTAGTGATAAGTCTTCATGATGAATTGTTTTAGGCCTGGAGAAATAAAATAAACATCTAAAAGAACACATAATACCTATATTAATAACAATATATTTATCTTATCTTTAAGAAAAACAAAATTTTAAGCACAATTAAGATAATACATAAAATTAATAAACCATAATATTAAGAAATAATATCTTAATTTCCAAAATTACACAATAAAACCAAAGGTTTAACATATATCATTACTTAATTAAATAACTCTATTTCCCAATTAAACTAAATAACCTCAATAAGAAAAAATCATTTAAACTCAAAGGTAATATCATACCCTTTATTTTACATCCCCAAAAACATTATAGGATTCTTCCTAAAAAATCTTTTATTTTAATCTTAATGGTTATATAAACCTCAACCAAATAAACTATATCTCAAAATATCATTAATCCCATGAATACCATAAAATATAAATAAATTTTGATCATATAAAATTTTTCTCACAATAAACATAATATTTATCCATCAGACCATTTAATTAAAAAAAAATTCATGCTAACTATGAAATCATATAGGCTAGTGGTAGGTGTTTCACCATTATCACCCTTCTGCTTTGGGTTCAAGCCCGGTGGCCATACCAAATGTGATGGGTTGTCACCCAGCATAAAGGATATCATTTTTCTTAAAATATATTAATATAATTCCAATAATTTTCCAAAACAGTTGAGGAAAATGCACAAAAATAGAATTAATCATCAAATCCATTTTTAGTCCCTTGATTATCTATATGATAAAACATATGTTCCCATATTTAAATAATCCTAATTTAATTCATTATCAAATTTTATAAAAGCCTTAAACGTTATCAATAACATTAAACATACATCCCAAAAATAAATATCATTATTCATGAGATAACCTTTTCCATAAAACATATACTAAACCAAAGGGTGGTATTCTAATAAATGCCTCCCAAAAACCCTTAATAAAGTAAAATACCATCACACAAAATCTCCAAATGGGTATATATTCATTTAAACATGTGATCCACATTATAATTATCATCCCAAAAAAAATTAGATTTATCCCATATCACAATGTCATTTCATATGTTTCCATTGGCTCTATTGTTTGATTCATCATAATGGTTCATAATGAAATGTTAATTAACCCAAGAATAACCCCCAAGAGTGGTATATTAGTTTCATAGTAAGGTTTCACCAACTATAGAATACAATTATATCTAATGTATACTTGACCCACTCTTTTTTAGGGTTATTACACCATGATTAAATAGTGCCAAAATAATGTTCACTTTTTGAATCCAAATAGGTATGTATTCCTAGAAAAAGTACAAAAAAATTTCCTTATTTGATTTTGTTAACCTATACATAGACTTATCCTAAAATATAGTCAAAGGGTTATGTTCCATAATCTATGTTTTCCTAAATCTAGTTCACAAGGTTTCTAATAAACTTTCTCTATCACCAAAAGTAATATCCCAAACCCTAGTTTCCTAAAGTAAGTGGTTTTTTTACATTGGTGTAAGATAAAAGTGATCATATACTAATGGATCAAATATTTTAATAGTCATTATAATCTAAATATACACTAGAATATCAAATTACATTTAAAAACTTAAACATAAATCCTTGTGAAAGTAAAAAAAATTATCCATCAACTCATCTAATGATTACTTCTTTATATCTCGGTGAAAGGAAAAAACGTTTGGTCTCTAATTATTAGTATGAGATACATACTATGGAAATTATCTTATGTAAATAATGGATAATAAATATTTTAAGGTATATAACTGAAAACACATTCCATTTAATCAATAACATGAGCATGAAAAAATAGATTGAATAAATTATGATCAAATAATGACATTAAAATAATCAAATGAACTTGAAACATATCCATGGATATCATAACAACTCAAATAATCACATGGAAATCAATAAATATTCTCATTATGATCGAATGCATAATGTAGAACATAAAAAACATAACATCATGTCTTTTTCCATGATATATTACATAAATAGGTAAGGCCTCAACCAAATACCCAAACAAGATTATCTCATGACACTTACTGATGCCTCAAGAGGCTATGAAGGGACCCACCCATCACTTAATATTTCAAACACACTAATCATATGAATTGAGAGAGTAATAATGAAATACATTTTCAATATAAAAATACATATTAAAAACAAGAATACGAAATGTAAATATTTCCCCAGTTAAATAGATCAAAATTCATCCAAATAAATAATAAGGGTTGTATCATTTTAAAATATCCTCAGTATAGTATAATTAAAATAAAGGGTTGTTATAATTGATGAATCAGAATACTATAAATATATTATTAAAACAATCATGTTGAAAATACCCATTTCACATTGAAAATAACTTCCAAAAAATAAAACATTCATTAAATATTATGAAAAAAATAGTAAAAATAATAATTAAATCATGTGAATTTATCATTAAAGCCTTGATAAATCATTATTTCAAAGAATTTTGTTCATGATGAGTACATTAAAACCCTGATTCCTTTCACATTTCTAGTAAAAGATCATAAATTACATCATTCAGTAAATGAAAAAACAATATTCCTTGTAAAAAAATTTGTAAAAATAAAATCATGTGAAATTTTTTGTTAATATATTATTATATATAATTAAAAATATTATTTAAAACATTTTAATGAAAATATAGGAACGGAGTAAAATGATTCCTGACATAGTAGAAGAATAAATTTCATTTTATATAAAATATTATTTTAATATCTTGAGTACATAGTTAGAGTAAAATAAAAGGAAAACATGTGATTTCAAGTATTAACCAATGAAAATTTAATATATATTGTGTTTAAGATACAAATATTAAATAATTTCTATAGTGGATACTTAAATATAAATAATAAAAAATAATGATGAGATTTTGGAAAAAAACTCTTACCAATTTGGTATGTTTTGAATCCAAATCCCCATTAAATAAATAACATAAAATAAAAAATTAACCACCATTAATATAGATATATTTATGATATAAAATATAAAAGGGGTATTAGATATACAATATTAAAATAAATTGGTGCATAATACCAAATATTTGTCAATATAGTAGATGTCGATATGTAATATCTTACAATGATCATACCATTTAAGAAATAATTAATAAATGAATTTATTATTTATATAAAAAGTAAATACACATAAAATAAGTGTAAACACAATATAAAATAAAAAAATTCATTAATTGCATTATCTTAGAATATCAAAGATTATGAAAAAGTAATATAACCAAATATAAATAAACTGAGTTATAAAACATCCTACCTTATGTATTAATCAACATGTATGTTACTTATATTCATAAATAATATTATAATATTAATTTTTATACATTATTAAGAACATTTTTATTGTTTTTATTAATTTTTTTATTAATAAACATGTTATATTTAATTACATGGGTAATTAAGTTGATGTCGGATGTTTTCAAGATATATGTTCCATATGTCCAAAATGACTTTGGTAGGTTGACTGTGTTAAAAGAGATCATTGTTACATCAACTACATAATAATAATAATTAAATAAATATAATTTTCAAAAATTAATTATTACTTCAAAACCATGCTTGGTTTATGGTTAAGAAAAATGAACTATGCTAAAATAATGGAGATAATAGGTCGTACGTATGAATGAATAACATTTACATATATCAAAGATCATAATGAAAATAAGGCATTCCATATTTTATCATTAAATATTGATAATTATATTTTAAATTTACTATTATATATATATACTTATATGTATCATCTATGTGATGCGGTATTGAAAAAAAATCACATCACTTCATGGTGTTTGTGATCCACATGTATGTACGAGTGATGTTTTCATCTTTCATTGAATGGAAATGTAAGAGAATAGATGATATATTACTTGTATATAATGATAAAAATGTAATTAATATAATTTATATATATACATTTATTCACTCATCATAAACATCCATGAGAGTCATTGATGGTAATTAAATTATATTGGTTTGTGGGGTGGTAAGAATTTAAGGTAATTATATAATTGCAAATAATAATAATTAAATTTCTATCATGAAAATAATTTCCTTATGCTCGAAATAATGATTGATATTCATTCACAACATTATTTTTAACATATATGAAAATAATAGAGATATTTAAATGTAATAATGAGAATTTTGGTATTTTTCTTTTAATAAAATGTTATATCGGTCACTCTCTTGGAAAAGTGTCCCATAAACAAATATATTTCAATCCTACAATGATACAGGTCTAAATTCTTTCATCAAATATGATCAAAGATGAAAATGGTTCCCTTTTACCATAGTGACAAATTATTACTATTTTTACTATTAATTTTAACAAAAAAATATGTTAACAAAATTAAATAATAATAGTTGATATAATCTCAAATATTGAATAAATTTATCCAATTTAAATATCTATAAGTGGTATAAATTAATTTTATAAGTCTTCGAAAATACATGATGAAAAATAGTTTTTTCAAAAAAAAATGAATTTTATAGTCTAAAAGTATTTTTATAACAAGATCATGGATAATGTGATTCATATATAAATATTTACAATAATTATAAATAAAGGATAATATTTTTTAATTTATAATCTAATTCAAAAATTTTATGGTGTTTTTTCATGGAAAATAAATTAATGTTTTATAAAAATTGATATTTTTCACGATTCACCAAAAACCATTATTTTAAAAAAAATCTAAATATTTCACCCAAAATTAATTTTGACATGATGATTTTAAAAATTAAGTTCTTTTTTAACAATAAAATTTCTTAAAAATTTAGAAATTAATTATTTTTTTCTCACAAATGTAAAAAAAAATTGATAATAAATATATTTTTTGAAGCATGTAATGACTTTACTAATAGTTGTGTCCTTAATTACCAATATATTTTATTTTAACAAATTATGTAAATATGTTTATTAGAATGTGGTTATTTTTATTAATACATCCAATTTTAACAATTAAGTTCTAAAATTCATGTTTAAATATTTAGTAATATGTCACAGTTCTTTTAAACTAAATGTTGTGTCTAACACAAGCTATCTAAGAATTAAAATTTATGTAAAAATAAATATATTCTAAAATTATATGTAGTTTCACTTATTATTTATCACACCCCAACCCCAAATACACTTTTATCTTTATTTTTTTCTTTGTCTTTGATATTTTCTGTTGGGGTTTGGGTTGAGACCCCAGTAAAATTATAGAATGTTAAAACATTTAGGTGTATTCTGGTTTGCGTCCAGTTGGAACATGGTATGGAAGACTGTGAGACCTACACTACGATCGAAATAATAAACACCAATTAAAGGATAAAATTTTAAATTGAAAATAAAATAAAATGTGGGTTTAACAAAAAAACCCAAGGAAAGTTGAATATTAATAATAATGATGAAAATATTAAAGTTATTGTTATTATTATTATTATTATTAAAATTATCATTATTATTAGTGTTTTTATTGTAATTATTATTATTAATATTAATATTATTTTTATTTTTATTGTTACTAAGATTATTATTAATATTAACATTGTTATTATTATGACTAATTTATTTTTTATTAGATCCCTAATTCTACCCGGACCCCCCATCCCTTCCCTCTCTATGTATGTGTCATGTACACCCCACCCCTCCCCATGTGTTATGTTCCCGAACCCTAAAAAGAATCAGCATCCTCATCTCAAGTGTGATCTCATTCTGCAGCGCCCCCTTCTTGCGTGATGTTTTCTGATGGTGCCCCTACTTGTGAGACCCTATTGGCAGCGCCCCTCCCTGCTCGTGTGACCTTCTACAGTGTGAACCAACCATATAATGACCACCCTCTCTCTGTCGCGACCCCTATCTGGTAGCCATACCTCACCGCGGTGCGACCAACCTCTCATCTTCCCCCCTCCAGTTCGTTTTTATAGAATTTTTTGGGTTTTCTTCATCTTGGTCAAGCCCTAATGGTAGGGGTTCATGGTTTTCTATATTTTCTTGAATTCTAGGATGTGTGGTTCATTCTTTTTTGTGTACTCTTCTGTATCTGGGAGATTAATTGAATCTGCACATGTTTGAGGTAGGAAAATTCATGTTTTTTATTTTTTATTCATTTTTTTTATTCATGTGGATTTTTAAAATAGTATATAAATGTGACTCACATGCTTTTGATATTTTTTATTGTTTTTTTGTGTTGGTGAAAATTTTTAAATCTGAGTTTTCAAAGGATTTCTTATATGTGACTATATGTATATGCATTTAAGGTGTTTGATAAATTTTCTATTGTTCTATAAGTATTAAACGAAGCCCTTGTTGTGTTAATTTAACCTTGAAATTTTTTGGTATGATATTATCAATTGTATTGATTTGGATTAATGTGAAAATTGAGTGCCTTTTTGGTTTAGAGGTTAATGTGAAATATTTGGAAAGAGTTTTCATGGTTTTAATAGATGGTTAGTTAGATTCTTAAAATTCATTAGAATTTATGTGTCAGGTTCCGTGAGTGGTTTCTTAAAATAGTCTCACATCTAGTTTTCAATGTATGACCCATTTTTTAATTGAAATGTGTATTGGATGTTTTGATAAGTATTTGGCTCTAATTTTCATAAATGTTTCATTGGTTTTTGAATCACATCTTGGTTCCATTGTTTGATTACTTTTATATTTTGGTCTTATGGTTTATATGAGTCCTTGGCTTTATTCTAAAGGTGTTTTGGTCTTGGACACCATAATTTTGTATCCCTAATAATTGTTACAGTGGGTTTTGAATGTATTTAAGGGTGCACACGCATATACTCAGGTATGAATATATATATCCCTTGTGTGTGTTCCTCCATGGTTCAAGGGACACATTCATTGGGCTAAGGGTATATATATATATATGGATGTTCATGTTAGTGGGTAACTGCTTGAGTTAGGAAGAATAAACTCAGTTCTCCATTGAGGTAGTTCCCCTATACCATTACATTTAAATTGAATTCCTTAATTTATTGGGTTTTTTAAAAAGAATATTTTTTATATTTAATATTATATGTATTCTATTAAAAGTGATACTGATTCTTATTTTGGTTATTCCTTTGTTTTTTAGGTTCTCTTTAAGTGTTGACATGTTTATTTTTCATTAAAATACGATTCCAAGATTTTTTTGAATGCATAATGTTTTAAATGATTAAAAGTTGTTTTTAAAATGGTTTTGGGTTTGTTTAGGGTATTTTAAAAACAATTGGTCTGTATATTAGTTGTTAAAGATGAATTAAATGAATATGGATTATTGTGTGATTTTAAAAAGGGAAAATTCCACAATTTGGCAGGTTGGGAAAGGTGTGTGTTCTTTGATGTGATTTCATGCTTAAATAATGATTTATCTTTCTGAAATGGGTTTCTTGTATTTGAGCATGGTATCATATTGTTTTAAAATGTTTGAATTCTGTATTGTTAATTGTAATTTCAATTGGATTTAGAACTCTAATGTCTTGGGTGAGCTTTTTTTCTATTGCTAAGTTATTCTTTATGAAGTAATGAGGCATGTTTGACCCCATTAAAATGATTTTTAAAAATAAAAACCCCATATTGAGGCATTCACCATTGTTTTAGTAACATGAGGTGTATGTTAAATTTGTTATTTTTGATATGTTTCTAGTGAATAGGCTTTCGCATTATTTGGTGACTTATAAAGGGGGGTGCGCTCAAGGAGGGAGATCAGTTGTGAGAAGTTGGATGTGTTTTTGAGTAAAGAAAATTATAAGTTTAAACATGTTTTCTTGATAAAAAATCAACACTACATGAAATATAGCACATGGGAAACCTATGTATATTGGTTGGCGGACACGGACTAGTACAGTAGATGATACGGATGTGTTTTATCCCAGTTTCTTCTACAAATATTGACTCTTAAAACATTAACTAAACAAAATGATGATTTATTTTAGACAACTAGGTTATGTGTGTGTTCCCAACTACTGGATCGGGAATAAGAACATAGTTCATTGTAGTTTTTATACCAAGTTTCACTTATTTACAATTTCCAATGTCCCTAACTAACACTAGCTATATAGAAATTTTCCATAGTGTTTGTTAAGTGATTTTCAATTCTGGTGTTTCATACTTGTTCCCTGTTTTGTAAAAACCTTATTTTTAATTTAAATTGGTATCCATTCAATTTTAAAATTTAATATACGATTTGAACCTATTTTGACAAAAAAAAGTTGAATAGAATATCTTTTCTTGAAAATGCATTCTTGTTACATGAATTTGAAAAGAATTAAAAACATAATTTTATTATGTTTTATTTTCAAAATGGCATGTTTTGGACTTCCTTTAAATAGTATGGTAATAGGGTGTTGTTGTACTCTATCATTCATTTTGATCATGTTGGTTCTCACACATAATTTATCTTTTTATTTTTAGGGTCTAGTTTTGGATCTCTCTTGTAGAAAGTGTGGTTTATGTTCTGTGGTGACCCATGAGGTCACTTTAGGTTTGTCCAGTTACCTAGTTTATTCCTTTTTATGCTGCTAGTTTGTTCATTTCATCTTCTTTTATTTATATTTTTTTCAATTTATTTTTATTTATCTATATTTTCTTACTTGCCAAATAATTCCCAACTCATTTATATTGAAGTCTGGAAGAAGTTTCTACCCCATGGGGATCAGGAACGCCCTTTGGGCCATGCTACGGACCAGATCAGGTGACCGATTTAGGGTCAGCCCGGGTTGGATCATGACATTTTTTTATGGAAAACCCTTCATGATCAATTCTTTTTTAAACAATAATAATAATATCCATCACCCATTAAAATATCTTATACTTATTTCATAAAAGATCACCTAAGTGACCCATTATTTTTTAACATCACCAATATATCTGAGGAATATATATACATTAGAACTCAATTTTTTGGAACTATTTTTATTTAATAGGAACATAAGAAATAATTTAATAAATTCTTCTCTTTGTACTCCATTTGATATATCCATTAATTATAAATTGATAATATATTATGAAACTCACTTTTGTCTCATGGGTTTTATCATGATTATGATATATGTACGGTATCATTCCAACTTATTCCACATATATGCATTTAAATGTTTTTAACATAAAGTTTTATCTTTGATAGTTATCTAATTCATTGGGTAATGATTTCATCCCATTAGATACCACATACAGTGCTTGATCATTTAGCCTATGAAATGATGTTATATTTACTTAGTTGAATTATTTAACTTATCCTTGTGATAATGTATTTTATGTTGATTCCACATATTTATGATCCTATTAAAATATGATATCATTATCTTATACCATGTTTTAATTATAATTTCTCACTCTTATTTAGTGATACATGTTTTTTCCAATTGATATTAATGTTTCACTATCATTAATTATATATAAATTTTTATATAGAAATCTAGGATAAACAAGCCATATTTTAAACATTTCAATTGAATTAGACAATTTTCTATAGAAATAATAATACCCCATGAACCTATAGGTTCAGTTTTTTGGGAGACTAACTATATAAAAATCTTATATTAGTATACTTACAATCACTTCACCTCAAATTCTCCATACTAAACCATATTTAAGACATCTATTTAGTGAGAAACATCCTAAAACCCAATGAAATATTAGTATAAGAAAGGGGTGATAAAAACTTATCTATAATATTAGAACGAAAATTCTTTCAAGGATGAGTTTATAAGAATAAGTGAAAATAAATGAGACTAATGGAAATATCATGGCATCATTTGTGATAATGATAAGATAAATATGATATTCTAAATATAGGGGATAAGAACTTAAATACACAATAGAGAAAAATGGAATCATAATAACTATAAATTTCTTAAAATAATTTAATATAATTATTTAATAAAAATATAATAATATCTTAATTAATAACATTATTTATCCTTTTCACAAACATTAACATAGGGAAACATTACTTTTATAAACAACCCCCATAAGAGCCAATGATTATGAGCATCAATAATGTACTTGTGAATACCCATCCTTTAATATATAATATATTAACCAATGAATTAAACAGTGATATAGGACCCCACCCATCATTCATATATACTTATAGATTTCACATAAAAGTAATTCACTTCTAAAATCATTCACTTTTCAAAAAAAAAACCCATCTAAATAAAAATGGGTTTCATAGAACTTCCAAATGGAATAAAATAACATTATGAACAAAATTGATTGATATCAAAAGGATGATCAACAAAAATAATCACAATATAAAAGGAGAATTTTCACCTAAATATATAAAATAACACCATTGGTAATATATCATTTTATGATAATGGAAACCAAATCATGAAAAGTTGATTTCTGAAATCATTTTTCATTCGTCTTTCTAAACATTATAGTTATGGGTGTCATTTCAAAATTATAATTTTCTAAAATAGTGAAAAAAATCTACTATGGGAAATGGATTTAGATAAAAAACATTAATCTTATGAAATGGGAGAGAGAAAAAAATTCAACATGGAATGTTATGGATGAATGAAGTTCAATAAAAAAGATTATAACTCTATGAAAGATGTTTGACTTTTGAAATCCCTTACATTTTTTCATGATTTAGAAAGAAGTGTACTAAAATTTCATATAATAAAAATAAACATATTAATTTCCTATTTTGGAACCTTATTGATATACATTTCCTTTTATAATCTTCATCAATTACAATTATCTTGAATTATTATATTGTTGTAATCTCTTTTCAACATCTGGTGTTAATAATCTTGACCATTTTAAACTATGTTCACAAAAATTATGTATGTCATCTTTATTCTCCAAACTTTTATCAATAAAAACTACTAAATTTACTATAAATTATGTTTTATAATGAATTATTGTTATATAATTCATATACATGGTAGTTTTAGTCATGTTTCGTGAACATTAAAATGGTGATGAAATAGTTTTAGGTTCTTCACTAATACTGATGGATTTCCTTATAATAATCAATAATAATGTTTATCCCTAAATAACTATGTGTATTATATATCAATAAATTTTTTTCATATATGATCAAAATATATAACAAAAATCTTAAGTTGATAGTGATTAACTGAATGCATTGTCTCATGGAGACGAAGTCGGCATGTACGCCTTGACGATGATTTCATTTTTTAAAGGGTGGAAGAATGGGTAACATGGTCCATAATTTTAGGTACTATAATATGACATATATATATATATCATAAATATTTATTTAATTATATTTTTATACCATCTATTTTTGGTGATGATGGAAGATAAAACATGTTTCTTTGTGAAGGTGATCATCTGTACCTATGCAGGATTCAAAATTTATTTTGGTTTAACGAAAATGGATAGTTGGTTAATGATTATAACATAATAGTATAATAATAATATTTATGTTATAAATTTATTATGGTGTAATGAAATTTTATAGAGTTTAATTTCACATATGGATATAGAAATGAGAAATTTGTGGTTAGAAATTTATATCTCACTTCTTGGATTATCTCCTTTAGAAAGGAAGATAAATCATTGAGGGATAGTATTTTCATATTAATAGAACCAATTTCAGGTCTTTCATAATTTTTAAGGGGTTATTGGGTGGATTTGCGGTAGAAATAAGTTGGTTTTTGTGTGTGGGTAAGTGATAAGAGGAGTTCCCATTTTATAAGTTAAAAGGGGTGGAATTTATTTAAATACCCTAAAAATTTTTATAATGGGAATTCTATATCAAAGAATGATAATAAAAAAATGGTAAATAGAGGATTGGGGAAGGGTTAAGATTTATTAAGGCCTCAAACACCCATTCACACACATGTTTTATACTTTATTGTGGTCTTTCCATCTTGGTTAAAATATTTTTATCCCTTTTGATTTTTACTATGAAAATTGGGTTCTCAAATGTAATTTTTCATTTATGAACAAATATAAAATATGCCCTTATTAAATAATTTGTGCTTAATGATTATCAATTTGAAAAACTAAAAATATATTATTTATATAAAAGTGATGACATTAAATTTTAAAATAATAAATATATAATGTATTCAAAATGAATTTTTTTGGAAAAATATAATGAAAGTTCTAAAATTCGAAATATGGGTTTACAAATTAAAATAATTTTTTTAAAATTATAATATCCGTAATGAAATACATATTTGGTCCTATAAAAATGTTTTACGAATTTAAAAATTTAATTTTATATACAAATAATTTCATATATGTCATGTTATTTATAAAAATTGTATTTTTCACTATTCACTTATATTAAATTTATTTTAAAAATCCCAAAAAAATCATAGGTCAAATGTTTTTTGATATTTTCAGAATGTAATTTAATTTTACAAATTAAAATTCTAAAATTTATATATTTAACATTTAAATAAAATAGAAAAATATAATGACACATTATTTTTATAGGAAACAATTTTTGGTATATTAAATATTCTTATAAAATCAGGGATAATCATAAATATACCCAAAATAAAAAATATAAATTTTAAAAATTAATTCTTATGGAATAAAATATTTTTTTATTTACTTAGTTTCACTTATTGAAATAGTATTAAAATGGGCCTTTACTTCCAATGTTTGTAGTACAGGTATGTACCCTCTTATTCAATAGCTACCATACATTGCTAAATATCTATTTTAATAAAAATATTTATGGCCCAATAGGGGATGGTGTTGTGAGTTGAATCATATTTTATACACAATACTTATTTAAGGAGGAGTATATCACTAAAATTGTATTTCATTGCATTTTACCCACATAAACTGAATTTTTCATTAAAAATTCTATTTCTAGGATGATAAAAGTAAAGGAAATTTTACATCACTACATCCTTAGTATCCCACATGTCTTCCACAATATTTTGATTCCTCCAAAACACATTGACCTTATGGGTTGAATTTTTATATAGTGCCTTGTATCTATGATCCAATATGTCTACTGGTTGTTCCTCATATGATAGATCATGCCCCAATTTTGTGACTCTCGAAATCAATACATGTGATGAGTAAGGTATGTACTTTCTCAAAAGAAACTAATTATTTTATAAATAGGAATGGAATTGTGAACTTATAATAGATATCATCTAGCCCTAAAATAGTCAATGATCTCTAAGGGACCAATATGACTACGATTGAACATTGTTTTCATTCTTAATCACATAATGTGCTTTAAAGGAGGTATCTTATGGAACACCTTGTCACCAAAATCAAAATCTAGATCTCATCAAGGGTTATCTTCAGAAATATTGTACTATGTATGTTCCAAATTTATGTGATACTATATGTTTTTAACTTTCTCTATAATTTCATTTACTAGTCCATGTCCTATCAACTTCCATCTCAAATGTTGTCCTAACATATTAGAGTTTGGTAAATCTTCATAAATAGGGCCACAAGTGGTGTAATCTAAATGAAATAATGGAAAATATTATTATATCAGAACTATCCTAGATGGAATTTTTACCTTAAAATCCTTAAAATTCGATTTAACAGGATCAAATTATGACCCTAAGGGTTTTTATGATCCTCTGAGACTAAATTTTAGTCTGCGGGTGATAAGTAGTAAAAAACTGATCTATGTTTCTAAATATATCTAAATACTTTTCCAGAACACCAAGGTAAACCTCATATCTAGATAAAATATTATAGATATTCATTCTCTAGTTATCTTTACTACTTTCTCGGTGTATATCATAGTGAGTCTTCTTAAAGATAAATAATCATTGATGGAAATAAAATTTTATGACATTATAATATGATTGACTATAACAGAGAGGTAATTATTGGATTTATAGGATTTGGGGAGTCCTATCAATAAATATATGGTGCTTTTACACATTTTGATATTGTTATAGGTAGTGGTTTAATCATTCCATTATAATTTCTTCATTTATCCTTAACATTGAGGCATACTAAGAAGTGAGATATGTATTGTATGATCTCTATCTTCATGTTATCTCACGAAATGTTCTTCATTAGAATTCTATATATCATCTTTCTTCCTAGGTGAATATCGATGGATGAGCTATGCATAACATCAAAAATAGCCATCTTCAGTTTTTTTATGGTACATGTATCAAACTTCCAAAACATATAACTCCAAGTTTATCAAAGTTAAACTCTTTAATAAATGCTACCTTTTTGTATATCTTTATTGTAATTATAGTATTATAATATCATTATAAGAACACATGGTTTAACAGTCACTTGAGAATGATAGTTTTTGTCACATTCCATTATGAATTAAAGACTTATCATGTTAAAATAAATGAAATTGGGTATCTTTTAACCATAATCATAGATAAGGTAGCATGATCATTTCACTTCAGACCATCGAGAACATTTTTTCCTTTCTAGTGTGGTAATGTGTTGAGAAATCATAGTATTTGATTAGTTCCAACCATATATTTCGGTTTATATTTCACTCCATCTCTGTAAATTAATATTTCAAACTCTTTTTGTCACTATAAATATATCACATCTCACAAAAGAGATAATTATTTTATATTTCTAACAACAATATAACCTCTTATATATCCAAATCTCACATCAGGTACTTTTTCATATGATTTTTTAATATTTTCAGAAATTAGTAAATACCTTTTATTTTTCCATGATGATTCATCCCAAGACCTTCTTTGAGGCATCCCAATATATTAATAACTTTTCCACTATATTTTTTAATTTACGAACTTGCGATGTGAAAAATATCATAATTAGTTCATTAAAACAATATTAATATTTCTCTATTCAATATATCATCACTGCTTTCCTTATTAAAATGAATAATGGATTTGATGGTCATGGTAAATTTCTCAGAATACATCGATAATATCTATTTTTCCTATGAAAAAGAAAAAACTCAATTATTTTTTTTGGGACATTGTTAAGTAAGTTAATCCTTTGCATAATCCACAAATATTCCCCCAATATTTATTATGTGACCCATAACTAACACCTTTTGTAGCCAAAAATCACTTTTAATAAATTTGGAATAAAAATTATCCTTTATTAAGTTCATCAGCATAATATATAAATGAATTATTGATATTAATTTTAACTATAATAAATAAGAATATCATATATTAAGATAACTCAAATTCATCTTGGTAGTTTTTAAAGGATCTGTTGATTAGATCTATGAATATTATATGTTTTGTCAATCAAAATATAATAAAAATAAACTGATAGTCTATTAACATAATTTATAAATATTCCATCTATTTATCCTCCTTTTTAACCCTTAACTAATGATATCCAGATCATTGGAAAATATTATAAAAATTGTTGTCTTCATTTGATTTGATTAAAAAGTCATAAATATTGGTTTCTAGATACTTTTTCTCAGTCGTGATATTTTTGATCTCATATTAGTCAATGAAAATTCTCATTGATCCATCATTTTTTTTGAAAAAAAAATACTTATTCACCCCTTACTGATCTTGTAAGGTGGATAAAACCCTTTTCCATATTTTCTTGTAACTACTTCTTTAATTCCTAAACTTTACGAGAAGCCATTCAAGAAGGACCCCTAGTGATAGATATACAACCAGGTACAATTTCTATTAAAACATTAACCTAACAATCTTTGGGAATACAAATAGTTTCCTCTAGAATACATCATTATATTCTTATATAATAGTCATCTCATCAATACTCACTTCTTATCTAATATTTTGAGCTAGAAATCACTCATTATTGGGTACTAGGACCCATATTATACATATATTCCAAGAAATATTTAGGATTATTCCTATTTGGATACATGATAAATGGATGATTCAGGATATGAAATTTGATAAGCCTTCATCGATAATTGATGCATGATTTGTATAGGAAAATATAATCTATGACCATGATTTCATCAAATGCATCTAAAAAACAAGAATCATACATGTAGGAAGTATCATCCCACAAATCTAAATTGTAGAATATTTACATACCTTATATGATGTAATTATGCCACCTCATTATCTCATAGATAGTTCTATATCCATCACCTGAGAGACTGAAATCTAATTCATAGTAAATTTATGTGTTATGAAATAATTTGATGAACTAGAATCAAATAAGGTACTTATATATCTAGAAGGGATATTATATGTACCTCGTATCACTTAATTATTATGATATAACTCAAAAAATTTTATCATGAATTCCCATCCTTATTCCCTCTATTTTGTATGTTACTGGGGCATATTTTCATCATTAACTAAGTGTTGAGGATTTTATTCACACAGTTTCCAAACTCTTTTCACTTGAATCATTGTAGTGTAGGTAGATCATTAGCTTATACATTATTATCCTTTTTATGTAATTTTGTCTTTTATACCTACTTTTATAGTTTCAATATTTTTTGAATACATCACCACACTTAAAACACTTCCTTTATCCATTAAGTCATGTACGAGTGTGATTCTACCCACACTTTTTCTAAGTAGGTGGTTGAAATTTGTACCTCCCATATAACATACCAACATGGTTCCCATGGTATTTCTCTTCACATTTTCCCTCTCGAAAACATATATAGATACCATATTTTATATTCGGATTTATAAAACATAAAAAAACTTTTATATCTTCCAAAGTCTCTTATATACAAATCCTTACGATGAATAAGTTTTAATTTGCATAGGAAATGATTGATTTTAATTTATCGATTAGTGATAAAACTATATGAATTTATTTCATGCCTCATGGATAATTATTCATAAGTTAAAATGGATTCATCCACATTTTTCCATCTCCATGAATTCCCCATCTATTATTATGTGAACATTTCATGGAAAAAACATATTGAATATAAATTTTTTAAAATTCAACCGATTATATTTTTTCTTCTTCCTCTTTCTTTGTTTCATTTTAAATGATAGTTAACCATTGTTTATCCATTTCTTCAGGATATTAGATATCCATAAAATCCATATATTTTTTTATATAATGAATAATATAAAATTTCAATTCTATCAAATTTATTCATTTCTCAATGATAATTGTAATTGAAGAGCCATTGAATTGGGGCGGGATTCACCAAATAAAAGATTACATAAAAATATACTCCTTAATTATTCTATTCATGGTATTGACATATTTTAAATTATTATTCATATCACATGGTAATTAAGTGAGCATTATCAGACTACCTTATAATCTAAATCCCATTATATTATGTTGATTTTTAGTGGGAAACAGCGCACAATCCCTTGCATCTGTTTTATCTTGATTTATTTTAATTTTATCTATTACTAAACCAAAAAAATTACATTAGTGATGAAAAATTAACTACATTATAACCCCTATGAGTTTAAGGAAAGTTGTGTAGTATTTAAGCAACTCATCACGCATCAAAGTGATAATCAAGTCAACGCTCAATTAACACTTTATAGGGTGATTACCATTGGTTCATTTTTTCCACAACAGTACCTAATTTCTAGTATATAGGTAGGGATATATTTCTATGAAAACCAAATACTCAAGATTTTATCAAAATAAATTTGATATAATCCCATAAGTATACTTTGCTTTAGGTTTTCTACTAAAGTTATTGAACCGTAATTCCCCAAAAGAGCTTCTCAAATTTTCAAAATTAACAAAAAAATTTGTTCTGAAAGAAGATACAGATACCAAAGGTAAAATTTATATATTTTACATCTTTTAAATGATTTTACATTACATTCTATAAATAGAAATTTCCCATGAACTGATAGGTTTGGTGTTATTAGAGACTAGTAATATAATTAGATAATTTTATGAAACTCATTACTGTTTATTCATAACGGAACCATACTAAACCATCTTCTAGACATCTCATTAGTAAGATTGATCCTCACAACCAAGTTAATGAAAATATAAAAAATGTATGAGCAAAAACACATTGTAAGGGTTGAATTAACATTTCCTTAAGGATGTGTTCAAATGTTTATGGGAAACATGAGCATAAGTGATATTTGAAAACATCCTTAGTGATGGACGTAAGACATCTAAGATATTCATATTATATATAAGACAAAGTTGAGCTTCAGAGTAAATGGAATAATAATATAAATCCAAAATAGATCAATAGAAAATTATAATAGCTATAAAATCTATTAGAGTTGATAAACCTAAATTATAAAATCCTAAAAATTTATTTCCTCATTGTTCTACTCCTTTTTCAAATTTTCAGGTAGCTTAATCATTGAAGAATGTCATATGGAATTGAGGTCTGTGTGGAAATGGTCTTTCAGCTTATGAGGCAATAGGTTTTCCACCAGTTCATTGGTGTAGTAGACACTATATAGCTACAGGTTGAAACATTTTTTTTATAAATGCAAGCTTGTTGGTGGTGTAATTGGACTAAGGATAGGATCATGGTAGCATTTTAAATTCTCCACAAAACCACTATTATTTTTTTAACTACGGATTCATACCAAACTCAACTAACATAATCCCTGGGATCCTTGTGGGAAAGTTTTGTTCGTTTATACATATATCTTGGAAGATCATAGTATTGTTTGAAGAAATTCTCCTCTTCTGACATGACTTTCTATTCTTGTTCTTTGATATCCACTCTTTTCATGATACCTTATTCCTAGGGGATGTGGAAAACATGGTAATTATATGACCTAGAATGTTTGATGGAAACATTTTATTCTAGAATCTATTATTTCCTATTTAGAGAACCATCTTCTTGGATTTTATGTCCACCAATGAAGGAAACTAATCATGATTTAATTTTGGATTGTTATTAGATTTTCTAAGTAGGTATTTAAATTTTTTTCTTTCATCATTTGATTTAGTGTTGATTGAGAGTTAATATACACATATTTATTGGTCTTAATGTAGGTTCTATGAAAATTGATCTGGGATTATCTCATGAATGCTTTATCAATCATCTTCATAATGGTTTCAACTTGGAATGGATAACATTGGACGTGATATTGATCCCTATAAATATTTTATAATTTTTTAATTAAATGTTTTTTTATTCCAATTCAATAATATTTAGTGATCATTTGTGTTAAATCTATGTCATAGGGATATTTTTTATTTTTAATGTGAAATTCAAGGATCTGAATTTAATGGGTAGATTCTTATAGTGTTTTTAACAAGTTTTGGAAAACCTTATTTATGAAATGACCAGATCCCTTGTGTAATGATTTTCTCCTTGTTTATATGTGGGTACTGATGGGTGTTATAAAATGAGTTATTTATTCATATAAAAAGTGTGTATAACCATGTTTATAAATGAAAACAAACCTTTTTAATCCTAAAACTTTATATTTCATACCTTATAGATGTATAGAAAGAAATTCTTAGGCTAATGGACCATTAGGAACATTGGTGATTACAAAGTAAGGGATGTTTTTATGATTTTTCATTGGATTTTGTTTTTATTTGAAGGTATTTATTTAGAATTAGTGATTCTCATAGGAGAAATTGGAACTTTTTGATGAACCTATCTTGTGATAATCCCTTTATGTGACTTTATTTTTTATTTTTCTTCCCAATGATGGGTTATAAAATTGAATATTTTCATTGAGGTTGATTGGGGTTTAAGTGAGATGTGTACTTAGAATGTGATCAAATTTTGATGGAATGAACTCATGTTGATACTGAACATGATCCATGTGGTGACCCATGTGGTTTAATTATCACACTCGCCTGCATTAACTTATTATAGGATCATTGGTAGTTAGATGATATGACATAGATTTATTCTTCACTGGAAGACTAATGCCCTAAATGATAGATCTATATAGAATATGAATGGTTCTAGATATGGACATATGGCCAAGAAATATGGTGTGTGAAGACTTTTTTTCTTGAGATCCATATAGAATGGTTTCATGCCCAATAGTTATACATGATTTTTCTCATATTATGACTATGGTGGACTCACTATCACATCAAGGTCATACCCATGACATTATACAATTATATAGTCAATAAATGGAAGTGTTTATTGTCTCTACTTGGCACTACTGTATTCTTTTTTTTATTGATTTCCTCTCTTGATTGGTCTGGTTATTTGTATAAGGCACCTTGATTTTATTTTTTTCACACTCATGTAGCATGTTTATATATTTTGTATTCAAATACCACTTGCTTTATCAAAAAATATCTTGTAAAATGGGTTTTAAGTATTTTATCATGAAAAAAGAATGGTTTTTAAATGAAATAATGTATTTCAATCATAACTGGTTCCAAAATGAAATATAAAATGTTTAAAAAATTAAAAATATAGATGTTATAATAAAATTTCAAAGAATTTAATTTATATGTTTTTATATTTCATGACTCAAACTCTATTTAATGTACTACCTTTTGAATATTTGGATTACCTTATGAAGTAACTATATAGATACTTTGGTGGATGCCTATTTGGATTAATTGGATCACACCCTACTTGTATATTGTTTTCATTTGAAGTATTAATATTTCTATGGTATGTTTTCATGTTATCTAAAACCTATTATTGTGTATTATTAATTGGTCAGATAAAGTTGGGTGACTTGTGGAATGATTGTTGTTCATGAAAAAATAGGGAAAGGGTTGTTGTTTTGGTGTTTTATTATCTTTATTCTTCGAAGTTTATATATCACCCATGTAACCTAATGTATTTTTTTGAATTATTTTTTGATGTTTTTTCCATAGTTTACCTTTTATTATTGTTATATTTCATTTTTATTAATCATTCCCAATGTTTTTCTCTTGATTCTTAGCCAATTATTGCCATGTCTTGGGTATCAGTAATTCTCTTCACACTAGTGGTGATCAGTTCAGAAACTAATTTTAAAGGATTTCCTGGATGATTCATTAAAATTTTTATCAAAGGTGTTTTGTTCCCAAAATATTCCTTCCTTGAAATCCATAGTGTTTTTTATTTGGTGAGAACCATAGTTGAAAGGAGGTTAGGGCCATGTTAGGACTCAATAGGTATCTGGTGAATGGGTTTCTGATCACCACCCATTACGATGTGACCTGAGATTCTAGGGAATTTGGGGACTTGATTAATTATTTTTGAGCAATTTTGTATCTTGATATTGATGTGATTTTGATTCCTAATAATAATAAATTGATTTTCAGAATCTTCAATCTATTTTGGGTGGAAATGGAGATGCTAATAGAGCTACATAGTTTCTTCATAGTCTGGTAAACCATGAAGAATCAATATGGTTAATCTAGAATTAAATATATTAACTATTGTATGGTTTGTGGTTTTTTTACCATCCCATGATAAAAATAAATGCATATTCCTACTCTAACCTTGAACATGATGCCTTATCCTTTCCAACTAAAATTTTATCATTTTTGTGAGTTATTTAGGATGGTTTTTATTTTTAATGGATGATAATAGGTATGGTTTATTCATTATCTTTTGGTTGGTTCAGTATAATATTTTTTGTGATGATTTTAAATACATTGAAAACCCAAATTTTAAATTTAAAAAGTATCACGGATTTCTTTAAAAAAAATTCCAATTTTAAATATTTTTTCATTAAATTTTTTATTTAAAATACTGATTTTCATTGACACTTTGGTGATCTGTTTGCAAAATTATTTAAAGAGGGGTAATTTTTTTAATAGATTTAAAATACAAAGGATTTTAAATTATAAATAAGGATTAATGTTATGAATCCATGGAATAATATCCATGAGATTGTATAGTATTTTATTAAATTGTGATGGATTTTTATCAATATTTCCTATTTTAAAATTATAGATAAATGTTTTATAAATGAGAAATAATAAGTATTTTCAATTTAAAGATGTTTTAATGAAAGGGGATTGGCGCTTCAATTGAAAAATATTATCTTATCTGTATTATGTTTTAGGTTTTATTTTATTTCTAGGTTGATGATCTTTTGTTTATTGATGTCCCTAAATATCTCCAAAGAGTTTTGTA
Organism: Viscum album; assembly: GCA_963277665.1. Classification (NCBI taxonomy): domain Eukaryota; kingdom Viridiplantae; phylum Streptophyta; class Magnoliopsida; order Santalales; family Viscaceae; genus Viscum; species Viscum album. The sequence continues at coordinate 1,646,325,316 of OY728120.1, forward strand.
AGAATGATATAATGTTGGTACTATAGTTTGTTCTTCACAGTGTCCCTTTTCATTCCTCATAAGTGGTATTTCTGACTAAAAACTCTACCCTAAGTAAAAATGAAGTGGTAAAGTTAGATCCCTTACAGTCATTATACACCATATAGGTATTCTTAGACCATTTTCAAATTTCATATGGTGGTTAGAGGAGTTCCATTAATGAAAAGAAGGTACTTGAAGAAGTTGATGGAATCTTTTAATTTCACAAGACTCTCGATGCTCCAAAGTTTATTTTCATCTCATTCTTATTTGAGGGATTTGGTGGAGAGTGGTGGTAAGTCATCATTTCTTCCTATATATAGGGAATATTTCCTTGTGAATCATTCATGATGTTATTATTTCAACAGAAATATCTAGAGGAAGTAAAGAAGGAGAATATTTATGAGATTTTGGGTTTTAGTTAAGGTGAGTGTTTGGTTGAATATTATACCAATAAATTTTCATGTATAGTATATTTATCATCTAATATTTATGGTAATGCCTCCCTTAAGTCTCTATATTTGAAAATATGGTTTTCTAAAACCATAGCTCTTTCATACCAAAAGTAAATCAGTCCTCTTATTCAATGGTTCTGGAAGGTGCCTTGTGAATTGAAGTGGAGCTAACATTGTGGTAGAAAGTGGATAATTAATCTTAAATAGTTTTATTAGGTGAAAATTACTATTCTAGTGGATCTTAGAGTCTTTTTGAGGATCTAAATTCATATTTTTGAATGAAGAGTGTTCTCATGTGTTTCTTTTTTGTAGAACATGGTTATTCTAAGATGTCATGTTTGAAAGCTTTGAGAGTTTTTGATCAGGGCAGCCATTTTGGTCCTATTGGTAGGTGTTATAAGTTAGGTTTCCAAAAGGTAATATTTTAGTCATGGATCTATATCTTATATATACATTGCAATATTTTTTCAATACAGCATGACTCCCTCTAATGTCCTCTGAGCGAATATTTTCTCAATGTAGAGGATTTTATTATAGTAGTCGATGTTAGAGAAGATTTTTGATCTAGATGTATAAGTGGAGACCATTAGTGTTTTTATTATTATAGATTTTCAAATTATTGGGGACCATTATTTTTTGGTTATCTCTTATATCTTTATTAGTTATCCTTTTAGATGATCTATTGAGGACTTTAGTTTTTTTCTTGGAATCCCTTTATTTCTACTTGTAGGAGTTCTCCCTTGAATGGATGGACTTCATTTTTTTTAAATGGATTCAATTCCTTTATATTTTTTTGGAGTTGTTTATGGAATATAATATTATAGTAATACCTAGAAATTGTAAAAAAAATTCCTTTCAAATCCATTTTTATTCCCTCAATTGATTTCTTCATATGGTCGGTGTTGTATACCATTTGGATTTTTTATTCCATAGTGATTTATCATTCGAATATTTTGAGTTATAGCTTAAACATATTATTTTTTGGGTGATCTCCAAAATTGAGTGGACATTTTCCCCCATTTTTCAATGGCCTTGATGTTCTGTGAACATTCTAACTTCACATGGATAAACCATGAGAATATAATTAGGTGAAAATGAATATGTGGTTTCTTGAAAGACTAAGAACCCAATGGTTTTTATCGAGTACATGATGAAGGGATAAATCCTTTATTCTTTTTATTCATTTCTAGTGGATGGTTAAACTTTTGATGAATATTTAAGGGTATTGTCTCTTTGGAATCATTGAGATAATTTTAGTTCATATTTATTTTGAGGATGTACATTCAACACATTAGAGGTTATTTATCATGTGTGATCATGGTATGTTATTTGAGTTAAAGGGATGAGTTCTTGATGTATATCCTTCTCAAGACCATACATTTTTTAAAATATTTAAATTGTGGGAAGACTTATGTTATATCTCTTTTCTTATACCTTATCAACATTGTTTGTGTTTTATTTGGAGATGTGCAATGATCTTAGAGGATCTACACAGAAGGATTTTCAAATTGTTTCTTGTATTCTTTTTTGGAGTTGTGTATGCTATCTTTTTTGTGTGAGTCTTCCTTTTATATAGGGATCATTTTCTTAGGAGTTTAGAGTGGAAATTCTTTTGCCTATTTTTTTATATCTCTAAAATTATACCATTTCTAGGTAAAGACAACTCTATGGTAGTGAGGATAATTAAAAATAGAAAATATAATTGATATTTATAATATTACTTAATATTATTTTTAGGTGACTTGAGGGGTCGTAGGATGACCCAATGCATTGAGGATACTATGGACATGGTCCTATAGCTTGTGAAGCTTCGTGTGGGTTCAACAGTTGATACAAAAATTTACAGTATCCACAGACTGGCCAATGGGTATCCACCAACTGTGATTATAAAATTTCAACTATGACCACCTTTCAACCAGTGAGTGATGCCTACTTGTTGATTTTGTCACTAGATGCAAGATATCATCATCATAGCACTATAATTTCACCCCAAAACACTAATTAGTTTTATTTTCCCTTCTCCCTCAAACCAAACTCATCCAACATGAACTATTGAAGTATCTTTGGTGAATTAATCTCTCTCAAACATATCTCTTAGTCGATCTATGTGTTATTTAATGTGGTGATACTATTCTCGTTCACCTTTCTCTTCTTATTATTTGATATCCATTAATCTATTGATCTATTACTCCTAGGGACTATAGAAAACATTGAATTTTTTTACCTGGAATGGTTTTCTGGAATTGTTGTTATAAGATATCTACCCACCTATTTAGATATTTTTCATCCTTGATTTAGTTTTTTCCATTAGAGGAATCACTTCTAAGATACTATGTGTCCTGATCCTAGAATTTCCATGTGGGGTTTTCGATGGTTTTCTATTATCTTATGATTCCTAAATGCTGTAAAATTCATAATCATGTATTTCTTCTGCCAAATATATTTTATATAAATCTATTTCATGAATTTTGTCATAAAATCTTGTTTGATCCTCTGCTCTAGGATTTAAACCTGAAATGGATTGAATTTATTGGTTTCTTCCACTCTCCCACTATATTAAAATTATTTAACTCCATATTTATTTTGATTTTCATTAAAAGAGTTTTTAAGGTATTTTTTGGTAAAAGTGGGTGTTTATCCTCTATTTTGATTTAAAAGTAAAATTATAAGATTTTAAGGGAATGGGTTGATCCATGTAATGGTTTATATTGGGTTCTAAAAAATGAGTTTTTGAAATGACCAAGATCATTTTTTGAATGATTCTCTACTTTTATATAAATTGGTCTTCTTTGGTGACTTGAAATTATTGATTTATTCATATAAAAATAGGGTAGACCCATATATTTAAATGACACGAAGTGTTTTAAATTTATAAACATCATTTTTAATTTCATAGGGATATTTTGAAAGAAATTACTGGTTTAATTGAATTTGTTTCGCTTTTTTAATGACTTGTGGCAGCAATAAGATTTGATTACCCAGTTAAATTTTGATTTTAAGTAAATTATTGTATTTGAAATTGATGATTCTTGACTTCCTAGTTGGCATATTTTGATTATTTTCTATTTGTATAATAACATTATGTGAGTTAATATATTATTTTAATCTCATTTATGTGTGTTAAAGAAATTATTACTATCATTGAGGGAGTTTGGAGAGGACGTAATATGTGTACTAGGAATGAGTTAAATTCTGGAGTGATTGGACCCATATTCACACTAAGGAGGATCACTCACCTCCTTTGACAGCACAGGGGAACTTGGTTTCTTAGATAATATGACCTATATTTATTATTTTCTAGCATAATAACACCCCACCTATTTTATTCATAGAGAATATGAATGGTTATACTATAGATGTGTGCGGAGTAAATGGTGTGTGTGCGGGATTGGTTTTATGGAGGTTATTGTATACTTGATTCAAGTATAATGGTATTTCATGATTTATTGATTATATATACTATGGTTCAGTCACTATTGTATCTATTTCATACACATTTTGTTATACTACATGATAATCCAAACATGGATGTATTAATTATCACTATGTGGAATTGGAGTTTCCTTATTTCAGTGATTCCCTTTCCCGATTAATCTTATTGTCTGTAAGATGAACCTTGATTTTATTGTCTTAAAACATGTGTAGATCATGGATATCTAGTTTATATTCATATAAAATTAATTTTCTTACATTATCATGTGAAATAGTTTTCAATTATATTTTGAATAAAATGTTTGTTTTTTAAATGAATGAATGTATTTCTTCTTATATTGGTTCTTCAATAATTTTGAAATGTTTAATGTCTATTCTAAACTTATCCTTTTTATAATTTTATTTTTATGGATTTAATTACATATTATAAAATTTATAGACTGGTAATTTATTTATTGCACTTATTTTAAAATATTTGAATTAAATTATGATGAAATTTGGTAGACTCTTTAGTGGAATCCTACAAGGATATATTAGATCACACCTTGCTTATACCGTTTGGTGTTTTGATCCTTTGTGTTTCCATAGAAGATGTTTTAGTTCTATTAAATTTCATATTGTGGGTTAAATCTTGTTAATACAACGTTAGGTGAATTTGGAAGGTGTTGGGTGGTCTTGGACCACTGGGATTTGGGTTTTGGTAGTTGTATTTTCTACTTTTCATTCTAGTAAATTTACATATATCCCCCATATATCCGGATTTTGCCATTTGAATTATTTATCTGAGTGGGTTGCCATAATTTATCTTTAGTTATTATTATCTATCTTTTGGTTAAATTATTTGCAAAGGTTGTTTCGTGGTGACCAGGTGATTTTCTTCATCTTATAGGGATTCAAAGGACCCTTAGTGATAGTGGAAATATGTAAAGATTCTGGTTAAGATAGAATTCTAGGATAATTCATTACATAAACCATGCATCATGAGAGAATAATATAATAATTATTAACATCCTTTAACTATGACACCACAATGTTTATAGGGAAACATTTCATTAATCAACCACACCATTAGTTCTCATGCTTATTAAAAACAAAAATGTACTCTCAAATACCAATCTCGTGATATATAAACTCTTAACGAATGCATGTGGTGTGCTAAAGGATACCACACATCATTCATTCATACCAACATCTCACAATTAAAATAATTAATTTTCCATATCATAGAGAACCCATGTAATGAAATTGGGTTTTACCAAACATAAAACTGAAATTATTTCAAATTTAAAAAAAATACAATGGAAATAAAAATGGGTTTCATAAAATAACTAAATGGTTCAAAATAACATCATGTGTCAAATCTATAAATACAAAAAAAAACTTTTTCACCCAAAAAATAAAACAATAAAAGGAAAATATTGGCAGAAACATGAAACAAAACTCCATTGGGGATAGATCATTTTATGATAAGGAAAACAAAATCTTGAAAATTTTAATTTTTTAAAAACATTTGATATTAATTATTGTAAAACTCATAGTTACAAGTAACTTTTCAACAAGCCTCATTATTTTATAAAAATACTAAAACCATTCATAAATATTGAATTTAATCAAAAACACTATTTTATAATATATAAAATAGATAACATCATTAAAAATGTAATTTTATAGAAGAACAATGTTCAATATGGAATAGTAGATCTCAAATAAAGGAGTTTAAGTTTTCAAGTCACATACCATTATATCAGATTTATATGTTAGTGTTTTATCTTCCATTATCATAATTATAAATATATTAATTACCAATTTTAAAAATTTATTCATTTAAATCTATAATTATAATATTCATTGATAATAATTCTCTTTATATATTAGATTTTATAATCTCTTTAAATTATCAGGTGTCAATAATCCTTCCCATTTTGAACTAAGATTGAAAAAATTCTTTTAATCATCCTTATCATGAAAATTTATTAATTTCCAAAATATTAATGGTTGTTTAATGTTTTTTTATAAACACTAACATTATAATTTAATTACTTAGGATTTCTAGTCATGTTTCATGAAGGAAGAAATAGTGATAAACTTGTTTCAAGTTATTCATAGATATCAAAGGATTACCGTATAATGATTGTTAAATTTTTTATCCATTATTTACTATATTTTTTATACATATTGTATATAATCATAAAATATTAGCTAAAACTATCCATAAAAATGGTTAGGTAAAAAAGGAATGCATCATTCCTTGGATGACATAGTCTATAAATATGCATGGATGGTGACTTATTTTTTTAATGAGAGAAATGAAAACAGCTATATAGTTTATCATTTAAGAAAATTAAATATTATATATATATATATTAAATATTTATATAATTCATCCTTTTTACTATCTAGGTTATGTAATCAAAAATAACGTAACATGTTTCATCATAGAGGTGGTAGTCCGCAAGTATTCTAAATTTGGATTTTCATATTTATTAATGAAAATTGAAAGGTGTTTAAGTCCTATAAAATCATTATAATAACTAAATTTTATAATAATGATATTAATTTTATCATCTTATGATGTTGTAATGTAATGTGTGGAAGAATAATTTATCATAAATAAATAAAAATGGGAAACGAGTAGTTAGAAATTTATACATTACTTCTTGTATTATCTTTATCGAAAAGGGGGTTAATACTTTAAGGGATAGAATGTTTATATTACCATAACCTTGTAATGGTGTCAATAAATTTTTCTGATAGGTTTTAGAAGATTTTGGTTTGAACTAAGTTGGATTTGGTGTGAGGCTAAGTGAGGAGCCAAGTGCCCATTTTATATGTGAAATAGGATGGAACATTCCTAATTGGGAAAAAGAATTTAATAATGTGAATTCACTAGAAAGGAATGTAGCTCCAAAATTGGTAAATAATAGAGAGGAGAAATTATATAGTCGATTATGTACTCAACCATCCATTCCCTCACAATTTTTAAACATGTTTTTGGCCTTTACATATTCATTAAACCATTTTTATCCTTTTGATTTTGACAAAATAAACAAGTCCATTTTAAATAATATACCATTTGTGATTGAAAATAAAAAGATTTTATTATATAGTATTTAAAAAATTATTGTAGATCTAAAATATATTTTATTATTTTAATTTTATAAAATTGATAAAAATAAATTTTAAAATAGTAATTATTGAATATATTAAAAATAATATATTAAAAATATGAACTTGTATTCTAAAATTTTAATTATGGTTTTATAAATTAAATTCATATTTTAAAATTAAAAGTTCTATTATAAAATAAAAATTTGGTCTTATAAAAGGGTTCATTAATTTCTATTTCATACATATATACTAATAGTATCATAAAAGTCATCTTATTTGTAAAAATGGTATTTTTCACTACTTGCCTAAGAATAATTCCTTTTTGGAAAATACACAAAATTAATATTAAGATAATATTTTAGTGATAATTTCAAAAATGAATTTAACTTTCCTAGATTCACATTGTTAAATTTACAAGTTTATATTTAAAATAAAATCATAAAATATTATTAAAAATTATTTTTTTATGAAATATTTTTTTCTATATTTACTATTCTTCTTCAATTAGTGATAATAATAATTATATAAATCATGGAAAATATCCATTTTATAAAAAAAATTTATGAATAAAAATGATTTTATTATCTGCTATTTTAAATTGCTGAAATAGTATTTAAACAGTCTAAAAATTATTAAGATGGTTATAATTGATTTTATTTACATTTTCAATGCCTACCATATATTAAAATATATCTATTTTAATAAATAAGAGTTAATGTGTTACTTGGGGAAGGTTTTCATGTGGAGAATTCAATCGAACAAAAAACTTGCTTGAGGAATATATCATTCAAATATTAGGTAATGACACTTTTCAATCCATGTTCTTATGAATAAAATATTTCACCAATATTCATATTTTATTATATGCCTATGAACTAACCATTGATTTAATATTGAAATGGATTCCATTTTTGAGTGTTTGAGATCAACACATTATTTTAATACCATTTCATAGGTGATGGGTATGACTCTATCTTATGAGAATTCTAGAAGGGACACTAGTGTATTTTATTTATGGATAAATGTTCACAAGTATCATAAAATAAATTTACTTATAAGATTATCCTCAAAGACACTAAACCTTATATAAATGGGATAATGTTTTTATTATTTCATATTATTTTTATCTTTTGGAAATAGTGTAAAATAAAGATATGTTCATCTTGGTTAATCTGAATTGGTGTAAAATCTTATGTTTAATGCATGTATATTTTACAATGGACATGTGATTTGGGGTATGGGGTGCCCCTTTATTGATATAGGGAAATTTAAAAAAGAATGTGACACATTTAAAATTGGTACAACATATGGGAACCTAGATATATATAAGGGTAATACTAGTGTTTTGTATCCATTTTTTGTTACACCACACAAACTAAACATAATAGACGTGGATAAAGGTCATTGTGACAAGGATGTGAATCACCACACCACTAGTCCTAGGCACTCACTCTTTAGTGGTTGGTTAGGTATAGTGTAATGGGATGGGTGACCTCTTACTATTAGTCCATGTAATGACCTCCTTATGGATTTTTTCACATACTTATATAGGGAATTAAATTATAATTTGATATAAAGATCTTGGGATCCAATAACTATAGACTGATTAGGGATCTCTCGTGATACTTTTTTACGAAAAATTATTATCATTATGGAAAGAACATTTAATTTAAAATTTCTATATACTTAATGATTTTTTTATAGCTTAAAAAAGTAAAATTCCATCTTTAATTAATGTATAATTAACAATCATTCTTTTGTTTATCAAATAGGGTTTTCTCATAAAACACATTGTGGGATCCTACTAGGCTGCTATCACACACACCCTAAATAAACCCAATGGGTGTATGCATATATTTGTTTGGTAGATTTAGGTAATAGAAAGGCATCGCATAAAGTTATAAGGTTCTCTTGTTTGTTGTTCTCAAGATGGAGGTGTTGACATAGTGGGTTAATTATATATGTTTCATGGATACATGTCACTATTTTTTTTGAATTATATTGGTAATTTTTATATCCTATGTATACTGAAATTGTATCACAATGCAAACTTCCCATCCGATCACATTAATTTCATAATAATTTTTACACTAGAATTATATTAATAATGTGTTTTTGTTAAATTAATTATTTTTTTTATATTTATTTGTGTCATGTGATATGTTTTTATTATTTATCTTTGGGTAATAAATAACTTAAGAATGGTGAGATAATTCCATGCTTATGGTTTGGCCCCATAATTAAATCTTTTTTTTTGATAAATTATTTCTAAAGGAAGGTTAATTGATTTCATGAAACTATTTTCCTTCCTGTGGGGATTGGGAACACCCTTCATGAATTTTAATGGATTAACATTGGTTCCCAAATCATGGTTGGATCATGATGGTTGGTGATAGTGAGAGAGAGATTGATTGAAATCATCTATGAATGAAAAAAGTAATGTTAGGGGTTTCCATTTCCTCGAGTCCCAAACGATTTGGATACATTTAAAACCTCTTAAATAGTTAAATTAAAAAATTTAATTGAATACTATAGAGTCTTATTTATATTAATTTGACATATTAGTGACAGTTTATTGTTAGATTTAATTTATTTATCATATTTTTGTTTCCACTGTAAACTACTTGGGTTCATTTAATCTATTACTCCAAAACAAATTTTGGAGTATTGAAAAAATTGAATGGTTAAATAAAATAGTTCCATAATCTCAATATTATTATTGGTATAGAGTCTTTATCATTATAGTAGAATCGGGTCCTATATTTCAAATGATGGACCAAAATAGTTAGAAACTATTAAAAGATTCTCAAACAACTTATTCTTAGAGAATAAAATTACCGGGATTGTTTATTCTCTATATAATTGAAATAATTTTGAATTTATCATTATAGAGTCATATTCATGTCATGAATAATTTATTAATTTATTAAATAAATTATTTTATATATATTATGGAAATATATGTTTTATAATAGTATCCATATGGGAATTTAAAACAATCCACTATGGAATGGTGATTTAAAAAACTATAAAATGGATTTTTTGGAATTATTTTATAAAATAATTTATATTATAGTAGAATTATATTCCTAATTTCATAATATATCATTTATTTATTAAACTGATTAATAGGTGGAGCAGATTAATTTATATGTTGAAATATCATAGGAAATGTTACTTACGATCTTCATGTAGAAGGATCTTTAAGATTACACATTTACCATATAGGAATGGTCATTTAAAAGGACCAGGTCATCTAAAACATGGATATGATATATATGAGAGTTATTTAGGTAAATATTTGTTTATAGAAAAAGTTATAAGTAATGAGAAATAGGGTCGGTTGAATGGTGGTAATTATTATCAGTGAGAGTGTTGTTTTAGAATAAAAAATCATTTCTCCAAATATTAATCAAATGTGTCATTTATTATTATGGGGATTATAATTTAATATAACTTGGGAAATTGAAATTTTTATATAACTTTTAAAACCTCGTAAATTTGTTTTTATATACTACTACAAAATACACAACTTATTCAATATTTTTCTAATCACCGTGAAAATTAACTTTTTTTTAAAAACAAATCACCCTTATTAAATTTCAATATACTACTTCAAAAAATGAAAGAACTTTTATTGAAATAGTTAATTACATATAAAAATTTTATTTTTAAAATAATATAATATTTATTGTAAACAACAAATTTTAAATGAATAATTTCTTTTCATACAATTAGTGAAATTATTTATTATCAACAATATTTCATAACATTTATATATTAAAAATTAATATCGTATAATACAATTTTTTCAAGTAAGAATATTTTATTTTATCTTTTTTATCATAAAAATTATTTTTATTGAATATAAAACATATATATTTTCCCTAAAATTCAATTATTCTTTATTTGTTTAAAATATATATTTTATAAATTTTTTAATTTTATTCACTAGTATTATGATATATTTTCTCTATTTTAATTTTATACAATACCCAAATATTATTTTATTATTGAAATAACTAAATTAAAATTCTAAAATTTTAATTATTATTGATATAATATTTATACAATTTGAAATTTCATATTTCCATAAATCAAATAATATTTACACATCTTATAAATACGTCTTATTTCCACCATTATTCATTCACTCAATTTCCATTAAATTTCCAAAATTACAACATTTTATTTAGTATATTTTTTACATTTTATAATTTTAATAGAATCTATTATTTTTCTCATAGATCTCTATGTGCAGTCATATCAAATAATGGTTTTTTAAATCTTGTTATCCCATTGTACCATTTGAAATTTTATAGTGTATATTTAAGCATACGATGTAAAATTCAAAATTTATGAAATATAATAGTTTTTATTAAATATATTTATGTAAATGTAATATTTATAATCATATATATTAATATAAAATTTTATATTGATATTTATGTAACATTATGATGACTATTATTTGAAAATTAATGGAGTTAGAACACCTCAAATAAATTATTATGATTTAAAACCAAATTATGTATTATTTATCAATGGTTTGAATCATAGTTTTTTATGGTTAAAAAATTATGTGATGATAGAAATGAAGTAATTTTTGAAAAAAGTATTTAATTTCTAAACAATTAATAGTTAAATAACATTCTTAAAATATAAGAGAGAAAAAGTAATTTTTTCATATTTCATAATATAAAAATTCATGTTATCTCAATAAAAATTTAGAGAACAAGTTATAATAAAGAAAACATTGTCATTATTACTAAAAATAATAATAATAAATAAATAATTAAGGGGCAACAATACATCTAATTTTATTTTTAGAGAAATAGATAATTAGTATGGGATGTGTGAAAAGTATAGTATGGTTCAATGAAGCCATAAATTAATTAAAATAAAATATCAATGCTATTAAAATTAATTTTTTTTGATTAATATAGAACTATTAGATACTAAAAAACATATGTGAGTTGAAGTTTTCTACATTCATTGATGATTGTGGAAGAATGAAAACTATGATGGTCATAAAAAAATCAAAATCAATTAAAAAATTCATAATTTTTAGAAGAAATATTAAGAAATAGAACAATTTATATACAAAAATTTTAAGGACTTAAAATGCAAATAGAATTTTATAAAATTACATAGAGTCCAATTTGAAGAATAACTAGTTTATTACTCTATAAAAACTACAATAAAATGGGTTTACTTAATTTAATAAAAAAAACCATTTCATATTGGATGAAAATGGTTATTTTGTTTCTAATAATAAAATATTTTTATAAGCATATTATGTCTATTTCCCTTCAAGTTCAAAAAATAAGTTTATTGGGGTAAAATTTGAACAAAAAATATTCAAGTTATGTCAAAAGAGGAAAGAAACTATAAAAAAAATTATTATTCAGAGACTTGTGTTTTATTAATATCAAAAATCAAAATTTTATTTAATTTTTTGAATAGGTAGGTAACGGAAAATATATGATTTTTTTCAAAATAAATAGGACATTGGTGATGAAGAAATTGATTAATATGATAGTGGTTTTTTATAATCAAAATTTCATTAAAGAACCATTGGTTAAAATATTCCAGATGTAGATAATGTGATTATAGAAATATGAAGAATTTTAACGTTTTAAGGTTGAATATAAAAAAATAATACAATAGTGAGCAATCTATTAGTAATATAAATTTTTTGTACACTATTAATGAAATTGAACCTAGTTATTATAGTTTAAAATATATATATGAGAAAGTGAAATTAAAAAATTAAGACATAGAATATAATTAGAGTTTATTAGGAAGTCGGGAAAATAAGAAGATTATTTTTTATCAAATAAAATTTATTTATTAAACGTAAAAATAATCCATTGCTGAACCTATTTATCATTAATATTGTTCAAATTTCATGATAGAAAAGATAAATAAAATTGATGAAAATAATAATTGGGATCATTTTTGTACTCCAAAAAACATATGATTAAAATAATTATATATTTAGAAAAATATACATTGATAAAATATATGTTACATGAAAAAATGGTTTGGTTATAAGGGATATTTTTAGGTCAAACGAATTAATTTGAATAAAATTTTTATAATGCTTCGTGGTTACGTTCTATAAGAATTATATTATCCTCTATTTTCTAAAAAATAATGTATACTAAATAAATATAAACATTATATTATTGAATATTTATCATTATAAAGTTTTTTATATCAAATAATCTATAGGTGTTTTTTTTTTTAAATATTTTTTTAATGTGGAAAAAATGTTAAATGAAATTTTATGGATTAAATTATCCACCTGGATTATGATACATGATGATTAATAAAATTCTACAATTCATAAATATTAAAAAAGTAATGAAATAAAATATTATTTACTTTAAGGATATGAGAAAAATGAAATTAATTATATATTTTTAAATTTATTATGTTATATTTCTAGGATACAAATAGTATAAAAGGTTAATATTTAATGAAAAGAAGTTATATTTTTAGAAATTTCATTATTTAGGGGGTATATAATTGTCATTTCACCTATAATTTAATAAAGAATATATTATTCTTGTATCTAAATATATATATTAAAAAATAATTATTTAACACTTAATCAATATACTAGATTAAATAAGTAGCTACACCTGTATCTGTTAGAATGGAATTGAGTAAAGATATAGCTCGTTAAGTGTAAGTATAAATAAATTAAAGATTCTAATTAAAACTAATTATATAATGAAATATCTATAACCTAGAATTTATTTCTCTTAGATATTTGATTAATATTACAAGGTGATCATAAGGGGTAATAAATGAATGGTACAAATCCATTTCTCAAGAATATAATATAAATGATTGATTATGGTTTGTTTTATGGAAGTTAAGAAGACAATGAGTTGTTTTCCTTTATTGATTCTGGCTGTGAGTGAAATATTTATTGTAAAACATGAACATCATGTGAAGATATTTTATTTACATAGAGAATTGAAATAAATAAAATTATAGAAATTTATTGTTTTAATGGTAAAATATTATTTTGCTACAAAATCTATACAAAAGTGATATATATGATGAAATAATAGGAAGTACTAAATTATAATTGTAGTTTTATTTTTATAATTGGTTGAACAAATAAATGTGGAATCAAACTTTAAAAAATACTTAGGAAATTATCAAGACTAAAACATATTTTTGTTTAATTTTATTTATCTAATAAAAGGCATAATGAGTGATTGTAAAACATGATTTTTTTAGATAAAAAATTTTATTCTAGATTTTTTCACAAAATAATTAACAACGAATAGAATTTAAAATTTATATATGATGTGACTATTTATTATACACCACTAAACAAATGAGTTATGGATAAATTAATCTATTGTACTGCATTTATTTTAATATTTATTTTATTTATATATAATCAAATTCTAAAATATAAGTTAGTTCAATTTGAATATATAAGTGGATATAAAATATAAGGGATAATATAAAGTGTTTTAAAAATAAAAAATGATTTTCATAAAGTTAATATATTGGTGATAGGGTTCGTTAATGGAAAAAATTGATTATCCATTAATCTATCTTTATTCTTATAGTAAAAATTATATAATTAAAATTAAGGACTATGAATTAATGGATGGTTGAATATACCATTATTTTTCAAATGAAATAATATTCTTCATTTATTATGGCTCTATATAAATGAAATTGTACATTAATAGGATTAGTTATTTCGCACAAATTGATAAGATCTGGGTATGAAAAAAATTATTTGATAATAAAATGGAAGAATGATCAACCAATATATGACAACTATGACATGATAAAGGAAGAAAATCAATGATTATGATTATAGGAAATTACAAAAGAGGAATTTGTTATGATTATTCAAGGATAGTCATTATGGTTGTAATATATTAATCTATTATGAATATGGTTTAGATAAAATATTAATGATAATTCTTGAATAATTTAGTTCATGAAGAAAAATTAAATATTTACTTTTGTGAGACGATTAGTTTCACTAGGTACATAATAATGTAATAAAAATATAACTATATATATAAATGTGATTTGAACACTAAATATGAGTTTCTATTTTTTTATGTTTCATAATGCTGATTTGTGATTTATAAATATTTAAAATGTTTAAGTTTATTATTCATAAATTTTTAATATTCCATTCTATAAATTAAATAAAATTTACTTTATTTTCATAAATAATGATTATGATATACATAAATTTATATAGATTATGTATAAGCTAAAAATAATTTTTATAATGTTATGTATGGTTCTAAATACTGATACATAATTATAAATAAACAATTTCATAAACCTAGCATGAGTTAAAATATGTTAATTTGTCATAATATTAAATTATATTAATTATTTAAATTCAAATTACTATTATTTATATGTATTGTTGGGTAATTTCATATAATTATATTAATAGAATATTTGAATGAATATTCAACATAATTGGAGATTAGTTGTACATTATTATTAAGGATATATTTTATATGTAATGTGAAAATTTATTGAGTAACATATATAGAGATTTTATAAAGAAAATTATGAAAATTAGTTTCAATAAAACGTTTCTACAAATTTCTTATTATCAGGGGTATTCAAATTTACTTAGATATTAATTTTTTGGATGGTATTCACAATGATAAATATTTTCATATTGATATTGTTGTTATATATATTTTAAAATAGATTATTGTTGATATTACCTTCAAGCCCATGAGATAACTCTTATGAAATAATTATATGTATTGTTATGATGTATTTTATGAGTTTTTTTCAATCATATACAATAATGATAGAACAATATCCAATTTATTCCATGACATCCATAATGTTGGAGGTGACTCAGTTCTTGATGTCTAATAATTTATATTAATATTGATTCAAATTTTTTGAAAAATAAAGAAGGCATGTTATAATTTATAGAGAGAGATACAAATTTATTATATTTATATCATGAATAACTCCACATAAGCAAATTTTTACCAATCCCAATACCATCACAAAGTATTTTTCAACAACTATGGATATCATTCCAATAGAGAATGTCTGAGGGAGGGATTACTGAGTGTAAAATTGGTTTTCCACTAAAACCATTAGTAAGGTAGTACAATCTTATTTAAGTTTTTTATGAGTTATATCATCACTATTCACATACATTTTAAATATGTTGAGTAAAGGTAATTATTTATGATAAATAAATTACCTTATACAATATTAATGTGGTCTTCATAATTGGGTGATTAAAAATATAAAAAAAATTCTCATTGTGAATTATTTATTTATATATATAATATATGTGTAATGATGTTTTAAAGAAGATATGATCACTCTGAAAAGTGAAAAAATTAAATTTTAATAAACATTAAAAATAGTCCAACATTTATTTAATCCCCCTAATCATTATATGAAGAACTTATTCTAATTTAACTTCAATTTATATTAAAAACATTAAATGTTATCCTATGATTTGATATGTTCATTGTTTCCATTTTGTTAGCATTAAGAGTGTTATGTAATTTAACATAATTTTTCAATGATTTCTCTATTTATTATTTTTAATATTTCATGATTATTTTTGGATAATATAAATTCTTTAAACAGTTTATAAATATTTATATTAGATAAGAAAAATTAAATTTTTTGGAAAAATAAAATGACACATTTCTTTTTCTCTATATTTGTAGATGTATATGAAATTGTATTAAATGATTTTCACTGTCAAATACAGATCTAATTAATTTTTCAACCATGAAAGATAATATTTATTATCATTGAATGATAAAAATGAAATTTTGGAATATCTATTAGAGAAATAATTTATAGAGTTTTGAGACTCAGAAATAGTAAATAAATATGGGAGAATATTGTGAATATTTATCAAGAAAACACTATATTAATGTAAGAAGAAAAAGAGGGAAAAAAATTAGATCTATGAAAATTAAAAATGAAAAAATTGGTGTGGTAATTTTTATTAGATTTAATGGGATCTTATGTAACATTAGAATATTTATACAAGAGCGATAAGAATTTTCTATTATAAAGAAGCTAGAAATATTATATCTATATCGATTTAATTATAATAATTATACCCTAAAAGATATATATACTAATTTTATTTCATTAAATTTTTTACATATAATTATAATTTAAAATGAAATTAAAAAGTATTATTTAAAAAATAATAATTTTAAAAGTTGGAATGATATTGTATTTAATGATATAAAATTGAAAAGGTTCAGGGTAGAGGAAGATAATGTTCATATAGGACCTCTAGAAGATGTTTTTGAATTTGATATAGAGCATAAATTTGAATCATACCTTAATAATAATTCAAAAAATATATAATTCCAAAAAAGGGTGAAAAGAATTTTTATAGAGTAAAAAACATTATTATAAAGGAGGAGTATTTTGAGTAATGAAGATACTGAGTGAAAAACTAATTCATTTGAATCATATAAATAATAATCTTGTGATAATAAAAAAAATTGATTTCATATATTTAAAAAATAAAGATTAATTATGATATGAATATAATATAAATTAAATTAATAGTAATTATATGAGAGAATTCATGTAAGCCTTACTGAAATATAGACTTGAATTTTGCCTTGATCAAAATATAGTGTTAAATTATGATATCTAAAATTGAAATAAATTACATTAAGGAGACTATAATAATGGGGATTAACATTAATTAAAATAATGTGAGTATTTTAAATAACATAAATTCTAAAAATTCAAGACACTCAATCAGATGTGATCAAAAAATAGATATATGTTTTAGGTTTCCCTGAGTTGAATGGATTCATAGAATCTCATTCCATTATTCTTGATTCCTTAAATAAATTAATTTATTTAATTTAATATTATAATATTTATATCTAGTAGATCCCAAACAAATTGTGGTGATTAATACTCAATTTTAAATATATTAATTCTTAAAGGTAATAAGAATTTATTAAAAATCATTATAATGATGATTTAAATGAATCCCAAGAGGTTCATTCTGAATATTAAAATACTACTAAAAATAGATTAATAATTAGAAAGAAAATGGTTGATATTTTATATTTTAAAAAAATAACATTGAATAAAATTAGGGCATCATATTTACATGAAAATATATTGAATCTAAATCTAAAATATAATAGGAAAAGATTATTTATTTAATAATGAAATATTCAAGAATTATTATCGTTAATAATATTGGAATGAGATCAATTTATTTTAAAAAAATGAATATAAAATTTTATAAAACCACAATTATTTCATCAAATAAGTTGGTGCATACTCAATGAAATAACATTTTCCCATGGAATTCTCAATATGAAAATATTTATAATGAAAATTTCGTGTTACATCTTTTAAAAGAAATATGTCATGTAAATACCTGAGTTATTCCATTGGTGAGATATAGTTCATTCTCGAACATTAGAGTATCAAACCATGATATTGGTTTAATGGTAAAATCATTATGTCATGTACTTATGGAATTTCATTACGATTAGTCCTTAAATCTATAGACATAATGTTGAATTTATTGTTGAGTTTGGGTATAATTACAATGAAACTAAGTTATATGAGATATTTAATAGTTATTTAAAATATAAATATTTATATCATGAATAATATTGATTATATCACAGATATATAACCTCATAGGTAGATTCTTACATTTCGGTTCTGTTTGAATTAGGTGTTTTACATAGGAGATGTGTAATTTGTGGGGCTATGTTTTGAACTTGGTACCGAATAATTTAAGGTATTTAAATAAAGTACTTGTTGACAGTATTTCCAAATTATAATTCCTAATTATGTCATATTTAATAAAATATTTATCTAATAACATAAATCCTTAAAAAAATTAATGATGATGGGAAAGGGATTTATTCAGAGATGACAATATTACGATATTATGGAGTAGATTTTGATTCAAAAGGCATCGATGAATAGATTTTTAAAAAATAAGTAATTCACTATGATGTAGGAATTAATTATTTATTCCATCACTTTGTTCTTTATTCTTTAATATTTATGAATTATTAATTTTATAAGGATCTCTCCATAACAAAAATTATGAATTATATCATGATCTTTCAATGGATATTTGGTAAATATAATTTCTTTTATTGTTTTTACTGCGTAGAATTCTCTTATATTTTATTGATAATTAACATAAACCATTGATCTAATGCATTCCTTAAAGAACAAGTTTGATAATTGATTTTTGGGTGGATATAATTGTAACATATACTAATCCTTCTATTTCATTACTATTCATCATGTTTGTTATAAAAAATTATCACCACCACATTTTACACTTTAAAGTTGTTTGATAAAGGAATATTTGTATTGGGAGTTAGCCCATAAAGATGTGATATGATATTGTATGGGAATGAAAATGATTATGGAATGGCTCTAGTGAGTTATACTAGTGGTCGAACTGTTAAATAAGATCCATGGAGATAGTCTGAGGTTGGGTTTATTAGGAAATGGTGGCTCATGTGTGTAGAATCAGCGTAAAGTTAAAATTTTGATGGGAGTTGGTGTGGACATCCCCCAAATGAATGATGGCAGTGCCATGATATGTTTGATTGTACAATAAGTGTGGAAATGTATGAAATGTTCTAAAATATAGATATCATATTATGTGATATCCATTAAGTCATATTCTGTGATATTAATGTGATGCATATCATTGATTATGATATTTATATATCATTAAAGGCATCAAGATTCCACCAATAACCTCTATCATAGTGTCTTATGGGTTTATAATTTTGGATGAGTGCATGGAAAATTCTATTTATTTTACATAGTTTAAATTTTATTATGAATCAAATATTTTGACTCATTTATGGAAGGGTATTCCGTTTAAAATTTTTGAAAATTATTATCTTTAATGGGAATGTGTTTCCATAATGAAATTTTGAATCAATCCTTTGGTAAAAAAAATTTTTAATGCCATTATTAAGTTATGAGAGCCTATATAAAGAGATATGATCCCCTGATGGGTTTTGTGAGACACTTATAAGACACATCTGATGATATCTTCATCTTAATTCACCATTCATCTACATAGAGATTATTTTATCTCATGTTTAGTGTTTAAGGTTCCTATCATTATGAATAAGTATTTGAGTACCTAGGGAACCACCTATGGAGGACAGAATCATTAGATTGTATCTTGGTTATCATAATTAATCATACTTCATCATAGAGTAGGATATAGTGTTAATTATGTTTGAGGTATTAAAATTACCAATATACTTGATTATTCCAATTTTTTATTTTGATGATAGATGAAGAGCTTTAAATGGATTTTATCCACTTCATTGAATAAGTGATGATTCCATAAAACCCATTACATGTATCAACAAAAAGAAGAATGGGTAAGTTGATTATTGGAAAGTGTCATTTTTTATAATAATAAGAGTCTTCTATAGTGTGAATCTTTAGGGCCCAAAATTTATAATAAAAATTAAAAGAATTATTTTTTTCAAATGTCAAAAAAACCACATTCTCACAAAAAACACTGAAATATCCAAATACTATTTATATTTCCCTAAACAAACAATCATATTAGAGATAAAATTAGTAATGATATTTCTATCTCATTGTTGAGTAGTGATGAAGTATAACTCTCTTTCTAAGAGATCCATTACTGATTCAAAGTGCCATATAACCAAAGTGTTTTGTTTAATGTAGTTATTTGATATCTTCATGTAGATATAACAATATAAAAGTTTGTATGTGGAATGGTAACCCTACCACTAATAAATTGTATCAGAGCCACATTCATCAATGAGTCCATATATTTTTTCCCTGAATTCAAAAAGTACATATATATATTATTCTACTTGAGGACATATAATAGTGTATTAAATGGAAAGGTTAAATTTTAAAAATAATAATGTCATAATTTTCATCCTAACATTACACCATAATGTTAAATAATATGTGTTTCATCCTTTTTACATTATGTTATCCAATAATGAAATACAAACATAGACCTTGTTTCTATATTATGTGATAACATATTCGTGGATAATTCCCTAATGTTAATTTTTTCTAATAACACAACCTACTAGGGTATTTCATTCATTATGTTGTGATATAACATAATCATCATTGGTAACATAGAGTTTATTAGGTGATAATGTATCCAATATTTCAAAATTACAAAAAAATTGACCATCAAATCATAATAATGATATATAATATATCCTTTTCTTTAACATACACTATTTTAAGAACTAATATCAATCATGGATTATGATCAGTAATACCCCTATCAATCATAAAATACAAATAAATGAAAAATTGTAAATATTTTATATTTTGAAAAAATATTATATATTATAGTTTATAAAATATATATGAAAGTTATTTGTTACATATTTTAAATGTGACATTTTCTGGAAACAATTATATGAAATATTCATGTTTATATCTCATAATTTTAAAATATATAAAAAGTTTATTTTTTTATTTTATTATATATAATATTCATGTTTATAAATTTTGTATTAAATTTAAATATTTTGTATTATGTAATTCATATTATAAATTAAATCTTATAAATTTGTAATACATTAATTACATCATAAGTATGAAAATATAAGATTTATTTTTATTCTACCCTGGAATTAATTTTAAATTAATTTTATTATCTTTAATATAGTAAAAGAATATTGTTTATATATATATGGTTTTAGAGTAATAAATATGTGGAATAAATCTTGAGTATAGTTTCCCAGTGTAGATGGACTATGTGTTAAACATCCCATAAGATTGCCATCTTATTAAAAATTGGGTACAACTGCGAAAGCGGCACATGACGCAAAGAAGAAAATTTCATTAAATTGCAAGCCCGACGTCATATTAATTATTCTAGAAATGTGTGGTAAAGTAATATATGGCCTCAGGATTAATCATAAAAGTATTTTATACATCATATAATCTTAAACCTTTACGAAAAATGTTCTTTTAAATTATACATATTGTAGAGACCCAAATCTTGACATACATGGACATTACATTACTTTTGAGGAATACATAATACATGACAAAAACAGATTCCCAAAGACTGTATTAGTTTAGTGTCTTTGGAAACTCAGAAAATAATCTACTAATCATGGTAAAATATCTTCAACATCTCCCATAAAGATCATCCCAATTGGTTTTCTTACCTAAAACCATTCTTTATATCCTGGGGAAAAGAAAACATAAAAAAGGTGAGCTCAAATGATCAGTAAGGGTAAACATGGAGATCATAAAACAATCTATAAACATTTTCACGTAAAAACATGAACATAAAACATGAGTAATGAAATAAATCTTCGTTGTACATAAGTAATTGATCACAAAGGAACATTAATCATGATAAAATATCATGGGAATAAAACATTTAATTGCAGAAAACCATTAATCACATGTTATGATTTCCATATTATCCACAAAATTGCTGCCAAGACCATCATAGTGGATGAAATATATTACTGAAGTGGGTTTAATTGTCATTCCAGCCCTGTATTACTGAACCAGATTTACTTTTTGTTCCAACCACATTTATCTAATGAGATATAAATCTTTTCCCAATGCATTGGTGTAACGCCCTGACCCTATTTACCCAGAGTCGGTGCATTATTACATAACATTTCCATGATCACAAAAGATCAAATCTCTAAATACCGGTTAGTTTAGTATCCTTGGAGTCAGTAGATACATTCATAAAGTTTACATTACATCATAAAAGGAAAAACTAAAATAACATAGTCTTCATAGTCCACACTCACATCCCCTTCAGACTATCCCTGTTGGTTAGTCATAAAATATTTATTCATATCCTAGGAAAAATAAAACATATAAAGGGGTGAGTTCAGATGCTCAGTAAGGATAACAATATAGCGGAACCTTTTATAAATAATAATAAACATTTAAGGAAATGTATAACTAAAACAAAAGCCTTTTAAACTTAAACTTTAGCCTAATATGGAAAAGATAAAATGAAATAATTCCATTTACTTATTCACACGGATATTCTACTAGTTGAATAATCACATGAAATATCAATAACCACTTTCATAATGATGGAATTCATAATTTCAGACTGTCATAACCACATAGTCAAGGCCTTGTGCCAAGACTACAAATAATATTTTTTCAAGGCCATGTTCCAAGACACTAGTTTGTCTCATGAGACCTACTTATGCATCGAGGGGCCATAGAGGGCTCCACCCGTCACTTATTAACTCCCATTCATTCCTCTTATGAACAGTTTTAAACATAACATAAACATCTGTATTAAAACTAGCATACAAAATGTAAATACTTTCTCCATAAACCATGAATGGTATAAAAATAACACATCCACAGTCAAACATATCACAAAACCTTGAATACAATATTGATGTTTTGTATCATAATAAATCAACATCAAATAATCTTAAAATCTATCAAAGGATGTTGACATCGATGAAATCAAAACTATTTGAGAGAAATATATCTTTTCTTTAAATCATTTAAAAGTCATATAATTATAAAATAAAACATTTACTTTGAGAATATTATTATAAGATTTTAAGGGAAGCTTCTAAAATTTTATAACGGCAAAAAATACTCACACCTTCCGTATAAGTTAAAAAAGACATTCTTACCATAATTCTGTCGAAAATGTTAAAAAGGACCTTGTTTGGAAAATGACAAAAAGATTACTTTATAAACTTATTATAAAAATTCAAAAAGGGTATAAATTACTTTAACCCATAGTTTTTAAAATATTAATAATGATTTGAAATACATTTTTAAGAAACATGGATGTGGATGATAAAAAGCTCCCAGTAGATAATTACGTATAAACAACCTCGGATAATGAAGAGATTGTGAAATAAACCATTACCTTGTAATTTTCCTTGGTAAAGGGTAGGTTAAACTCCTTTATAATAGTTAAATCATTGTTATTAAATTATAAAATAATCATATACATAAATATGATATCCTATATGATCATTTAATATTGCTTCTTTAATAATATCTTGGTATTATCGTCGTTTCAGGTGTTTACTTACTCGTTTTCTTTAATATGTTTTGTTACATAAGATGTGTTTGTTATCCATAGTTTGTATCTTATTAATATAAATAATGATATCCATTTCTTAAATATTATTTTTAATAATCAAATGAGAATTATACTTGAATGGATACGATGGGGAATGAATCTCATCGCGTTCGTGGTGACGGTAGTCCGTACGTACGTACGAGCGACTATATCATTATTTTGATATTAAAATAATATAAAATTGGATGGTATATTATATATACAGAATCATTATAATTTTATATTTATAATTTAATTCAATTACACAACAATATCATACCCATCCAAATAATAATGTTTTGAATAACAATTACACCATGACGTGGAGAAGGTGTACGCACGTATAGTGACATGTCATTCAAAGGATGGATAGAATACTGAATATGGTTGTACCATTTTTATGATAACATCCCAGTATATATAATATAATGGAGTTATTTTTTATAATGGAAATAATAAACAAAGAAGAAGTTGAAGTAGAAAGGAACTAGAAAGAGGGTTGTGAAATTATTTCCTCTTCTTCGGGTTCTTCCATTGGATTTGATCAAAAGGCCTCTTTAAGTAGGCTTTATGATCAAACTGAGTCCTCTAGTTTCAATTGAGGAAAGATTAGAGAATATTTGGGAAGTTTTTATCCGCTCCAAAAGGGTTTGAAGGTGTGAATTAGAGTGAAGGGGGAGTACCCTTTTATAAGAGGGGTGAGGGGCACCTTTGGAAACGCTAGAAATATTATTTTATAATAAATTCATATTCTGTTTGTAATGGCTCAAAAGTGCATTATTTAAATTTTAAGGTGGGTATGGGTATAAATCCTTTCAATTAATATATTTTATACAGGTTTGGGTCATTATATTAACCATATCATTTATATTTAACTCTTAGTTAAATAGTTTGACATTTACTATGTCTCTTTGTATTTTTATATTATATAGTTAATAACCATACTATATACCTAAAATATACTCTCGTGTGGTCCATTAATTATACACATATCATTATATAAGTCCTTTGGCCGAACCTTAGATTTTTAGGAGTAGAATATCAATTAATAATATAATATATTTTTTAAAAACTCTTTTATGTCAATTTTGACACTATTGGGTATTTTGTTTTTGATAATTTGATAACAGCATTATTACTTAGAAAACAATTTATATAACCAATACTAATATGTCATATTACCTGGAAAATTAGTGTAATTCATAAAAAGTTTCAAATTACATTTATTTTGATATTAATAATATCAATTATTTTAATATCTGAATAAATATGCAATTACTGCATCACCATTGTGTCATAAATAAATTAAATTATTCAATGTATAAAAATTATAAATAAAATAACATTATATAGAAAATATTTTCTATCTTTATAATGAATATTTATAATCGAATTTATCTTTTGAATAACCCTATATTAAAAAAAATTAGTTATTAAACTTTGATTATAACTCTTTTAACTCTTCTTTGAATTAAATAATAATAAATGTCCTAATCTAATCCAAGAGGACCTAAATGATATTATTTTATTCATAAGGTTGTTTTTGGTCATTATACACTTGTCCAATAGAATTAGTACATGTGTTAGGGTAATATTAAAATCATTTTTACCCTTAATTACCCTATTTACTTTTAACCGTGGTAAAAAAAGTAAAAAGTTACTATTCCCCAAAAATTATTTTTAATTTATTTAACCACATTTTATGCCTTGATATTAACCATGACTCTTGGATTTTCTAAACTCCACTCATAGAAGTGGTAGAATTAATTTTTATGTGAATTTGAAAATTCCCCTAGGAGATGGGTAAAAGACGGTGAAAAAGTTCAATTAAATTTTTATATATCTAAAATTTTTATAAACTGACTCCAATGAATTACATTGAACTTATATAGGCATTATGTATATATTTTGACCTAAAATAAATTTAAATAAAATAAATAATTATTTAAATAAACATTCGGTTTTAAACTATAACTCAGTGTTTTTTCACTATTCATCAAAAATTGAATGTTTTCAGAAAAATACCAAAAATTCATCCTAGGCTAATTTAGATATTATGAATCCAAAAATGAAGTTCAATTTGAAAGATAAAATTTATAAAATTTCAAAATGTGGGTATTACTATTTATAATGACTAGTTTGATTGGTTGTGGTGTGTGTTAGAACTCGTAGTTCCGTAAAACACATGCTACTGTATTATTCAAAGAGAAGCATATTGTGGAAGCTTGGGGTGTTACAATTGGAGGAAGATATAGGTCCCACCCATCTCATAATGAAATCACTCTTTCGTGTGCCACAAAATAGACATAAATCATTCATCATAACCCAAAGAATAATATGGGTTTTATAAACATCATACCCTCATAACATAATCCATATAAAACAAATGGATATCATTTCATCATAAGGAAAATAAAACCATGTAAATAATGAAGACATTATTTTTGAAACATAAACATACTAAATAATGTCATCTTAGATGGAAAATAGTTTTGATAAAACACTTGAAATGAATTCTTGTGGAAAATATCATTTCTTGTTCAAAATCATTTTCTTTTCTAAAAATGACATACAATTTTAAAAGAAACGAATTTTTTGTTAATTATGAAATCTTTTATAGGAAGATTCATCCAAATAAGGCATTATGAAACCATAAAAATGCATTCATTCCATATAAGTTAAAAAAACATTCTCCTTGTACTTTTACTGGAAAAGTCAAAAAAATACCTCGTATGGTAATCAAAAGAAATATTACTTACATACCATGTAGTAAATGTCAAGAATTTGTAAAAAGGACTTTAATCATACATGAGAAGAATTTATAAAACATGGACATAGATGACAAATATAACCCTAGTAAATTCTTATGAATAAACAATCTCAGTTAAGAATGAGATTGGAATAAATATCCCTTACCTTATGATCAATTTCTTCCATTTGTTTGAGACTATTGTATAGTGGGTTTAAAAATATTATTAACTTGCAACAAAACCTTAATAATATATATTATATCATATATGATATACTTACAACTTTATATTACCCGTTCATTTGTCAATTCCATGTTAAAGCAGCGTTTTGGGTAAAATTATTTCATTTATCAACCATGTTTTGAGTTGTAATTATTCATATGATTACTTAGATCAGGATTACTTAATTATACAATGTAAAACATTATTTATATATATTCATAATATAATAGATTGATAAATGGAATGAAATACACCGTTCATGGAGACAGAAGGTCGTACGTACGCATGAACGCTGTTTTTCTTTCTTTATTGGCTTGAATAGAAGTAAGTAGATTAAATATATATATATATAAATATAGTAACATTATTATGTCATATATTTCATTATTATTCAAAAAATATACATTATAATGATTCTTGAATGATTAACATGAAGAATGAATCTCATCGCGTCATGGAGACGGTAATCCGTACGTACATACGAGTGCTGATATCATTCCCATAATTATGGAATGGTATGATAGTGGATGATAGAATATATCAGAATTATTATAAT
This sequence comes from Viscum album, assembly GCA_963277665.1. Lineage (NCBI taxonomy): Eukaryota > Viridiplantae > Streptophyta > Magnoliopsida > Santalales > Viscaceae > Viscum > Viscum album. The sequence continues at coordinate 1,646,352,997 of OY728120.1, forward strand.
GTTATAATAATAATATATAGTTATTATTTACACCATTATACCCATCCAAGTAAGGTGGTGGTGGAAAACAGATTACACCACGGCGTGGAGACGGTATTCCGTACGTACGCACAAGCGGTGATTTCATTTTATGTAGGATGGATAGAATATGAAGTAGGTTTGTTTCATATTTATAATAACGTATCAGTATATGAGTGATATTGATGTTATTACTTTATAATGAAACAAATAAAAAAGAGGAAGTATAAGGAGAAATAAATTTGAAAGAATCGGTAAGGGATATTACCTCTTCTTCGGCACGCCTCTTTTAAACCTCCTCTCAGGGAAATAAAGCTGGTCTTTAAATAAGATCAATACCTCTAATATGTTTCTAGGGATGTGTAGAAAATAAATGGATTGACTTTGGAAGATCTTTAAGGCTCAAAATGTTGTGAATAGGAGAGGGAGGAGGTGCCTTTTTATAAGAAAGGAGACGAGCACTTTTGGAAACCTCAAAAATATTAATTTATAATAAATTCAGGTCCCACTTAAAACCCACAAAATATGACTCAATTCGAATATTAGATGATATAGGGTTGAAATCTCATAAACCAATAAAATTTATACTTGTTTTTATTTTATTTTAAACCCTATCATTTTGATTTATCCTTATTTAATCTATTTAATTTTATTTGTGGTAATAAGATTCTAAATTTTTAACTATTATAAATACTTACTTATGTGCTGTGAATTGTCTATAATTGGATACTTTATGAAATTTTAGACCATATAAATTTCAATTTATAATTTTTAAATATTTTTGTGATTTTTAAACAATTTAATAATATGTTATTTTTATAAAATATCAATAGTGTCAATTTTGACACTATTCAGTTTTTTGAATTTAAATAAAATCCATAAAAAATATATATATTAACCTATAATATTTTATAGATCCATAACATGTAATATTCATCTTAAAAATTTCTAGATAATATTAAATAGTTCATATAATTTTATTTTAATATTTTTAAAACCATTTATTTGATATTTCAATCAATAAAATAATTTCTACATCACTATTGTATCACCTTTAATGATAATTATTTAATCCCAAAAAATTCTAAATAAATTCACATGATGTATACAATTTTATTATATTTCTGGTGACTATTTATGTTTGATTTTTTATGAAGTTTATCACTAAATTAAAATTATTACACTTACAAGATATAAGTGAGTGACATGTTGTCACTTTCTTTCTTTTAATAATAATTACATCGTTTTCATGGGAAAAGAGTCTTTTAAATGAATCTATTCCGACCCTTAGGTGATATGGGTCGACTTTTATTCATACAATATAATTTTTTTAGGTGTTATAGTAATTTTATAATCTTATTTTTATCCTTAATTACCTGATTTACCTTTAACTGTAGTAAATAAAAACTAACGTAGTTACTATTCATAATATCAAAAAAAGTAACCTATTAACATAATTTGGAGCTACTTATTCTAAATATGGAATCCATTTTTCCAAATTCAAAACACATAAGTTGCAGTATTTAATTTAAAATTAATCCCGCTGTTGACAAAACGGGTTTTAAAAGTTAAAACAATGCAAAAGATTGAAATGTTTTTACCTATGAATTCAATGTAAAATTAATTATAATGACATAAATTATATTAAAAGGTAAAAATATATTATATTTAGACTTTAAAACCATTAAATAATATATCTTAAAAATATAAATTATTTTGATGAAAAAAAGTTGTTTTCAATTAAAATTTAGCGTATTTTTACTATTCATCAAAATAAGAAACTTATCAAAAAAATATCAAAAACATATCCAAAGTAAATTTTTATATCCTGATTTCAAGGAAAAATTTTAATTTGTCAAATTGAACATATAAAAATTTCAAAATCTTGATGTAAAGTGGTTGCGACATCGAAAGGCGTCAAAAACTACATTTTTAAAAAAATAATTATGTTACCCAAAAAAAATTTTTTCTTTTCATACCATGTTCTAGAATATGTCTAAGATGAATAATATTGTTATAAAATTAAAAATGTGGTTAATACAATTTATAACGGCTAATTCATAATAACAATATATAGTTGTTTAGTAAAACACGATATTGCTTACAACACACGCTATTGAGAAAGGTCGTTGTTTCGTGCAACACAATCCAAGAATCGTGTTTGTGTATACAAAAAGATAATATAGTGTTTTGTATAGTGCAAGCTAATCTTGGTGTACCGTACAACACAAGTCATCAAAGAAATTAAAAAAATATATTTCTCATAAAATCTCGGGGTGTTACATTCTACCCCCCTTAAAATAAATTTCACCCTCGAAATTCTTTGGGGTTATAAATCGTTTACTACTTGAAAGATTCTTTCATATAAACCCACATCATAAAAAGGAATACTAAAACTTAATTTTAAAATGGAAAGTTAGAAACAAAATGGTCACCCAAAGTAAGTCAGCACTAGGTTTCCATATAGGAGAATATAGGTGAAAATATGGATATGGAAGAGAAATATAACCATTGTGTTCTGATAAAATGTGGTAGAGAACATGGCTATAGAAAATCCAACAATCAAAAAGCCATAAATTTTTTATGATCTAAGGTACCATCTGATTTATCAGATATGAGTACACTTGGATAACATTTTTTGTTTTCAACATCATTTCCCTAAAGTTGAAGAATTATAATTAAAAGAAATACTTAATTGATTTTGGTATCATCTCAGCGTTGGTTGTTCCTTGAACAATTTCCACTTCAAATCTTAAACAAATGAAGTTGAATTTTACATTTTTTAAGTGTTAGCAGATCATGTGATAGAATGATGGGTCATTCCATTTGTCTCAAACAAAAGGATATAAAAAGTTATTAAATGATGATATTAATCATATAAGGCTCCAACAATGGACTTATACATCATATATCATACCACTTAATATAGGAAAACTAATTTCTACAAAACAGGGACTTCCTGTAGGATAGTGGTAGGCGAGAAAGGCATGTCGCACATCAGTTGTGGGTTTGATTCCTGTATCCTTGTCTAATGTGATGGGTTGTCTCCAGTCCTAAGGGTTTTACTTTTTCTAAAACTATACCATTATAATATTTAAAAAATAATATCAAAAAGTTCTATCCTTAAACAACACTATATGATGTATAAATTAATCCATTCCATCCTTTAGGATTATCCAAAATACTTCTATCCAATTTCATAGTATAAAGAAAATGATTACTAAAAAGTTCATCTACCAAGCATGTGAATACCATCATTTATCCCCCATATATCATAAGATATATCTTGTTTTTGGTCACATTCCAAACATGTGAATACCTTAATCATGTATTCTATTGAAAAATGAATACCCATTTTACCTTAGTGAAAACATGAATGTTGTAAAAAGTTACCTTTTTCCACATACCAAAATCCCAAAATTTCTATTTATTCAAACCATGATCTCACTTTGTCCTTAAATCAGTCATGAGATCATTAATACTATCAATAATATCATTATCCCTTTATCCTTTCATTATGTGGATATCATCTTCTTTCTAAAAATATTTCAATCACTTTCCATGGTTACCAGTACCATAAAATTATTGAAAACCAATACATAGATATTCCAATATTCCATAATACTATAATTGATATTCCACAACACTATTTTGGAATCCCTTTACATATACACTTAATCATTCCACCACTTCATTTTCATATTAATATTCACTAATATTGATCTCATGTGACTTCCCTTTATCCTTTTTCTTAATAGGTTATTGATGTCGATCATCATTAACCCTTGGATTAGGGCATTGGTTAGAATAATCCCCCATTTCCTTGGACTTGTAGTATTGAAGTGTTGGCAGTGCGTTCTCTATAGTCTTTTCTCTATTCACATCATTAGCTACCTTTTTCTCATTACTTTGACACTCAGCAGCTTGATGACCTTCTATTCCACACTTAAAACATTTTCTAGTCCCTTTAAGACAATCTCTACCATGATTCTTTCCACACTTTGATCATAATGAAACATTCATCTTCTTTTCACCATTGTTTTGAGATTTTTACTTGAACTCCATCTTTCATTTCTTGTCAAAACCATGAGATGGATATGTAACTCAAACTTCCAATTCTACCTTCATATCACAACACACAATTTCTTCATAGATACTGAAATCTCTTATCACTAATTCCCTTCTAAGACATGGTTTTAATCCACTAAAGAATTAATCAACTTTACATTCATGTTGGATGATAAAGCCAAATTCATACCTTTATAGCCTTGTAAAATTCACCTCATGTATACCAAAAGATTCACCATCCTTTTTATTAAGCTCAAGGAACTCTTTTTCCATATTTTTTTAAAGAATACAAGGGAAGTGCTTATTGAAAAACAAGTTCTTAAGGTCATCCAATTTCATTGATTAAATTTCATCTTGGGGCCTTGTATTCTTAATTAGAGTCCACCACTAGTCTACTTCACCTTCTAAATGGTAAACATCTAAAATGACTTTTTCAATTTCTAAACAGTGCAGTATGGAAAATATCTCTTCAATGGTACTAATCCATTTTTCAATAATAAGTGGATCAGAAGACCCATTGAAAGAAGTTGGGCGTTTCCTCATGAAGGACTCAATATAATATTGTTCCCTTCTCAGCTCATTTGGAAGTCCAGAATGATTCATAGCTTGTGTAAGTAATGAAATATGATGTTGCACTCCATCTACCATAACATTGGTTTGTTCTGGAGGACAATCATTTCATTGTCAATTACATTAATCAACATGGTTCCTTCGGGTTCCAGCCATTGTCTAAAATCCAAAAAGAATAGTGTGAGAGGCAAAAAACATTCTAGGAAAACAACATAATAATGGGGGAGTACCTTTAATATATAACATCTTAGGTTTAATTCTAATATTGTTACCATATTTCTATGACTATAACCTATAATTACACTTAACATTAGAGACATCCCTAGATATACCTTAGAAATATCTCTAGGGATGTCCCAAATGTTTTTGCATCCTAGTTTCCAATGGTTAACTAAACCTTTGGTCTGATACCAACTATAGAGACCCAATGATTGATGTACATGGACATTACATTACTTTTGCGGAATACTTCATACATGTCAAAAATAGACGCCCAAATATCTTATTAGTTTAGTGTCTTTGGAAACTCAGAACATCATTTTATATTCATGGTAAAAGATCTTCAACATCTCCCATAAAGATCTTCCCATTTTGTTTTCTTACCTAATACCTTTCTTTATATCTTGGGGAAAAAACATAAAAAGGGTGAGCTCAATTTCTCAGTAAGGGTAAAAATGGATAACATAAAACAATCCATAAACATTTGAATGTAAAAACATGAACATAAAACATGTGTAATGACATAAATCTTGGCAGAACATAAGGTATTGATCACAAAGGAACTTTAAACATGACAAAATAGCATGGGAATAAAACATGTAATTGTGGAAAACCATTAATAACATGTTATGATTTCCATAGATTCAAAGTCATTTCTTCCAAGACCATCATAGTGGACGAAGTCCATTACTAAACCGAGTTTACTTGTCATTCCAGCCCTGTATTACGGAACAAGATTTACTTGTATTTCTATCCATGTTTATCTAATGTGATATAAATCTTTACCCAATGCATAATAGGGAGATATAGGTCCCACCCATATCATAATGAAATCATTATTTTGTGTTCCACAAAATAAATATAAAACATTCATCATAACCGAAAGTATAATATGGGTTTCATAAACATCATCCCATCATAACATAATCCATATAAACAAATGGATATCATTTAATCATAAGAAAAATCAAACCACGTAAGTAATAGAGACATTTTATTTGAAACATAAACATACTAAAAAATTTCATCTTAGATGGAAAATAGTTTTGATAAAACCCTTGAAATGAATTCTTGAGGAAAATATCCTTTCTTCTTCAAAATAATTTTCTTTTCTCAAAATGACATACAATTTAAAAAGAATTAAATTTTTTTGTAAATCATGAAATATTTCATAGGAAGCTTAATGTAAATAACGCATTATGAAACAGTAAAAATCCATTCATGCCTTATAAGTAAAAAAACATTCTCCTCCTACTTTTGCCGAAAAAGTCAAAAAGTACCTCGTATTGTAAACTAACGAAATATTCCTTACATACCATGTAGTAAAAGTAAATTTTTTTTAAAAAGGACTTTAAACATACATGAAAATATTTTTATAAAACATGGACATGGATGATAAATATAACCCATTAAATACTTACAAATAAACAATCTCAGTTAAGAACAAGATTGGAATAATTATCCCGTACCTTAAGTCCAATTTCTTCAATATGTGTCTGAGGATCCTGTATAGTGGGTTCAAACATATTATTAACTTGTAAAAGAACCATATTAATATTAATTATATAATATATGATTCACTTATGAATTTATATTACCCGTTCATTTGTCAATTCCATGTTAAAGCATCGTTTTGGGAAAATTTGTTTAATTTATTGTCCATGTTTTGACTTGTAACTATTAATATGATTACTTAGATAATGATTACTTACTTCCATAATGTAAACCATGATTTATAAATATTTATAATATAATAGATCGATAAATGGAATGAAATACACCATTCATGGAGACGGTAAGTCGTACATACGCATGAACGGTTTTTCCCTTTCTTTATTGACTTGAATGGAAGTAAGTAGATGAAATATATATATATACATAAATATAGTAGAATTATTATATCGTATATTTAATTATTATTCAATATATATACTTTATAATCATTATTGAATGGTTAACATGAAGAAAGTTTCTCATCGCTTCGTGAAGACGGTAATCCGTACGTACGCACGAGTGATGATATTGTTCCCATAATTATTGAATGGTATTGGAGTGGATGATAGAATATCTCATAATTATTATCATGTTACAATAATAATATATAGTTATTATTAACACAATTATACCCATCCATGTAAGGTGGTGGTGGATAACAGCTTACACCACGGTGTGGAGATGCTATTTCGTACGTACACATGCGCAGTGATTTCATTTTCTGTCGGATGCATAGAAGGTGAAATAGGGTTATTTAATATTTATAATAACATATAAGTATATGATTGATACTTATGTTATTAATTTATATTGAAACAAATAAAAAGAGGAAGTAGAAGGAGAAATAAATTTGAACGAATCGGTAAAGGATATTACCTCTTCTTCGACGCGCCTCTACTAAACCTCCTCTTAGGGCACTAAAGATGGTCTTCGAATAAGATCAGGACCTCTAATATGTTTCTAGGGAAGTGTAGAAAATAAATTTACAGGTTTTGGCCGATAATTAAGGCTCAAAATGTTGTGAAGAGGAGAGGGAGGAGGTGCCATTTTATAAGAGAGGAGATGGGCACATTTGAAAACCTCAAAAATATTAATTTATAATAAATTCAAACCCCCCTTAAGAACCACCAAAAATGGCTCAATTATAATATGAGATGAGATAGGGATTTAATATCATCAAACAATAAAATTTATACTTGTTTTTATTTAATTTTAAACACTATCATTTTGATTTATCATTATTTAATCTTTTTAATTTTATTTATGATAATAAGATTCTAAATTCTAAATTGTTATAAATACTTACTTATGTGTTTTGAATTTTCCATAATGGATAATTTATGACACTTTAGACCATGTAAATTTCAATTTATAATTTTTAAATATTTTTGTGATTTTTAAAAAAAATTATAATATATTATTTTTATAAAATATTAATAGTTTCAATTTTGACACCATTCAATTATTTGAATTTAAATAAAATCCAAACATTAGATATATTCAAAAAAATAATTAATATATCCCTAACATATAATATTCATCTAAACAATTCGTGGAGCACAATAAATAGTTCATATAATATTTATTTTAATATTTTTTAAACCATTTATTTGAAATTTCAATCAATAAAATAATTTCTACATCACTATTGTGTCACCATTAATGATAATTATTTAATCCCTAAAAATTATAAATAAATTCACATGATGTATATAATTTTATTATATTTCTTGTGAATATTTATGTTCGAAGTTTTATGAAGTTTACCACTATATTAGAATTATTACACTTATAAGATATAAGAGAGTGACATGTTGTCACTTTCTTTTGTTTTAATAATAATTACATCATTTTCATGGTCAAAAGTCCATGAAATGAATTTATTCCGAATATTAGGTGATATGGGTCGACTTTTATTCATCAAATCGAATTTTGGCAGGTGTTATGGTAATTTTATAATCTTATTTGTACCCTTAATTAGCTGATTTACCTTTAACTGTAGTAAATAGAAATTACCGTAGTTACTATTCATAATATCAAAAAAATAAAAGTAACATATTAACATAATTTGGACCTAATGATTCCAAATTTTGAATCCATTTATCAAAATTCAAAACATGTAATTTTCATTATTTAATTTAAAATTAATACTACTGTTGAGAAAACAGGTTTCCAAAGTCAAAACATTGCAAAAAATTGATATGTTTTTACCTATGAATTCAATATAAAATTAATTATAATGAAATAAATTAAATTAAATGGTAAAAATATATTACACATATGATGTATTTATAAAGGTATAAGGATGTTTTACTTCTATTATTGAGTGATTAACAGAAAATGTTTTCTAATTAAACATAAATCCATTAATATGATTTTATGTTATTAAGTTAGTTGATGGAATAGTGATTCAAAAACAAAATCACTAAGATAATGCATTCATAAATGAATAAATTATTTGAAAATAATTATTTTATGTGATTTATTATTTTTGAATTTAATATGCAAGTGATGAATATTAATTGATTGAGAAATTAAATAAAAATCTATCTAATACTAGATGTGAGATTAATTTAAAAGAAAACTCATCTTAATAACTTGGTCATCCGACTAGTTATATTTTTTCAAATCAGGTTACCTATAGATTATCATACATATGGAATGATGGAAAGGGGTATCCATAAGGGTTAGGTAAACAAATCCTACTCTATGCTTTGGGTGACACTAAAATTAGAAACACTAAGAGTTAGGATAAAAGAGGAATTTGTTTGTGTTTATATCCATTTGATGTATTTTAGAAGAGGGTTTTCAAATTAACATTCCCGTAGTTTTATATTTTATGATTCGGATGATTACAAATCTAAATAACTCATTATTGAGTTTAATTCCAGATAAAACTCATTACTTAGTAAAATATGGTTCTTTTATCTCAAAATAGATAAAATTTATGTCAACATTATATTTCATGGGTGTGAATTCAACAAAATTCATTGTTGAAAGGATATAAAACATGATTCAAACGAATGGATTTGTAATTTTTGTAGATTATGACATATAAAATGTGAATCATTTTTAGATCTATTATTTTAAATATGTATAAACTTATCCAATATTTGTATTTACGGTTGATAATTCTTATCCAGGATAATTATTCTTATACTTTCAATTGCAATGTTATATATATCAATTTACATTGACTCTTATAGAATAAATACATGGTGTTTATCACACATTTGTGGTGGTAAAAATATTCTTATAGATAGGGGAACAAATAAAATTTGAATCAGATCAGCGTGTTGGAAATGGATAATTATTTTATACAATAGATGCTTTTATTTATAATCTATGTCTACAAAATTTATTAGTTATTAATTGTAAAACTATAATTATTATCACTCTTTAAATATAAATTGGATGTTGGAATATTCTGTGTAAAATATGTGGTTTTTATTCATTTCATAGAAATAGTGTTTTTATATATAAATGAAATGTTTTTTGGAATTAGGAATATGGTTTTTAGTTTATATAATATTGATATGTCTAATAATATCTATAACATTTAGAATAAAAATGTAAATGATAATTCTAACCCAACCTACCTTTGAAAATATCACGATGGACATATAACTGAGAAACACAACGAAATACTTCATAGAGATGTATCTTTGGAAGCATTGAATTTTGAATCATTTGATAATTGTGAATACTTCTTATAATGAAAAATAACTAAATCACCTCTTAATGGAAATGGTTTAAGGGATAGTTCACTATGGGATCTAATACATAGGGATTTATATGAACCAGTATGCACTCAAAAAATTATTGTGTTTATAAACATTATAAATTTAATAGATTCTATTAGATTACTTGGTTATCTATATTTAATGGGAAAAAGTTTGAGACTTCTAAATATTTAAATGAGTTTTGGAATGAAATATAGATTGTAACACCCTGAGATTTTATGAAAAATATTATTTTTAATGTATTGTGTTGTACGCTACACCAAAATTATCTTGTGATATACATAACACCGTATTTTCTTGCAGTATACGCAACACTATTCGTGGCACGCATTACACACAATTTCAAATTCATTTTGTAGAAACTATTCTATGCAACATTATGTATAGATTTTTTTTTGATGTATAAATGAAATAAGTTTTGATTATATGCAACACCAAACAGAGCTTTCACAACATGCATCCCGGACTTGGATTTCATTACACACAATAAAGACCTTCCTTGATAGCGTGTGTAGTATGCAATACCGAGTTTCACTAAACGAGATATTATAATAATATTATTATGAACTAGCCGTTATGAATATTAATACCCACTTTTTGAAATTTTATAAATTTTATCTTTCAAAATGGACTTCATTTTTGGATTCAAAATATCAAAATTATCTTAGGGTGAAATTTTGGTACTTTTCGGATAACTTGCATATTCTGATGAATAGTGAAAATTACTAAATTTTAATTAAAAACAACCTTTTTAATAGAAATAATTAACAGTGGTAAATAATTAATTTGAGTGGTTTTAAACTATATTTAGAATATAATTTTACCATTTAATGCAATGTTGTTCATTGGATGTAATTTCACATTTAAACCAGACATAAACAAGTGTCAATCTTTTGATAGTTATTATCTCTTAAAAACACGCGATTTGTTTTGACGATGGGAATTAATTTTTAAATTAATTAATGCAACTGATATGTTTTTAATTTGGTAAAATAGACATCATTTTTGAATTCATAATATCAAATATATCTTAGGCCTATTTTTTGGTATTTTTCTGGAAACTTTCATTTTTCTGATGAATAGTGAAACAACTAAGTGGTAGTTAAAAAACTGAATTTTTCATAAAACTTAATTTTACCGCTTCTGTGAGTGGAATTTCAAAAATACGAGAGACACGGTTAATATCAAGGACTAAAATGTACTTCAATGAGATGAAAATATTTTTTGGTGAATAGTAACTTTTTACTTTTATTTACAACGGTTAAAAGTAAATAGGATAATTAAGGGTAAAAATGATATTATTATTAACATAACAATGTCCTAATTATATTGAATAAGAGTAATTCGACCAGAAACAACCTTAGAAATAAAATATGACCATTTAGGCCCACTTGGATTAGATTAGGACATTTAATATTAATTTATTTAAAGAAGGGTTGAAATAGTTAAAATCAATGTTTCATAAGTAAATAATTTTTAATATTGGGTTATACATAAGATCAATTAGACTATAAATATTCATTAGAAAGATAAAACAATTTCCTACATAATGGTATTTTATTTATAATTTTTAGACATTAAATAATTTAATTTATTTATGACACAAAGATGATGCTGTAATTATCTTATTAATCAAATATTGACATAATTGATGTTATAAATACCCAAATAAATGTAATTTGAGACTTTTTATGAATTAAAATAATTTTATAGGTTAATATGACATGTTATTATTTATTTAGTTAACTTTTTTCAAACTAATAATTCTTTTATAATTTTGAAAAAAATCAATTACCAAATAGTGTCAGAATTGACATAAAATAGTTTTTAAAACAAATATTATATTATTAATTGTTATTTTTTTCATAAAAATCTAAGGTTTGGCCAAATGACTTATATAAGGTTATATATATTAATAATAAACAACTTGGGGTTAGTTTGGCTGGTTATAGTAAGTTTATTAACCTTATAGTGTAAGAAAACAAGAAGACACTGTAAAAGTTAAATTATCTATCTTAAAAGAAAAATTTAAAAGATAAGGTTACAAAAGAAACCTAAACATGTCTAAATTCTATAGTATTAGAGGATTTATACCCATACCCACCTTAGCTTCGAAATAACTCAATTTGGAGCTATTAAAAACCAAATATGACTTTATAATAATATAATATTTTTAGTGATTCCAAGGGTGCCCCTCTCCTCCCTCTCTTCCTCACACCACATTGATCCTTCAAGCTCGGCCAATACCTGGAAAATTCTCTTCTCCACTTCCCTAGGAACATCCTAGAGGTCCTGGCCTTCTTCAATGTCCAATTTTAGTGCCCTGAGAGGAGGTCTCAAAGAGGCGCTTCAAAGAAGAGGTAATGTCTGTTACCGATTATTTCAACTTTATTTCTTCTTCCACTCCTTCTTCTTTAGGTGTTTCATTGTGAAGTAATAAAATCAGTATCACTCATATACTGATATGTTATTATAAGTATAAAACAACCATATTTCACCATCTATCCATCCTACGGAAAACGAAATCACCGCGCGTGCGTACGAACAGAATACCGTCTCCACGCCGTGGTGTAATCTATTTTCCACCACCACCTTACTTGGATGGGTATAATGGTGTAAAGAATGAATATATATGATTATTTAAAAGTGATATTGATTCTTAAATAGTATACATACACTCCAATACAATTCCACGATCATGGGAACGATATCATCACTCGTGCGTACGTACGGAATACCGTCTCCACAATGTGATGCGACCCGTTCTACATGATTTTCATTGCATAATGATTACATAAATGAATTGAGTGAGTAAATATGATATATATTAAACTAATACCATTCTTTAAATGAGGTATATATAACATAAAAATAAGAATAAGAATTTATTTTACAAAACACGGATAAGAAGAAAAAGTAATAAACACCCGAATAACAAGCAGCAATGAAATATAATAATAATAAGCTAAGAATATGACCATATATGATATCATAACAATGAGTATGATTCTGGAATAAGTCAATGACATTATTTAAATCATTATACAGGAGGTTCGGACACTTACGAAGCAAATCAGACCTAAGGTAAGGGAAATATCACAATCTCATTTTTATCCGAGATTGTTTATACTTTGGAATTTACTAGGGTGTATTTTACCATCCACATCCATGATTCCTCAATATGTAATATTATTTCCATCCACCTAAAATTTTTTAAATCCAATTTTACCCTTTAATGTGTTTTTAGTAAAAGATATGAAAGGAATCTTATGTCGTTTTTCGTATAAGTTACTTTTTTACTTTTCCGACAAAAGTATGAGAAGAATGTTTTTTTAACTTATACGACATTAACCGATTTTTAGAAAATTATTTCCATAAAGCTTCCTTCATAAGTTTTCAAGTTTATTTTTAATCGACTTTTTTTAGTTCAAAATTATATGGCATGTTAAGAAAGAAAAAAAATTTTGAATTAGAAAGGATATTTTCCTCAAGAATGGACATCAAGTGTTTTATCAAAATTATTTTCAATATAATATAATATAGGGTTCTGTTTCTATCCCTATTATTACATTGATTTGATTATGTTGTGGTGGAATTATTTTTTTGAATTCCTTTATCTTATATGAATTGTTTTTTGATGTCATGATGTTTAAGAATCCCATTTTTATTAGATGGGTTATGCAATGATGTATGATTTCTGATTTTGTGGAACACGTAAGAATGTTATCATTATGAGATGGGTGGGACCTATATCTCCCTCCAATGCATTGTGTAAAGGTTTTATATCTCAGGATATAGACATGGATGGAATGGCAGGTTAAACTGGTTCAGTGAAACTGGACTGAAACGAGGAATGAACTTGGTTCAGAAATGGACTTTTTCCACTAAGATAGTCTTGGCAATGAGTCTTGAAAAATAAGAAATGATTCTATATGATTATTTGTGTATGCCACAAAGCTTCATGTTATAAGTTACGATTATTTTGATTACATTTCACTACCATGATTTATCCCATGTTATGAAATTCTGATCTCTTTTGCAGGGTAAGATTTCCAAAATGTTATGTTCTTATGAATATGATGTGATTGATATTTCTTTTTTTTACACTAACTGAGCATTTGAGCTCACCCTTTTGTATGTTTTCTTTCCCCAGGTCAGGAAGAACGTTATTATGTAAGATATACCAAAAGGGACTATACATATGATGAAATAAATGGGAGACAGTGTAGATAATTTATGAACCAGTTGTTTATGTTTCCCAGTTTCTAAAGACATTATACCTATACGGTCCTTCCATGGTTTTGTTATATGTTGTAATAAGTGTACATCAATTTTGAAGTACTAACAATGTATGTATCGTATGGGTCACTACAGTTGGTATCAGAGGAAAGGTTTAGTCAACCTTTAGAATCTAGGTTGTGATAACTTTAGTGAGATCCCTAGAGATATTTCTAAGGTATATCTAGGGATGTCCCTAAGGTTAAGTGTAAGTATAGGTTATAGTCCTAGAATTACGGTAACGATCTTAGAATTAAACTTAAGATGTTAGATATTTAAGGTACTCCCCCTTTATTATGTTGTTTTCCCTAGCGTGATTTTTACCTCTCACACTATTCTTTTTGGGTTTTAGACGATGGCTAGAACCCGAAAGAATCGTGTTGATCAATGAAATAGACAATGCAATGATTGTTCACCAGAACAAACAAATGTTATGGGAGATGGAGTGCAAAATCTTATTGCTATACTTACACAAGCTATGAATCATTTTGGACTTCCAAATGAGCAGAGAAGGGAACAATATTCTATTGAGTCCTTCATGAGGAAACATCCACCTTCTTTCAGAGGGTCTTCTGATCCACTTGTTTCTGAACAATGGATCGGCACCACTGAAAAGATATTTTCAGTTCATCAATGTTCTGAACAAGATAAAGTCATCTTAGCACTATATCATTTGGAAGGTGAAGCTGATCAATGGTGGAATCTTATCAAGAATACGAGTCCAAGAGATGAAATTGAGTCCATGGAATGGGACGATTTCAAGAACTTATTTTTCAATAAGTACTTCCCTCATATTCTTCGAACAAAGATGAAGAAGAAGGTTCTTGATCTAAATCAAAAGGATGATGAATACTAAGTGAATTTTACAAGGCTTGCAAGGTATGCATCTGGATTTATCATCCAACCTTAAAGTAAAGTTGATCGATTCTTCAGTGGCTTAAAACCAAATCATCGAAGGGCATTAGCTATAGGAGACTTCAGTAGCTATGACGAACTTGTGTGTTGTGCTATCACGGTAGAAATGGAAGTTGGTGTTACTTATCCATCTCATGGTTTTGACAAGAAACGAAAGATGGAGTTCAAGGAGAAATCGCGGAATAATGGTGAAAAGAAGATGAATGTTACCTTATGCTCAAAGTGTGGAAAGAATCATGGTGGAGATTGTCTTAAAGGGACTAGAAAATGTTTTAAGTGTGGAAAATAAGTTCATCGAGCAGCTGAGTGTCAAAGTAATGGAAAAAGGTTTGCTAATGATGTGAATAATGAAAAGACTGCAGAGAATGCACCACCAACACATCAATGCTTCAAGTGCAAAGAAATGGGGCATTATGCTAATAAATTCCCTAATCCAAGGGTTAGTGATGATCGGCATGAGTAACCACTTAAGGAAAAGGACAAAGGGAAGTCACATGAGATCACTATTGGTGATGTTGAATATGACAACGATGTTGTGGAATGATTAATTGTTTATGTAATGGCATTCCAAAATAATGTTGTATATAGTATCGTGGAATATTGGAATATTTATGTATTGGTCTATTATGGTTTTCAATAATTTTATGGAACCGATAACCATAGAAAGTGATTAAGATATTTTTGGAAAAAGAGATGATATGTGCATAATGAAGGGATAAATAGAAAATGAAATGTTTGAAAGTATTCATGAGCTCATGACTGATATAAGGAAATAGTTATATCATGGTTTGACTATATATAATTTTGGGGTATTCGTATGTGGAAAGAGTTAAATTTTTACAGCACTCATGTTTTCACTAAGATTCAATGGGTATTCATTTTTCAATAGAATACATGATTAAGGCCTTCGAATGTTTGGAATGTGACCAAAAATACTTATCTTATGATATATGGGGATCAACAATGGTATTAACATGCTTGCTATATGAAATCTCTGGTAATCGTTTTCACTATAATATGAGAGTGTACTGCAGTATTATGGATATGCCTAAAGATTGGAATCGATTATATTGGACATAAGTTAGTATTGTTTAAGGATAGAAGTTTTTTTGATATTATTTATGGGATGTTATAGTAATGTAGTTTTAGAAAAAGGAGAACCTACAGGATGGGAGACAACCCATCGCGTCGGACAAGGCTATGGGAATCGAACCCACAACCGAAGTGTGACTGGACTTTATCACCTACCACTGGCCTATAGGAAGTCCCGGTTTAGTAGAAACTAGTTTTATTATATTATGTTGTATGATATATGAAGTATAAGTCCATTTTAGGAACCATATATGATTAATCTCACAATAGATGGACTTATGTATTTTCGATAACTTTTATAACCTTTTGTTTGAGACAGATGGAATGACCCATCATTATATCACATGATCTTCTAACACTTCACGAATGAAAAATCCAACTTCATTTCTTTAAGAGATGAAGTGGAAATTGTCCAAAGAACGACCAACGGTGATACTATACCAAAATCACGAAATTATTTCTTCTAATTCCAATTTCATCAACTTTAGGGAAATGATCTTGAAAACCAAAGATGTTGTCCTAGTGCCCTTATATCCGATGAATCAGATGGTACCTTAGATCATCACAAATCTATGGCTTTGTGATTGATGGATTTTTCATATCCATGTTCTCTACCACTCTCCATCAGAACATGACGGTCAGATTTCTCCTCCATATCCATATTTTCACCTATGTTCTCCTATGTGGAAACCCAGTGATGAGTTATTTGGGTATCCGTTAAGTTTCTAATATTCCTTTTTTAAATGAAGTTTTAGTATTCCTTATTACTATGTGGGTTTCAATGATAGAATCTCTCGTGTAATAAACCATTTATAACCCCGACGAATTTCGAGGGCGAAAATCATTTTAAGGGGGGTAGAATGTAACACCCCGAGATTTTTTGAAAAATATTCTTTTTAATGTCTTGTGTTATATGCTACACCAAAATTAGCTTGGGATATATGCAACACCGTATTTGCTTGCAGTATATGCAACACTATTCTTAGCTCGCATTACACACAATTTCAAGTTTGTTTTGTAGGGAACTATTCTATGCAACATTATGTATAGATTTTGTTTAATATATAAATGAAATAAGTTTTGATTATACGCAACATCAAACAGAGCTTTCACTACATGCAACCCTGACTTGGATTTCATTACACACAATAAAGACCTTCCTCGATAGCATGTGTAGTACGCAATACCGAGTTTCACTAAACGAGATATTATAATAATATTATTATGAACTAGTCGTTATGAATAGTAATACCCACTTTTTGAAATTTTATAAATTTTATCTTTCAAAATGGACTTCATTTTTGGATTCTGAATATCGAAATTATCTTAGGGTGAAATTTTGGTACTTTTCGGATAACTTTCTTATTCTGATGAATAGCGAAAATTACTAAATTTTAATTAAAACAACTTTTTGAATCGAAATAATTAATAGTGATAAATAATTAATTTGAGTGGTTTCAAAGTATATTTAGAATATATTTTTACCATTTAATACAATGTTGGTCATTGGATGTAATTTCACATTTAAACCAGATATAAACAAGTGTCAATCATTTGATAGTTATTATCTCTTAAAACACGCTATTTATTTTGACGACGGGAATTAATTTTTAAATTAATTAATGCAAATGATATGTTTTGAATTTGGTAAAATAGACATCATTTTTGAATTCAAAATATCAAATATAGCTTAGGCCTAATTTTTGATATTTTTCTGGAAAATTTCCTTTTTTTGATGAATAGTGAAACCACTAAGTGGTAGTTAAAAAAACTGAATTTTTCATAAAACTTAATTTTACCACTTCTGTGAGTGGAATTTCAAAAATCCGAGAGACAAGGTTAATATCAAAGACTAAAATGTGGTTCAATGAGATGAAAATATTTTTTGGTGAATAGTAACTTTTTACTTTTATTTACCACGGTTAAAAGTAAATAGGATAATTAAGGGTAAAAATGATATCATTATTACCATAACACATGTCCTAATTCTATTTTATTAGATTAATTCGACCAAAAACAACCATAGGAATAAAATATGACCATTTAGGCCCACTTGGATTAGATTAGGACATTTAATATTAATTTATTTAAAGAAGGGTTAAAATTGTTAAAATCAATGTTTAATAAGTAAATCTTTTTTAATATTGTGTTATACATAAGATAAATTCGACTATAAATTTTCATTAGAAATCTAAAAAACTTCCTACATAATGGTATTTTATTTATAATTTTTATACATTAAATAATTTAATTTATTTATGACACAAAGACGATGTAGTAATTATCTTATTAATGAAATATTGACATAATTGATGTTATAAATACCCAAATAAATGTAATGTGAGACTTTTTAGGAATTAAACTAATTTTGTAGGTTAATATGACATGTTATTATTTATTTAGTTAACTTTTTTCAAACTAATCATTCTGTTATGATTTTCACAAAAATCAATTACCAAATAGTGTCAAAATTGACATAAAATAGTTTTTAAAACAAAAATTATATTATTAATTTTTATTTTATTCCTAGAAATATAAGGTTCGGCCAAATGACTTATATAAGGTTGTATATATTAATAATAAATAACTTGGGGTTCGTTCAGCTTGTTATAGTAAGTTTATTAACCTTATAGTGTAAGAAAACAAGAAGACATGGTAAAAGTTAAATTATCTATCTTAAAGTTAAATCTAAATGATAAAGTTAAAATAGAAACCTAAATATGTCTAAATTCTATTGGATTGGAGGATTTCGACCCATCCCCACCTTATCTTCGAAATAACTCAATTTGGAGCTATTAAATACCGAATATGACTTCATAATAAAATAATATTTTTAGTTATTCCAAAGGTGCCCCTCTCCTCCCTCTCTTCCTCACACCACTTTGAGCCTTCAAGCTCGGCCAAAACCTGAAAAATTCTCTTCTCCACTTCCCTAGATACATCCTAGAGGTCCTGTTCTTCTTCAAAGACCAATTTTAGTGCCCTAAGAGGAGGTCTCAAAGAGGCGCTTCAAAGAAGAGGTAATGTCCGTTACCGATTCTTTCAACATTATTTCTTCTTCCACTTCTTCTTATTTAGTTGTTTCATTATGATGTAATAACATCAGTATCACTCATATACTGATATGTTATTATAAGTATGAAACAGCCATATTTCACCATCTATCCATCCTACGGAAAACGAAATCACCGTGCGTGCGTACGTACGGAATACCACCTCCACGCTGTGGTGTAATCTATTTTCCACCACCACCATACTTGGATGGGTATAATGGTGTAAATAATGAATATATATGATTATTGTAAAGTGATATTGATTCTGAAATAGTATACATACACTCAAATATAATTCCACGATCATGGGAACAATATCATCGCTCGTGCATACGTACGGAATACCGTCTCCACGATGTGATGCGACTCGTTCTACATGATTTTCATTGCATAATGATTACATAAATGAATTGAGTGAATAAATACGATATATATTACACTAATACCATTCTTTAAATGAGGTATCTATAACCTAAAAACAAGAATAAGAATTTATTCAACAAAACACGCATAAGAACAAAAAGTAATAAACACCCGAATAACAAGTAGCAATGAAATATTACTAATAATAAGATCAGAATATGACCATATATGATATCATAACAATGAGTATGATTCTGGAATAATTCAATTACATTATTTAAATCATTATACAGGAGGTTCGGACACTTACGAAGCAAATCGGGCCTAAGGTAAGGGAAATATCAAAATCGTATTTTTATCCGAGATTGTTTATACTTTGGAATTTACTGGGGTGTATTTTATCATCCACATACATGTTTCCTCAATATGTAATATTATTTCCATCCACCTACAATTTTTTATATTCAATTTTACCCTTCGGTGGGTTTTTAGTAAAATATATGAAAGGAATCTTTTGTCGTTTTTCATACGAGGTACTTTTTGACTTTTCCGACAAAAGTATGAGAAGAATGTTTTTTTAACTTATACGACATGAATGGATTTTTAGAACATTATTTCCATGAATCTTACTTTACAAGTTTTCATGTTTATTTTTAATCAACTTCTTTTAGTTTAAAATTATATGACATGTTAAGAAAGAAAAAAAAATTGAAGTAGAAAGGATATTTTCCTCAAGAATGGAATTCCAGTGTTTTATCAAAATTATTTTCCATGTAAGATAATATAGGGTTCTATTTCTATCCCTATTATTACATTGATTTGATTATTTTGTGATGGAATTATTTTTATGAATTCATTTATCTTATATGAATTGTTTTATGATGTCAGAATGTTTAAGAATCGGATTTTTATTACATGGGTTATGCAATGATGTATGATTTTTGATTTTGTGGCACACATAAGAATGGTATCATTATGAGATGGGTGGGACCTATATCTCCCTCTAATGCATTGGGTAAAGATTTTATATCTCATGAGATAGACATGGCTGTGACGGCAGGTTATACCGGTTTAGTGAAATGGGACTGAAACGAGGAATGAACTCGGTTCAGAAATGGACTTTGTCCACTAAGATAGTCTTGGCAATGAGTCTTGACAAATAAGAAATGATTATCTATGATTATGTTTGTATGTCACAAAGCTTCATGTTTTAAGTTATTATTATTTTGATTACATTTCACTACCATGATTTGTCCCATGTTAGGAAATTTTGATCTCTTTTGCAGGGTAAGATTTCCAAAATGTTATATTCTTATGAATATGATGTGATTGATATTTATTTTATTTACCCTTACTAGGAATTTGAGCTCACCCTTTTGTATGTTTTCATTCGCCAGGTCAGGAAGAAGGTTATTAAGTAACATATTCCAACAGGGACTATAGATATGATGAAATAAATGGGAGACAGTGTAGACGCTTTTTGAACCAGTTGTTTATGGTTCCCAGTTTCTAAAGACACTATACCTATACGGTCATTTCATGGTTTTGTTATATGTTGTAATAAGTGTACATCAATTTTTAAGTACTAACAATGTATGTAAAGTATGGTTGGTTATATATATTCAATTAGTAAATGGTAAGGAATATCACCTTATAAAATTTAAATTTTGAATTCCTTATTTAGGAATTCAATTACTATATAAGAGATTATTATATTGTTTTATGACTCAATCATACAAGAATAAAACTATATAACGATGTGTCTAAGGGAATGAATTATAGAATATTAAACATTATTTTATTGATGATGATTTAATGAAAGATTCCTATTTTTTATTCTCTAGAATCTACAACATTATTACATAATTTTGTTTCATCTAAATTATTCACAAATTTAATATATTAGATGTGTAATAGAATATTTCAAAATATATATTCTTTAAATATTTAGGGTTTTGAACCATTCATATAGTGATTGGGTTCTAGTAAGCTTCACTCTATGTCTAAGAAGTTCTTATTTTTCAATTATTATAAGGAAAATGATCGGTATTATTTATATAATCCATGGATCATATTATGGTATGGATCAATTTTCTATATTATTATAGAATTATGGCATATGACAAGGAGTATGTTGTGGTAATAGGTAACTTGGATGAGTTCAAAATAAAAAAACTAAGTATCTTTAAGATGGAAGTAGATTTGTTTCTGCAATTTTTTTTGGATGAAGAGTCAACTCAAATTACAGAAGAACCTAAAAGCTCAATTATGATTCATTTAGGGTGGGTTTTATATTGATTTCTTCCAGATAATGGTTTTGGATTGATGTTCACAGGTGATGAACCCACTACATACAAATAATTCCCTGAGTGTTCTGATTTAAAGAAATAGAGAAAATCCAGGGATACTGAGGTAAACTCTACATACACTAAATATATTTGGAACGTGGTGGATTCATCTGAAGGGGTGAGGCCCATAGGGTGCAAGTGGGTTTTTCAAAATAAAACTATGCTTGATGGTAGAGTGACTATGTAAAAACCATCCCGAGAGGAAAAGGTTGACTAAGAAATTCATGGTATTGAATGTATAGAAAATATTTTATTTATTGTGATGATAAGTTCCATTTGGAAATTTTATTCCATATCATTTCAGTTTTATTATGAGATATAGAGAATCGATAAAGAAATAGATTTCAATAAAATAAATTTATTTGAGGATGTTAATATGATATATCTCAATGGTTTTATACTGCCACATGAGTTTTCAATGGTTTGAATATAGAAAAAGTAAATTTATTTATTGGATAAGACCTCATAATCTGGAAATATCCTGTTTTATAATGCAATAAATTCATTTTGATTTATAAAAAATTTGATTTATTACTGTGTATCAAATTATATTTTTCTTTCTTTGTTTTAAATGTATATGTTATCATTTTCAACTATTTTAATGAATTTTTTTATATTATAAATTTTTTTATATTTTATGTCATAAAATACCAAAGTATTATATTTTCTATTCTAATGAACAAGTTACTATTCTAATGGTAAGACTACTATTCAAATAGATATATAAATATTCCAACAATCACATTTCCAATGATCATATTTCCTTTACATATACAAAAAATACCAAATATCTACATAATTAATTATTAATTAAATTTACATTTTATTAAAAAAAATACAATCTTTTCTTTAACATTTAGTTTTCATTTTACATAATTTTTTCCTGTGATAAATCCATGAGATTATGGCATACTAGAATATCAAATTTGGGTAAATGTTTTCTAATTGTTTTGTTATCCCATTAGAGTATTTCTAATTTTATGGATTACATTAATAACTAATATTAAATTCTCTATTTTTATGAAATAATATAACATTTATCTTTATTATTTTCTGCATGAAATCTATTTATATACATTTTTTTTATGAAAATATAATTTAGATAATTCTGTGACATTACATTCTTCCAACCTTTGAAAATTTTATCCTTGAAATTTTATCTCAAACTATAAGATGAAAAAAGATAAGGATACTTAAATTTAATAGCATCATAAGGTTACCATATAGCCTCCTTTTACATAAGGATTCCTCAATGTAATTTGACATGGGGATTTTTTTAGGATATTATCATAATGTTTAAATTATTATTCAATTGGATATGTTAATATTTAAATGATCACATTTCAAATGGTAATATTTCTTATACATATCCTACAAATACAAATTATGTATATAATTAATCATTAAATAAATTTACATATCATTTAAAAACATATAACCATTCTTATAATATTTAGTTTTTACTTTATTGTATTTTTTATACCTGTGATGATTCTATGAGATTTTGACATAGCAGAAGAACAAATTTGGGTAAATGTTATTTAATTTTGTTTGTTTTCCCATTAGAGTATTTCTAATTATATGTATTAAATTTATAATTAATATTAAATTTTCTATATTTTTGATATTATATAATGTTTATTTTTATTATTTGGTACATTAAATTTACTTATATACGAAAATATTTGGACGAAGATATCCTTAGATTTTCTTATGACATTACATTCTTCCCACCTATTGATATTTCATCCTTGAAATTTTATCTCAAAATTTATGATGAAAAAAATAGAATGATAATTATATTTTATTGCTTCATAAACTTCCAATGTTACCTCTTTTTACTAATGTATTATTTAGTATAATTTGATACTGTGACTTTTCTTATAGTGTAGATCATTATATCTATTATCCATGAACATTACATTCTACTACTTCAAAGATAGGTCATTCTCCAACCGCACTACCAAAGGATTTAGTATAAGAGAGGGGCCTTTTATTTACATCATCAAAAGGGAAAATTTTAACTCATCATGTATATGTGATAGGTTTTGTGTGGGGGATAGTCAATAGGCCATAAGTCCAATGTAATCAAGAATATCAAAGTGGTTGTTGTATCTATGACATAGATTTCCCAAATTCCCAAATCTCAGGAATATCTACTATGTGAATATATACTGGATCACTTTAGCTCTAATATCAAACTATAAGTCTCATTTATGAATTCATGAATAGAACTTCTATATAATATATGCTACACTGATGTGTTTATGAATAGATTTTTTCCCCTCTTCCTTTTATTTTAACATGTATTGTTTTTATAGTTTAATCTCAATTAAATTATCCAAGAATATTGTAATTCCACACTTATTCTAGTAGAGTTATTCAAATATAAATAATCTAATAGTGGAAAATATTTTTCTGTTACCCGGTCAGGGGAATATGTTAATCCCAGCTTCCTTGGTAGTCTATGGAAGTTAATCGAAGCGTTTCTTAGAGAGTTTGAGTATTTATTTAATATTAACCATATATTTGAAGATGGTATATCATACTTAATTTTAAATTCATGATTAATTATTGATTAATGATCCTCGGTAATATAGGTGTGAACCTCATACATTGATCAGATAAAATAGTTATTGTTTTTCCCTATAGAAACACCACTTCTTTAATGTATATCTTTTCAAAATTATTGAGTGATAACTGTTTTCAAATGGCGATGGAGTGAAACGGCCTTGTAATTTGATTTTTTACAAAACAACATGAATAATCTAGTACACTAAAACTTGAGAAGGCCCTGAAATAGACGAAGGGGCATTCCTAGTGTATATGTGTTGGGGACTAGCACTTAGAATCTAATAAAAACAATGGTAATAGTTTTTCTATGAGAAAATTCCATAAATAAAGAACAGTGGGAGAAGTATAATATATATAAATTATTATAAACACTCCTTAAGGTGAATATAACACAATAATATAGATAAACTTCCCAAAATAAAACATCCTTTGGATACAACAGAGTAACCATAAACAAATAGTATTATAATCCATATGCAGCATGTAGAGCATTGCTCCACCGGTCACCACCATAACTCTATAGACGCATAGATAGAGCACACTCACCACCTACAAGTCGTTTTTTACCTTTCCCAAGAGAGGGAATATAAAAATCTAAAAACACCTAAAGGAAAAGGTATGATGTGATCTAAAAACCCCAATATTGTCTCACTAAGTGTTCCATAATCAATTCCATAAAAAATAAACCATTTACACATTCCATTTAAATAAAATAAGGCACTGAAGGTCATTTTAAATTTTAAATTTCAAAAAATTATTTCAAATCAAGTTGGTGAAAGATATATTAAAAAAAAACATAATTGAAAATTTTATATAAAAAATTTATATAAAACAACCGGTAGGAGTAGAATAGTTCTATACAAAATGAAAGGTATGATCGTGATAAACAAAAACATTACCACTCTCATACACCCTGAGTTGTGGCACTTATATGATCTATTATTATAACACTAATGAATCATCTATAATAGCACAAGAATGTGTACACCTATCACTAATTTTAAGGCAAATATAATTAATCACTAAATATCCCATGAGGGACAATCTTGTCGAACTTGGTTTAGTTAGATTTTTCATCTACAATCCATTAATAGGGAGTTAGAGTCCTAGATTCCATTTTATAATCACCCACTAACTACTTTGGATAACATGTTATTCAATAAATCAATTAAACATGGTAAAATCAATATTTTCAATAGAATTAGTCACCCATTTTTCAAATTCCCAATTTCAATTTCCAACATTCCATTTCAATTTCAAAACGAATCATAGGTTTCCATCAATTTTATTTATTTTAAATATTTTCCATTTAAATTCACATTTTTCAAGAATAAATATTTACTAATTTCATTACCTCATTTTTCATTTAAAACCTTAATTTCTCTCAATATATAATGAGAAATTTTAATATAATTGAAATTTGGTTTTTCCACAATATCCAAATCCCATTTTAATAAAATATCAAAGCATGTCAAATAAATTTTTTATAAATTAATTGAAAAATAATTTCATTTAAATAAAAATAATTTAGGTTTTTAATTTGATGGTAAAGTCTTATGAAACCACCTACCATTAAAAACATGACCAATAAAATCAACACACACAATGGGAAATTCAAATGGAGAAATGATGGTGAAGTGGATCAAAGAAGAACCATGAAGAGGGGTTGTGGTATTCCCTGAATGCAATTATTCAATAGATAGAAGGTTTATGGAGCCGAAGAATCTTCTATACATCCTCATAAATCAATGAAATTATATTAGGGTTGAATGGGTGGTGATTAGAGGTTAAACTAGGCGATGGGGGATTCTGGATTTTAATTAAAATTTTCAAGTGATTAAAAACCCATGTGCAGAGTTACCTAGTTGGGTTGCATGGTTAGTTGTAACTATAAACCCTAACCATGACCCATTACATGGATTCAAGGAAGGGTAAATTATTTGGCTGAATGGTTAAACTAAAACTATTCCAACCACTCAACTCCATCTATCTAAGATTGAATAGTTTTGAGGGGTGGCTACATCGTTTAGACAAACCATACGCCTACATTGGACATACCAAACTGCCTCCAAATGTTTTAAAAAGTTTCCATAAACAACCTAAGTTATGAACTGAAGAAAATGTGATAAAAATGGTGTAAAAGGTCTTGAATTAATGTTATGCTATGTTATGACCTCCCCACCATAATCACATTATATCCACATAAATCCTATCAAGAAGACACCAAGTCACTGAGATGAGGACACTTCTCTCTCATCATTACCTCATGCAACACAGTATCATACAAGTAAGAACCATGATACTATAGTATACAGACCAAAGTTATATAATTCACATGATGAACATTTATCTCTTAATAAAAAATCCAAAATATATTCTTATTCGTTGATAAATCAAATATTGCATCAATGTTTTTCTAGATCAGGACATGAGAAGGGTCAAAATGATAATTCATAATATGTGATTCATGAAACATGTTATGAATGAATGTCATATGAGGTAGTAAATACATGAAATAATAACCCATCGTAATCTTTTCAACTATGTCAAATGGTCCCAAATTTTATTGATGAAATATTACCCTATTTTCCAAGACATCAGTGACCCAAATGACGTGAAATTATCAAATATAGATGGTATCTAACCTAAAACTATAATGGTCATCATCAATAGTCAGCATAATATTTATACTAGATCTATTCTATCATCATTCTATGATGAATTAATTGAATCATTGATATCTTATCTTGTGTAGTTATAGGTACAACCAGGGAAAATTCACCTATCTATGGACTACATAATGAATATCTACAATTCTAACAATCCAAGACCTAAAAAAGAGAAATTTTGATAGCTGAATTTAAAAAATTATTGTAATAAAAATAAAATATTAAAAATATACTTATGAATCCCCACTAAATCATAAAACATATGTTTGTGTCATGTCATCAATAATATGTATTTATCATTCTATCTGGAAATCCATATATGGATGATAGGGCATGTAAAATCTAAAATGGGATCCCATCACCTCTTTGAGGCCACTACAAAAATGAAAAGTGAACGAGATCCTTATTCGATACTTTAGCAGATAAAAATCTATGCAATCTCACAATCCCCCGCACAGAGAGATATTCCAAGTCCTCAACATTAATTACAGCACCAATTGGTATAAAATAAACCTATTTAGTCATTTAATCAATCAAAACCCATTTAATATTCCTTTTTCATATATATTCAACAATCCAACCATTAAATCCAAGGAAATATTGTCCAAAATTCAAGTAGACATGTGATGGTGCTGAAGCAAAATTGATGGTCTATATTTCTTGGATTTAACAAGTTGGAAATTATAAAAAATAGAAACAAATTTAGTGATATCTAATCTCATACTTGGCCACCATAATCACCATTTCATATCACAGAACATCTTTTTGGTATCATGGTGCATCGTTCTCAGGGAGTTACGTAATTCACCCATCATATATTTTCTCTCTGGTAAATTAAAAATGTACAAGTTCCATAAACATAGGACAACCTCCATTTAGAATTACCACTCACTAATGGCGTCCCCACCAAAAAATGAGTACCATATTATAATAAATTCATCCCCAAGCTACTAATTTTTTATATTTATCTGAAGAAAAGAGGAGGACAACTTAATTTCTCTTAGAACAATCTTGGTCACCTTATCTCAGTATCCCAAATTTGATTGAGAAAATAGATCCATCAGATTCTACTATTCTGATGATTCTTCCACATCATGGGATGAGGGTTTCCATTTAAAGGAACTATCAATATTTTGGGTAATCCACCCATCATATCATGTCAAGGTTTGGATACTTTTTAGATAACATATAAATAATATTTTCTTATCAGAATAGACTATAACCCTTTCTCCAAAGTGGTAATTTTACAAAATTATAAGATAATGTGTCCCAACTATCTATATGAGATCATGAGTATTATAGTTATTCTCATGTTTCCTATGCTATAGAGAACCAAAGGCTACTATATAATCACCATGTATGAGAATATATCCCAAACATAAACTTTATGTGTCCCAAAAGGCCAAATAGACCTATAAATCTTCTATAGGATTAAACACTATCTCATAAGTCAAAATGGCCATCAACAAAACAAATTAATTCTAGAATTTTTTATCCCATAATAAATTCAGATCTTTCTGAGTGAGGGAAATCATTAATGAATCCATCTATAAGTAGTCTTTAATGAACCTATGGTAATACCCCCACTAAACCTAAGAGTCTCCAAATAATTAAAACTGTAGGTGGATTCTCAGCATTTCCATAATTTTTATCATATGATGCACATGATCCACATCAGGTTTTGGTTAACCCAAGATATCATCCATAGATACCAAAAAAAACATATCATATTACTCATGGAATATCCATTTCATCAGTGACATAAAAAATACAAGATAATTATTCCATCCAAAATGCATTAAAAGATATTATAAGTGGATATACCTTCTCTAGACTGTGGACTTCTAAATGTTAAATTCATTAATTCTAGGTTGGTGATAACCAGACCAATGATCAATCTTTTAAAACCACTTATCACCTTTCAGATGGTTAAAAATCATCTATCAATGAAAAAGAAACTTTTTCTTTACCTTATCTAGATTAAGTTATTGGTAACAAACACAAAGGTGTTTTTTTCCATTATATTTAATTGAAAAAATCATAAGTACCACCCTAGGTTCCACACTCAGGAGACTAAATCATATTACCATGAAATCACCCAATTATTCTTTTAACTCCTCCAATTTAGAAGGTTCTATATGGAAATAAGGAATCGATACCTACTACATGCCAAGTACTAAATCAATATAGAACTCTATATCTATTACTTATGAAAAACTAGAAATTTTATATGGATACATGTTAGGAAACATGAATAAAACAAGAGGTAGATCACTACTAAAAGGTTATCACTCCATGTAAAATGTAAACATAGATATGACCATGTTTAACATTGAAAATGGAGGTCTTTATCTACATAAACTTGGGTCTCTTTATCCATAAAAACACAACACACCCCCACAATCATGGTAATGGGAACACAATAAAGATAATTATAAATTCATATATTATGATAAATCGTCCAATTCTTCTAAAAACTGATTTAAAAAAGGTTCATGTTGAGAACTAGAAATTTTTATGGGAACTCAATCCATGATATGGATAAAATTTAAGAGAGAAATTAGAGAACCTACCCTCTCTTTGTTCTAAGTGGAATAATAATATCTATGACATAAGATCTAAGCTCCATAGGATGGTTTAATAAATCCAAAATATGTGTTGATATAAATTACTAAGATGCACCAGTATCATATAAAGTAGCCCCTAAAGATGATGTTATAGTGATGATATCTCTCATTATCCCTAGACCTATGTCCACATCCTCTGGAGGAAGTTCTACCATGTTAAAAATATTTTTTTATCGATGTCTATTGATAGAACCCCTATGTTCACGAATCATCCTATTGTAGCATATTACCTTTCGATGATGATGATCCTAAGCTATAGTGAAGGGAAAAAAAGACACAAAAGAACTTCTACCTGTGATCTATGTGAATGCACGTACCATATATCATGGGTGCCTCAGTGAAAACACATTTCAAATTCCCAATTATGATACACTAGAAGAATGTTAATATGACTATTCCAGAAATTGTAGGAGGTCTAAATTATATCATTTATCAAAAACCACCATGGGACTTATGAGGATTTCTCATTCCTATAAAGGACCCATTCAAACTACCACTAGGGGTAATTAGTACTCATATCGACCCTGAAATACTATCTAGGTTAAGTTTATCCATAAAATATCTATCTAGAACATCCTCATAAGATGATGGCTTCATCATGAAAACCTAATATCAAATAATAGATTGAATAACCATATTAAATTATCATGTCTTTAGCTTCTCATTCATTAAAAACTAAATAGAAAATATAACAATATTTTCAAAAAAAATTCATACCATGTCATTTTTTTCACCCAAATAGTGGTTTATAAACTATTGGGAATTCACTAATACCTTGGGTTATAGATAGAATCACTCTAGAAAAAGATCCATAAAGTCTTTACAGTAATGACCTCATGGTTCTTTATTGTAACCATTGAGTCCTGCTATTTCATTATAATACCTTCTATATTTTAGGTATAACAATTCATAATTAAATAATCCATATTTTCAAAAAAAAATATAAGCACCTTTCAACCATTCATTTTCCCCTTAAGGGTCCTTTTAGATCTAGATTTTTCATGGTGTCAACTGAGGAAACTCCAGAGTATGATATGTAGTTCCATCCCTTAAAGGTTCCACAACTATATCTTGCATGAAAATGTATGTGGAAACCTATCTTAGTGCTTGGATACCATAAAACACTATACTTTCAAGATTCTAGTACACTGGAGGATTCACTCATTGTGGTTGACCATCAACTCTATCCTATGACATATTCCAACATCTTCTTAAATTCATAATTCTATACAACCTCAACAATATTCACAAAAAAATTAAAATGATTTATCATATTATTAATTTATTCAGGACATTAAAGTATTTGGGACATTAACACACTCATTTAAAAATGGGAAAAGATTATAAATGTATCAAATTTTCCCTAAAAGACACTTTCCAAAGCAATAATTATGACTGAAGGCTCATTTCCAACATAGTTGGTTGGGTACTCACTCATAACTACCTTTTATTTCCTGAAACTTTTATCTCTTGTCTACCTGGACAAACTGAAACTGAAAATTGTTATCAAGAAAATATTTAAAACCATGATTTAATACCATTTAATAATGAACTAATATCGATACACTAGTACCAATTCCATTCATGACATAACACAAAGGGAACTTCAAATGCACATAGCCCAGAGAATAGAACTTATCATCAAATAAAAATAAATGGGAATAGTTTTTCCATGATGAAAAACCATCACGATAGAATTGAAAATTATAAAAAAAATTATTGTTATTCCCATCACTGCTGAAATATTAATTCCAACATACATAAAAATAAATATCTTAAAATAATTTTTCACTTGAAGAAAACACAACATTCATCAAGGCAATGTCTCATAATCCTTGAGAAAAACATTTGACCACAGCTCCCTTGATCACCACCATAACTCTAAAGACATATAGATCAAGAAAACCCACCATTTTTAAGTAGGGTTTCCCTTTCCCTATACCTAAAATAAGAAAAATATACAAATTACAGAAGGTAAAGGAAGGGAGTAAGATAAAAATTCTTAGAAGTTTCTCAGCAAGTGTTCTATAATCATTTATATAATAGTCAAACAATTTATGACTTCAATTTTAGTAAAAGATGACATGTTATGTAATTTACATATTTTTAAATCAAAACATGAT
The DNA here is from genome assembly GCA_963277665.1 of Viscum album. Lineage (NCBI taxonomy): Eukaryota > Viridiplantae > Streptophyta > Magnoliopsida > Santalales > Viscaceae > Viscum > Viscum album. The sequence goes on from OY728120.1 coordinate 1,646,385,151, forward strand.
TTCAAATAATGTAGAAAGAAGATATATCCAAAATAGTCACAAATAAACATTTTTTAAAAACATTTATATAAAACTACAATCAAGAATAAAACAATTATATAAAGAATGTCGGGCATGGTCAAGATAAAAAAAATAACCATGGTCATATAACTTGTGTTATATTAGTTACAGGCTCCAACATCCTCACAATTCTCAATAATCAACCAAGGATATATTATGTGTGAACAAGCCCCTATGGATCAGGAAAACTGGTATAACTAATCAAATCCAATCAGGGACAATCATGCCAAACTAGGTTTACATAAAGTTATTATCGTCAATCCCTTTCTACGAAGTCAAATTCCTATAATATTTTTCCTAATCACCATCTAATTACTCATGATCATATGTGGTTAAATAAGTCATTAAATGTTTTTAAAATCAATCATTGTAATTCAATTCATCATTCATATTTAAAATTCCAAATTCTAGGTTTCGACACTCCATTTCACTTTCGAAACTAAATCAATGGTTTTCATTAATTTCTTTCCTTCCAAATGATTTTTCATTTAAATAATTTTTTCTCAATAATAAACATTAAATAATTTAAGTAAATAATTTATCATCTCAATACATTGTTTTTTTCAAAATAAATCCAACAATTTCAATAACAATGAAATTGGGTTTTTTTATAATTTTCATGTCCCTTTTAAATCAAACATAAAATCACCTAAATTCAAGGTTTTATAAACCAATTAAAAACACATTTAAATTCAATAAAGAAACATAGGTTCTCAATTCTAAGGTAAATCCTTATGTAATCACATACCTTTAATAACAACATCAATCAAATAAACACCTACAATGGGAAATGTCAATGGAGATATAAGGGTAAAGAGGATCAAAGATGAATTTTATAGAGGGCTCAAGATCATACAATTCCACTTAGATTCATAAGGAATGAGATTTTTTGATCCATGGAATCTTCAATAGTGCCTCAAAAATCCAATTAATTTGATTAGGATTTAATATGGGGTGATTATATGTTAAACTGAGGAGTTTGAGGTTTTAATTAATAATTTTGTGGGATTAAAAATCTATATTCATAGTTTCCTAGTAGGTCCACACTGTTAGAAGAAACCATGTTCCCAAACCATGAACCCTTATATTGATTATAGATAGGGTTCACGTTATGAATTCATGGTTAAACTAACCATCCACAAACCATGAACATCCCTCTCTGAAAGGTTTAATACCTTATAGGGGTGGCTATATGGTTTATACTATCCATACACCAAATGTGTACATCCCAATAATACTAAAAAAGTTTCCAAAAGTCACCAGAAACAACATGAGATAGGCCCTAATAAAAATGATTTAAAAAAATGATGTAAAATTACTTGAAATAAAATATCAAGATTGTACATGATCCACCACAACATATATGTCATTGTTTAATTGGTATATATTTAGAAGACATGTGAAGCAAATATAGTGATGTTATCTCATTTCCATTTTTTTGTGGTTAAATCCTTTATCATCCCCTTATAAATTATCATTAAACCATATATTTTTTTCATGTAATTTAATTTATTGTATATTCTACACTATCCTTTATCATATTGTCCCACAATAAGTGCTCTTGTTAATCTATATAAATCTTCGTGCTCCCATGGTGGAAAGATAATGTTGAGCTATGAGAATAATATAAAATATCCTTCAATAGATCTATATTTTATGGTACTCCCATGCACCAAATCTTACATATATATCATTTTCAATGTTGAAATCTATGTCTTTCCACTTCATTATATATTCTAACATTTTTTATCTCTACTTAATCACTTTAAGATTCATTAATATTCTATTAGATAAACCATTATGAAATAATTTAGATATGATTGAATTTTTTTCCTCCTTTGAAAATTCACAAATCCATCAATTTCTTATCTAAAATAATTGGATACTTTTTAATCCTTAACATTTATATTGTTACAGGATCTATTCAAATTAGATAATTTTTAACACTATTCATCATTTGATGATGGTGATGGATTGAGTAATATGATTCCTTGATTAGCTTTAACAATATTTATTGGTGTATGTGAACCTCCTTCTATTTGAATTTGTACTTTATGCACTTATAATAATGATATATGTTTTGTTTATTTTTACGGAGACAATGTCTCTGAATATTCAATGACAAGATTACTACAGCCAATTGTAGACCATGTATACGATAATTTTTCTCTAGTACCATCCACTTTCTTGAGGCATAGGATATAATTTTATCATTTTTCATAACTACATAACCCAATTAATTTCTTGTATCAATTTATGTGAAAAAAAATCCTCACATGTGGGTACGATGAGTAAATGTTAAATGACTAACCTCTTCTTAAACTCCATAAAAATCTATTCACATTTATCCATCTAGAAAAATATTCCTCTTTTCTATGTCAAATCTTTAATCTTATTTTAAAATCATTAGATGTCACTCACAAATCATAGATAATATCTCACTAATCTGATGAAATTAAGGTTTTCTATTATAGATGTTGGTTTGTGGCATTTCTCTCCTGTATTTTTCTTTGAGGGATTAATATATTTTTCCTTCATTGTGATAATATTCTCAAATAATTGAACTTTACTCACATAAAAGTTAAATTTAATAATATTTTCATATAAATTACACTTTAATAAATCTTTAATATAGTACACAAATACTTATAATGTTCCTCCATTCATTTAGAGTATAATGATGACTAAATATTTCCCACATTATTTTATAAAGTCTAAATTTTTGAAATCCATCAATATTTCTAGAATGTTGATGAGTCTTAATGAAATATAGGTGAACATATAGTGTATATATCATAATGATGAGAAATAAAGGGAATACACTCTTTATTAACCATTATTTAATTGTATCAAGACTTAAGTACCAAATTTTTTAAGTAATGAGCCCCACATAGTTGATTAAATTATTCATCAATTCATATCTGAGGATTTATGTACAATGTAATGATATTTTTAAGAACACAATAAATAATTCAATGTCAATTTTAAAGATCATTATTAATGTTAAAAATAACTATCACACTATATAATAAATCACATGGATATTCTAAACCCCTATCTAGATTCGCCAGTAGTTATTTTTCCAAAATATCTTGTTCAATGGGATCCATCTTATAGGGACTCTTTATTATGGGATCTTCTTCGAGTAAAATTTAATTTTAAAACTCAACCTTTAAATAAAGAGGATGACTAGGAAACTATTTGAGGGATTCATCCTTTTATTCTTTCATAATGTTATTATATTTAGGAATTATACATTTCTTCAACTCAGCAATTTTGGCTAGATATTATTTCATATAAGTTAATAACATACATTCTTGAGAAATTAAATCTAAATGAGATTCATCATTCTCCATACACATTTATAGAATATGAGGATAGTTTTGGATATTCAATGTTATTTTTATCTTTCAGTAGTTTATATTATATTATATATATATATATATATATTTATTTAAGGAAGACAAATTAATTCCCAATATAACATCAAATTCAACCAAAGTAAGTGCAATTAGGTTTGTTGGGATATTATTTCCATAAATTTTAATTGGCGAAGAGTTATATACTTGTGAATAAATAATTTCAATACATAGTTTCCTAACCAAAAACACATCATCCATGTCTTATAGTTGTTTTGGAATATTTATAATAAACCTATATAATAGTTAATAATACATGAAACTCAAATCCAAAAAATAAATTCACTATTAATTAATAAATAACTTGCATACCAATCACAACTTCATTTTCATGATCCTAATAGACAATAATGATATTATAATCTCATCCTTGATATTTTTTTGGAGGTTATTCTCATTTTTTATTCTCTACTACCCTTGTCTTAGGTAATCAACTTGTATAGTGTCCATATTCTATGATGTTGAAATATTTTACCATTAGGGGGGATTTTAAATCCATATCATTTATTCCAAATTATTAGTTTTCTTCTTCATCTCCCTTAAGAATTAATTTTATTAAATCCATTATTTCTTAAACATGAAACATCTCATTCTTCCCCTTAGTATATTCTTAGGGTGATTATTTCAATACTTTTGACATATGGGAAGATTAAATGTATTTCTTCTACAATATTTGTCCACAAATCCTCAAAAAATAAATTCCATTCTCTTTTTCTATACCAATACCAATGAGACTTTGGGGAATTAAAAATCTATTTATCTACATTAATTAATTATCTACAAACTTCCACAAACCTATTTATGTATATAATCACTAAAGATTTTATAATACTCCCCATTTAGTAACTATAGAAAAGAATAAAAATTAATTAAAATTTAATGACATAGGAAGAGCTTGACCTATAATTCATTATAACGTTTTTAATGTAAGACCCAACTAATTCATAATAATTTTTATTATGTTCATGTGAGTAAAATATTTATTAAAAAATATTTTCATGAATTTTTTTTAATAAAATAATTCAACGTATTCCATGGGATTTTTATTCTTGACCAGTGTGAACTTGTAACCAATTTCTCTTCCTAGGTGATATAATATTAATAAAAAACTAACATACTTAAATCACTAGAGGGAAAAATATCTTCTCAATTTATTAATTCATACTATATGATTATAGGATCAAAAGATCCAAAAAATAAGGGAGGTTTTTCTCATATAAACTATTTAACTACAATTTGTACGATCTTGGAAGAAGTATGGATTTTCACATGATTCATGTTATTTATCATATGTTGAGTCAGTTTAGCTTGTACCACTATAAGGTTCATGACTCCATCTAATAAAATATTTGTAATATTATTCAAATAGTCATTACATTTTTCATCACATTGGTTATTGACATGATTACACCTATATCTGTCCATTAACTTAAATAATTGAAATATAGGGATTAGAATATTAATATTATTAACATTATAAAAACAAAATACTCATAAATTTCCTATATATCATAAAATATATGTTCCTATGATTCAATATAGGTTATTTTTGTTTTATTTTATACTAGGTTCTCTAATATAATCATAAAAAATGACTAGACCTTTCTTTAATACTAACTATAAAAACTCGCATCACATAAACATAAAATTGGTTCAATTTTAATATAATTAACAATACCAAAAGATAATAAATTTAGAGTTCTATTATATATATGATATTTAATACATATTAGTAATTTTAAAAATAAACAATATCAAATTTATTATGTTCCCCATATTTTTCATCAAAATTACATTATAAATTTATTACTATTGTAATAACCTAGATTTTCAAGAAGGTATAAATTATTTTTTGGCTAAAATTACTTAGTTAGGCCCTTATAATCGTATATAATGGATTCATAGAGGTCATGGGGTGTCCGGGGATTGTTTGGATCGTAGATCTAAAGAATTTGAAGAAACAGACTGGGTTGAAGAGTTAGTAGAAACTGTCACACTCAACCTATACATTATCTCTTAACCGTTTGGGGAATTACAAAGGGGAGAAAAGGGAAACATTTTTTTTTGAAACTGTGTGAGATTAGGAATATTTTAGACATATAGGGTAGTATTATTTCACACATCTTGCATAGGGTTTGGAAGACCATGCGCCTAACCCATGTGTGGTCCCTCCTTTGGAATATCCTGGTGCACTGTGGGTTCATGATTTGGAAAACTATGTGGAAAAACTATATGACCCAGGTATTTTTGTGTTAAAATACAATTTATCCCAAAAAGTTATTATAACTTAATATTTTTCTTCCTCCCATTTTTTCTAGTGTGCAGCGCCTTCTCCCCCTTTCTTTAAAGTTCTTCCTCATCCAAATGTTGTGATCTTGAATGATCCTTCATCTAAACTCTAAATGGTATGATATTAGTAGAATTTGAGAGCTAAGGGTATGATACTCAATATACATACTTCCTTTCATCATTGATCCCATATCTTGTGCTATTTTGGTGTGATCTCATTCTCCCTATTTTCAGGACGTTGGTTTGTTTCTCCAATCTCTCCATTCTACTTCAAATTTGAAGAGGATATTTCATGAGGATTCATCTAAATCCTTAAGGTAGGTGGTAATGTTTTTTCCCAAAATTTTGTGATGTTATTTTAGATTTTCTATTATTCCACTTGTTAGCAATAATTGTGAATCTCCCTTAAATATGTTCTTCCATTCTTAATAAATATATACATGTTTTTATACTCCCGTTGACTCGTGTTAACTTATTATTCGATGTCATCCTAGATGTTTTCCATACCATTTTGGGTGTTCTGAATGTATTTTCTTATTTAAAAAATTTTCTCATTGGATCGTAACACTATCTAAGTGTTTATCCTTAAATTTAAATGGAAATTCCATCTCTCATGTACTTGTTTTGTTGATCAAAACACCATATAAGTTTTTATCTTAACTCCAACATGGATTTTCCTTGACTAATAAATTAAGTGTTTTAACTCCAATGAATGGAACTGGTTGTCATGATCACTCCTCCTTTTATATATTTATAAATTTTAATTCTATAAATTGTGAAACTCTTGGTTGTATTAGGATTGATGATTACAGTGAATTCGTGGTAATCTAGTAGTTTTATTATTATTATTATTATTATTATTTGATTTCTATTAGAAGGTAAAAAATGGTTATTATATTTGATGATCATGACATTTCATTCTCCCTTACCCTGGGTTTTGGTTAAAAGGACTCGCCATTTTATACTTTTATTTACGTGAAAGGAATGACATTCCACATTCCTCTATATCGGGTATTAGTAATGATGACTCACCTCACAATATTGAATGATGTGAAAGATGTATTTAATTTATCATGAGATTTAGGGAATGTACCCTTTCTGGCTCCTATAGCTCATTAAACTAGTTATGGACACCTGAGTTACACCTCGAGTCTAGCTATCACCTAATATTAATGTATATTCCTACTTATGTCCTCAAATTCATAGTGAATACACATGTATACAGTATATAACTCTATAAATTATACTTAAATATGTTTATATGGTACTTAGACCAGACATATTATGGCCTATTCCAAAGAACCTAGAGACTTTGTGGTGTAATGATGGAACCTGAGAAGACTTGTATTTCTTTATCCAACTTTGTTATTATTCATTATACATGAACACAACTCTGTTATGTAAACTACTTGTACTATTTCTAGAAACTGTTGGTGGTGGCCTATATATTTTATCTCAGACTCTACTCAGGTCACCTTCGTACCCTAGTATGCTTTAGGTCTATAAGTATGAATGAGGTCAAGCTCCCTTCTACAAATGCTTGAATTTTTTACTTATAGCTTGGGACATAGGAGATGATGATCAAGCATATTCTCGAGATTCTAGTGGTTGAGTATATTTGTCCTTTGTATTTTTGTGTAGAATGATTTATATCCCTACCACATAATTCCCTTTTTATGTCAATATAACATGGAAACATTGTATATAACTCAGCATTTTTCATTTTTATTACTATTATTATTGTTTGTTAATTACGATTCCATAGTTGATTGTTGTAATTGTTTCTATTGTTCCGTACTATTATATAACGCTTATTCTTTTATTATTTTTTATTTATCATATCTACTTTATCACTTGTATATGAGGATATAATCTCTCCATTATAACACCTTAGTAAATCGCTGATAGTTAGTCGCCTCAATCATATTCGGAGTCACACATGAAGCCATGTGACCCACTGATTTCAGGAACAGTTTAAGTGGATTTCAGGTCGGTATATTACAAAGTGGTATCAAAGTAGTTATTTTTCCTTTATCATATTATTAGGTAATTAGATAAGATACTATGATGAAATTTAATTTGGTAATGATCCTTTTTCTAGGATTAGGTATCCCATATATTGGAGAAACCCAAATTACCTTGAATTGGTTATTGATGTTTTAAATTTTCTTCTATTATACTTGATACGACTTCCCCACTAGGTGAAGCACAAGTTTTGTAACTTTATTCATATTGATATCATTTTACTTATTATTTATTAACTTTACTTAGCCTGTTTAGGAAATTAATCAGTATATCATGAATCATTATATTCACTTTAGGAATAATATGTCTTGCATTTTTACATGTCTTGTCTATTTTTTCCTACATTTTCCTGTAGTATATTATCAATGTCAGGATTATTATATATTAAATTCACTAATTATTATTTAGATATTATATAATTAGATTTATTAATGTTATTTCATAAATATAAATGGTGATTTATTACATATATTTGTGATGAAACCTTAATTAGAAAATTGTATCATGTTGTAGGTTCTATACCTATGGGTTCCACAGACGAAAAAAAATCAGTTGATTGGGTTACTTGAATTACAAAGGTGTTTTAAGGATAAAGTACTTATATAAATCCTAAATGTTGATTCATGTAATCAAATCACTACTTATGACTTCCTATGCCCTAATAAAAGATGTAAATTTATATCACATGTAAATAACATGCCAATTTCAATAACAACAGAGTATTGATTTTATAACATGGAAAGAGAGATTAATATAATTGTTCCATGATATATATTTCTATATAATTATATAAAATAGTATGAACTCAATAAAATTAAAACATTAAAATTAAATTATTGTCACTAAATAGAATTCTTGTTATAAAGTGAATGGTGATTTCCTTTATACATTACAATTGACACTCTATATGTTGGAACCCCTACTATCTGATATGATACCTAGACCCAAACTTATACTTAGTTGTGGGAATTTTGAAGTGCCTCTTAAATTATTATGACCAGTTGCAGTCTTCCCTTTATCCTTTAGATCTCGCTTTTTGAGAAGGAAGATAGTGTAGGCATTTTCTATAAAGAATTATTTATACCTATACTTTTCTATATTTGTAATCATTTAGACTCCAAAATTATCTTTTGAGGTGACTGTTTCACATTGAATAATCATTCCACCATGGTAGCCTTGAGTTTTATGCTAAGAAGTAGTAATGACCATGAACTAAAGGTGGTGGGCCAAAATCCGCCAGTGATACCTCATATAGTTCCACCTATGGAACCACATATTTTTTCATGATTCATGCATTTATTCCTAGTTTCTAGAGGTAACATTCTATATTATGAATAATTTCAAGGATTTTCTCAACCTAACGCAACTATGGAAGAGTTAAATCAAGAGTTCATATAGTAGCATCTTCTCACCTTTTCTAGGGATGGCGGACCACATGTGGCTGAGTCATTACTAGAGGATATTCTTTATGTTTTTTATCATCTGTAGAAGACTCTAGAGAATAGATTTAATCTCATTTTCTATATGATATGAGGTACTTCCAAGCGATGGTGGGATGTCCATACCACAAAATATTGACATAAAGACATGATCTGGATGGAATTCTATATTTTCTTTTACAATTAATTTTTTCCATATACATTGAGGGCTTACTTGGTCAAAGAATTTATGAACCGTCAATAGGAAGCCATGCCTTTAGGGAATATTCTACTCATTTTTCTGAGTTTCAATGTTTCACACCAACTCTAGCGAGTGTTGATCTTATAAGTGTGAGGAAATTTAAGGATGGGTTGGTATACATCATTTGATCATAGGTAAATGTGTTTCAGATAACATCTATGTATGATATATTCAATCAAGATCTCATTGTTTAGGAAATATAAGGTAAGTAGATGGTGGAAACCAATGTGGTTCATAACCTTGATCTGTAATTTTTTATTCTAGAAGGTAAAAGCATCACTTTGAGCATTATCGTAGGGGTTGAAGCTGCAAAATGGTTCGAACTTATAGCTTCCTCATATGTCACATGTGAGGGAAGATGGGATACAAAAAAACCTTGGTTTATACATGATATAGTAGAATTTAGAGGATGTGGTAGGATAGGGAATATCTAGTACTTATGTAGGAATTTTCCATCCGTTCTTAGTGAGTGGGGATCTACACATACCCAACATTGTTATGTAGGGAAATTAATTTATCACCACTCACATAGCTCGAATACCACAGTCCGCTTAGAATAATGTGGTGGATGAGGCAGAGGTAATCAGACTCAGGACTTACAGTTTCGGAAAAACAAGAATGCTCAGGCTAGTCAGGCTATAAATCGCGGATGTGGTTCAAACCAATTAAAAGTAGTGCAGCCTGTGCTGGAGGAGCATATCACTAAACCTTCTATTTTTCGAGTTACTATTATAGTATCCTTTACATTAGTGTCTTATTTTTTGACAATGGTATATCACACTCATTTATATATCAAAAAATTATAGAGATTCTGTGGGACAAGATAGAGTATGACAGTGGTATTATGGCACTCGATACCCCATTTGGTATTTGATAAGATATAATTCAAAATTTTAAGAATTATCCCCTTTAGATAGGTGGATATCTCATCGATTGGAATCTATACATCCACAACATGGTAGGGTTTTATGTTATCATAAATATGTATTGGTTAGTTTCCTATCTATACCATATTGAATGTTATAATAAAATGGTGATGTTTACATCACCAGATGAATGTATACTATTATAAAAGGGAGAATCATATTTTCATCCATCTCGAGTTGGAACTGAGAATTAGGGGTTACAAAATTGATATACCATATCCAGAGTCTCTTCTTAGATGATCAAGGGTTACTATATGATGTTTTACCAATTGTAGTGGATCATTTATGGGATATCTTCCTTGATGAATTTTTTGGGCTACCTCTAATGAGAGCAGTGGAATTCACCTTTGAGATAGTGCTAAGAGATACACTAGTATCCATTAATCATTATCGGATGGTGCTTATAAATCTTGTGGGTATCAAGAAATAGTTGGAAGGCTTGGAGGATAAAAGATAAATCTATCCTAGAACTTCTCAATAGGGCTCACTAGTCCTTTTATCCAAAAAATTAAGATGATACCACATAGATCAGTTTGTATTACCAAAGGTTGAAACAACTTATGGTAACAAATCGATATCCACTAACTTTAATATATGACCACTTTTATCATCTCGTAAGAGATAGGGTAATTTCAATTATTTTTTATAGATTTTTCTATGATCATGTGAAATTCAAATATTCATACATACCTCATACATCTTTTCAGAAGAGGTATGGTCTCTATGAGTACCTATAAATGCCATTCTTTCTCATGAACACGCCAAATTTTTTTATCTATTTAATGAATTGGGTTTTCCACCTATATATGGTTTCATTCATGGAATTATTTTTTGGTGTCATCTTATTGTATTCATTCTCTGAAAACAACCATGAAAACTATATTGAGATCATACTGGATACACTAAGGGCGAACCATATATACACTAAACTCAAAAAATTATACTTTTGGATTGTCAAGGTCCACATCCTAGGTAATATCATCTTGTAAAAAAGAGTTTTAGTAGACCGTGAGAAGGTGAGAGAAACATTTTCCTAGAATTTTCCCAAGAACATAATTGACATATACAGTTTCTTGGGGATACCCAGGTATTAAAGACACTTCATACAAGATTTTTCATTCCTATAAATGTATCTTATATACTTGAATAATATGGGTGTGAAATTAATATTATTATAAGATTGTGATGAACACTTCATTGAAGCTAAATATAAGATTTAATTCAGCGTCAATCCCAATTCTTCCAGATCTGGGTAGGATCTATACTATTTAATGTGATGTATCCAGTATCAAGATGTGAGCATTTTTGATGTAGGATGAGTGATTAATAGCAAATGGGTCTTGTAAATTGAGGTATAATGAGTGGAATTACATGATTCGGGACCTTATGTTATATGTTGTTTTCATGATTTACAGCATTGGATTCATTATTTTATTCAGGATAATTGTTTTCAATTTTTTGATCACAAAATCCTCAATTATATCTTTACATAGCCTGTTTTGGATATTATGTAGTGAAGATGGGTTGAATATCTACAATACATTGATTTTGAGAATGCCTATATTCCTTGAAAAGGAATAACTATGGATGATTCTCTAAGATAGAAGATTCAGACACTTGTGTTTTCGGAAGCGAGTGGTTTATGGATACTCCTAGACTTTTTTTAAAGATGCATGTTATGATTCAAGAGGTTCATAGAAAGATAAACCGATCAGCTTTAGCAGTGACCTCTACCCATATAGAATGGGGGATAATGAGGAAACTCTCATATCTCAGAGACTTAATCCTAGGGGAAGTTATATCAAAGAATGAAGCATCTTATGGTTAGACCATGCATGAGGATGAGACATTATGTTTTCATGGTTGTGTTTGGGTCTTAGAAGACATCAGATATGAGATAATGTGGGAATTTCATGCCTCAATTTGGTAGGTACATCCTAGTTTCACCAAACTTTATTAGGAATTATGTCTCCAGTATTCATGTCCTAGTATAAAATTAGAGATAACTGGCATTATTATGGTGCACCACATATCAGCAAGTGAAGGAAGATCATCAGCGACTATAAAACTTTATAGTCATCCATTCCCAAGTGGAAATGGGATGATATTTCTAGGGAATTCATGACTATTTTTACTAGATCACCTCATTGTAATGATATAGTGTGGGTATATTTTGATCATTTGATGATGATTTCTCACTTCCTACCACTTCAGGATACCTTTTCAGGTAGACCAGCTAGGAAGCCTATACATCAGAAAGGTTGTTAGTCTTCATTGAGCACTATGATCTATCATATATGATAGGGATTCTCCATTAATGTATCATTTTTGGAAGGGGTTTTATATTCTTGTGGGTATACAGGTGTTTCTAACCACATCCTATATCCCTCAACTCAATGGGAAGATATATCCGATGATACAGGTGTTAAAGGACATTCTCCATGCATGTGTCCATGGATTGGGGGTTCTTGGGGGAAAACAATACACCTAGTTGTTTTTTATTAAAATAATAGATTTTTGGATACCATTTAGATGGATCCTTATGGAGCCTTATATAGTAGTCCTTTCTGATCACCACAATGATGGTTAGAGGCAAGGGAGACAGCTTTTCATATACCCTATCTAATCCTATAGAATTCAAAATAGGTCCAACTGAGGAGAATGTGCATGTGGATAGCATAGTTTAGACAAAATTTGTATGCTAACATCCATCAAATACCACATTAGTTTGAGTTTGGGGATCATGTTTTTTTATGAGTTTCCCCTAGGATGGGACATCGACAAATTATGAGGAACGGTAACATTTTACCTTGATTCATTGGACCCTTTTGGTTTTTTAATGAATCGTCCCACTGTCTTATTAGATAGTGCATCCTAAAAGATACTATTTTATGAAAGATTTATTTCATGTATCTCAACATAACTGGTATTATCTAGACCCATCACATTTTCTACAACATTATGAGTTTGAGTTAGATTTGGATGTTTCCTTTAAGTAGTATCTAGTACATATTGTGGATACGGGCATCAACATACTCCAAGGTAGGTCATTTTAGTTTTTTAAGGGTGTTATAGAAGCACAATTGAGTATATGATAAAATATAAGAGTGAGAAGCTGATATAAGAGCTTAGTGGATGCAATTTTTCTCAGAATATTCCTCTTTACACTCACAAGGCCAACTCAGGGATGAGTTTCTTTAAAGAGGAGAGGTTGTAATAACCTAGATTTAAATGTAGGTACGTTCCATTTTTTAATTAAATCCACAAGTTTGGCCCTTATAATGGGACCTAATGGATTCATGGAGGTCACAATGGTTTCTGGGGCCTGTTCGGAGCCTGGAGCCCTAGAATTTGGAGAAACATACTGGGGTTTGTGGTTAGTATAAATTATGAAACTCTCCCTAAATAGTCTCTCCTAACATTGCTAGATGTTTTAGAGGGGACCAGGGGGTGAATTGTTTTTTACAACCATGCAAGATAAGGTGCATGCCAATGTGATATTTCAGGTATTTGAAGTAGTGGGCCTTCACACAGTTTGCACATGGTTAAGAAAACAATTTGACTAGACCATATGAGTTCCCTATTTATGTAGAGCTTGGTGCATGTTTGGAACATGGTTTAGCTAACCATGTAGCTATAAAATGAGACCCAAACATTTTTGGTTAAAATGATAATTTCATTCCTAAAATTTTATTAACATAAAATCTTTCTTCCACCATTATTTTATAGTGTGTATCTCCTTCTTCCCCTCTCCTGTGAATTCTTCCTACTCTCATTCTAGAGATCTTGAGTCCTACTTTATTCAAACTCCTAAAAGGTCACTATTATAAGAATTTTACATCTAAGGTTAATGTTCATAATCCTATTTCTTCCTATCATCATTGATCTTCCAATCACTTGTGCTAATTTGGTGCGCGCTCATTCAACCTATTTTCAAGGTGTAGAACTGTTTCTATGATTTATTTTTTTATAATTAAAATTTTATTTTGATATAGGATGATGATTCATATTCTAAGTTAATGTGGGTGGTGTAGTTGTGTTTCCAAAAATTAATGATGTTTTTTAACTTCTTCGTTATGTCGTACACCGAACATTGTCGCATGTTTCAATTAATTGAGTTATTCATTTATAAATAATTATATAAATGTTTTTATACAACTATTTACCCATATTAACATATAATAGGATGCCAACCTCAATGTTTTCCACCCCCTTTTGTGTTTTAAAATGTATTTTCTTCTTTTATATAATTTCTCATTGGACTAGAACACCATCCATGTGTTCTTCGTAACATTGAAATTGAAATTATCTCTTTTATGTACTTATTTAGTTTTCCAAATTACTATCTCTGTTTTTCAATTATCTCCAATATGGATTTTACATGAATACTAAATTAAAAGGATTAAATAAAATGAATGGTAGTGGATGGTAAGGATACACCACCTATTATATAATAATAAATTTTAATAATATAAAATTTCATGCCACTCGTTGTATTAGGCTTGATGATTATAGTGCATTGGATGTCATCCCACATGTTTATTATTATTATTATTAGTATTTCATTTCTATTATAAGTTTAAGGATGGTTAAGTTACTTTTTTAGCAAGACATTTAATACTCTCTTACATCGGGTGTTGGGCATGATGAATCAGATTATTATAATTTTATTTGGGTGATGGGAATGATGTTACACATTCCACTATATCGGGTGTTGGGAATGAAGACTCACCCCACCATCTCGAATGATGGGAAATATGTCTCATATTCATTATGGGATTCATTTTATATTCCCTTGTTGAAGCTTATATCTCATTATAATAGTTGTGGATTCTTGAGTTATGCCTTGGGTCCGACTAGCAACTAGTATCAACATAAATACCTACTTATGTCCCTACATTCTTAGTTCATATACATGTATTCTATATATAACTATATATAATATTATTTATTTTATGTATATATTTATGGTACTCAGATGAGACATATTCCTGTCTATTCCAAAATAAGTAGTGTCTTCCAGGATTTATAATGGAACTCGAGTCAACTAGTATTTATTTATCTTGATTTGTTATTATTACTTATACCTATGCACTTTATTGATATGTACACTACTTGGATTATTTCAAGGAAACATTGGTGGTGACCTAATGAGTTTATATCACACCCCACATAGGCTAACTTTGTTACCTGAGTAGAACTCATGTATATGGGTATGGATAAATAAAAACACCCTAATGTATATGTTTTATAGATTTTACTTATAGCTTTAATCATGGAACCAGAAGACATATCATATGTTCTTGACGTTATAGGACTAGTATTCTCATCTGTTGTGTCATTTTATATCGTGATGTATATTCTTGACCCTTTTTCCCTTATTGTATATCAACATGACATAACATCACTGTATATGACTCATACTTTTGGATTTTGATTATTATTATTGGTTATTAATGCTTTCACAATTGATTATTGTATTTGTATAAAATATGTCATTTTTTTATATCATGATTTCAGTATTGTCAATTTATTTATCAAATTTGTTGAGAAACTCTAATATGAGGTTATAGTCTCCCCAGTGTACAATATTTGACCCTCACTACTAGTCATAATCCTCTGACATATGAGGAGGCACACTAGGGGCCATGGGACCCATCAACATAGGGCACTAGTTATGTAGATTCTAGTTTGGTCCATTAAAACTATATATGATATATTATAGAAATACATAAAAGAAAATGGTTACTTATTAATCCCATTATGGGAGAAAAAAATGTAAATTGTGAATTTAATGTAATACAATGAAGTCAAGATGAATATAATGATGGCATAAAATAATAAAATATTAGGTAATCACATATAAATATGAAATAATGGAAATTATATCATTAAATCATGGACACATATGTATGTGGAAAAGGAATAAAACATGTCATCATAAATATACATTAGGGATCACTACCATGACATTATATCATAATGAGCTTTCATAACATCTCATGGAAAATACATATTATATCTTGATATGAAAGAATTAACCAATATTTTGGGGCCAATATATTCCATGGAATCACAAGTATATCATAAAATAGAATTAATTTGTGTTCCATAATAAAATAAATAAAACAAAATCATAAAATCAAAAAATACATTAGGATGAAATGGAACACATAGTCATCTCATATTTCATAATAAATTTGAGAAACATAATTTTTCTACAGAAAACGACTTATTAGGGAATATTATATGTTTTTCATGAATTAAAAAGAATGGGTTATCATATTAGGTCCCAAATTCATTGGTAAATCAAAGAAATAGGTGATGTGTTGAAATTACCCCCTTAAAAGATGTTTTAAGAAATAGTTAAAGCTATTTTTTTGGATTCTTTCAAACCCAGAAAAAAAATGAATATATTTAATTTAAATAAGGTGGTTATTAGGAATAGTAGTCTTCAAAAATTAAATTCATGAAAAGGAATAAGTATATTTAGATTTTATCAATTATTCAGTTTAATTTAATAAAGAAATTAGAAATGGCACTTATAAAACATTCATATCCATATAAAAGAAATATAGATTGAAATATTACACATAATTGGAGCTTGTATATATTGATTAGAAGGTATATAAGTTGAAATAATATTGGGGAAGGGATAGAGGAAGTATAGTGACCCATAATTTTCATACAAAATATTAAATTACTTCAGATTAATATTTAATACATTTCAAAATTATACACATATAAGGACCATAGAGGTCTAGTGTCTTGAATCATGGACATATAAAAAATGGTACATAAAATATATACCTAATTTATGATTTAATTTATTCACATATACTCCCCCACATAGTTATATCACACTTAAATCCATTCTTCTTAACCAGGGGAATGTCCACATAAGAATGTGTTAGCTCAAATTCTCTATTAAGGGTAAAAATAAGAGATATCAAAAAATTATCATAAGTGATTATATTATATGAATATGTGTCTGAGAACATTATCAAGTCTTATAATAATTATATCTAATTAGCCTGTAAATCCCCAAACCCAGAAGCCCGGAGCAGGTATATTATTTTAATACATTGGCATGATTATAAGGAATCATGTCCCAAAGGACCGATCATTTTAGCAGTTGTCAAAAATATATTACATATATGAACTTTACATTACAATTTATATCATAAAATATATCATATATAATCATTTTATAATTATATTATTCCCCTATAATAACCCTTTATATCAATCATTATACACTTCTTGGAATCCTAGGAAAATAAAATATAAGAAAGGGATCAGCTCAGATGCTCAGTAAGGGTAAATAATTCAGCGGAAGCTATAAATTTTTAAGTAATGATGTATAATAATAATATCATAATTTTAAACATAAAATTGAACATAATATGGAAAAATAAATCAAACATTACAATATAAACATGCACATGGATATTATACTTGTCTAATAATCACATGTAATAACTAATTTTATAATGATGGAATGCATAATGTTGGACATAATAACTAATACGTCAAGGCCTTGGGCCAATACCATTCACAAATATTCTATCAAAGCCTTATTCTAAGGTACTATTTTGTCTCATTAGACCTACTGATGTATCGAGGGTTTATATTGGTCCCTGACAGTCACATATCAAGTCCAATGCATTCCTCATATGAAAAGGTTGAAACATAACATAAACATTCATATTAAAACTAGCATAAAAATTCCAATACATTAACCATAAACCATGAATGTTAAAAAATAGAAAAACCAGAGTCAAACATATCATAAATCATTCAATACAATATGGAAAATTGTATTTATAATAAATCAACCTCAATCAAGAATAATATCCAATAAAGGAAGTTGACATGGTTAAAAATAATCAGTAAAACTCTTTGAGAGAAATATATTTTTTCTTGAAATCATTTAAAAGTATTATAATTTATAAAGGATTTCATTTAAAAGAGATTTTTGAATCACATATTCCCATACCACTTTGAAAAATTTTAAATGAATTAACATTTTTAAACAATAATGTCCATATAAATAAATCCTTAAAACCATTTTGAAAACTATACATTAATTATATATATTTAGAAAAATAAACCTTTAAAAAATTTAAAATGATGATCTAGTTAAAGATACCCTTACCTAAAACAGTAAAATGTTTCTTTTGAAAAAAATTTTATGAAACATGGAAATGTATGATAAATATGTCCCAGTTGATACTTACACATCAACAACTTCAAATAATAATGAGATTGTGAAATTAACCCTTACCTTAGATCTGATACTCTCTATACATGTATGAAACTCAGTTATAATGTTTATAAACATATTATTAAATTATATATGATATCATATATGATTCTTTTTGACATTATATTACCCATTTATTAACAATTCCAAGTTAATGCAATATATCTTGTAATATATCATTGTTTACCATAGTGTTTTAACTTTCTATTCTAGATCATATTACTTACATCATGATTTACATAATTCAATAATGTATAATAATATTTATATATCATATAAACTCATAATATAAATATATATATAAGATATATATATGAAATTTAATACACTGTTCCTGGAGATGGTAGGTCGTACATACACATTAACGTTGTTTCCGTTTTCTTATCGTATTGAATGCAAGTAAGTGAATGAAATATATGTACACACACACACATATATATATATATATATATCAATAAATTAGACTTATTATGACATATATTTTATAATTATGAATAATATATATTTTTAATAAACATTTTTGGATGGTTAAAGTGGATAATGGATCTCATCACGTCATGGAGATGGTAGGTTGTACGTACGCATGAGCGAAGATATCATTCATTTAATGATAAAATGGTATGGGACTGGCTGATATATTAATTATAAATAATCATAATCATGTCATATTGATTATTTATGTCTATTATACTCTTCATAATACACATCCAAATAAAGTAATGTGGAATAAAAATATACACCGTGACGTAGAGATGGTAAGTCGTATATACGTACACATGGTTATATTATTGTTTGTAGGATGGATAAAATGATTAATATAGTTTAAATGGGATTATATTAAAATGTCCATATATGTATGATATTGTATTTATTACTTTGGTAGGGAAACAATATTTAATGAAGTAGAAGAAGAAAATAACTATGGAAGAATGGATAAAATGATTACCTCTTATTCAGGTGTTTCATTCTGATTTGAACAAAAGGGCACATTAGGATGTCTCACTACCCAAATTTAGGCCCATAGGATAAATTAAGGGAGGTTGGAAGTAGAAATGGGCTTGGATTTTATGAACCAAAAGGCTTTATTTGTGTGTGTCAATGATAAAGGGAAGACCCATTTTATAAGAGAGGTGCGGGGCACTTTAGAAAAAATCTAGAAATATTAATTTATTATAAAATTATTTTCGGTTTATAATATATCCAAATTAATTTATTTAGATTAAAATATAATTATGGGTCTAAATAATTTCAACCAATAGGTTTTATACATGTTTATATCCTAAAATTAAAATTATCTTTTAGATTTAACCCTTTGTAAAATAAGTTAACTCTTACCATGTCCTCTTGTATTTTTATACTACATTGTTAATATGTTTACTATAAAATTCCAAGAGAAACTAAATTGGATCATATATAACACTTTTATCACTATCCAAGTTATTTTTCCAAATATTAGGCTTTTATTATTTTTATATCATTTAATAAAATAGTTTTTATTTTGAAATCTCATTTATGTCTATTTTGAAACTATTTAGTAATTTATTTTTGATAAAGTCATTACAAATATATTAATTTGAACCAAAGGCATTAAATTATCCTTAATATGAAAATTTCACTAATAAAATTCATTTATGGCATCAAAATGATAAAATTACATTTATTTTAATATTTATAAATTCATTTATTTGAATCTTTCATTAATGAGGTAATCACTGCATCATAATTGTGTCATAAATAATTATATTTATATAATGTATAAAAATTATAAATAAAATACCCTGATATATGATATATTTTTATATTTCTATTCAATATTTATAGACATATATATTACTTATATAACCCTATATTAAAATCAATTTTAAAAAAGATATATGTTTATGTTATAATTATCTTTACGTTAAATTAATTCTTATAACATGTCATTATCACACCCTTGTGGTCCCATGGGGACATAAAATCATCATAAGAATTCGCATGGCCATAAATATCTCATCCAATAAGATTAGTACATGATTTAGGGTATTTTAATGTTATTATAGTATTATTGTTTACCCTTATTTACAAGATTTACACTTTAACCATGGTAAATAAAAATAATTAGTGAAGTAACAATTCATAATGTCAATAAATTAAAATTACATATTTAAACAATTTTGGAAATCTGATTCCAAATATTGAATCCATTTTTCCAAATTCAAAACACAGATTTGGCAGAAATTTATTTAATATTAATTCTCATTATCAAAACTAGAAAGCGGGTTTTTAAGGGAAAAAATAAAAATATTTACATGAGTTTATGTCCAATTTAAATGTCAAATTAAGTTCAATGACCTAAATTATATTAACTTCTAAAAATATAATTATACTATAAACCCAATAAAATTTATAATTTTACACTATAAATTATTTCGATTCAAAAAGTAGTTCTAAATTAAAATTTAGTATTTATTACTATTCATAAAAATAAGAAAGTTATCAAAAAAGTACAAAAATTTTATCCAAACTAAATTTTTATGTACCCATTCTTAATAAGAATTCAATTTCATCAACTTTAATATTTAAAACTGTAAAATATTTCATTTAAAAATGGTTCCCCATTAAATGGTGGAAAAATAGAATTTTTGGAAAAATACTTCTTTTATTTGAAGAAATTGATTTTTCCTTATATTAAGTCCGAGAAACACAAAATATGAATTTTTAAATATATATGGGATATATAAAATTCAAAATGTTTTTAATTGTATTCATAACCCCTTTTTAAAAAGCTAGTCTTAAAGGTTGTGGTGCGCTCAATGTTGGTGTTGTGTACATTGCAAACTATTGAATTATTTAAAAAGGAAGCATAGCATGGAAGCTTGGGTTGTTACATTATCCCCTCCTTTATGAAATTAAATCCTTTAAATTTAAACACAGGATTTAAAACTATGGGTTTGATATTTCAAAAATCACTCATTTGAAATCCTACATCGAAAAATGGATTAATGAGACCTCTATTTTAAAATAACGAAAGGTATGTATGAAGGTTACCAGAAATAACACATACTAGGGTTCCATGTAGAAAAAAATGGATATAGAAGAGAAAACTAACCATCAAGTTATGATGGAGAGTGATGTAGAATATTATTAAGATAAATGTAACAATCTAAAAGCGATAAATATATGATGATACAAGGTACCATTTGATTCATCACAAAAGAAAGTACTAGGAAAACATTTTTGGTTTTCTGGATCATTTCTCTAAAGTTAGAGAACATGAAAAAAATACTTACTTGATTTCAGTATAACCTCAACCTTGCTAATTCCTTGAACAATCTACACTTCATCTCTTATTCAAATAAATGATGTTGAATTTTACATTTCAAAATTGCTAGAAGATCATGTGATCCGTAAATAGAATGATGGGTCATTAGATTTGTCTCAAAATAAGTTAACATGGGTTATCACATATGCATAACTTCACCTACAGTAAGATAATTCATTATTCTAAAAAACTTCAATTTCAGTTAAACTTATACAATCCATAAATGGATAACTTTTCAACCCTTCCAAAAACTATAAATCTACAACTTTAGAAATAGGTGAACCAAATTTTCTTAGCATTTGTCTCCCATATCTCATAGGGCAGTTCTTAGTTGTCACAATCCAAAAATGTGAACACCTTCATCAAGTATTCTCTTGAGTCACGATAATAACCATAATTATCATATATCTTTATTGAAAACATGGCTGTCTCCTTATTCCAAAACATAGTTTATTATTCCTTAAGTCCCCAAAAGTTTTATACTTCATCCATGATTGAATAACCCTATCATCGACACATCAAAAATTAGATCTCAAGAAACTAGAATCATCAAATTTACTTATTCAAATCCAACATATCTTTATCAAAACATTATCATCATAATGTAAGGAACATATTAAGAGTTATCTTTACCGTAATAATAATTTCTCAAATTATAACCTTACCCTTAAATCAATTTTCATGTCTCTTATATCTATCAAAATATTCTTGAAAATTCTTAGAGAAAAACATAAACTGAATACTCCTTATATAATTCACTTATTCATAATTCTTGGATTCAAATACTTCAATCCTTCCAATTTATAGGTTTGCATGGGATAGGTCCTTTCGTGGATTAGAGGTAGATTCTTATGTCTGAGTTGGATAATTCCCAAGATTTCCACAGATGATAAATTGAATTCCATAACAATTGTTCACTCTATGACTCTTTTTCTCACCGAGATAACATCTTCCCCTCCATTTGAGGTATTCTTCAAGGTTCTTCTTCCCTTCCTCTTGAAATGTAGAAAACTAAATCTTCTTTCATCTATTCTTCTTAAAATTTGAACATTTATAAATGTTCATATTCTTCTTGAGAAATGTGTCAGGAAAGACATAAAAGATCAAATTTTTAATCATATATCATGATAAATAATTTTGAATAATCATAATATCTTTCTTTCTATTCACTGTCCAATTTTTTTCATAAAATCACAAGAATTTCTATCAAACTCGATGTTAATCCAATTCCTTTTGGGGTCCTCCATTAATTAAGACCAGAAATCACAGGGAGAGAAAAAAATCTCATTAAAGAAAACCAAAAAATCAAGGGAAGGTTATTTCAATCTATAACATCTTAGGTTTAATTCTACATTATACATTATCCTTACCAAAATTCTATAGGGTTCTTTTACCCTTATCCTCAAAGTCAATCGCAGGACTATGGTCTCTAATATATGTTTTCCAAATATATTTCCATGGTTTTTTCCAAACTTCTAAAGGTACAAACTATAAGGCCCTGACCCCAGAATCCTAGATCCTGTGTATTATTTTAATACATTTCCATGATTATAAGGAATTAAGTCCCGAAGGACCAATCAGTTTTGTCATCTTGGAAAATTGATTTCACACATGAACTTTACATTAGAATTTCTAACATAAAATATATTGTAGATAATACTTTTGTAACTCTATTATTCCCCTAGATTAACCATATATATCAATCAAAATACACTTCATGTTATCTTGGGAAAATAAAACATAATAAAGGGGTTAGCTCGGATTCTTAATAAGGGTAAATAATTTAGCGGAAGCTATAATCATTTAAGTCATGATGTATATTAAAAATAAATTCCTTTTAAACAAAAATCTGAATGTAATATGGAGAAAATAAATCAAACATTACCATATAAACTTATAAATTGACATTATATTAATACAATAATCACATTTAATAACTAATTTCATAATGGGGGAATGCATAATGTTGGACATTATAACTTCTACATCAAGGCCTTGTTCCAAGACACTAGTTTATCTCATGAGATGTACAGATGCATCAAGGGGCTATAATAGGCCCCTCCTATCACTTACTAATAACAATTCATTCTTCATATGAAATGGTTGAAACATTACATAAACATTCATATTTAAACTACCAAACAAAATTCAAATACATTAACCATAACCATGAAAAGTATAAAAATAGCACATCCATAGTCAAAAATATCATAACTCAGAAAATACAATATATAAGATTGTATTTATAATAAATTAAACTCAATCAAGAATAATATCCTATAAATGATGTTGAAATGGTTGAAAATAATCATTTAAACTCTTATAAATAAATATACCTTTTTCAAGAAATCATTTAAAAGTATCACAATTTATAAAAGATTTCATTGAAAAGATTTTTTTTAATCAAAGTGACCCAAACAACTTTGAAAATTTTGAAATAAATTAAAATTTTTAAATAATCATGTCAATAAAAATAAATCAATAAAACCATTTTGAAAACATCAAAATTAATTAAATATATTATGAAAAATAAATCCTTAAAATATTTAAAATGATGATCTAGTTAAATAGAACCTTACATTAAACCTTAAAATATTCTTTTTGGAATCATTTTTATGAAACCTGGACGTGGATGGTAAAGATGCCGTTGTAGAAACTTACACATAAACAACCTTGAATAATAATGACATTGTGAAATTAACCCTTACTGTAGATCACATACTCTCCAAATACTCTCCAGCTAGTCCCAAGAAACTCCGCACCTCCGTCACGCTCGGGGGAGGCTCCCAAGCTAGCACTGCCTCGATCTTCGTGGGATCCACCGCAACTCCCACCTCAGAAATGAAGTGCCCCAAGAAGTGGAAATCACATATCCAGAACTGACACTTAGAGAGCTTTCCATAAATCTGGTGCTCTCGGAGTGTGTTTAGTACAACCCGTAAGTGGTAGGCGTGCTCCACCTCAGTCGCCGAGTAAATCAAAATTTCGTCGATGAAGACTACAACAAATCGATCGAGGTATGGCTAAAAGATCATGTTCATGAGGCCCATGAACACTGCTGGAGCATTGGTTATGCCGAATGGCATGACCAAGAACTCAAAGTGGCCGTACCGACATATGAAGGTCATCTTCTGCACTTCCTCATCCTGAACTCTGAGCTGATGATAGCCTGACCTGAGGTCTATCTTCGAGAACCACCGTGCTCCCTTGAGCTGATCGAAGAGGTCATCAGTCCTCTGTAGCGGATACTTGTTCCTCACTGTCACCTGGTTCAGGAGACGATAGTCGACACAAAGTCGCAAGCTCCCATCCTCCTTCTTGGCGAACAATATCGGGGAAGCCCAGGGCGAAACACTGGGTCGGATGAATCCCTTGCCCTGGAAGTCCTCCAACTGTACCCATAGCTCTCGAAGATCAGCGGGGGCCATCCGATATGCTGGAGTCGATATCGGGGCTGTCCCGGGGTACAGGTCAATATGAAAGTCTACCTCTCTGCGAGGAGGTATCCCTGGAACATCGTCGGGAAAGACGTCTGCGCACTGATCCACCACTGCAGGAAAACTAGAACTCTGCATGTCAACTGCTCCTAGGATGAGGCTAGCCAACTGATTAGTGATGGGTTGTCCTCTCCTCTGCGGAAGTCCATCCTGTGCTGTGAAGGCTCCCTTCTCACCGATGAAGGTGAACCTACTCCCGTCAGTGCGTACACATCACAGCTTGCGCCTAATACAGTCGATCTGAGCATGAACTGTAGATAACCAATCCATGCCCAAGATGACGTTGTAAGGCCTCGATGCCGCTACAAGAAGATCCCAGCCGAAGTCTCACCTCCTAGAGTAAGCTCACACTGTCGGCACCAGTGCGTAATCGTCGAGTCTGCTCCCGTAGGAGTCTCTAGCCGTAAGGATCGAGCCAACGGCTCTGTTAGAATCTCCGAGCTCCGAACAAGGGCAGCAGCTATGAAAGAGTGACTCGCTCCTGTGTCTATAAGAACTGCAGAAAGGGTGGAATAGACATAGATCGTACCTCGAATCATCTCAGGCGCGCCGTGGTCGTAGGCCTCTGCTGCCTGGAGGTGTGCCTGTCTCTTCCCACCAGCTTCCTGTGGTCGAGGTGAACCTCCTGGTGGTGGTGGTGGTAGAGCCTCAAAGCGTCACCCACCACCTGCTGCTCGGCCAGCTCCTCTGCCTCATCTGCCTCCTCCCTGTGGACCGCCACAGTCGACCCTCTGCCTCTTCCTGGGTGGCCCCTCAACTATATGCTGCTCCTCGGCATGGCGGGTCGGGCAGTCATGAGCCATGTGGCCCTGCCTGCCGCATGCGTAGCACTACCTACCTCTCGAAAGACTGGCTCTGCGCTGTGTGCCCCGCACTGCTGATCTAGTGTCCTGAGGTCGTCTGCCGGAAGGTCTGGTCTGCCTAGACCCATGAGTCATCTGTTGGCTACCTGATGCCGAAGACTCCACTACGTGCTGCCCTATGGTAGGTCTTGCTGTGGACTCAGCAAGAAATCTCTCGATCAGAAGGGCTCGCTCCAGTACTCCTGCCCGAGTCGGAATGCTGAGAGAGATCAGCGATGCCCTGATCTTGTGTCTCAATCCCTGCTCAAAGGTCCAGGCCCGAAAGAATGGGTCCTATACCATATTTGTCGAGTAGTGCGAGAGATCGGTAAATCTCATCGCGTACTGGGTGACCATAAAGCTTCCCTGCCGCAACTGAAGAAGCTCCTGGATGCGCACCGCACGGAGGGTGGATGGGACGAACTCCGAGTGGAAGAGGCTCTTAATGTCCGTCCAGAGAATAGATGCCTCATCGTGCACCTGGAGCATCAATCTCTACCATCGGCCCGCTGCTGCGTGTAGTAGGCTCGCTGTGAGGATCACCATGTGGTCTTCTGGTGTCCTCACTAGCCTGAAAACTCCTACAACTGCCTCCTGCCAATCCTCGGCTGCCTGGGGGCCCGTATCCCCACGGAACCTAGGCAGTCGTTGGTGCTGGAACTCATGCAGTGCACTAAGGCGACGTGCATCGTCAGTAGCTGGGGCTGGAAGCATCGGTGTCTCGGCGGGTAGAGGTACCGCCGGTGCCTCTGCTATCAAAGGGCCCTATACCGAGGCCTCGTCGCTCGGCTGGCTGTCGTCACATACCACTCTCAGAACCCTAGCTGGCTGTCGTCGTGGGGCCATCCTGAAAAGAAAAAGGTGCGCCATGGTCAGAACCGTATACCTGATGAGCTGACAAGAAGTAATCACAAAGAAAACTTGAAACACACAGGAAATCAATGTTTTCATGCATTAAGTCGGAAATCATAAGTCAGGGTCCTGTTGTACTGATACGTTGGCCGCCATACCAACACTAGGCTCCCTGGACAGATAACCACCCCTAATATGCTTAACACTATTGCTTCACATAGAAGAAAGATCAGAGTCTTCGGTAGAACCGACCACCTCTGATACCAATTGTCACGACCCGTCCTCGGGGCCCATGTCGTGACTACCCCAAGCCCGCCTTCCATAGGCCAGGAGCTGGCGACTAGCACCAAGGCGTAAATCCCGGTAAAGGGAAGGCATTGCCTTTGTAAAGTAAACAAGCACCACAGAGTAAGAAAGAGGAAAAAATTAAACACTAAGTAAAAACTGGTACAACAGTAAGTGCGGAAAGTAAGTGGGCCACAATACAAACCCAAACTGAATGTAAAGTACAACTCGAAAAGGAAAACAGCAACTGAAAAGTAAATCCGCAACGTCGAGCTGTACACTGGAAGTACCACCTAAAGGGTGGGTATAGAAAGCCTCCACTACTCCTCGGGTCCAGCCGACCGCTCCGAGTACGTCCCGCCCAGTGGTCCACCTCCAGGTACCGTCCTGCTCCGCAAGCCTCCACCACGATCAGTGTTGTCCGTCGTCTACAACCAACACAACGTAGTGAGGGCGTAGCCCGTGCA
This sequence comes from Viscum album, assembly GCA_963277665.1. Taxonomy (NCBI): domain Eukaryota; kingdom Viridiplantae; phylum Streptophyta; class Magnoliopsida; order Santalales; family Viscaceae; genus Viscum; species Viscum album. Next base: position 1,646,413,063 of record OY728120.1, read on the forward strand.
GGGGTGAGTATAAGTTACTCAGTAGGGACCCCGAGACCCCCGAGGGTCTCCGAAAATCCACAAAGGATAAACCAAAAAGGAAAGAAACAATCACAAAGTAACATCCGACACTGCTTAGTTATATACCCATACATATACCTAAGTCATCAATTCTCGCTCGGCTCCAACATCCTAGCTCAAGTACAACCCAGTCCACACAGGAAAGCCAAACGTAAAATCCACACAGAATAGCTCAACACAATCCACAAAGGAAAGAAAAACATAAATCCACACAGGAAAGCACAACACAATCCATAAAGGAAAGTAAAACAGAGTTTCAGCTCACACAGGTATACTTTTTCGAATGACGATAGAGATGATCACTGATCCATCTAAGTCGTCAGACCCACAAAGGATCGATAGGTACTAATCCCCGCAATGACCCACAAAGGATCTGACCCACAAAGGATCGATAGGTAACTAAACCCTGCAAAGACCCACATAGGATCAGGCCCACACAGGACCTACAGGCGCTGGCCCACACAGGACTGCTGAGCGCTGACCCACACAGGATCGGACCCACACAGGATCGGTAGCACTGACCCACAAAGGATTGCTGAGTGCTGTAGTCATCGTCGTCGAATCCACTGAGGATCTCTACACAGTCGTCATCGTTGAATCCACTGAGGATCTCTACACAGTCGTCGTCGTCACAATAGCAGTCGCAGCCAGCTTTAGGGTTCCCGCACACAGAAAGCTCGTTCGGGAGGGTCCGCTCCACAAGCCGAGAGTCTGATACATCAACCGACACATATTCCAGAGATGATGTATCCAAAAGTTCCGTATCATCAACAGGAACTCAACGTCACAGACGGCGCGTCAATCGGACGCCCGGTCTGAGAGTTATTGGCTTTTTCGTCCCAAGGGCCCGGTTGGATTTTAAGGCAAAACCAACCCGACCGTACTCCACCTGCATCCAAACCTCGGGCAAAGTAAGCCAAACAATCCGTCTCACATAGGGAAATTCAACAAAGTCGACGGCACGTCAATCGGATGTCCGAAGCTCAAGATATGAGTGTTTCCGCTCCGAGGGCCCGGTTAGTTTCGTGTAAGAACCAACCCAAACGAACCCAAAATATTCCAAAACCTTGAGTGTGATATACCAAAACGACCGTCTCGATCCAAGGATCGCATCGCCGCTGATAGAGCGTCGTTCGGAGGCCCGTAGCTCAAGATACGGGAAAAAGACCGAAAATGGTCCGAAGAAGGGGGGTCTGGGCCCGCACCGACCCGGCCCAAACCCCCACCAACTGGGTCGGCCCGAACTGGGTCGACCCGACCCGGGTCTGGGTCCGACCCGGTTGGGCGCGACCCGGTCAGCGGGTCGGCTCGGCCGAGCGGCCGAGCGAGCGGAGTCCGGGGGCGGGGGCGCACTGCCCCCGCGTGTGAACACCCCCCCCCCCCCCCCCCGTGGGGGCCGCCCTTGGTCAGCGGATGCGGCATTGCCGCGTCCCATGTGCGTCGGGCCCGCATGGTCGCGGGTCAGCTGGTGCCACCGCCGCTGCGGCTTTGGCCGTGGCGGCTCTGTCTGGTGGCGCGCCGGGGCGCCGGTGACCCGCACCGCCGGTGGTTTCTGCGGGCCACCGGAGTTGCTCCGGTGGTCCGATTCCACTCCCGTATGCGCCGTAGCTCCTCCCGGGTCCCGTTCTTCACTGCGAAATCAACGAATCACCCCTGTGGCATGTTTTGTCGTCGCCCGCCAATCCGCGCATCAACAAAGAACTGCGGAGGGTTGTCGGGACGTGTTTGTTTTTCCCGCACCCTCCGCGTCAGGTGATAACAATCGGGAAGAAAAAAATAATCCACACATGGAAAACAAAACAATATACAATTTTAATAAACTAAAATTGCTCTTGATTTATGTTCTTTGTTTTTAGGAGGAAACAACCACGGAAATAAAATTCATTTCACAAAAAAAAACCCCTACCTCATCAAGTCGTCGCACGCGCGTTCTTCGCGGAATTGATCGCCGCGGAAGGAGGGGACCGTCGCGTCGCGGAACGGCATCGCGTCATCGAACTCTGAGGGTCAAGAACATGCAGATTTAATTATATTAATTAAATCCATGATGTTTTTATAAACCACAAAAAAGATTTAAAAGAATAAACCTGAAGTCTCCTACCTCAAGCAGTTGGTGATCGGAGATCGTTGCGGGGAAGAACGTCTCAGAAGAAGCGTCGTCAATCTCTGAGGGTGACGGCATTCATCGCGTTCTTCGCATTCTTTATGTTCTTCACGAAGGAGGATGAAGGAATAATGTTTTCCAAAAACCTCTCAACGAGCAATCCTCAAGAAGTCGTGCATTGGTCTTATTTTATTATTACACCAACGGATTGTAAATAGGTTAAGAAACGATTAAATTAATTCATAGGATTAATTTAACGAAGTTAACCGCCCAATTAAATGGTGCGTTAAGAATTTAAGAAAACGCGTCAGTTGACTTTCATAATGACGGGTTTTTGCGGGTGCGTTAATTAGCGGAAAAGAAACAGTGGGGCTCGTTCGGGCCCCACCTCACAAATATCCTACAAGGAGGGTAGGATATTTCAGGTTCTACCCTATCCACCTCAACTCAGCTTAAGCAGCTTAAAGTGTCTTTTAAGTGGATTTAAGTGAAATAAAATAAAGTTTTTCGTACCAATTATTTTATTTCTTAACTTTAAGCCCAAAAATTAAAAACCACACCCGAGAAAACGCAACTCCGAAAGAGGCGTTTCTAAGAAAATATCGGTGCTGCGATTCCATCGGTGCCCTCAGAATTCGATTCTGAGCACCGGTTTAAAAGTTAGGAAAACCCGCTCATCTGTTCACTGAAGGTACCCAAGCCAAACTTCGGAAAATGATTCCAGGCACACCGGGCCTCGAAATCAGGTGCCATCCAAAACTGCGTCCTTGTAAAATTCCAAAGAAAATTAAGAAAAAAATTTCCGTGAATTTTACGGGTCTTTACAGTATTCATTTTTTCCCATCAACAGAAACATATTTAAAATAAATCATGGATTCTTTCTTGACACTTCCTTGAAACTATCATCATATCATGTACCTTTCCCTTGACCTGTGAAAAATATTTCAAAAACTTGGGATGAGCATAAAAAGCTCAGTAAGGGATATAAAAATATGGAAAGGAAACATGAGTACATATATACATAAGAATGAAATCATACTTTACCCATAAAACATAAGAACTTTAACATACCTCGTCAAATCATGAATAAATCAAAGATATCATAAGACATAAAGGTAACTTGAAGCATTCATAACATTCTTACATAGGGAGTAACCCTCTTGGTTATGTTTGGAATGCCCATCAGAGTATATTCCCTAAATCTCTTCGGAGAAACCTCAACGTTTAACCCCTTCGCGTTACCCAATGCATTGGAGAGATATATCGGGCTCACCTGCCCTTAGTTTATCCTGGAACCACCCATCTTTATAATAATTCCCAAGAACCATAACATAAATGTATCACATAAAACATGCATAAAGGAAACTTATCACTTCCACTTTTCAATCACAAGATATCAATTCAACACATTGATACAAAAACATTATGAAAACCATTTTCAATACAAAAATAGAAGAAAATTAAAAAATGGTATTTATTTTTCTTTTAAAAAAAGGTTTGGCTTGTAGAGGAAGCCGAAACTGAAATAATGGTCACAGCGGTAGAGAAGTCTTTGTCACCGCATACGTACGACAAAAACATTCCCTTTTGTCGTTTAGTAAAACGCTTCGTATAAAAAATATTCCTTTTGGATAAACATAAAATTCAAAGGGTTTTACACACCGTATAAAATAAGGTTGTGTATAAAATAAAATATACCTCAATGAAAGGAGATTGAGACTAAGTCCCATACAAAGACGGTATCCTTGGATTATGGATAAATCATTTACATAATTATGTGTGACAAACGAATACACCAAATATTAGTGGATATTAAGTCTAACCCAATCAGATGTTATTCACACATATTCATAGAATGAAATATTCAAGGAGTACTAGTTTATCCCAAAGAATCAAAATTGGGTTAAGAAGTTCCCTCGCAAAAATTCGACAGCCTAACGGCGTCACTTCAAAATTCAGAAAATGAGTCGATGAGAGATAAAAAGGGTATCTCATCACTTGGACATAAAATTTACATCAATAAGGATATATAAGAACAAATCCCAACATAATAGTATGTGAATTTAAAAGACATAACAAAATAAGTCTTTTAAAAAGAGGTGGGTGAAAGGTTCCCTTACCGACTTGGGTAACTTTCGAAACGTACACCCCATTGAAGAAGGGTCATACAATGAATATGTAAATACCCATAAATGAAATTATATTACACAAAGAGTATAATAATGGGAAGTACATATACAACTCAAAGGAAATGGTGGAAAATGTAGCATAAATCTCACGGAAATAAAAGTGAGATGAAAATTCTCTAACGAAAACTCGGCAACCTAACGGTGCCACTTAAAACTTCCAAAAATGGATTGATGAGATCAAATAGGGTCTCTCATCATATTTAAATGAAATTTACAGAAAGAGTAATATAAAATAACATCCCCCAACATAACAAAGATGAGATTAAAAGAATTTACATAAAGGATAGTACTTAAAAAGAAAGAGAGAGGTTGGATCTCTTACGAAAATTCGACAGCCTAACGGCGCCACTCAAAACATCCAAAAATGGCTTGATGAGAGAAAATAGGGTCTCTCATCATATGAACATAAAAAGTACAGTATGAGTAATATAAAATAAAATCCCAACCATAAGAAAGATGAGCCTAAAAGGAAGAAAAGAGTGTACTTAAAAATAAAGAGAGGGGTAGGATCCCTTACGAAAATTCGGAAGCCTAACGGCACCACTTAAAAATTTAAAAAAAAGAATTGATGAAAGTAAGAGGGGGTATCTCAACATATAAAAATAAAAATTACAGTATGGTTAATATAAAATAACATCCTCCAACATAAGAATATGGATCATAAATTAAATGACATAAAAGAGGGTACTTGAAAAGAAAGCGAGAGGTCGGATCCCTTACCTCAAGTCTGACTTGTCTTGTTCATTTCTTTATATTCCTTTAAATCGGGTAACTCTTTTTGATTTGAGCTCAAAGGCTTCCTTGGAAAGCATTCTGCCCAAAGTGAGGCTTCTGGGAGTAAGAGAGTGATGTGGAGAGTCAAAATGGGCAGCGGTTGGCCAAGCCAAAGGCTTGAGAGGTGTGGGTAAGGTGGTAGAGGTGGGGGCCTTTTATAAGATGAGAGGAGGGGCACTCTTGGAAAGTTATAAAAGGTTACTTTATTATAAAATGATTTTCTAAATTAAAAGGTCCCAAAATTATATATTTCTAGTATAAGGTGATAATAGTTCGAAATCCACCCATCCAATAGGTTTTTGACATGCGTAGTTCTTATATTTTACATTATCTTTTCATTTTTTTTAATCGTTAAATAATGAGGTAATCGCTGCATCATCATGGTATCATAAATAATTTAATTTATTTAATGTCTAAAAATTATAAAAAAAATTTAATTATGTAGGAAATATTTTTAGATTTCTAATGAATATTTATAGTCAGAAATATGATTTGTATAACCCCATTTAAAAATTGTTTTAGTAAAATAACTCATTTTTGTGACATTTTTATTTTAACTTTAAATAAAATGGTATTAATGTCATTTTCCAACCAAAGTGGCTTCATGTGGTCCCCAAGTTGACCCATGGATTTTCTTGGTCTGCCATGACACATAAAATAAGGGTTTTACATGTGTCTAGGTCATTTCATATTATTAAAACATTATTTTTACCTCAAACTACACTAATTACCTCTAATCGCGATTAAAAACATAAAAGTTACTATTCACCAAAAAAAATATTTTAATCCCATTGAACAAAATTTTACTTCTTAATGACAACCATGTATGTTGGAGTTTTGAAATTCAAAACACATAGGTGGTAAAATTTCATTTAAACAGAAAATCAGTTTTTATAAGTACCACTTAGTGGTTTCACTATTCATCAAAAATTGATGTTTTTCAGAAAAATACCAAAACATCACCCAAAGCTATATTTGATATTACAAATTCAAAAATGATTTCTATTTTACAAAATTAAAAACATATAAGTTACATTAATTAATTTAATTATCAATTCCCGCTTTTAGAGAAAATAGCACGTTTTTATGAAACAATAAGTATCAAAAGATTGACACTAGTTTAAGTCCAATTTCAAAGTGAAATTAATTCCAACGACCACTATTGGATTAAATGTTATAAATATATTCTAATTTCACTTTAAAACCAATTCAAAATATAATATAATCATATAAATAAATTATATTAAAAAGAGGTTTTGAATTAAAATACAACATTTTCACTATTCATTAGAAAAAATGAACTTTATCAGAAAAATACTAAAAATTCACACAAAGTAAATTATGATGTCCCTATTCTAAATAATAATTTTATTTGGTCCAATAGAATGTATAAGAGTGACCAAAACTATATTTATAAACGGTTCGCCATCAAAAGGCGATAAGTCGACCTTTAGTGAATGTTAGAGTATATATGCCTAAAATTGAATTCTTTTCGTATTTTAAGCCCTTATCCATTATTGGATAAATGTAAAAACATTTAACAAACATATATAATCATATTTTAGTTATTTACATTCATTCCTTCCAATGCAACGACTATGTGTAAACTATCATTTAAAACAATAGTATTTTATTACTAGTGTGCAACGTAAGATTTTCAAAGAAACTCATTGTTGTGTATCGGTTACGCTATCGAACATAGAAACCCCTTTAAAGTAAAATTAATATTTAATTCAAAATATTAATAAAAATGAAAATTCTTTATTCTTTATTTACCTGGGATGTTACATTACATGTGTTATGGAAGTTTAGTATTATTATAATATTATTTTTTACCCTTCTTTACCTAATTTACCCTTTAACCATGGAAATAAAAATAATTACTGAAGTTACTATTCATAATGTGAAAAAATAAAAGTTACTGATTTAAAAAATTTGGATATTTTGATTCCAAATACTAAATCCATTTTCCCAAATTCTAAACACAGAGTTGGAAGAAATTTATTTAAAATTATTTTCTGTTGTCAAAACCAGAAAGCGGGTCTTTGAGAAGTAAAAACTATCAAAATATTGATATGTGTTTATGTCCAATTTAAATGTGAAATTACTTCCAATGGCCTAAATTATATTAAATGATAAAAATTTAATCTAATTATACTTTAAAACCACTAATTTTTATAATTTAACAATATACATTATTTTGATTAAAAAAAATTCAATTAAAATTTAGTAATTTTCATTATTCATCAAAATAAGAAAGTTCTTATAAAAGTACCAAAAAATTATCCAAAATAAATATTTATGTTCCTATTATAAATAATAATTTAATTTCATAAAATCTAATATATAAAAGTTCCAAATATTGGATTTAAAAATGGTTCTCTATTAAAAGACGGAAAAACTCCCTTTTTTGAAAAATACTTCTTTTATCAGAAAATTTAAATTTTTCCTTATATTATGTCTCAGAGACAAAAAATGTGAATTTTAAAATTATATGGGATATATAAAATCCAAATTTGGTTAATATCATTCATAACCTCTTTTTAAACTACTAGCTTTATAGGTCAAGGTGTGCTTGAACTTAGTGTTGCATACATCATACGATGTTGAGTTATTTAAAAAGGAAGTGTACCATAGAACTTGGGGTGTTACATAGTAAAATATCATTAATCAAGAAACATGGGTTAAGGTTTTGTCAAAAATATTTTATAATACATAAGAGTGTGGAATTAGTAATAATCAATCATGATCCATTAAAACATATCGTAAGCATATGAAATAAGTTTGTGGCATAGGCATAAGCATAGAAAACAATATCTAGAGACAAGGATCACTTCCCAATAAATCAAATTGGAATGGGTTCACTCCAAATTCTTTCATTTCCTTAGTAAATGTTCCTCCCAAAACTATATTATTTGAAAAATTCCCCTATTGAACTGGGTTCACTCCCTATTCCATTACTTATTATCTCATGATATATCCTTCTTTACCCAATGAATTAGAGGGATATATAATTTTAGGACCACTAGTAACATAATAAATGGTATATATATGTGTTCCACAATATCATAAAATATTCATCATATCATCAAATCATAACCCATGGAATGGATATGGGTTTCACCAACATTTCAGCGTCGTAATCATAAAACATATAGAGAAATAATAAATATGGAATCATTGGATCATATCCATAGTGAATCATAAGAAACATCAATGTATGTTGTTATATATAAATATACTATTAAAATATCATGAAATAATTTCATGACGTAAACAACATTTTATATCAAATCACTTATTTAGCCTCAAAAAATTTCCTATAAAATAAGGATATCATTTTCAGAATATAAATAAATAAAAATTATATAGGAATATTAAATTAAATGTGTATTCATGATGGTTGAGATATATGTTCATGCATTGTATGTTAAAACAAATACATTGTTTACATTATCGATAAAAAGTAAAAATCCCATTATTTGGTAAAAAATAAGAATATTTCTTCAAAAATTTATATAAAGACAAATATGGGAATAATGAATTTAATAAATCTTTTTTTAATATGAAAAAATTTCTTAAAACGTTTCCAAGAAAATATAGAAATTAAATATAAGATTCCCGATTGAAGATGAAAATTCAGTTTTGCATAAAAACATTATTACAGTCTCTTGAGTACCTAAAGAGAGGAAAATGAAAGTAAAATTCTAAATCTATAGAAAAATTATTTTATAGGAAAATAAATAATACATTGGAGATATGTATCATTTAATTTAATTAACATAAAATTAATTCATAAAAATCCTAATAAAAATGAGATTTTAACCTAAAATCCTTATCTCAAGTCCATATTGCCTTATAAGTGATTTAACCTTGAATATAATAAATTTAAATATTTAATAATTCTATAAAAAACCATAATAATAATTATAATATCATATATGGTTTACTTATAACATCTTATCACATGTTCATTTGTAACCTTTCATTATCGGCATCATTTCATGTGTTAATTGCATTGTTTTTCATGTATGTTTCGGTTCATAGGTTATGGTAATTTCAATTTGATCACATTTAATTCATATCTAGAATTTTAATCACTCTAGAAATAAAAAATATATTAATTATATACTTATTTATAATGGATAAAATATATCATTGATGAAAAATCAATTACATCACTACGTGGAGATGGTAGTATGTATGTACGTAGTATTGATGTTTTGGGTGGAATGAAATAAATTAAAATATATATAATATTTAAAAATTTATAATTTTATCATAAATGTTATATATAAACATTACGTTTTTAACTATAACCATCCCTGAATGATGGTGGTGTAAAATGAGTCATATCACTATGTTGAGGTGGTAGTATGTATGCATGGGCAAAACTTTTATCTCCCATTGGATTGTTAAGAGGTGGTAAATAGTTTTTACATAATAATAAAAATTTATTAGTATGTCTATGATACTATATTAATCATTTTTAATTCAGATAACATATTTATAGGATGTAGAAGAAGAAATAATATTGAATGAGTTAGTGAAGATCCATATCGCTTCTTTGAGAGACCTCTTACTGTTTACTCCATAATTTTTGAAGGATTTGACTATCTAAGATTAATGGAAGGATTATATAAAGTTATTTTAGAACATATTGTTTGAGATAGAACTATATAATTGTGTGAATAAATGTTGAGTCTAGGTTACCCTATTTATGTGAGGGGAGGGACACATAGGGGATTTATTAAAAGATTTCAATGATTTAAGGTCACTTTCATTGGAAAGTGGCACCAAATGGCCATATATTAGAATCTAAGAAAATATATGGTCTAAATATACACTACCAATAATATTTTTATATTTTTATGTGGAAATAATACCCTTATCTCATGGTTTAACAACTAGGTAAACATGTTTTAACCATAACCTTAGTATTGAAAATTTACTATTTTTAATTTTTATTATGACTAGAAATTATGTGAATTATATTAAAATATTTTTATTATTTTGATTTGAAGTATTGAAACCATATTTATATATTTAATTTCTAAATGTATCTGAATTTAATTTTAATTAATCACACAAACCACAATGAAAACTCATTTTCCAAAAATGATTTTTTATGGGTAAAAAAAATTTACTTCCTTTACATACCATATAAAATCCATGAAATGAATGTGAAAATATTATATTGAATATATAATATTAAATATAATTTAATTCATTAATAAATATATATTAAATTAATTTATTTTTATAAATAAACATTTCCAATTTAAAAACACTTTTAGAAAAAAAAAATTGTTTTTAAGGCAAAACATTAAGTTATACAAAAAAATTATAATAATTACTAACAAGTAATTAATTAAATTATTTCTAAATAATTTATATTTACTTTAATTTAAGAAAAAAATTTGAAACATAATTGTACATTTTCTAGATAATAAAAGATAGTTTTTATAAAAATCATTACTTTTCATTATTCACTAAAAAATAAAAAAATTTAGAGAAATCCTTAAATTCAACATAAAATTATATTCAGATGTTAATATTCAAAATTTTATTAATTTAATCAAATAATATTTAATAAAATGGTTGAAATTATTAATATTTTTCATTTTTTAAATTTTAATAAAACTATTTTGGAAAAAAATATATTTTAGAAGCATAAAATGACTTTACCAAAATTGAGTTTTTTTATTATGTATTAATAAATAAAGTTTCATTAATAAAACCTTTTACCATAGTTTTCATAATGTGGTTATTAATGTTCATACATTATAATTTAAAGGCTTCGTAATAACTTTTAAATATATCACAGTTTATGTATACTAAAAGTCACATGTAACATAGGTTAATATATACATAATGTTTTATTTCAATGGAAATGTATACAAAATCTTGGGTTTTTACATTATACCGCGTGTAAAATGAATTCCACCCTAGAAATTTTGTCCACCTGGAAAAAAATGAAGATATCTCTACTTTATAACATCCTTGGGTTCCCATGTAGCATCCTCAAATTTTAGATTTCTCCAAATAACATTAACCATGTTAGTAGTACTTTTCAATATAAATTTATATATATAATCATATATTTCTACCAATTTTTCTTCATAGTGATTATAATTCTCAATTTTTATAAACAATGAGGTAATAACATATTAAATATCATGTATTTACTTCCTCAATAGAGATACATGGAACACATTATGAATATGAGAGATATCTGGTGGGATTTCCATGTGATAATCTATATTCCCTACTAAATAAAGAATATAAAAGGGACCAAAATACCCAGGGATCATATTTCCCTTCATTAATAATCTCATAAAATTCACCAATATATAATTTCATTATAAAATCTTCTCACTAACATAAAATTTGAAATCTCATTGATGATTGTCATTATAACTATTTTGTCATCTATAATCTATCATGATATGTTACTGAATATATATAACCTTATCCATAATTTCCATAGCTTGATCAATTTGAAATATCTTTCTTTATCCGACTTCATCCTACTATGTCAAAAATCTACACTTCCTTCAATAGAGGGATTCATAAGGATTTACCTGAATGATTAGGTGAAATCTATTTTTTGTAAGAAAACATAACCGTGAGAAGGTGTTGATCCCAAATACCTTTCAAATCTTGGGAACAAGATCTCCACTTATCCTTTGATATTTTAATAATCATATCATAATGAAAATCTATCCAAGGATTATAAAAATTATAAAACATAATTATGTACCTTGATCTTATAGAATACTTCTCTAGAACATCAAGGTAATCCTAGGATCCTCATCAGATATAATATAATGTGGTAACTCATGTAACCTTACCAAATCCTTAATGTATATACTAGAAATTTGATCAAGGGAGAAATATTCTTTGAAAAAATTGATTTGGATGACATCATATGAATATTGACTAAAAACCAAATACCATTACAGCCTTTATATGTTTTGCAACATCTAACAATAAAATCAATGGTTATTTTTTAACATATAAATTCTAGAATGTGTATTGGTTGTAACATCCACTTAGTAATACACCTCTCAGATGTAACTTGGTGACATACCAAGCCCTTATAAGAATACTCTACAATATCCATATTAATTTTTCCCAAATACTCTTATATTTCTATATATCTTTATACTTCATGGATGAATAGAGAATGATGATATAGATGCTTCTTCCAAAACATCATTCTTAAGGTATATTATTGACTGGACAGATAATCAATTCATGAACCTTGTTATTCCATTACAATCAATGTTTAATTTAGGAATAGTTCTATTATTCTTGTATAACACCATATCCTCCATTTTCACCACTTTAATCATTATATGGATGGATTTTTGAACACTCATCTTAGAAAGATACAATTTCTCCTATAACTTTAATATTTCAAGATCCATCCATTTTAGAATCCATAAATATTAGATATTTTTTAATCCTCATCATAGATAATTTAACAGTATCTTTTATACTCAAATAATTATCCAACATTTTCACATTTCCAGGGGTGTTAGTGTATGGAGGAATAATAATTTTTATTAACTCTATGAAATTTCTTTCATCTGTATTCAACTATTTCTAGGTGAATATATACATTAAAATTTTATGATCAGTATATATGTAACTCCTTTCAATATAATTAGTAGGATTCTATATCATTAACAAAATAATTACCACTACTAACTCTAATCTTTAGTCCGGTAATTTCACTCATGAACATAGAATTAGAGTGAGGCATAAGTTATCACTATTTCATTCTTCATTATAATACTTCTCATCCCTTTATTTGAAGTTCTAATATAAATCACAAACTCATATGTACTATAGGTTAGTAAGAGCATAGGTTCTTTGACTACAGTTCTCTTTGTTTCCTTGAACTTTTCTTCACACTCTTCGGCCTGAAGGAATGTAACCCCCTTATGAGTTAACTTATTAATTGGATTAAACATCTATGAAAAAATCATTCTCAAAGTAATAAGATTTTTTTGTTGATCCAAGATAAATATTAATTTTAGTCACATTTTTTTACTATCATAATGTTTAATAACTTTGGTGTTTGATGGATTCACCAATATACCATCTCTTGAGATTTTATGACCAAAAAATGTAATTTTCTATCAAAAAAATCATACGTGATTAATATTTCAAAAAAATTATCCATTATTATTGTCTTCATTACAATTCTCATGTGATCTTCATTATCTTCATGATCTTCATTAATCTTAGAATATATAATAATATCATCTATAAAGACTACCAAATACTAATTATGGTAATATCTAAAGAATATATGCATTAAATACCTGAATATTTCATGGGTATTAATGAGGAAAAATGGAATCCGCATAAATTCATATTGTCCATAGAATTAATAGAGTATGTCTTCACTTTTGACACAAAACTAATATAATCCAAATCAATTATAAATCATTTTAAAATATTGAGCTCCTCATAATTGATCCAAAAATCATTAATAAATGGTATAGGATACTTATTCTTGATATTCTTCTATTTAAATTCTCTATAATTAATGTAGAGTCACATTATTCCATCTTGTTTCTTAAAATATTATACAAGTTCACCCCATGGTGACACACTTGGTTTATTAAATCCATTATCAAGAGTCTCCTAGAGATTAGTCTTCAATTCTTGTAACTAAATTGGTGTTATTTTATTTAGATTCTTTTAAATATGTTTATTAATAGGTATGACTAATATTGAAAACTAAACCTCATCATTTTGAAGGATACAAGGAAAATATTCAGAAAATATATGAAAATTAACTTATAATAGGATTATTATCAATGTTGAGTTTATCCCATAACATCTTAGATAAAAATCCACATTAAATAGGAATAAATTCCCACACAAATGATGTAATTTTCATTGGCTATTTACATTTATCCCCACACCAATATAAATAGCATGTTGGTAATGAATATCAAATATGACTTGCCTTCCTTGGATATTGATATGGGATTTATATAAAGAAAATCAATTTATTCAAAAAATCTCATAAAATTGAACTAAAGGAAGAATTATAATATTTACTATAAGAACATTCCAACAAACTTCAATTCGGGAATATTCATATACATGATATGTGATCATATTACCATTGGGAGTTTTAAATGTTATTTCAACATATAATTATAAATGTGGTAATCTGATTCCCTTATAAAATCTTTCTTATATAAAAGAGTTAAAAGATCAATAATAAAATAAGGCATTAGGAATTATAGAACTATGGTATGTGTACCTGTCACCAATTTGTAATCACATGCTATATTAAAAATAGTGAACTTATGATATTTCCATTATTTCATGTGATAAAGAGGTTTCTAACATCGATAGTCATCATTAACCCTCTAATTCAATTAGTATTAAGAATAAAGTATGTAGTATTTATAATTATAACAATGGAGTGTGTGTGGTGCATTCTGTGGATATTTCTCTCTATTTTGAAAATTCTGTGAATTATCCCTATTAATTTAGTGACTAATTTCCCTATTTCCATCTTTTTCAAACATAGAAAATGGGCTAACCCATATAATAATGTTTCTTATATGCTTCTTTACACACATTTGGCATAAAAGAAAACTCATCATCTTCCCTATAATATTTTTTTTCTTAAAATTTCCATTGAATTCTATATTTGTTTTCTAATCAAAACCATGAGATTGAATGGTGACTCCAATATCCATTTCATCATTTATAGAAAATTAAATGATTTATTTATCGATATTGAAGTCTATAATGGATAATGTCCTTTATATAATTGGTTTTAAGACATTTAATAATTGATCAATCGTACTTTACAGATTAAAAATAATAAAAAATACATACCTCACAGGTCTTGAAAAAAATTCTATTGGTCGAAGTAGGACACTCAATAGGGGGTTAATTGAGTTATTATAAAAATTTCTATTTAAAAGTTTATTTATATGGGTCCCCCAATTTAAAATAAAATTAACCAATTAACAATGGTAGTAAAATTATAATTGGTTGACTATTCAAATAGATTCTCATAAGATTGGTTAATTCTCAGTTATAACAATATGAGATGTTGATACAACTTTTGAATCTACTCTAACACGGAAAAATATTTATAACAATTATCCAATAATAACTATTAAAAGTAAGATTTAGTTTTCTAAAAAAGGAATTATAATAGAGAAAGACTAAATTCAAACCACAGTGAATATAAAATAATATGTTTAGTCTCAATAAGAGAAGTAGTCGTCTACACTTGGTGATCACCTACCACCAATTAATCTATATAAATATGGATTTTGATCCAAACCATGGATTAGGGTTAAAACAATAGTAAATAGACTATCCATGTCACAAGACCTCTACCACAGTTCTATGTGGTAATAAAAATTATAATCAGGTCACACAAGACATCTTCCATAGTTCATTGTGGGGAAAATAAGTGTAGGAAGACAATTTTTTAGGATATCTAGTATCCTCCAGTTTAGTTAAGGTGAAAGTGTGTGTTTCTAGTACAGACACAAAAATTTATTGAATGTTTATTTAAATAGTACATAACATAGAAAAATATATTAATAAGGGATTATAGATGCTCTAAGTGTTAATCAATTTGGATCTGAAATCTCTGATGTATTAGAGTTGAAGCTTGAGTCCTCTTTTGGAAACAGACTCTAAAAAAAATCATCGTGGAGAATTGTGTTCTATCTTCCATGAGGTAGATAAGTTCTTCTCCTTTGGTTTAGTTGGATGCTAATGAAATTATGTAAATTTTATGAACCGTCATTCTCTGGTTCATAACAAGCTAGAATAAATAATTCCTCTTGTGTTCTTCTATTTTGTATTGTGCTCATAGTAGGTCTTCTTATATATTGTTATGTATATATGACTATGTGTCTTCCCATGTATCTCTTTCATGAAATCTTCTTTGTATATATATTCTTGTAGCCCGACAATGACCATGTTTGAGGTTGACACAGTACCTTGTTTTTCTAACATCATCATTTAAGATGTCTTCAAAAAGGAATTAAATTATTCAGTCACATTAAAACACTCAAAATATGAATGTTAGAAATAATTTAAAATAGAAGAAATTTTACATTTTGTCTATTAGTCCTTGGTCGGTATCTCCTTCTATCGGTGACTCATTTCATTGGTGTGTCATTTTTTCAGTATTTAAATGCATTGGCGACTCATTGCATCGGTGACTCATTTTAACTGTTGGTGAGTCCTTGTGTCATTATCTCCATGTATCTGTAGGTCATTTGAAATGATGGTGGGTCATCTACATTGATAGTTCAACTGTTAGTTGGTCATTTACATTAGTCAGTCAAATGTTGGTGACCCAGTTGAACTGTCGGTATCTCATCTCTTATGTTGATGTTAGTATATTACACTTATAAAATATTTTTGTTGGGACTATCTTACAACATAAATATTAAAAGAATGTACCAAATTTATGTGAGATCATAGATAAAAATAATTTCACATATTTAAACTTAAATAATTATGATTGAAATTTTTAATCCTGATTAATAGGATTTGACATGATTTTTTATTATTAAAACTATTAATAGTAGATAGGGTGGCCAATAGTCTAATATGGGCCAATAATATCGCCCTTTTTTATGATCACAAATAATGGCATTATTCAGTACAATCATTTAATGTGGAATGAAATCATTCTACATATCATCTCCCATTATCGATAAACGTGTATAATATATAGTTAAGTTTTAGAGGTAAAATAAAGTGTAATGCTATCCAAGAGAATGTAATGTACATAAGAGTGATATCAATGGTAAAGTAAATTATGATAATTCAAAACTGTTTCTCCCCCTTTTGGGATTATCAAAAATAAAACTGGTAGAAAAGAAATAATTTGTATCATAAATTAGTAGATAAAGGAGAAATTAAGGGAAGAAAAGGATACAAAATACCAATAATAAATAAAGTACAATTTGTTATAAGTCTTCAAATATAAATCATAAGTCAAGAAAAAATCCATATCATAGAATGATCCATGATATGGATGAGGATTAAGAGGTTCCTTCCTTTTCTCAGATGGATGAATAGAGGGTACATTAGGTGGTGGTTGAGAAGTTAGAGGGTCTAAAGAAATTTTTCAAAGGAGGTAGGATCACTCCTTAAGGAACATTAGGTACTTGGTTGGGTTAGTTTTGTGACAACACATGTGGTTGAATCTGTTCTTGGATCATTTGTAGAATCTGAGTCAAAGCCTAAGCAACTAACATTTAGGGTGGCGGCACTATTCTAGGAGGTCCAAGAGGCGCAGCATCTGGCACTACAAGTTCTTCACTTTTAATAGGAAGTTATGGCTTTAACATCTTGACTAAATCCTAGAAAATATCACCACCATAGTTCATTGATATCTCAAATTCATCTTTATTCTACATTAATTTATACAAAAGTGGAGTGAAGTATTCCAACATCTGTACATGATCTTTAAAATCTCTAGTTACTGTAGGACAAGACAGGTTCTTTTTTAAATACATAAATAGACTGGTCAACTAATGCAAGGTAATTATCTTATTTAAATAGTAGTCCACATTTTTTATGATCTGAGCATTTTCAGTTTCAGTACTCTAGGAATAGAGTCTGACCATATCTTGAACATGATCACTATTCTTCTCAATCTTATCAAGGCTTCCGACACCAAAGGAATCAAATAGAGCTTAAATATCATCCTTTTTTGTAGTTATGACTACCTCAATGCCCAAATTCTGAGAATACTGACCATATGTGGAAGGAATATCTGTAGGTGTTGAGGTATGCATCTTCAATGTTTTAAGAACAATCTCCACACAACCTTTGTACTCTGAGGTCAAAGTAGTTCTTGCAAAATCATGACCAAATATTTCTTTTCCAAATTGACATGACATTCAATAATTTCCTCAGTAGTTGTAATTTTGTTTGGTTGAATCTCTTCTATCACATTTTTTACAACATTTACTCCATCATCCTCACTTATACCTACTGTCTGACTTGGAATAGAAACCACTTTCCCATACTACCTCATTTCTACCATTAAAGATCTGAGAGAGTGTAATTCATCACTCAGCTTAGTGTTTTCCCTTCTATCTCTTTGAATTTCATGCACCATATAATATTAAACTGATATACTTATAGATAAAAATGACTTCCTTAAATCATTTAAAATATTCTTTAGTGTCAGAGTCACTTGGAAGGGTCTCAGCAACTGATTCCCTTTTAACGGGTACAAAAAAATCATCATCTAAATCATCATAATCTAAGACTAGTGCTACATACCCAGGATTCCTTTCCCATTAAACCATTATATCGTCATCTAGAGGAGTTATATTACCAAGTCTTACTCTTCTAATTTGATGCTCTTCATTAGCTTGATATCCCCTTTCTTGAGTATCATCTTCAATCGGATCTCTCCTCATGAGTTTCTCATCTCCATAATGATGTCTTTTTATTTCCTAAACTAAATAAGGTATGCGAATTTATTTAGCTTCCACTTCAAAAACAACATTATCATTTTCTCTTAATTCAACAACATCATGTTTTTTCTTACTTCAATAACTTCAGGAGGTTCTTCCAACCAAGCTTGATCCGCAGCTTCAACCATTACAACATCTTCACCTTGATCATCCCTAGGATAGTCATCATTGAGTTCACTACTGTCAACATCATCACGTCCGGAGACATGATCTTAATTTCTATTTTTATTACCTTCTTCCTCTTCACTACCATTTCCACTTTCATCATCTTCTAGTTATTATTCTTATTCAGATCCACTAGATCTACTTACTTATTCCACACTTCCAAAGAATTCTATCTCCTCATCTTTATTTTATTCATGTGTGCGCTCATCATTGGGTATGTTTTGTGGATGAATAGGAGTTAAAAAAGAAAAACCATTGTGAGGTTCAGTGGTGTTAGGATCATCAATAGGTGACCCCTAATCTCTAACTGGAGTGGCAGGCTCTTCTCCATCTTCTAAAGAGTAAAAAACATCCTCAATTGGTCCCATACCAATATCATTTGTATTATTAGGCCTATTTTGATAGTCCACCTAATTAAACTTGTTATAGATATTATCTTTTTCTCCAACTCATTATATCTTCCATGGGTTCCAGTTATTTTCATCCTCATAAAAATATCTTTACTGAGGCAGATCCCACTACACTCATAAAAAACTTCTTCTCCTTCATTTACACAACCTTTCTCTTTTAGCATAGATGAGATCATCCTTGGATAGAAAAGGGAATTAGTTTTGGAGTAATGTTTGATAATTTCATTCATGTGCATAACAAGGTATCTACACAAATTCACCTTGATCCCTTTTCATAGAAGATAAACCATGTAGACATCTTGATACTTTAGAAAAGTGGACTCTCCTTTATTGGAATAGATATGATACTGGATAAACTAAAACAGTATTCTAAATTCTCCACATAACAATGTATAAATGGGTCTTCTATGCTCATAGATAATAGTAAGCTCATTCAAAGCTATCTCAAAGAAGAACAAATCACTTTCAAGTGGAGATGTACCATAATAATAATCAAATACGCCATTATGGTGACCTTTAAGACATTCATCCCATTGTATTAAAGAGAAAGAGATTCTATTTACTCTTAATATGGACTTGATCTATGAATCATAACTTCGTTCCTGTAGAAATTTCATATTCATGTAAAATTCATCATCTAGCTTCGGGTAAAAGGGACTTTAATTATCTGAAAATCACTCGATCTATCCTTGATCTTGAAGTACCTTGAGCAGCAAAGACTTGCTATCTAACATCCATTCCACAAGAACTTCTTTTTTTAGAGTTAAAACGTTGTTCTCCATAGTGGTATTTATAGGTTTTTGAAGATTTTCTAGATTCACCATTATGTTTCTTATATGCATAAGACTCACCACCATCAAGAGCTTGCTTCACACGCACTATTCCAATAGTTTGGTTTGATGTTTGGAAGGTGAAAGGTAAGGGGTAGATAGAGAAAATTCTCAGAGATTGTAGGGTTAGTGGAGTAGAGTGGATCAATTCAAATTTATAACATTTAGGGATTTTGAAATTTCAAAATCATGAAATTGAGAACTAGGATCAACAAAATCAATGAAATAGTTTCGTTTTGGTAAAAACATAAAATGTATAAAAATAGTGAGTCATCAGTGTTGTTCATGACATATTTTTCATGACATTAATAATTTTATCATGAAAAGTAATTTGTGTCGTCATGATAGGATATTGGCATAACAATTTATCCGTGTCATCATGACATAGCGTTGGTGTCAGCCGGACAATTGTGTCATCATGACATAGCGTTGGCGTCAGCCTGAAAACTGTGCTAGTATAAAAAAATTATCGGTGACTGCATGATATTTTCATATTCATACTGTCAGTGTTGTTATAAAAACATCACTTAAAATGGTCAAATTAATAGCAACACAAGTTCCTATATATTGATCATTCCTATCTCATGTCTGATGTAGTTAATTCTTTTAGTGTTCAATGGCTTAGTTTAATTTTCAAAAAGTTGATGTTTAATGAAAATGAAATCTAATGTTATATCATCTTTTTTATAATGGTCCCTCAAAAAGTGATTCCTTACATCAATTTTTTTTGTCTTAGAATGTGAAATATGATTCATAGAAATATTAATATCACTCTTGTTATCACAATTTATATGGTCATGTAGAAATTGATATCTATAATCTAGTAATATGTGTTTCATCAACAAAATTTGTTCAAAAAAAACTGTCAGTAGCTATGTATTCAGATTTGGTAGTAGATAATGCAACATCATTTTGTTCATTACTGCACCATGAAACTTGAGAATTACCCAAAAAGTGACATGGGCTAGAGGTTCATTTTCTATCAAACATATAGAAACCAAAATTATCATCTAAATAACTTACTAAATCAAAAGGATGTCCTTTTGGATAGAATAGTCCTAGGTTGGTAGTTTGTTTGAGGTATTTGAAAATCTTTTTAATAGTAAGTATATGAGATTATTTTGGGTTTTTATTAAAACATGAAAACATGAGTACACTAAAAATAATATATGGCCTACTAGTATTTAAGTAGAGTAAACTTCCACTCATTCCTTTTTAAGTGGTTTGATCAACAGATTTACCATCTTCATTATGGTCCAACTTATAAGTGGTACACATTGGAGTTTCACTAATCTTAGTTCTTTCAAAGCCATATATTTTTAAAATATCCTTAGTATATTTACTTTGATTCAAAACAATTCCTTATTTATTTCGAAATATTTGAAATCCATGAATGAATTTGAGTTCACCCATTAAAATAATTTCAAATTCACTTTGCATCATCTTTGAAAAGTATATACATAAATAATTTTTAGAATATTCAAAAATAATATCATCTACATAAATTTGTACAACTAAAACATATTTGGAAATTATTTTTATAAAGATAATAGGATCCTAAATACCTTTTCTATAACCTTTAGAAATAAGAAAATTGTTGATCCTATCATACCAAGCTCTTGGAGTTTTCTTTAAACCATATAAATCATATTTTTAATTTAAAAATATTATTTGGAAAATGAGGGTTTATAAAACCCGGAGGTTGTTCAACAAAAAAATCATCAACTATATACCCATTTACGAATGAACTCTTGACATCCATTTGATAATTTTTGAAATCTAGATGTCCTACAGAGGCAAGAAGGATTCTAATGGCCTCAAGTCCAGCTATTGGTGAAAAGGTTTCTTCATAGTCAATTCCTTCTTCGTGACTATAACCTTGTGCAACCAATCTAACTTTGTTTCTAACAATGTTACCAGCTACATCTATTTTTTCCTAAACACCCATTTGGTTCCTATATTCAAGGTGTCTATTTTTCTATCTACATGATTCCATAGTTTTTTTATTTCAAATATATTAAACTCTTCTTGAATAGCCACCACCCAAAATTCATTATTGATAGCATAATTGATGTTCGTAGGTTTAATGTTTGATAGAAAAGCTTGATGTTCAACCTAATTTCTTAGAGAATCTCTAGATTGTGTTCCTTTGTCTAAATCTCCATCAACAGTATCTAAAGGATGGTTCATGGTAGCTATGACCGGTCTAGAAAATGAAGGGCTAGTCACTTCAGATTCTTCAATAGGATGAGGTTCATTATGACTAGAATTTAAAGAATTTATAGAACAAGAATTTTTAAAATATTTCTTCATAAGGTGGTCAGAATATTTACTATTGATGTCGAGGTTTGACATTTTATCCTCAATATTCTCTAGAGATGTATTTGCCTCATGTGGATATATCTCATAAAACCTGAAATATACATATTCTTCCATACATTTGGTTCTCTTATTGATTACACTATAAGCTTTACTAGAAATTGAATAACCTAAGAAAATTACTTCATTACTCTTGGAGGTCAATTTGTCCTGATTATCCTTTGTATTAATAATATAGGCTTTGCAATAAAAACTTTTAAGTACTTAACCTTGGGTTTTCTATTGTTTCACAACTCAAAGGGAGTTCTTTTAATGATAGGTCCAATCAAGAATATATTTATTATATACAATGTTGTATTGACATCTTCTACCCAAAATTATATAAGTAGGTCATATTCATTCAGCATTGTTCTAGCTATTTCCTGCAGGGTTATATTTCATCTTTCTACAACTCCATTTTCCTAGGGTATCCTAGAAGCTGAGAAGGTATGAATATAGCCATTTTTTACGCAATGGATTCACACTCTTTTTTTTTCAAACTCAGGGCCATGGTAACTTCTTAGGGTTTTAATTTTAATACTACTAAGATTTTATACAGTCCTAGAATTCATCTAAAATGAGATCAATCATTACTTTTCTGATCCAAGAAAAAGGTCCATGTCTATATAGAGTATTCATCTACAAGAACATATACATAATGCATCCTACTTAGACTCGAAACACTAGAAGGTCCAAACTAATCTATGTGAACCAATTCAAGAAGTTGAGAAGTTGAAAATTATTTCTTTGGTTTGAAAAATATTTTTTGATGTTTACCCTTTTCACAAGGATTACAGACTTTTTCATTTGGAAACTCATGTTTTGGTAGCACCTTGACTAAGCCATTTCTAGTAATATATATAAGTGAGTGTATATTACATTGTCCTAATATCATATGCCAAATCGTGGATTCTTTATGAAAATATCTCAAGCATGAAATATTTTTTGAAATTGAAGAATCTAAGTTAACATCATATACATTTTCATTTCTAATAGTATAAAATACTAACTTATATTTAGAGTAAAAAAAATTGCATGAATCATTTTTAAATATAACATTAAAACCATCATCACAAAACAGTGAGATAATAATTAGATTGTATTTTAATCCATCTATAAAAATTACTTTAGAAATTAAATCTAAGTTACAGTTACCAATCTGGTTGAGGCCAATTATTTTTCCTTTAGAATTGTCACCAAAAATTACATAACCAACAACAATATTTTCCATGTTCTTGAAGCATGTGTAATATCCTATAATTTTTCTTAAACATCCACTATCCACGTACCATAAGCTTCTATAGGAGCTTTTCAAACAATTTTCCTAAAATATAGATTATACAAGAAAAGATTTTGGTACCCATATTTGTTTGGGTCCAGTAACAATAGTAATAAGGGCTTTGTGAACCAACATTTTCTTCATGGGTTTCCTGTAAGAACTATAAAATTTATTTGAAAAAGAAACTCTATTTGGTACAGACAAACATTAAATAGTAGAAAATGTTTCATAGCTGGAACCTGTAGAAACTTTTTTAGAACTAGGAATAAAATTGTTTTTTCTATATTATCATACAAAATGACTTTTTGTGATATTCCTCTTTCCTGGTTGGTATCCTATTCCAGTAGTATACTTAGGAGATACCTGTTTACCAAGAATTTGAACTAATACTTCTTTACCATTGTTAAATCTCCCTAGATCCTTTTTTAATTTCTCATTTGATAATTTTAGTTCATTTTTCTCCTTATTAAGTCGATAATTTTTCTCTTTTTCTACAACAAGTTAATATTATATCGTGGCATTCAAACCATGATGTTTCATTAAATATTTCTATTTATCTTTTAATTAATTAATGGTGTCTTCTATAATTTTAAAATATTAATAAATTTACTCATTTGTAATATTTTCATAATCACTTTCATATCCATAGTAATAGGAATTATATTGAAGAGAATTTTGTATTACCTTATATGTGTTTTCAATAAAACTCATATTTTCTATATTAGACATTTCATGAGAAGATTATGAGTCAATAGAGTTTTCCTCAGAAGACCTCCAACATGTCTTTGTGGCCTTTTTATACTTTCTATCATTGTCATAATACTTCTTATTGTACATTATCTTAGGGAAGTCAGCCTTTACATGTCCCTTCCTCTTACATTCATAAAATATTATTTCAATGGAAGTATCACCTTTCTTCCAATATTTTTTTCAATGGCCCTTATGATTATATTTACCTTTGTAGTTGGGATTTCTAAATAATTTATTCATTCTATAAAATTTATTAAACATTTTGACTATTTTATCGTTCTTGTAATCATTATATGTTGATGATTTTTCATCACATGAACTTCCATTTTCATCTTGAACATTTACCTTATGATTAGAGGAAGTAGATTTGAAAGAAACAGAATTTCTTTTAGGTTCATCATCCTCTTCTTTTCTGACTTTTTGTTCCTCTTCATACATAATCAACTTTCTTATCTAATACTTTTTTGGTAACTTGTTGATGTCATATGATCCATTGATTGATACAGAAGTTCCTCTCTATCTATCTGGTAAGCATCTGAGTATTCTCAGGATTTACTCCTTAACAATAACATTTGTTACCAAATAGATCGTAGTATTCATAATTTTAATAAACCTGAGATAAATGTCAGAAATCGGCTTAGCAGGATCCATTTTAAAGTTATCATGTTTAATACAATTTGTGTTAAGTCTCATTTCCTTAACACTGTAGGTTCCTTCATGTGAAACAGATAATGTGTACCAAACTTCATGGGCTCTTTTACTTGCGAAAACTCTATTAAACTCTTAATCACTTATATAAAATTATAAATCATTCATAGATTTTCAATTATTGTTATAGTAAGCCTTATTTGGGTCATCCCAAGTATTTATATTAGTGTCTATAATCTTATTTTCATCTATTATTGAAGAACAAATCTCAAAACCAGTACCTTCTATGTTCATTTTCATTTTAAATTTCTATTGCGCATAATTTGTTATATTAGAGAATGGATTTATGTTGGTAGAAGAACATTCCAATCTATTATCCATGATAAATAAATTGTCTTATAAATAGCTATAAATTTATATCTAACATAAATTTAATGATCTTTAAAATAAAACTAAAATCCCATATGAAAAAATTTTTAAAACAATTTGAAAATTTTAAAAATAGCAACTTGAAAATAGCCTTTGATACCAAATATTAGTCAAATTATAACACTCAAGAGGGGGTGAATTGAGTTCCTATAAAAAATTGTTAAGAAGTTTATTTAAAAGGTTCCTCCAACTTTAAATAAAACTATCTAGTTAACTGAGGTATTAAAACTACAATAGTTTGACTGTTCAAATACATTCTTAGAAGATTGATTAATTCGTAGCTATAATAATACGATATGTTGATATAGCTTTTGTAACTACTATAATAAGGAAAACAGTTATAACTACTATCCAAGACTAACTATCAATGTAGAATTTAGTTTTCTGAAAAATGAATTAAAATAGATAAAGACTAAATTGAAACCACATAGGATATAAAACAAAAGGATCAGTCTCACATAGAGATATAGCCCTCTTCACTTGGTGATCACCATCCACTATGCAATCTATATAAATAAATATTTTGATCCACACATTGGATCAGAGTTCACATAATAGTACACAAACAATCCTAGTTGTAAGACCTCTACCACAGTTCTTCATGGGAACAAAAATTATAATCTAGTCACACATGAACTCTTCCACAGTTCTTCATGGGGAAAACAATTATAAGACGACAGTTGTTTGATGATATCTAGTATTTTCTAGTTTAGTGCAGGAGATAGTATGTGTTTTTAGTATAAACACACAAAATGATCAAAATTTAGTTAAATAGTATAAAATAGAGTATAATATATTAATACGGGATTAGAGATGTTCTAAGTATAATTCAATTTAGCTCTGGACTCTCTGATGTATCAGAGTTGAATCTCGAGTCCTTTTTTGGAAAGAAAAACTGAAATTAGAATGTCGTGAAGAACTATGTTCTATCTCCAAAGTTGGTGAGAGGTTCTACTCCTTCAATTTAGTTTGATGCTATTGAAATGATGGATCTTTGATGATCAGTGATTGTCTGATTCACAACAAGCAGGAATGAAGAATTCCTCATGCAGTCTTCTTTTTTGTATGGTGGTCATAGTAGGTATGCCTATATCTTGTTATGTATATATGTTTGAATGTTTCTTCTCATTTATCTCATTCATGAACTATTCATTTTATATATATTATGGAATCCCGATAGTGATCTTGTTTTAGGTAGACACAACACCTTTTATTTCTGACATCCTCGTTTAAGATTTTTTTTAAATGATATTAAATTAATATTTCTTATTAAAACACTCAAAATATGACTGTGAGAAATAATTTTAAATAGAATAAATTTTAAATTTTCTATAAGTGAGTACTCATTTGGTATCTCCTTCTATCAGTGACTCATTTCATCGTTGTTTTATTTGGTCAGTATTTCCATGAATCGGTGACTCAATGCATTAGTGACTCGTTTTAACTGTTAGTGAGTCCTTGCATTAGTATCACAATGAATCGGTAGGTCATTTGTTTTGATGGTAGGTCATCTGCATCAATAAGTTATCTATAGGTAGGTCATTTACATCAATATTTCATCTTTTGGTGATGCAGTTGAACTTTAAATATCTCATCTCTTATGTCAGTGTCAGTCTGTTACACCTAGAAAATATTTTTGTTTGGATTGTATTACAATATAAATATTAACAGAATGTACCAAATTTATGTGAGATCATAGTTAAACATAATTTCACAGTTTGAAACAGAAATAATTATGATTTAAGTGTTTAGACATGATTAATATGAGTTAACATGATTTTAGATTATTAAAACTATTAATACTATAGTGGGTATCAAACAGTCTCCTATAGGCCAACGGTTTTTTCATAGGTACCAATTGATTCATCTTATTTCTTCCTAATCTCAAGAAATTAATTTTTTTTCTTTGAATATATAATTCATGGAATGAAATTATTGAAAAATAAGATCCTACTCTCATCCCACTTCATAGAGTATATTTTATTTAATTACGTCATATTTTTCATAAGTGTCCACCATTTAGCTGCTTCACCATACAAATTATAAACAACTAAGATATCTATTTTATATTCTGATAACTATAGAAATAAAAATATATTTTCAGTTGTACGGATCCATTCCTCACCAATTA
This sequence comes from Viscum album, assembly GCA_963277665.1. Taxonomy (NCBI): domain Eukaryota; kingdom Viridiplantae; phylum Streptophyta; class Magnoliopsida; order Santalales; family Viscaceae; genus Viscum; species Viscum album. The sequence continues at coordinate 1,646,440,701 of OY728120.1, forward strand.
ATGTAATATAAAAAAAACTAAAATAAGGTGTAAATTTCTTCATCATGGACTCAACATTACATTGTTCTTTATTTTGATCATTTATAATGTCATAAATGATCCGGGATTATGAAAGTTTTATAAGAATTATTGATTATATAACATATATTATTTTTGGGGGAAATAATTTCATTTCCCATCACATTCATTGTTAACATAGTTTCTTCTAATTTTAAACATTTAATGAAGCCAAAAATTATAGTATAGAAAACAATAATCCTATAGGGAAATCAAATAATCATGAAAATAACTTATATGATATCTTAATCATGAAACCTTATTTTCAATTTTTGGATCCTTAGATTTAACATAGGTTACCCATTTCTATTATTTTATTAAATCCATCATAATGTCTCTAAAATAAAAATATCAATTAACCTATGAATATCCCCTAGGAATGGCATACCAAGGGCATAGTAATATCTCTTTCACCATGCACTATAATGATGATTAAGATATACTCAACTAATTAATTTTAATTTTTTTTAATCATTGATACATCTATTCCAATACCATGTCCACTTATAGTATCTATACATAGATGTGTTTTCTAAAAGAAACAACCCTCATTTCATTACAGTATCGTAGGATGTTCTCTTGTACTTAGTCATACCTTAAGGTTTCTCACTAAGTTTTCCTCATATTGGTTAAAAAAGATAATAAACATTTCATCTAATACCAACTAGAGTAGTCTATATATTTTATAAATAATTTTTATGTAATTTTAGATGAATATTATAAACATTTAAAAATAAAACACATATGAGAATTATAGAGGTTTAGTGTATTTAGAACATGTATATCTAGAAAAATGGAACGTAAATTACCGGTATCATTTCCAACTATGTTCTTCACACCTAAAACCCTTATTTGACATGTCTCACTTAAAATATTTTTTTATAACCTAGGGAAGGGAAACATAAAAAATACTATGCTAAGATTCTCTATAAATGAAAAAATAATTGATATAAATTAATTATCTAGTGATCATAACATAAAACTAATTCTATCATAACATGATAAATAGTTAAAATAATCATTCCAAATCAATCATTGATCATTAATCATTAAACATGGCATAAGGTTTTTTAAACAAATAAGAAAATTCATAAGAGTTTGAAATCATCAATAATAAATCATGAAACATGAAAACATATTAGGGGGATAACACATAAGTCTATATAATAAACATAAGAATAGAAAATCATTTCCATAATCAAGACTCACTACCAATACTATCAATGTTGATTTGGATCACTCCCCATTCAATCTTTTTCTTAATCAATTTTCACTCCAAAGAATACATTATTTGACAAAGTCCCTTGCTGAATTGGGTTCACTCCCTTTTAAATACCATGTTATCTCATGAGATATAATTATTTAACTAATGAAATGTAGGGATATATAAATCTGGGACCACACATCACATAACTAAAACTATATATTTTTGTCACATAAAATCTTAAAACATGCATCATGTCATCAAATCATAACTTGTGGATGAGATACAGGTTTCATAGAAATTCCATCATCATGATCAAAAACTATATCGAGAAAGAATAAATATGGAAAAATTCTATCTTATCCCCAGTAAAACATAATAAATATTCATGAATTTTTTATAGATAATAATACCTTTGAAAGACCACTAGAATATATTTTATGGAAATTTACATTTTTATTAGAAAAAACTTATATAGAATCTAAAAATTTTCTAAATATTAATGAAAAATATTTATTTTAAAATAATTAATTAAAAATGTGAAGGAATCTTTAATGAAAATACTATTCCTGGGGAGTAGAGAATTTTTTTCATATGGTGTATGTTGAAATAAATATTCCCTGCACATTTTTGGAAAAAAAATCAGATACACCTTGTTCAGAAAAAGACAAGAATATTAATTTAAAAAAATTGTAAATAAAAAATATGGATAAAAATACATTTAATAAATATTTTTTGAATAATAAAAACATTATGAAAATAATTCTATGAAAATATAATCATGAATGATAATATTCTTGATTAAATAGAAAAACATGGTTGATTTTCCTTGAAAATATTCTTTCTTTCTCATGAGTACTTAAAGAGAGGAAAATTAAAGAAAAAATAAAATACATACAAATTAACATTGTATAAGAAATTTAATTATACTCTAGAGATATAGGTCATATATTTTATCATTAGAAAATTTAATCATAAACACTCCCAATAAAAATATGATGTTCCCATAAAACTCTTACCTCATTTTCATCTTACTTTATAAGTGCTCTAACATCCAGCATAATAAATTTAAATTTATTATAATTTTATACTATAACCATAATCCTTCCTATAATACCACAAATATTTTACTTATAACATCTTATGACATGTTCATTATTAATTTTTCATTATCATCATCATTTTGTGTGTTAGTACCTCATTTTTCGTGTATGTTTTGGTTCTGATGTTATGGTACTTGCACATTGATCATGGATATAATATATAAATAATAAAAATAATGAAATTAATATCATATATATTCATTTTATACATTTTAAAAACCATTCATATAACTTAGTGATGAAAAACGAATTACATCACTATGTGTAGACGGTAGTTCGTACATACGTAGTTGTGATGTTTCAATTTTTCATTGGACATAATAAAAGAAAGATAAATAATAACTCATCTTTTTAGAAAAATTATTAAAACATAAATACCACACATAAAAATTAAATCAGTTATAATAAGTCATTTTGTATTATGGGGTTGTAAAATGTGTTGAATCGTGTCATTGAGGCGGAAGTCCATACGTACACATAATTGATACTTTTATTTCCCAATTAAATTAGAATAAGTGGTAAATGGTTGTTTAATAATAATAAAAAAATTTAATTATATTTATGATACTTATTTCATCTTATTTTTTGAAACATTTTCAGACGTTGTATAAGAAGAATGAAAATTGAAAGTGCATGGTTAGGGTCTATAACACTTCTTTCTGTAACTCCCCGACCATAGTTACCCAGAGTTGGTGCATTATTACATAACATTGGCATGATCACAAGAAAGATCAAATCTCGAAAGACCGATTGGTTTAGTAGCCTTGGAAACACTAGATATATTCATAAGTATTACATTACATCGTAAAATGAAAAATTACTACAATAACATATTGTCTCCATAATCCACACTCATATCCCCACATAATATCCCTGCAGTTCATTCATAATTTACTTCTTCACTTCCTGGGAAAAATAAAACATAGAAAAGGGGTGATCTCAAATGCCCAGTAAGGATAACAATATAGCGAAAACTTTCATAAATAAGAATAAACATTTAAGGCAATGTATAACTAAAACAAAAGCCTTTAAAACATGAACTTTCAACATGGTACGGCATAAATAAAATGAAATAATGCCATTTACTTATTCACATTGATATTCTACTAATCGAATAGTCACATGAAAAAATCAAAAAGCACTTTCATAATGTTGGAATACATAATGCCAGACTATCATAACCACATAGTCAAGGCCTCGTGCCAAGACTACAAATAAGATTTTGTCAAGGCCTTGTGCCAAGACACTAGTTTGTCCCATGAGACCTACCGATGCATCGAGGAGCTATAGCGGGCTCCACTCGTCACATATTAAGTCCAATGCATTCCCATATGAAAAGGTTTAAACATAACATAAACATTCGTATTAAAACTAGCATACGAAATGTCAATACTTTCACCATAAACTATGAATGGTATAAAAATAGCACATCCATAGTCAAGCATATCAAAAAACATTCAATACAATATAGAAGTTTTGTATCATAATAAATCAACTTCAAATAATCTTAAAATCCATCAAAGGATGTTGACATAGATGAAATCAAAACTATTTGAGAGAAATATCTCCTTTTTTGAAATCATTTAAAAGTCACACATTTTTAAAGGAAGTAATCAAAAAGAGATTTTTGAATAAAAGTGTCCCATACCACTTTGAAACTTTTGAAAGGAATTAAAATTTTTAAAAACATTCATGTCCATATAAATAAATCCTTAAAAACCATTTTGAAGACATTAATTAAAAAGATTTATAAAGATAAATCTTTAAAACATTTAAAATTCTGATTTTGATTAAGAGTACCTTTATGAAATTCTTAAATTATTCATTTTGAAATCATTTAAAAGTCACATAATTATAAAATAAAACATTTACTTTGAAAATATCCTTGTAAGCATGTAAGGGAAGCTTTGACAATTTTATAACGGTGGTAAATAGCTTCACCTTCCGTATAAGTTTAAAAAAAACATTTTTACCTTAAATTTATCGAAAGGTAAAAAGTGCCTTGTTTGGAAAATGATGGAAATATTCCTTTAAAAACACATAAGGGTATAAATTAATTTAACCCATATTCTTTGTAAATAGTAAAAATGTTTTGAAATACATTTCGAAGTAACATGGATGTGGATGATAAAGAAATCCTAGTAGATTATTACGTATAAACAACCTCGAATAATGAAGAGATTGTGAAATAAACCCTTACCTTGAACTTTTACTTGGATGGGGTAGGTTAAAATCTTGTATAATGGTGAAATAATTGTTATTAAATTATTCAATAATCATATACATTAATATGATATCATATATGATCTTTTAACATTGCTTTGTTAATAATATCTTAGAATTGTCGTCGTTTCCGGTGTTAACTTACTCGTTTTCTTTTATATGTTTTGTTACGTAAGACATGTTTGTAATGGATAGTTTGTGTATTATTCATATCCAGAATGATATCAAGTCCTTAAACATCATTTTCAAATCATCAAATGATAATTATACTTGAATGGATACGATGGAGAATGAATCTTATCGCGTTCGTGGAGACGGTAGTCCGTACGTACACACGAGCGACAATATCATTCTTTTGTTATTAAAATAATATATAAATGGTTGTTATATCATATATACATAATCATTAACATGTTATATTTATTATTTACATGAGTTACATATCATTATTATACCCATCCAAATAATATTAAATTGAATAACAATTACACCACGACGTGGAGACGGTAAACCGTACGTACGCACGTATGGTGACATGTTATTCAAAGGGTGGATAGAATACTGAATATGGTTGTACCATATTTATAATAACATCACAGTATATATATAATACTGGAGTTATTATTTTACAATGGTAACAACAAAGGAAGAAGAAGTGGAAGAATAAATGAACTTGAAAAGGGTGGTGAAATCATTACCACTTCTTCGGGTTTTTCCTTTTGATTTGATCAAAAGGGATCCTTAGGTTGGCTTTCTGATCAAACTAAGGCCTCTAGGTTGTATTGAGGGATTTTGGGAGAGTATTTGGGCAGAGTTTGGCCGAACCAAAAGGCTTTGAAGGTGTGAAGAAATGAGAAGGAGGAGTGCCCTTTTATAAGAGGGGTGAGGGGCACCTTTGGAAAAGATAGAAATATTAATTTATAATAAATTCATATTCGGTTTCTAATGGCTCCAAAGTTGATTATTCAAAGGTTAAGGTGGGTATAGGTCGAAAACCACTCAACCAATAGAATTTAGACAGGTTTGGGTACTTATATTAACCTTATCTTTAAGTATTAACTCTAAGTTAATTAGTTTCACTTTTACAATGTCTCTTTGTATTTTTATATAATATGGTTAATAAACTTACTATATACATCCAAGCGACCCCCAAGTGGTCCATTAATGATGAACCTATAATGATATAAGTCTCTTGGCCGAACCTTAGATTTTTAGGAATTTAATATCAATTAATAATATAATATTTTTTTAAGAACTCTTTTATGTCAATTTTGACACTATTCAATAGTTTATTTTTGTGAAACTCATAACAGATTTATTACTTCTAAAAAAGTCAATTAAATCAATAAAAATATATCATATTATCCTAGAAAATTAGTTTAATGCATTAAAAGTTTCATATTATATTTATTTGGGTATTTATAATATCAATTATTTTAATTTTTCACTATTATAGTAATTACTGCATCATCATTGTGTCATAAATAAAATAAATTATTTAATGTCTAAAAATTATAAATAAAATATCATTATGTAGGAAATCTTTTTATCTTTCTAATTAATATTTATAATCTAAAATACAACTTATATAACCCTGTGTAACAATTGTTTTTCTAAAAGATATATGCTTGTGTCATTTTTGTATTCATTTTGACTTAATTACAATAAAGTGTCATTATCACTTACAAGTGGATCCATGGGGTCCCAAAATAGACCCAAAGATGCCCATGGTCGACCATGTATCAACCAATAGAGTTAAGACACGTTTTAGGGTAATTTATTATTATTATAATATTATTTTTTAACCCTTATTTACCGGATTTACCCTTAACCATGGTAAATAAAATATTTACCGCAGTAATTATTCAAAATGTCTAAAAATAAAAGTTACCTATTTACATAATTTGGACATCCTGATTCCAAATATGGAATCCATTTTTCTAAATTAAAAACACATAAGTGGCATAAATTAATTTAAAATTAATTCCCGCTGTCAAAACAAAAAGCGTGTTTTTAAGAGATAATAACTATCAAAAGATTGACACTTGTTTATGTTCGGTTTAATTGTTAAATTATGTCCAATGACCAAAATTATATTAAATGGTAAAAATATATTCCAAATATACTTTAAAACCACTCAAATTCACAATTTATCACTATTAATTATTTTTATTAAAAAAGTTGTTTTTAATTAAAATTTAGTAATTTTCACTATTCATCAAAATATGAAAGTTATCCGAAAAGTACCAAAATTTTACCTTAGGATAAATTCGATATTACGAATCCAAAAATGAAGTCCATTTTAAAATATAAAATATATATAATTTCAAAAAGTAGGTATTACTATTCATAACGGCTAGTTTGATTGGTTACGGTGTGTTAGAACTCGGTGTTGCGTACAACACACGCTAGCGTACCGTGGAAGCTTGGGATGTTTCATTTTAAATTTTTGATGTCCCCATTTAGTCAAAAAGTTTAAAATATAGTATCTAAAAAGGGTTCACTATTAAAATTTGGTAAAAGTGAAATACTGAAAATGAATTTGTTCTTACATTATGTCTAAGAAACTCATAATATGGATTCTAAAATTATACGGATTATATAAAGTTTAAAATTTAGTTAACACTATTAATAACCTCTTTTGATCAGCTTGTTTGGTAAGTCATGGTGCGATTGAACTTGGTGTTGCGTGTAGTGAAATTTATTGAATTATTTTGAAGAAATAACACACTATAAAATCTTGGGGTGTTACATTCTCCCCTCCTTCAATAAATTGCGTCCTCGCAATTTGAAATTGTTCTTCGAAAATAAAAGGTTGAAAATAGAAAATATCTTTGTGGGAAAACCCACATCAGAAATTGGGTTACTAAAATTTAGTCTTAATATGAGGAAAAGAGAAATTAAAGGATCACCACCAAATTATGATCTCTATTAGGAGAACATTGGTGGCAATTATAGACATATAATTGGAGGAAAAACGTAAATATTTATAGGTAGTGATTGAGGTCATCAATCACAAAAAAGTATAAAATTGAGGTCCTTAAAATCATCAATCTATGATTATTTGAAATACCATCGGTTCAACAAAACATAGGGTATTGGGATAACACATTTTTGACATTTCAAAATATCTTAGTTGAAATCCCACATCGAAAAATTAATTAATGAGGCCTCTATTTTAAATAAATAGTGGAAAGTATGAAGATTACCGAAAATAACACATACTAGGGTTCCATGTAGGAAAATATGGATATGGAAGAAAAATCTAGCCATCAATTATCTGATGGAGAGTGGTAGAGAACATGTCTATGAAAAGGCCAACAATCCCAAAGCCATAAATTAGTGATGATTTAAGGTACCATCTAGGACAACATTTTTGTTCTAAGTTCCTTTTCTTAATGATGAGGAATTTATTTATGAGATTGGCTAAGATCATAAGGAGATATAATTACTTTATAATTAGAGTTTTATCCATTAATAAATTTCTACCAAAAACTCATCATTCACTCGTAAAAAAAATTCTATTTATACTATTCATAGAGGGTTCCAAAATAAACGAATTTATAATTCATCTAGCAGATCTTTTAGAAAACTACTTTATTTAATCCAGGACATCTCGTGGGATAGTGGTAGGTGATACACCCTTGTCGCCCTTCGGTTGCGGGTTCAAGTCTTGCGGCCTTGCCGGACACGACGGGTTGTCGCCCGACCTCCGGGTTGTCCTTTTATGGTAATCCAAAATAATCCAAACTAGAACTATCCAAAATACTTCTGTCCAAACTCACAGTCCAACATTTATAAGGAAGGTAAACATAATATAGATCCTTTTTACCCCGTAATAGCATATGAATACCTTCATCTTGTATTCTTTTAATACACTGAAACATCCTGAATTACCATATTCCTTATTGATTACATTCATGCTACCCTATTCCATATAGAATGTTGGATATACTTCATCAATCCAAAAATGTTTTAAACCCCAAAAAAAATGATGGAATATGCAAATCATTAATCAGTTTCAAGGTAGTCAAGAATATCCAATATAATTTATCCAAATCAATCATGTATTATTCTAAAATCACTAACTTGGTATCAGAACCATATTATGGTTTATCTTTCTCTCAACCATATATTTTCCAAAAAGTTATCCTTTTATTCAGTCACTTTTCTTTGTTCCACACAATATCAAGTCCTTAATGAAATAGTACTGCAGTACAATCCTTATATACTCCATAATTATTATGACAAGTACATTGTTGATACAACACTCAATTGACATAATCAACATAAGAAATCTAATCAGTCCTCTTCATCTGTGGTAGTATCATAACATGATTATTATCCAATAACATCATTTGCGGCATAGTCTCATGACTGGGACATAGGTTCGCGTAGTGTCCAAACTCCTTGAAAATGAAGCATTGTACATTTTAAACCATTTTTTTACACTTGCAGTCACGTACTTTATGCCCTTTTCCTCCACACTTATAACAAACTCCCATTCCATTCAGGCATGTTCCAGGGTGTTTCTTTCCACAGTTACCACATATGGGAAAATTTTTCTTTTCCCTCTTCCCTTTATCCATATTTCTCTCTTCTATCCTTTTCTTCTCTTGCTTCCCTTCAAAGCCATAGGACTCAGTAAACTCTTTACTTATCTTATCAACACATGATATTATTTATTCATATGATGATAATACATGGGAGACTATTTCTCTTATAAATTCTAGCTTAAGACCATGAATAATATGATCCTTCCTTCTCCTTGGATCATGTGCATTTCTGGAGTTCTCATTCCTTCTATTGGGAGCCATTTCTAAACAATGGCATACACTAGATCAGTTTATGAATCAAAATACATAATCCCATACTTATAAAACACTTAACATAAATTTAACTATTTATGGATATAATCCATAATCATAAAAATGTTTTCTTTGAGGAATTATATACTCATAAACCCTTCATAATGATTTGTAAAGAAAATGAGAGTTATCCTAAGCATATCCCCCGGGAGTGTCGTAACCAAGAGTGCAGCAAGGCCCGTTGTCGTGCACCAGTTCCTGTTCGAGTCTAGCTCAAAGCGGTGTTTTCGGGTTTTACCCCTAGGTACATCTGTTCCAGAGCCGCCTCTACCTGCTCGTATCTAGACAGGGATGTATTGCTCGGAAAACTCACAAAATCTCTACATTACCAAAATTCTAGGAAGTTCTTCTATACTAATCCTCAAAGTTCATCTTAGGTCTACGTGCTCTAATCAGAGTTTATCTAAATCTAGCTTCCAAGGTTTGTACTAAACTTCCTCTGATACCAACTGTAACTCCCCGACCCTAGTTACCCAGAGTCGGTGCATTATTACATAACATTGGCATGATCACATGAAAGATCAAATCTTGAAAGACCGATTGGTTTAGTAGCCTTGGAAACACTAGATATATTCATAAGTATTACGTTACATCGTAAAATGAAAAATTACTACAATAACATATTGTTTCCATAATCCACACTCATATCCCCACATAATATCCCTGCAGTTCATTCATAATTTACTTCTTCACTTCCTGGGAAAAATAAAACATAGAAAAGGGGTGAGCTCAAATGCCCAGTACGGATAACAATATAGCGGAAACTTTCATAAATAAGAATAAACATTTAAGGCAATGTATAACTAAAACAAAAGCCTTTAAAACATGAACTTTCAACATGGTACGACATAAATAAAATGAAATAATGCCATTTACTTATTCACATGGATATTCTACTAATCGAATAGTCACATGAAAAAATCAAAAACCACTTTCATAATGTTGGAATGCATAATGCGAGACTATCATAACCACATAGTCAAGGCCTCGTGCCAAGACTACAAATAAGATTTTGTCAAGGCCTCGTGCCAAGACACTAGTTTTTCCCATGAGACCTACTGATGCATCGAGGAGCTATAGCGGGCTCCACCCATCACATATTAAGTCCAATGCATTCCCATATGAAAAGGTTTAAACATAACATAAACATTCGTATTAAAACTAGCATACAAAATGTCAATACTTTCACCATAAACTATGAATGGTATAAAAATAGCACATCCATAGTCAAACATATCACAAAACCTTCAATACAATATAGAAGTTTTTTATCATAATAAATCAACTTCAAATAAGCTTAAAATCCATCAAAGGATGTTGACATAGATGAAATCAAAACTATTTGAGAGAAATATCTCCTTTTTTGAAATCATTTAAAAGTCACACATTTATAAAGGAAGTAATTAAAAAGAGATTTTTGAATCAAAGTGTCCCATACCACTTTGAAACTTTTGAAAGGAATTAAAATTTTTAAAAACATTCATGTCCATATAAATAAATCCTTAAAAACCATTTTGAAGACATTAATTAAAAAGATTTATAAAGATAAATCTTTAAAACATTTAAAATTCTGATTTTGATAAAGAGTACCTTTATGAAATTCTTAAATTATTCATTTTGAAATCATTTAAAAGTCACATAATTATAAAATAAAACATTTACATTGAAAATATCCTTGTAAGATTGTAAGGGAAGCTTTGATGATTTTATAACGGTGGTAAATAGCTGCACCTTCCGTATAAGTTTAAAAAAACATTTTTACCTTAAATTTGTCGAAAGGTAAAAAGTGCTTTGTTTGGAAAATGATGGAAATATTCCTTTAAAAACACATAAGGGTATAAGTGAATTTAACCCATATTCTTTGTAAATAGTAAAAATGTTTTGAAATACATTTCGAAGTAACATGGATGTGGATGATAAAGAAATCCTAGTAGATTATTACGTATAAACAACCTCGAATAATGAAGAGATTGTGAAATAAACCCTTACCTTGAACTTTTACTTGGATGGGGTAGGTTAACCTCCTGTATAATGGTGAAATAATTGTTATTAAATTATTCAATAATCATATACATTAATATGATATCATATATGATCTTTTAACATTGCTTTGTTAATAATATCTTAGAATTGTCGTCGTTTCGGGTGTTAACTTACTCGTTTTCTTTTATATGTTTTGTTACGTAAGACATGTTTGTAATGGATAGTTTGTATATTATTCATAACCAGAATGATATCAAGTCCTTAAACATCATTTTCAAATCATCAAATGATAATTATACTTGAATGGATACGATGGAGAATGAATCTTATCGCGTTTGTGGAGACGGTAGTCCGTACGTACACACGAGCGACAATATCATTTTTTTGTTATTAAAATAATATATAAATGGTTGTTATATCATATATACATAATCATTAACATGTTATAATTATTATTTACATGAGTTACATATCATTATTATACCCATCCAAATAATATTAAATTGAATAACAATTACACCACGACGTGGAGACGGTAAGCCGTACGTACGCACGTATGGTGACATGTTATTCAAAGGGTGGATAGAATACTGAATATGGTTATACCATATTTATAATAACATCACAGTATATATATAATACTGGATTTATTATTTTACAATGGTAACAATAAAGAAATAAGAAGTGGAAGAAGAAATGAACTTGAAAAGGGTGGTGAAATCATTACCTCTTCTTCGGGTTCTTCCTTTTGATTTGATCAAAAGGGCTCTTTAGGATGGCTTTCAGATCAAACTAAGGCCTCTAGGTTGTATTAAGGGATGTTGGGAGAGTATTTGGGCAGAGTTTGGACGAATCAAAAGGCTTTGAAGGTGTGACGAAATGAGAAGGAGGAGTTCCCTTTTATAAGAGGGGTGAGAGGCACCTTTGGAAAAGATAAAAATATAAATTTATAATAAATTCATATTAGGTTTATAATGGCTCCAAAGTTGATTATTCAAAGGTTAAGTTGGGGATAGGTCGAAAACGACTCAACCAATAGAATTTAGACAGGTTTGGGTACTTATATTAACCTTATCTTTAAGTATTAACTCTAAGTTAATTAGTTTCACTTTTACAATGTCTCTTTGTATTTTTATATAATATGGTTAATAAACTTACTATATACATCCAAGAGACCCCCAATTGGTCCATTAATTATGAACCTATCATGATATAAGTCTCTTGGCAGAACCTTAGATTTTTAGGAATTTAATATCAATTAATAATATAATATTTGTTTTAAGAACTCTTTTATGTCAATTTTGACACTATTCAATAGTTGATTTTTGTGAAACTCATAACAGATTTATTACTTATAAAAAAGTATATTAAATCAATCCTAATATATCATATTATCCTATAAAATTAGTTTAATGCATTAAAAGTTTCATATTATATTTATTTGGGTATTTATAATATCAATTATTTTAATTTTTCACTATTATAGTAATTACTGAATCATCATTGTGTCATAAATAAAATAAATTATTTAATGTCTAAAAATTATAAATAAAATATCATTATGTAGGAAATCTTTTTATCTTTCTAATTAATATTTATAATTTAAAATCCAACTTATATAACTCTGTGTAAAAATTGTTTTTCTAAAAGATATATGCTTGTGTCATTTTTGTATTCATTTTGACTTAATTAAAATAAAGTGTCATTATCACTTACAAGTGGATCCATGGGGTCCCAAAATAGACCCAAAGATGCCCATGGTCGACCATGTATCAACCAATTGGGTTAAGACACGTTTTAGGGTAATTTATTATTATTATAATATTATTTTTTAACCCTTATTTACCGGATTTACCCTTAACCATGGTAAATAAAATATTTACCGCAGTAATTATTCAAAATGTCTAAAAATAAAAGTTACCTATTTACATAATTTGGACATCCTGATTACAAATATGGAATCCATTTTTCTAAATTCAAAACACAGAAGTGGCAGAAATTAATTTAAAATTAATTCCCGCTGTCAAAACAAAAAGCGTGTTTTTAAGAGATAATAACTATCAAAAGATTGACACTTGTTTATGTTCGGTTTAATTGTTAAATTATGTCCAATGACCAACATTATATTAAATGGTAAAAATATATTCCAAATATACTTTAAAACCACTCAAATTCACAATTTATCACTATTAATTATTTTTATTAAAAAAGTTGTTTTTAATTAAAATTTAGTAATTTTCACTATTCATCAAAATATGAAAGTTATCCGAAAAGTATCAAAATTTCACCTTAGGCTAAATTCGATATTCCGAATCCAAAAATTAAGTCCATTTTAAAATATAAAATATATATAATTTCAAAAAGTAGGTATTACTATTCATAACGGCTAGTTTGATTGGTTACAGTGTGTTAGAACTCGGTGTTGCGTACAACACACGCTAGCGTACCGTGGAAGCTTGGGATGTTTCATTTTAAATTTTTGATGTCCCCATTTAGTCAAAAAGTTTAAAATATAGTATCTAAAAAGGGTTCACTATTAAAATTTGGTAAAAGTGAAATACTGAAAATGAATTTGTTCTTACATTATGTCTAAGAAACTCATAATATGGATTCTAAAATTATAAGGATTATATAAAGTTTAAAATTTAGTTAACACTATTCATAACCTCTTTTGATCAGTTTGTTTGGTAAGTCATGGTGCGATTGAACTTGGTGTTGCGTGTAGTGAAAGTTATTGAATTATTTTGAAAAAATAACACACTATAAAATCTTGGGGTGTTACATTCTCCCCTCCTTCAATAAATTGCGTCCTCGTAATTTGAAATTGTTCTTCGAAAATAAAAGGTTGAAAATAGAAAATATCTTTGTGGGAAAACCCACATCGGAAATTGGGTTACTAAAATTTAGTCTTAATATGAGGAAAAGAGAAATGAAAGGATCACCACCAAATTATGATCTCTATTAGGAGAACATTGGTGGCAATTATAGACATATAATTGGAGGAAAAACGTAAATATTTATAGGTAGTGATTGAGGTCATCAATCACAAAAAAGTATAAAATTGAGGTCCTTAAAATCATCAATCTATGATTATTTGAAATACCATCGGTTCAACAAAACATAGGGTATTGGGATAACACATTTTTGACATTTCAAAATATCTAAGTTGAAATCCCACATCGAAAAATTAATTAATGAGGCCTCTATTTTAAATAAAGAGTGGAAAGTATGAAGATTACCGAAAATAACACATACTAGGGTTCCATGTAGGAAAATATGGATATGGAAGAAAAATCTAGCCATCAATTATCTGATGGAGAGTGGTAGAGAACATGGCTATGAAAAGGCCAACAATCCCAAAGCCATAAATTAGTGATGATTTAAGGTACCATCTAGGACAACATTTTTGTTCTAAGTTCCTTTTCTTAATGATGAGGAATTTATTTATGAGATTGGATAAGATCATAAGGAGATATACTTACTTTATAATTAGAGTTTTATCCATTAATAAATTTCTACCAAAAACTCATCATTCACTCGTAAAAAAAATTCTATTTATACTATTCATAGAGGGTTCCAAAATAAACGAATTTATAATTCATCTACCAGATCATTTAAAAAACTACTTTATTTAATCCAGGACATCTCGTGGGATAGTGGTAGGTGATACACCCTTGTCGCCCTTCGGTTGTGGGTTCAAGTCTTGCGGCCTTGCCGGACGTGACGGGTTGCCGCCCGACCTCCGGGTTGTCCTTTTATGGTAATCCAAAATAATCCAAACTAGAACTATCCAAAATACTTCTGTCCAAACTCACAGTCCAACAATTATAAGAAAGGTAAACATAATATAGATCCTTTTTACCCGTAATAGCATATGAATACCTTCATCTTGTATTCTTTTAATACACTGAAACATCCTGAATTACCATATTCCTTATTGATTACATTCATGCTCCCCTATTTCATATAGAATGTTGGATATACTTCATCAATCCAAAAATGTTTTAAACCCCAAAAAAATGATGGAATATACAAATCATTAATCAGTTTCAAGGTAGTCAAGAATATCCAATATAATTTATCCAAATCAATCATGTATTATTCAAAAATCACTAACTCGGTATCAGAACCATATTATGGTTTATCTTTCTCTCAACCATATATTTTCCAAAAATTTATCCTTCTATTCAGTCACTTTTCTTTGATCCACACAATCTCAAGTCCTTAATGAAATAGTACTGCAGTACAATCCTTATATACTCCATAATTATTATAACAAGTACATTGTTGATACAACACTCAATTGACATAATCAACATAAGAAATCTAATCAGTCCTCTTCATCTGTGGTAGTATCATAACTTGATTATTATCCAATAAAATCATTTGCGGCATAGTCTCATGACTGGGACATAGGTTCGCGTAGTGTCCAAACTCCTTGCAAATGAAGCATTGTACATTTTAAACCATTTTCTTACCCTTGCAGTCACGTACTTTATGCCCTTTTCCTCCACACTTATAACAAACTCCCATTCCTTTCAGGCATGTTCCAGGGTGTTTCTTTCCACAGTTACCACATATGGGAAAATTCTTCTTTTCCCTCTTCCCTTTATCCATATTTCTCTCTTCTATCCTTTTCTTCTCTTGCTTCCCTTCAAAGCCATAGGACTCAGTAAACTCTTTACTTATCTTATCAACACATGATATTATTTCTTCATATGATGATAATACATGGGAGACTATTTCTCTTATAAATTATAGCTTAAGACCATGAAAGATATGATCCTTCCTTCTCCTTGGATCATGTGCATTTCTGGAGTTCTCATTCCTTCTATTGGGAGCCATTTCTAAACAATGGCATACACTAGATCAGTTTATGAATCAAAATACATAATCCCATACTTATAAAACACTTAACATAAATTTAACTATTTATGGATATAATCCATAATCATAAAAATGTTTTCTTTGAGGAATTATATACTCATAGACCCTTCATAATGATTTGTAAAGAAAATGAGAGTTATCCTAAGCATATCCCCCGGGAGTGTCGTAACCAAGAGTGCAGCAAGGCCCGTTGTCGTGCACCAGTTCCCGTTCGATTCGATCTCAAAGCGGTGTTTTCGGGTTTTACCCCTAGGTACATCTGTGCCAGAGCCGCCTCTACCTACTCATATCCAGACAGGGATGTATTGCTCGGAAAACTCACAAAATCTCTACAATACCAAAATTCTAGGAAGTTCTTCTATACTAATCCTCAAAGTTCATCTTAGGTCTACGTGCTCTAATTAGAGTTTATCTAAATCTAGCTTCCAAGGTTTGTACTAAACTTCCTCTGATACCAACTGTAACTCCCCGACCCTAGTTACCCAGAGTCGGTGCATTATTACATAACATTGGCATGATCACAAGAAAGATCAAATCTCGAAAGACCGATTGGTTTAGTAGCCTTGGAAACACTAGATATATTCATAAGTATTACATTACATCGTAAAATGAAAAATTACTACAATAACATATTGTCTCCATAATCCACACTCATATCCCCACATAATATCCCTGCAGTTCATTCATAATTTACTTCGTCACTTCCTGGGAAAAATAAAACATAGAAAAGGGGTGAGCTCAAATGCCCAGTAAGGATAACAATATAGCGGAAACTTTCATAAATAAGAATAAACATTTAAGGCAATGTATAACTAAAACAAAAGCCTTTAAAACATGAACTTTCAACATGGTACGGTATAAATAAAATGAAATAATGCCATTTAATTATTCACATGGATATTCTACTAATCGAATAGTCACATGCAAAAAATCAAAAACCACTTTCATAATGTTGGAATGCATAATGCCAGACTATCATAACCACATAGTCAAGGCCTCGTGCCAAGACTACAAATAAGATTTTGTCAAGGCCTTGTGCCAAGACACTAGTTTTTCCCATGAGACCTACCGATGCATCGAGGAGCTATAGCGGGCTCCACCCGTCACATATTAAGTCCAATGCATTCCCATATGAAAAGGTTTAAACATAACATAAACATTCGTATTAAAACTAGCATACGAAATGTCAATACTTTCACCATAAACTATGAATGGTATAAAAATAGCACATCCATAGTCAAACATATCACAAAACCTTCAATACAATATAGAAGTTTTTTATCATAATAAATCAACTTCAAATAATCTTAAAATCCATCAAAGGATGTTGACATAGATGAAATCAAAACTATTTGAGAGAAATAACTCCTTTTTTGAAATCATTTAAAAGTCACACATTTATAAAGGAAGTAATTAAAAAGAGATTTTTGAATCAAAGTGTCCCATACCACTTTGAAACTTTTGAAAGGAATTAAAAATTTTAAAAACATTCATGTCCATATAAATAAATCCTTAAAAACCATTTTGAAGACATTAATTAAAAAGATTTATAAAGATAAATCTTTAAAACATTTAAAATTCTGATTTTGATAAAGAGTACCTTTATGAAATTCATAAATTATTCATTTTGAAATCATTTAAAAGTCACATAATTATAAAATAAAACATTTACTTTGAAAATATCCTTTTAAGCTTGTAAGGGAAGCTTTGACGATTTTATAACGGTGGTAAATAGCTGCACCTTCCGTATAAGTTTAAAAAAAACATTTTTACCTTAAATTTGTCGAAAGGTAAAAAAGTGCCTTGTTTGGAAAATGATGGAAATATTCCTTTAAAAACACATAAGGGTATAAATTAATTTAACCCATATTCTTTGTAAATAGTAAAAATGTTTTGAAATACATTTCGAAGTAACATGGATGTGGATGATAAAGAAATCCTAGTAGATTATTACGTATAAACAACCTCGAATAATGAAGAGATTGTGAAATAAACCCTTACCTTGAACTTTTACTTGGATGGGGTAGGTTAACCTCCTGTATAATGGTGAAATAATTGTTATTAAATTATTCAATAATCATATACATTAATATGATATCATATATGATCTTTTAACATTGCTTTGTTAATAATATCTTAGAATTGTAGTCGTTTCGGTTGTTAACTTACTCGTTTTCTTTTATATGTTTTGTTACGTAAGACATGTTTGTAATGGATAGTTTGTATATTATTCATATCCAGAATTATATCAAGTCCTTAAACATCATTTTCAAATCATCAAATGATAATTATACTTGAATGGATACGATGGAGAATGAATCTTATCGTGTTCGTGGAGACGGTAGTCCGTACGTACACACGAGCGACAATATCATTCTTTTGTTATTAAAATAATATATAAATGGTTGTTATATCATATATAAATAATCATTAACATGTTATATTTATTATTTACATGAGTTACATATCATTATTATACCCATCCAAATAATATTAAATTGAATAACAATTACACCACGACGTGGAGACGGTAAGCCGTACGTACGCATGTATGGTGACATGTTATTCAAAGGGTGGATAGAATACTGAATATGGTTGTACCATATTTATAATAACATCACAGTATATATATAATACTGGAGTTATTATTTTAAAATGGTAACAACAAAGGAAGAAGAAGTGGAAGAAGAAATGAACTTGAAAAGGGTGGTGAAATCATTACCTCTTCTTCGGGTTCTTCCTTTTGATTTGATCAAAAGGGCTCCTTAGGTTGGCTTTATGATCAAACTAAGGCCTCTAGGTTGTATTTAGGGATGTTGGGAGAGTATTTGGGCAGAGTTTGGCCGAACCAAAAGGCTTTGAAGGTGTGAAGAAATGAGAAGGAGGAGTGCCCTTTTATAAGAGGGGTGAGAGGCACCTTTGGAAAAGATAGAAATATTAATTTATAATAAATTCATATTCGGTTTCTAATGGCTCAAAAGTTGATTATTAAATGTTTAAGGTGGGGATAAGTCGAAAACCACTCAACAAATAGAATTTAGACAGGTTTGGGTACTTATATTAACCTTATCTTTAAGTATTAACTCTAAGTTAATTAGATTCACTTTTACAATGTCTCTTTGTATTTTTATATAATATGGTTAATAAACTTACTATATACATCCAAGAGACCCCCAAGTTGTCCATTAATGATTAACCTATCATGATATAAGTCTCTTGGCCGAACTGTAGATTTTTAGGAATTTAATATCAATTAATAATATAATATTTGTTTTAAGAACTCTTTTATGTCAATTTTGACACTATTCAATAGTTGATTTTTGTGAAACTCATAAAAGATTTATTACTTCGAAAAAAGTCAATTAAATCAATCCTAATATATCATATTATCCTAGAAAATTAGTTTAATGCATTAAAAGTTTCATATTATATTTATTTTGGTATTTATAATATCAATTATTTTAATTTTTCACTATTATAGTAATTACTGTATCATCATTGTGTCATAAATAAAATATATTATTTAATGTCTAAAAATTATAAATAAAATATCATTATTTAGGAAATCTTTTTATCTTTCTAATTAATATTTATAATCTAAAATCCATCTTATATAACCTTGTGTAACAATTGTTTTTCTAAAAGATATATGCTTGTGTCATTTTTGTATTCATTTTGACTTAATTAAAATAAAGTGTCATTATCACTTACAAGTGGATACATGGGGTTCCAAAATAGACCCAAAGATGCCCATGGTCGACCATGTATCAACCAATAGGGTTAAGACACGTTTTAGCGTAATTTAGTATTATTATAATATTATTTTTTAACCCTTATTTACCGGATTTACCCTTAACCATGGTAAATAAAATATTTACCGCAGTAATTATTCAAAATGTCTAAAAATAAAAGTTACCTATTAACATAATTTGGACATCCTGATTCCAAATATGGAATCCATTTTTCTAAATTCAAAACACAGAAGTGGCAGAAATTAATTTAAAATTAATTCCTGCTGTCAAAACAAAAAGCGTGTTTTTAAGAGATAATAACTATCAAAAGATTGACACTTGTTTATGTTTGGTTTAATTGTCAAATTATGTCCAATGACCAACATTATATTAAATGGTAAAAATATATTCCAAATATACTTTAAAACCACTCAAATTCACAATTTATCACTATTAATGATTTTGATTAAAAAAGTTGTTTTTAATTAAAATTTAGTAATTTTCACTATTCATCAAAATATGAAAGTTAACCGAAAAGTACCAAAATTTCACCTTAGGCTAAATTCGATATTCCGAATCCAAAAATGAAGTCCATTTTAAAATATAAAATATATATAATTTCAAAAAGTAGGTATTACTATTCATAACGGCTAGTTTGATTGGTTACGGTGTGTTAGAACTCGGTGTTGCGTACAACACACGCTAGCGTACCGTGGAAGCTTGGGATGTTTCATTTTAAATTTTTGATGTCCCCATTTAGTCAAAAAGTTTTAAATATAGTATCTAAAAAGGGTTCACTATTAAAATTTGGTAAAAGTGAAATACTGAAAATGAATTTGTTCTTACATTATGTCTAAGAAACTCATAATATGGATTCTAAAATTATAAGGATTATATAAAGTTTAAAATTTAGTTAACACTATTCATAACCTCTTTTGATCAGCTTGTTTGGTAAGTCATGGTGCGATTGAACTTGGTGTTGCGTGTAGTGAAAGTTATTGAATTATTTTGAAGAAATAACACACTATAAAATCTTGGGGTGTTACATTCTCCCCTCCTTCAATAAATTGCATCCTCACAATTTGAAATTGTTCTTTGAAAATAAAAGGTTGAAAATAGAAAATATCTTTGTGGGAAAACCCACATCGGAAATTGGGTTACTAAAATTTAGTCTTAATATGAGGAAAAGAGAAATGAAAGGATCACCACCAAATTATGATCTCTATTAGGAGAACATTGGTGGCAATTATAGACATATAATTGGAGGAAAAACGTAAATATTTATAGGTAGTGATTGAGGTCATCAATCACAAAAAAGTATAAAATTGAGGTCCTTAAAATCATCAATCTATGATGATTTGAAATACCATCGGTTCAACAAAACATAGGGTATTGGGATAACACATTTTTGACATTTCAAAATATCTTAGTTGAAATCCCACATCGAAAAATTAGTTAATGAGGCCTCTATTTTAAATAAAGAGTGGAAAGTATGAAGATTACCGAAAATAACACATACTAGGGTTCCTTGTAGGAAAATATGGATATGGAAGAAAAATATAGCCATCAATTATCTGATGGAGAGTGGTAGAGAACATGGCTATGAAAAGGCCAACAATCCCAAAGCCATAAATTAGTGATGATTTAAGGTACCATCTAGGACAACATTTTTGTTCTAAGTTCCTTTTCTTAATGATGAGGAATTTATTTATGAGATTGGCTATGATCATAAGGAGATATAATTACTTTATAATTAGAGTTTTATCCATTAATAAATTTCTACCAAAAACTCATCATTCACTCGTAAAAAAAATTCTATTTATACTATTCATAGAGGGTTCCAAAATAAACGAATTTATAATTCATCTACCAGATCTTTTAAAAAACTACTTTATTTAATCCAGGACATCTCGTGGGATAGTGGTAGGTGATACACCCTTGTCGCCCTTCGGTTGCGGGTTCAAGTCTTGCGGCCTTGCCGGATGCGACGGGTTGCCGCCCGACCTCCGGGTTGTCCTTTTATGGTAATCCAAAATAATCCAAACTAGAACTATCCAAAATACATCTGTCCAAACTCACAGTCCAACATTTATAAGGAAGGTAAACATAATATAGATCCTTTTTACCCCGTAATAGCATATGAATACCTTCATCTTGTATTCTTTTAATACACTGAAACATCCTGAATTACCATATTCCTTATTGATTACATTCATGCTCCCATATTCCATATAGAATGTTAGATATACTTCATCAATCCAAAAATGTCTTAAACCCCAAAAAAATGATGGAATATACAAATCATTAATCAGTTTCAAGGTAGTCAAGAATATCCAATATAATTTATCCAAATCAATCATGTATTATTCTAAAATCACTAACTCGGTATCAGAACCATATTATGGTTTATCTTTCTCTCAACCATATATTTTCCAAAAATTTATCCTTCTATTCAGTCACTTTTCTTTGTTCCACACAATCTCAAGTCCTTAATGAAATAGTACTGCAGTACAATCCTTATATACTCCATAATTATTATAACAAGTACATTGTTGATACAACACTCAATTGACATAATCAACATAAGAAATCTAATCATTCCTCTTCATCTGCGGTAGTATCATAACTTGATTATTATCCAATAACATCATTTGTGGCATAGTCTCATGACTGGGACATAGGTTCGCGTAGTGTCCAAACTCCTTGCAAATGAATCATTGTACATTTTAAACTATTTTCTTACCCTTGCAGTCACGTACTTTATGCCCTTTTCCTTTACACTTATAACAAACTCCCATTCCTTTCAGGCATGTTCCAGGGTGTTTCTTTCCACAGTTACCACATATGGTAAAATTCTTCTTTTCCCTCTTCCCTTTATCCATATTTCTCTCTTCTATCCTTTTCTTCTCTTGCTTCCC
Source organism: Viscum album (assembly GCA_963277665.1). Taxonomy (NCBI): domain Eukaryota; kingdom Viridiplantae; phylum Streptophyta; class Magnoliopsida; order Santalales; family Viscaceae; genus Viscum; species Viscum album. Next base: position 1,646,463,675 of record OY728120.1, read on the forward strand.
TTCAAAGCCATAGGACTCAGTAAACTCTTTACTTATCTTATCAACACATGATATTATTTCTTCATATGATGATAATACATGGGAGACTATTTCTCTTATAAATTCTAGCTTAAGAACATGAAAGATATGATCTTTCCTTCTCCTTGGATCATGTGCATTTCTGGAGTTCTCATTCCTTCTATTGGGAGCCATTTCTAAACAATGGCATACACTAGATCAGTTTATGAATCAAAATACATAATCCCATACTTATAAAACACTTAACATAAATTTAACTATTTATGGATGTAATCCATAATCATAAAAATGTTTTCTTTGAGAAATTATATACTCATAAACCCTTCATAATGATTTGTAAAGAAAATGAGAGTTATCCTAAGCATATCCCCCGGGAGTGTCGTAACCAAGAGTGCAGCAAGGCCCGTTGTCGTGCACCAGTTCTCGTTCGAGTCTAGCTCAAAGCGGTGTTTTCGGGTTTTACCCCTAAGTACATCTGTGCCAGAGCCTCCTCTACCTGCTCGTATCCAGACAGGGATGTATTGCTCGGAAAACTCACAAAATCTCTACAATACCAAAATTCTAGGAAGTTATTCTATACTAATCCTCAAAGTTCATCTTAGGTCTACGTGCTCTAATCAGAGTTTATCTAAATCTAGCTTCCAAGGTTTGTACTAAACTTCCTCTGATACCAACTGTAACTCCCCGACCCTAGTTACCCAGAGTCGGTGAATTATTACATAACATTGGCATGATCACAAGAAAGATCAAATCTCGAAAGACCGATTGGTTTAGTAGCCTTGGAAACACTAGATATATTCATAAATATTACATTACATCGTAAAATGAAAAATTACTACAATAACATATTGTCTCCATAATCCACACTCATATCCCCACATAATATCCCTGCAGTTCATACATAATTTACTTCTTCACTTCCTGGGAAAAATAAAACATAGAAAAGGGGTGAGCTCAAATGCCCAGTAAGGATAACAATATAGTGGAAACTTTCATAAATAAGAATAAACATTTAAGGCAATGTATAACTAAAACAAAATCCTTTAAAACATGAACTTTCAACATGGTATGGCATAAATAAAATGAAATAATTCCATTTACTTATTCACAGGGATATTCTACTAATCGAATAGTCACATGAAAAAATCAAAAACCACTTTCATAATGTTGGAATGCATAATGCCAGACTATCATAACCACATAGTCAAGGCCTCGTGCCAAGACTACAAATAAGATTTTGTCAAGGCCTTGTGCCAAGACACTAGTTTTTCCCATGAGACCTACCGATGCATCGAGGAGATATTGTGGGCTCCACCCGTCACATATTAAGTCCAATGCATTCCCATATGAAAAGGTTTAAACATAAGATAAACATTCGTATTAAAACTAGCATACGAAATGTCAATACTTTCACCATAAACTATGAATGGTATAAAAATAGCACATCCATAGTCAAACATATCACAAAACCTTCAATACAATATAGACGTTTTTTATCATAATAAATCAACTTCAAATAAGCTTAAAATCCATCAAAGGATGTTGACATAGATGAAATCAAAACTATTTGAGAGAAATATCTCCTTTTTTGAAATCATTTAAAAGTCAAACATTTAAAAAGGAAGTAATTAAAAAGAGATTTTTGAATCAAAGTGTCTCATACCACTTTGAAACATTTGAAAGGAATTAAAATTTTTAAAAACATTCATGTCCATATAAATAAATCCTTAAAAACCATTTTGAAGACATTAATTAAAAAGATTTATAAAGATAAATCTTTAAAACATTTAAAATTCTGATTTTGATAAAGAGTACATTTATGAAATTCTTAAATTATTCATTTTGAAATCATTTAAAAGTCACATAATTATAAAATAAAACATTTACTTTGAAAATATCCTTGTAAGCTTGTAAGGGAATCTTTGACGATTTTATAACGGTGGTAAATAGCTGCACCTTCCGTATAAGTTTAAAAAAAACATTTTTACCTTAAATTTGTCGAAAGGTAAAAAGTGCCTTGTTTGGAAAATTATGGAAATATTCCTTTAAAAACACATAAGGGTATAAATGAATTTAACCCATATTCTTTGTAAATAGTAAAAATGTTTTGAAATACATTTCGAAGTAACATGGATGTGGATGATAAAGAAATCCTAGTAGATTATTACGTATAAACAACCTCGAATAATGAAGAGATTGTGAAATAAACCCTTACCTTGCACTTTTACTTGGATGGGGTAGGTTAACCTCCTATATAATGGTGAAATAATTGTTATTAAATTATTCAATAATCATATACATTAATATGATATCATATATGATCTTTTAACATTGCTTTGTTAATAATATCTTAGAATTGTCGTCGTTTCGGGTGTTAACTTACTCGTTTTCTTTTATATGTTTTGTTACGTAAGACATGTTTGTAATGGATAGTTTGTATATTATTCATATCCAGAATGATATCAAGTCCTTAAACATCATTTTCAAATCATCAAATGATAATTATACTTGAATGGATACGATGGAGAATGAATCTTATCGCGTTCGTGGAGACGGTAGTCCGTACGTACACACGAGCGACAATATCATTCTTTTGTTATTAAAATAATATATAAATGGTTGTTATATCATATATACAGAATCATTAACATGTTATATTTATTATTTACATGAGTTACATATCATTATTATACCCATCCAAATAATATTAAATTGAATAACAATTACACCACGACGTGGAGACGGTAAGCCGTACGTACGAACGTATGGTGACATGTTATTCAAAGGGTGGATAGAATACTGAATATGGTTGTACCATATTTAAAATAACATCACAGTATATATATAATATTGGAGTTATTATTTTACAATGATAACAACAAAGGAAGAAGAAGTGGAAGAAGAAATGAACTTGAAAAGGGTGGTGAAATCATTACCTCTTCTGCGGGTTCTTCCTTTTGATTTGATCAAAAGGGCTCCTTAGGTTGGCTTTCGGATCGAACTAAGGCCTATAGGTTGTATTGAGGGATGTTGGGAGAGTATTTGGGTAGATTTTGGCCGATCCAAAAGGCTTTTAAGGTGTGAAGAAATGAGAAGGAGGAGTTCCCTTTTATAAGAGGGGTGAGGGGCACCTTTGGAAAAGTTAGAAATATTAATTTATAATAAATTCATATTCTGTTTCTAATGGCTCCAAAGTTGATTATTCAAAGGTTAAGTTGGGGATAGGTCGAAAACCACTCAACCAATAGAATTTAGACAGGTTTGGGTACTTATATTAACCTTATCTTTAAGTATTAACTCTAAGTTAATTAGTTTCACTTTTACAATGTCTCTTTGTATTTTTATATAATATGGTTAATAAACTTACTATATACATCCAAGCGACCCCCAAGTGGTCCATTAATGATGCACCTATCATGATATAAGTCTCTTGGCCGAACCTTAGATTATTAGGAATTTAATATCAATTAATAATATAATATTTGTTTTAAGAACTCTTTTATGTCAATTTTGACACTATTCAATAGTTGATTTTTGTGAAACTCATAACAGATTGATTACTTCGAAAGAAGTCAATTAAATCGATCCTAATATATCATATTATCCTAGAAAATTAGTTTAATAAAATAAAAGTTTCATATTATATTTATTTGGGTATTTATAATATCAATTATTTTAATTTTTCACTATTATAGTAATTACTGCATCATCATTGTGTCATATATAAAATAAATTATATAATGTCTAAAAATTATAAATAAAATATCATTATTTAGGAAATCTTTTTATATTTATAATGAATATTTATAATCTAAAATCCAACTTATATAACCCTATGTAACAATTTTTTTGCTAAAAGATATATGCTTGTGTCATTTTTGTATTCATTTTGACTTAATTAAAATAAAGTGTCATTATCACTTACAAGTGGATCCATGGGGTCCCAAAATAGACCCAAAGATGCCCATGGTCGACCATGTATCAACCAATAGTGTTAAGACACGTTTTAGGGTAATTTAGTATTATTATAATATTATTTTTTAACCCTTATTTACCGGATTTACCCTTAACCATGGTAAATAAAATATTTACCGCAGTAATTATTCAAAATGTCTAAAAATAAAAGTTACCTATTTACATAATTTGAACATCCTGATTCCAAATATGGAATCCATTTTTCTAAATTCAAAACACAGAAGTGGCAGAAATTAATTTAAAATTAATTCCCGCTGTCAAAACAAAAAGCGTGTTTTTAAGAGATAATAACTATCAAAAGATTGACACTTGTTTATGTTCGGTTTAATTGTTAAATTATGTCCAATGACCAACATTATATTAAATGGTAAAAATATATTCCAAATATACTTTAAAACCACTCAAATTCACAATTTATCACTATTAATTATTTTGATTAAAAAAGTTGTTTTTAATTAAAATTTAGTAATTTTCACTATTCATCAAAATATGAAAGTTATCCGAAAAGTACCAAAATTTCACCTTAGGCTAAATTCGATATTCCGAATCCAAAAATTTCGTCCATTTTAAAATATAAAATATATATAATTTCAAAACGTAGGTATTACTATTCATAACGGCTAGTTTGATTGGTTACGGTGTGTTAGAACTCGGTGTTGCGTACAACACACGCTAGCGTACCGTGGAAGCTTGGGATGTTTCATTTTAAATTTTTGATGTCCCCATTTAGTCAAAAAGTTTAAAATATAGTATCTAAAAAGGGTTCACTATTAAAATTTGGTAAAAGTGAAATACTGAAAATGAATTTGTTCTTACATTATGTCTAAGAAACTCATAATATGGATTCTAAAATTATAAGGATTATATAAAGTTTAAAATTTAGTTAACACTATTCATAACCTCTTTTGATCAGCTTGTTTGGTAATTCATGGTGCGATTGAACTTGGTGTTGCGTGTAGTGAAAGTTATTGAATTATTTTGATGAAATAACACACTCTAAAATCTTGGGGTGTTACACTTTCAGAGTCCCCCTTTATCGTACACCTTATGGCTTCAGGGATTGGTCTATAGAGAATAAAAAAATTATAGGATGAATGGAATGATCCAATGATGATTTTTGAGTTTTTATTTTCTAATATAAACGGAAAAAATGTTGTGAATAATAGTGGACAATAAGTTCCCTTTTTAAGTGAGGGGAGGGACTCACATGGAGTATCTTTAATGGTTTCAATGATTCAAGGTATCTTACTAGGGAAAGTGGCCCCAAATGGGCAGGTAATTTAATTGATGAAAATATAAATTTGAAATATCATCAAAAAAGTATAATTTTTTAGGTATTTCTGTAAATACAGTCATTATATCCTGGTTTAACCCCTTATTATACTCGTTTTAACCATAACCATGGTAATAAAATTTTACTACTTTTACAATTCTGTATGATAAAAAACTATTTGGAAAGTATTATGTTATATTAATCTTTATTATTACTGATATGTAATATATTTTAATAAATTTAATTTCCATAACAGATAAAATTTGATATTAATTAATCGAGAAATCCACAATGAACACTCATTTCGAGAAATTGAATTTTTAAGCATAGAACGTAACTTACATCCATTACATTCCATGTAAAATCATTCAAATGAATTTTAAAATATTATTTTTAATTTATAATATATAAATTTCATTAAAACCATTAAATAATATATATTAAATTAATTTAGTAAGATAAAAACACATTACATGCATAAAAATCATTTCATAGAAAAACTAGCTTTTTAATCCCAACAATTAACTTATACCAAAATAATGTATATGGATCATTCATATAAAATTAATTATATTTTTATAATTAATATATACTTTGGTTACTTTTTTATAAAATTAAACTCATCATTGGACATTTTCATGAAAATAAATGACATTTTAAAAAAATTCACAATTCATTGAAAAATAAATATTTTCTAAAAATTCAAAAAAATCACCCTAAGATAATATTTTAATTATATTTTTAAAAACTATATTCATTTCTGGAAATAAAATTTATAAAAATAATTGAAATTTAATATAATGTTCGGGTGAAAAAATGTAGAAGAAAAACATTTTTAAATAAATCATATTTTGGAAGAATAAAATCATAGTACATAAAATTGTTTATTTATTTATAATACATTAATCCAAAAAATTTCATTGATGAAAAAATTATACATAACTTTCATAAATTTTTAATTACAATCCATATCCACTAATTTAGTGGATTTTTTATTATGATTTACTATATTGTGTTTCATGTAGACTCAGGTTTGTGTGTAAGGAAACTTAATGAATAATTTCAAATTTATTACAATTGAAATGAATATAAGATGTTAGGGTATTATAGGGAGAGTTAACATGTTAATGGAATAAAATAATGTAATTTACTTCCCCTACTTAATATTATAAATCATTTACACATTTCTCTAATATCCTTAAAAGTTGTATTATAAAAGATAATTGAATAATTTTAAACTTTTTTAATGTAAATTTTATATATTAATTTATATTTATTATCCAATATCATTCATTTATTATATTTTTGTTTATATGTCAACCACTTGGGTTTGTGTTGTCTACTACTCCAAAACTGATTTGGTATATTGATAATGTACCAAGGTTTTTCCAGAATGTTCTATGATCTCTAGAAGTGTATAAGTATTGGTCCTTTATCAATCCCTTTTCAAAAAAGTTTATTACTCCTTAAATGATCCCAAATAGTTTAAAATTCTGAAATTGGTCTCGATTTATTCATTTTATATGGTCAAATTGACCATGAGAATTTTTTATTAAAATTTATGATAAAATTTTGAATAAATAATTCTAAAATATTAATAATTTAATTAATATTATATTGAAACCTTAAATAAATTAATGAAACCATCCATGTATAGATAGAACATATGATTTATGACATTTTCCAAGTAGGAAGTTAAAATCATCTATGATTGGAATAGAGGTTATAAACAACCATAAAATTGATTTCAATGAATTAAATGATGATATAATTCCTATTATAGTGGTGTTATATTCTTAAATTATTTATTGTTTATTAATTTTTAGAATTTAGAAACAGGGAAAAGGAATGTGTGAATGAAGAAATTGAAATAGCTTAGGATTGGTAAAATGCATTCCGCCTTATCACAACTCCATAGGATTAAACTTTAATAAATCAAGAATATTATTTTTATATAATGAGGCCCTCCAAAATTTGGATAGGAATAATTTTATAGTTACTTTTCTATAGCATTGTAATGGGAAAAAATATTTCGAAGGGATAAATGAAGTGTTGAAAGGTAGTGTTTATAATTGGAGAAGAGTGGTGTTTAAGAATGAAATTTTAGAATGAAATATTATTTCATTAAATGGTGATCAAACATACAATTCAATAGAATAGGTATTTTGAATTAAAATTAATTGAGATATTGAAATTTTCATCCAAATTCAAGAAATCTCAAAAATTGATCCCAATATATTATTGTAAAATACAACACTTAAATGATAATTTACTATTCACCTATAAGTATTATTATTTATAAAAATATGAAATATAAATTTTAACAAATTGTAACTTCCTAATTACATAAATGAACTCCATTTTTTAAAATAACTTTATAAATAAATCAAATTTAATTTTAAAATAAAATCATTATTATTGGAAAAAACATATTTTTAGAAAATGATTTATTTTCTCACTAATAGGAAAAATTAATTCTTATTTAAATAAACCATTATATATATAAATATATATCGTAGTTTAAAAAACTGAAAAATAAATTTCTATTTTATATTTTTATGTTAATAAAAAAATTAATTTTATCTTAAAAAATATATATGTTTTCTAAAAAATAAAAGAATGATTTCTTTATGTCCTATATATTTATAATATTTTAAAGATTCGTTTAATTGTATTATGATATATTTTTTTTATATTTATATTTCATAAAATAAAAATAATATTTTTCTACTATTTCTATCTCCCAGTTACTATTCTAACAGTTTGATTACTATTTTATTAGAAAATTACTATTCTAATGATCACATTTTCAGTGGCCATATAATATATAGATATCTTATAAATTCCTCTTATTTCCATAATTATTTATTCACTAATTTTACATTTAATTTCAAAAATTCCATTCTCTTATATATTTTGTTTCCTTTAGAAAATGTTGTTCGTGATTGGGATAATTCTAGGGGATCTCAACATACTAGAATATCGAATTTCAGTTTTCTTATTTACATGTTTTTATTGTTCCATTGTACCTTATTTATATATGTGGATTATATTTATAAATCATATATATTGATCTATATTGAAGAAATAAAATAGTATACATTCTATAATTTAAGTAATGTGTTACATTTATACAAACGTATATTTGGAATAAAATTTCATTTAAAATGTATAGGTAATGAAAATTGTAGTTCTTTCATAAACCATGAATTTTTAATAACTAGAATATATTCATACAAGTTAAAAAATTAAAATTTAAAACATGATTTTTTAAGTGTCCACTAATTATGTGATGATGTAAATTATGTAATTGTTTGAGAAAATAATTTATTATAAAATTTTTAATATATGGAGAGTTTTCATAAAATATAAGATAAAAATTGGTAATTTATTTCTAATTATCAAAAATAAAAATTCATGTTATCTCAAACAAAATAATTAGAACTAGTAATAACATTGAATATATGGATATCTTTCCCAGTAAACAAAAAATTACAATAAAAACATATAAAGAAATAAGATGAACAAAAAAGCTAGTCAGAGAAATAGAAAATTATAGTGAAAAATATGAAAAAGATAAGATGGATCAATGAATCCCTAAAAGAATTAAAATTCAACTAAAATGGCATTGAAGTTAGTTTCTATTGATTTATATCAACTTGTGAGACACAAAAATTCAATGGTTGAGTAGTACTTCATTGCATTTTTTGATGTTTTTTAAAGATAATAAATGTTATGGTGATGAAATAAAAATTAAAATTAATTTAAAAGATAAAAATTTTTATAAGGAATGTTTAAAATGGGATTTGGTAGTATATAAAAATATTTTTATGTATAAGGGAATTGATTTTATATAAAATTCCTTGGAATCCTATTTTATTAATGATCGTCCCACATGATATCTTTGATTACACCTGTGTATTGATCAGATAAGAATTGGTATTTCCCAAACTACACTCAGCTACTAAGGTATAGCATAGTTGCAGTGTGATGTTACACCCACAGGGATATATGAATGATTGGTTAATATGTTTTAAGAACTTATTGGTAGGATCCATCAGGATCCATATCTCAGGTTAAGTTTTTCTAAAAATATATATCTTGGATTTTAATTCAGATTAAAAAGGGGGATAAGATATAATTTTATGGTTTTGGAAAAAGGGGAATCCTAAATCTAGCTTGGATAAACACAATGGATTAAGATGAAAATTTGTGAAGATTTCACCAATTTATCTTGGTCTAACTAATTGGATCTACCTAAGAAACTAATATTCCATGGTTCAGATGAAGTGAGCAACCTATGAAAAGTAAGCTTAGCTTCTAGGCTAAATGTATCACAGGTTATTGGTCCAAGACTTCCCAAATCCAATTAGGTTGGGGTCCTTAAATTTCATCTCTTATGATCATGGTGGTTGTAAAATAATTATATTATCATATTTTTAACATAATTACTAGCCATAGGGTTACAATGTTTTTATTTAGATATTCATTACATTAAAACGCACTCCTACTTTCGGCCCCTAACCCTAAGTATATTATACTTTCATGATGGTATTGATTAAAAGAATGGAAATATATGGCATGATAAATGTAATATATAAACAATTCAAAATAAGGTAATCCAAAATTAAAATCATGTAAAATAAAATTAAAAATCATTAATGAAGAAACAATAAAGAATTTAGCAGAAGTTGAGGTTGAACAAAAATTGGTATTCAAATCAAAACGTTGAAATAAAAATACAAAAAGAATGAATCATGCTATCAATAGAGGAATGAAAATAGTGAATAAAACAATAAAATAAAGAAATATAAAAAATGTTGAAAGAAAAAAAAGGATGATGTGATAAGGAATGGAGGAAATAGTTTAGGGGTATAAAGCTCATTTTATATGATGGGTCACTGTATATATATATAGACTTCAAAAGTTATATAGATTGTAAAGGGTTCACATGATTTTTATGATTTATGTGGATTCTACATCAGTTCTTTCATGGTGTGTAATTGTATTTCACATCATGTACTTCATATCTATAATAATATTTGAATATCTTGGATCTATAGATTTCTTGGATTGTATCTTTTGTGGTAATTATGTTTCGAACATTGCACATCCTATACTGAGATCACATCATATATCTCATTATATTTTAGGTTTAGGACTTACATGAAATGTAATATAGATTCCCGTCATATACTTGGTTCACACCTTGTGAATCATCTGGAAGGTGGTCTTCTCAAGGAGTGAATGTCATGTACTTAGGATTCACAATGTAGAATCTTGATTTTTTTCCATTTTCCAATGTTTCCTCCTTTGAGTCCTTAATTCTAAATTTCAAAGAAAAAACTTTAAAATCTAATATATTATCTAATAAATCATGATTAAACATTAAATAAATGTATCCAAAATATTTTTATGATGTCATCTTATCAAATTCTTCCACACCTGAACAATTTCTTGTCCCCAAGAAAAAATAATCTCAACATGGATTCCAAATCAAACAATTTTTAAACAGGAAACATGTATTAAAACTAGGAAAATTAAACTAAGTAAAAGTGGAAAAATAATGTCGTACAGAATCAATCCTGCTGAGAAAATTACTCATGCCTCATAGTTATGTTTTTTATTCAAATTCATTATTCTTTTAATTGAAGTATTTCAAACTATCCTTAGAAGTTATACCTATGTGGTAATTTACCTCATAATAAATTTTATCCCATAAATCAAGGTATAATAAAAATGGATTTATGATCACACCCTGAATAGAAGTTCATAACCATAGGATTTCATTGTTTCTAACATCTCAACTCTGTAAATACATATACAAAATTAATCATGATCACTTAATCAATAATTATAAAATGTATATGAGGTTTAGGGAATGTGGTTAATGATAAAAATCAGTCTCAAAAAGAAGGTTAATCTTTATATCTTAATGCGTGATAATTTTGAATAGTGAAATAAAGAAACTCCTCCTTGACCAAAATGTCTTTTTGTACCTAATTGCTCAAAGTTGGACTATGGATATGTCAAGAAAGAAAAAATAATTTTCTATCTTACCTTTTCAGTTTATTATTTTTCCAAAATCAGGTCTAGAACAGATCTCACATCCATCACCTATCTATATATGATCCATCATAAGATTCATTATTCTGGTAATGGTGATTTTCAATGTTCCTAAAACACAACACATTTTTCTTTTTTAATGAAAATGGGAATTCATAAAAAATTTAAAAGGTAATTATGAACCATGTTATATCAATATACTTAACAATACCTAGTACATCTCATTGGTATTAACATCATGTGTATGGTAGAGTTTACGAATCCCACACACTTTTTCAAAAGGCAATCAAGAATAATATAAAGAGTAGTGTAGGAAGGGATAATATGCTAAAAATGGATCCAACCTAACAAGGTTGTTTATGGATGATACTAGCTACAGAAGGATAGATTTAAAGGTGGTTCTTTGGATTACTAACTCAAAAAATATTGCCTTAATAATTTTAATAGTATATTCATTCATTCATAGAATCAACATGATTCTAGTGCATTTTTTGATAACTTTACATGAACCAAGTATCTTTCAAGAAATATTCTCAGAAAATAATTTGACAATGTAAGTCTAAAAACCTCTTTGGATTGGGAATAATAAAATAACTATCAATCACTCAGGGTAATGTATCTAGTAATAAGTCAATAAAAATAAATTACAAGAATCTATAATTAGAATTAAATTACTTCATTTAGCAATCATGATAAAATTTTAATTGGTAATAAAAGTGTATTTCAACCATTCCCTACAATAAATCTTCTTTCATTTAAATATGTGTAATGATATTACATGTTAAATAAAGATTTTAGTGAAAACAATTCCTATACTAATGAAAAAAAAATCAAGTGTTCTTATAATAAATCTCAATAAATACTCCCCTTCACTTATAATTATACAGTGTTAATATAGTTTTGGAAAACAATTTGGGAGATATATCAAAAGATGAATATAATGAATGAAATGGAAATTATAAATTAAAAATATGGAATTGATAGCTCCTTATAATGAAAGTCGTGTCATGCGGGAAATTGTTGTATTGTGATAGGGAATTTTGATACCTCAAAAATTTGTTAGGAACAAAATACATGCACTAGATAAACCATTAGTAAATAGGGGTTAGTAAATATGAAAGCAGAATAAGGGATAGGTGAAGACATTAATTTGTATGAGAAATAATATCATATATCTACAGGAATGGAATATAATAGTGTTTGGTATGTTCAACGAACAAACATTTATAGAAAATAAAAAAAAGTTCCTATGCATAAAAAGAAAATATAGAAAACATAAAAAAAATATTGGTTTCCTCCCATTAATTGATAACACAGATTTTTTTAGCTAGGCGGATGAAAAAATAATCAGTTGATTCTATCCATAAGCTCATATTTCCTCTACCTCCAAGGGTAAATGGTAGCAATGTTGTTGAGCTCACGGGGGGGGGGGGGACTTGGTGGGGTTAACCAACTCAAGAATGGTTCTACCAAAATATTCATTTGTAATTATTAAATTACATAAAAATACATGATAAATATACTATTGAATATGGATCTAGAGATGGGGATCCTTAAGATGTTGTTTTATGTCGTCCAAATGCTGATACATGTGATGAGTAAGGTTAGAGGGTGCCCTGACAGACTCTTTAATGACCATGGATGATGCAATAGATCTAGACATGGCTAAATGGATGTAGAGATTAAAATAATATAAAGAAATAAATTCATTCAATAAAAAATATATCTCTTCAATATATATTATAAATTACACATTAATGAATATGCAATATAATGGAAATACAAAAATAGACACCTCAAACAACATACAGTAAGGGAGGTTATATGGACATAACTAAATAGTATGGATAGAATTTTCAGTTTATACATAAGATTTACTCTCCCAAACATTGTAATTTTGGATCAACTCTTCCAGATCTATATCATTTATAGATATTGGGGTTATTGGATTAACCACATTAATAGGTGTCATGGTTCTAGTAGTAGGATCAGTTGAGGATGGAGAGGGTGAAGTGTCAATTCATACCAAGGTCGTATGTATGGATTCTAGATCAATATGAAACACCTCAAAGGATTAATAGAGGGTAGGTCCCTTTTCCCATGAGGCCTACTTTTTAATACACTTCTGCTGGGTGGAAGGGTCTGTGATCTCTGGAGGTAGGCTGACCTAGGTGGATGGTGGTGTGAGGATGGAGGTATAGGATGGGTGGTTTGGGGGTGGTTTGGGGGTGGTTTGGGGGTATAAGTAGAGGCTATTGGTGGGGAGGTGGTAGTGAAATTGGATGGAATAGTGAATGGGATGCATAAGTGGTTGAAAATAAATATTTGGATCTCTATAAGGCTTTGGAGAATAGACCATATGTCGGAGGGAATGGATGGGGAACGTAAAGTTGGGGTAGGAGGTGAATATGAGTAATCAAGAGTAAGTTCTGGGTATGTAGGGGTGGGAGGATCATGATTCGGGGAAGGGGATGGATTATACTAAGATGGAGCCTCATATTCATCCTCCATGTACTTATGTGATCCCTGATATCTCCCCTCAATATTCTTTAAGAGACCCATCTTTTATACCATGAGGAGCTCTATCGACCCTGTATTCCTATTAGAGTATATATGTTTTCTTGAATCAGAGATACTGAGATGGTAGGTGAGGTGATTGAAAAAACTATCCCCCGTAAGAGTAACATAATCACTCATCACCTATGTCTCATAATACTGCATGAACTGGTAGTCCATATTGATAGTAGGTTTTTCCATGGAAAAGTATTTGATGAGTGCCTTTATATGGATATGTTTCCCATGATAATCTCCTTTGGTGATCCATACATGTGCTATATTCTCATGAAGAATCCATAATTTGGAACCTCATAGTTGGTTCTCTTCACCATATAAGGATCATGAATTCTCTTTTGATTCCTAGAAATTAGTGGCCATCATCTGACCACATATATCTTCGTCTGATCCAGCTGAACTGTAGTGTATGTTGTGGAAGTGATTAAATCCTTAATCTATATACCAATTATGCTACCAAAGTCTCCAAAGGTGATCTCTTAAGGACTTACACCAGGGAGAAAGGTGACATGTTCCTTTTTTAGCTCTAAAGTTCCTAACCACTCTAAGAGAAGATTCTAGTAGGTCTCCTTGTGTACATATGTGATGGTGTAGAGGTGAATCCAACCCAAAATAATAACAACTCATTTTTTGTGTGAATATATTGTGTATAGGCAGGTCCAAATTCTTGTTGGAGCTCATCATTTTAGCTAAGATATGGACCAACCAAATTTGATGCACAATGGAGGAAATGTAAAGGAATAGTTATAAGTATGGGCATGGAGAATCACCCTAGTATGAACTAGAAGAGGCCACTTACTAGATAGAGTCCAAGGGGGTGAGAGAACTATATGTGTATAGTGGGGGTGTGATCTGTGGGTGGTGGTGTAAGTGTAATGACTAGTCGCATCGCTAGAGGAGGATCATCACTCTATGTCACACATTTCACAATTTTGGTATGGGCCATGTTGTATGGAGGAAACAGAGAGCCATAGGATGTAGAAGTGTCTGTTGGTAGTAGAGGAGGTGATGGGAGATGGGTGTTCATTGATGGAATGAGGAGACGAAGAGAGGCCAACGGTTTTGGGTCATGCCGGAGAGGGGAGGATGAGGGTTTGGGGGGAAAAGAGTATAGTGATCCTATGGTTTACATATTTTAAATCCATCATGATATTTTCTAAGAATGTAAATAATAATAATAAAATAATGCTTGGGTTTTTTATTTTTCTAAGATTAAACCTTTTACATCATGTATTCTGATTAAACAATTTTGTTTTTTAATTTTAAATTGTACATTTTATATTTTATATTTTATATTTTTTTAAGAACAACTCTGAGCCATCTCTATCATTGTTTAAACTTTCTATCTCTATCCCAACCCAGTTAACATATATTGGGTTTCCTCCCAATCAAAGCTTTTTTTATTATCGAGATCTAGACCTGATTCCATTAAAATGAATTTAAATGTAAGGACAGACACCTCACAGAATGTTTCTTGAAAATAGAGGGTAATAAATATAGGATGACATCCCTCGTCAGAGGTTATATGTAATTCTTGTCCTTGTAATCACTATATATATTTTATTTAAGATAATGGTCATTATATCATCCTTATTGGTCATATGATCATCATTCTCATCAATAATAAAGATTTATTTTTAATCCAATGACTCTCCAGTTTTCATATCCATTGTATAAAATCAAAACCAACATTTTTCTTTACTAACTCAAAAAAGTTATCTTCCCTAGTTTACATCAACTAGTGCCTTCCCATTGGGGATAAATGGTCTTCCTATAATTATGGGAATATCTCCTTCCACATTTATATCTATGAATATGAAATCAGTGGTAAATATTAATAAACCATCATTTCCTAAGTCATCCTCGAGTAGTTCTTGACGGCGCTTGACTTAGCGGTGAGAAAGTTAGAGTGTCACCCTTATTGGTTTTAATTATTCAAGTCCCAAATTTTTTAAGACACTCATAGGCACCATATTGATTATTGTGCAGTGATCTCACAAGTATCTTTCAAAATTACATTTATCTATAGTTTGTGGAATTATGAAACTTCCAGGGTATAAAATTTTTGGTGGGAGCTTCCACTGAACTAATGTGGAGAAATATTCATTTAAATAGATGACTCAAAGGTCTTATATTTTATTCTTACTAAATAGAAATTATTTAATAAACAAGGAATAATCAATAATTTTTCTAATCACTTCTATAAATGGGATATTTATGTGTGATTGCTTAAACATCTCTAGAAACTTTTTTCATTATCCCTCTCATTCAGATTGTCTCATCCTCTATAGAAATGGAAGAGGGGGTTTTTATTGTGGCGGTGCCATATAGACGTCATGCATTTTAGGCTTCTCTGGTATGAGATCATTTTTAGTAGATTCCAATTGTACATTTTTATCTGGATTAGCTTTACTTGTGCTATCATCATCATTTTTTGTGATGATTTAGGAATGTTTTCCGGGCTCTTAAAGATTCTTTTCCTTATCTTCACATGGTTGTTGAAAATCTTGTATTATTACACTCTTAATAATTATATAATTCTACCGTTATCTTGGACGAGTCTCGGTATTATTGTAAAGCATACCTGGTAATTGTTATGATATGGTTTTTGATATTTTTCCCTCATGGTGTTAAATGTTTTAGGGGGCTGCCCATTGGTTTTTCATTTCAGTCTCATGGGTAGTCATCCATTGATAAACTTTCTACATGAAGGTGGTGGGTAGGTTTTTAATATTTAATTTTTGATATTGGGCTTGTTGTAGCTATCTTCAAAGATATTTTTGATACTAATCTTATTGATAAGGTCAAAATTGTTGAGATCTATAAGGATAAGGATGTTTTTTATGTTGTTTTTTTGTCAAGGTGATGAAATTTCAGGTAGGTGCCTAGGTGGTTCTTAATTCCATGACAGCGAAAGAACAATCCTTTCTTGATAACAATGTTGGTTTGGTTTTTGTGGATGTTGATCCGGTATTTTCTAACAGTACTGCTAAAACTATGGATAAGGGTGCTGAAATGACTATTTTTATTGATTATAATTAATTTAGTTAAAATCCTGGCTTTTTAGAACTTCCATTTCCACCTGAAAATCATGGTATGAGTGTGGGTCTCTACATATTTCACATGATTGTATCTCCATAATTGGGATAGGAGGGGGAAGTGGGGGAGTTGGCAGATAAATGACTCAAGCTTCTTTGTGAGAGACTCAACATGTAATTTATGTTTGTTATTTTCTTCAATTTGATAGATTCCATGTCTGGGAAGTACAATATCACTTTTACGTGAACTGGAATTATGGGATATCTCATACAATATTACCCTTACAACTTCAGGTGTCCTAGCATGAGTTTTCTTTCTATGGAGTCATCCATAATAGTGCATGAATCCTTTTGGAGTTCTTGGTAAAATGTTTTTAGTTACAGCCTCGCATTATATCTATGATGTGGGAATTTCCAAATTATCTTCTTTAAATGATCTCAATCTTCCCAAGATGACTCTTATACCACCTGGTTTAAATTTTGGATTTCATTCTGGAGTTTCCAAGTTCTTATCGATAGTAAATATTTAACATTGTATTTATATTTTAGGTTATAATAAGTCATGATGGTCTTGGAAGCCTGAAATTTAATAAAATGCTTGTCATTTTTTATAAGTATAAGGGAATGACATGAATTATAAGCGAATAAAATGATAAACTCTGGTTTTGGAATGTGCTACATACATCTAGAAAATTTTAGATATAATCATGGAGATTTTTACTTTGCAATACACTAAATTCCCTCATGTTATAGATCATCTAAATGGTTCTAGGTTTGATCTCAAATGAGTTTTCTTAAATTGGAAGGTTTATAATGCTGGTCTTAGCACCACTATTAGATGGAAAGACATAATCTATGAATGTGCACTCCTATAGCACTTATCTCTCTTCCAGAAGTTCATGTTCTGCATATTGAGGAGTTTTTATGTGTGCTTTCACAATATTTTTC
Source organism: Viscum album (assembly GCA_963277665.1). Lineage (NCBI taxonomy): Eukaryota > Viridiplantae > Streptophyta > Magnoliopsida > Santalales > Viscaceae > Viscum > Viscum album. Next base: position 1,646,481,564 of record OY728120.1, read on the forward strand.
TGCCCATCCATGAAGAAACAACGGCGTGAAAAATATATCTTTTAATTTAAAGATAAAATACATCAAATCATGGTGCATTTAAGATTCTAGAATGAGTCATGGGACACTAGCACATACACTAATATAATGAAAAGTTGACACATGTTCTCATTCATGTGCAAAAAATTGTAAAAATAAAAGGGGAAAAGGTATGCGTGATGTAATACAAGGTTTTCATTATAAGTAATTGTTCCAAAACACAACATTAATCAGAAAAGGATTCATAATTTGACACATTTTCATGAGGGAATTGATTATGTAGAGGAATTTATTAGAATAGAATTTATATTTCTCAAAAAACACTCATAAACTAAGGCATAGCATAGTTGTAGTTTGAGGTCGAACCCACGGGTATAGGTGGAAGTAAAGTGTCTAAGCAGTAAGAACATATTTGTGTAAGTCTCAAAGATCACTCTCTATCAGATTTTATTTTTTCAAAACAACATATCTTCACATTTACTTTAGATTAAAACAGGTTATAAGGATCAATTTTAGGGTTTTTTCAAATGGGGAATCTTACATCTATCTTAGTTAGATCCTATGGCTTAGGCCATAAAGTAATGAAAAGTTCAATAATTGATCTTTTTCTAACCAATTGGACACACCTAAGTTGTTACTATATCTTATTCTATATATATTCAACAAACTAAGTGTGGTAAACATATACTCTAGGTAGAATTTATCACAGGCTATTAGTACTAGCCTAATCAACTCTAACTAGGTCAGGGTTCTTCAATTACCCCTCTGATGTTCTGGTTAGTTTTACGAGAATTATATTAATAAACTTTTTTGTAACACCCTACAAATTTTTGAAATATTTTTTTCAATTCAACAAATATTTTTTATATTTTTCATTTCACATAATGAAGAATATAGTTTTCATATTCACTCACTATGTTTGTCTTACATGAACTACACTCAACACATTGAATATCTTGAGTTACACATAACATTATGTTTGTCTTGTATTAAATAAAACACTAATTCCATTAAATAGATTTCTTATCATGCAAGGTCGAGTACTTACAGAACTGCAATATACAATTAATATGATTATTAATATATTATCATAGCAACCACCTTTCTGTTGGAATGGATGTTATGAATAAGATTAACTAAATTTTAAAAATACGATTTTCACATTCACATAAATTGAATCATATGGTTATTAATTATTATAATTTAATATATAAACTATTTTGAGATAAATAAGAAACTTTCTAAGAAAATATTTTTTTATGTACAAACACAATTTTATACCAATAAATTAGAAAAACCACTATTGATGAATGTTTTTAATAAAATTTTGACATAATATATTAAACCAAATTTTTTACATTATCCAATCAAATTTATAGGGATAAGATAATAATAAATACAATTATATAATTTAAAAAGTGGTATTTTTATAAAATGTAATTAAACAATCTTTTAATGGAGAACTAATTTTAAATCCAATTTTTTGGAAATTTTATAAATTTTATATGTTGAAATAAAATTAATTTTATAAATAGTAATATAATAATTTTATTAGGGTGAATATTTTGTATTTTTCTATGAGGTTTCATTTTGTTGATGAATAATGAAAAACAATAAATTTAAAATCAAAAATACATTTTCATATAATTTATTTACAAGGATAAATTTATATTTTTATTATTTTTTAAGTTTTTTGGGTCATTTATACATCAATTAATTTATTTTATGTCATTGTAATCAATTCACTTTTAAATTGGTTATAAAAACTTACCAAAGTACTAAACCATAAACTTAAGTGCGAACGTGACATAGAAAATTGTCCAAAATACATTTATATAAATATTAACACCCTATAATAAATTGTATCTAATTATTTTTATTTTTTATTTACAATTAATATGAAAAACATGACTGGAATTCCCTTTTCAAAAAAATACTAGAATTCCACTCCTCTACTATAAAAGGGAATTCACCCCTACCACTTATTCACACCTATCAAGACCTTTGAATCAAGAAACTCTTCTCAAATAATCTCCTATCATACCTTCCCTCATCATATATGACACACTTTGGGTAGAAAAGAATCTAAATAATTCTTTGGTGAAAACCAAAAGTAGTTACCCGAAAAAGAGGTAACCTTCTTCAGTTATCACTTTTGTTTTATTTATTTCTCCATGTATTCAATTATACTAATACCATTCTCATATAATATCAAAAATATCCTAAATATACTGATATTTTTTAATTCTATGGGTCCTTACTTCACTTATACACACTTCTATCTAATGGGTAACAAACTTACCATTCTTGTATACGATAAACTACCGCATCACGAAACGATGTTGTTTTTTTTCCTTTACCACCTCATATGGTTGGGTATTATAATGGAAAATATATTTTTTATATGTTATATATTATATTTATGATTTATTTATTATTATTTAATTTTTATATAACACATATCTTCATGCATTCAATTTGTTTAAATACGTGAATTTCGTTTGGGGAAGTGTGGACTAGAGCCACCTAAATGCGATGCGACTCATTCACAATCTACATGGAATGTATTAAGGATGGTTTTACTGAAATTATATGACATATATGAAATAATAATTCTACTTTAATGATATTATTTATATATATAATTCATTATCTTTCTTTCTTCCAATATGATAATAAAACGGAAACAGCATTCATGTGTACGTATGGCTAATTGTCTCCATGAACGGTGTATTCCATTTCATATTACTATATTTTATATATTATTATAAATTAATATATACTAAATATATATGATATTTATATACTGATTTATATTCTATAAATAATTAAATCTTTTTTAATTCATAGGATCGAGAATTAGAATCCTAAACAAATACGAAAAACAAAGAAAATATTTCATGAAACATAATATAAACATGGAGTTGTTAATAAATGGGTAATGTAAAGTAATAACCATATTATATATTTTATGATTTATAACTATATTATTCTATTTTATATTTATAATAAATGTATTTTTACTATATAGGAATTTTGAATGAGTACAAATAGAGTCAAGACTTATGGTAAGGGTTTTCTCATATACCTTTTATTTACCATGAGTCACAAATCATGTTAACCACATATTTATTATATGTGGTGTATTTATGACCTAAGTATGTATCCTATAATTATTGAAATTAAATTTATAGGCATTTAAATATCATTTATAATATAGCTTTCATGCAGATTATATTTCCGAATCACTGAATCGGTATAGTAATTTTGTCTCAATTTTCCTTCTATAAGAAACATGACATGTTATGAACTTATATTCTTTTATGAGGTGTGTATACTGTAATTTTACATGTTATATAATTAACTAAATTATTTTTTTGATAATTTCATCTTAATTTCATTTCATTTTTTAACATGGGGAGTATAATTTAATGTTACCAAGTGGTAAGAGTTTGTTGAAATGATCCCATCGTTTATCTATATTATTTATGATTAGGATTCCATTGATGAAATATTATTATCCATCTCTCAAGAACTCTCAAGAATTTTCTTCTCTGTTAGTTATTCATTATATCATCATGTATTATTAATATTTCTCTACTCTTTAGTACATAATTGGATTAAGAAAGTGTTTTTAAGAAAGTGTAACTTTACCTCCCTCTTTGGTCGAGAATTTTTTTCTTTTGAAACCATTTTTTTCAAAAATGTTTTCAATAATTATTCATAGGATTTCGTGGCATTTTTAAATGAATTTTTTTTTCAAAATATTTTCATTATTTATTTTTAATTTTTCAATGTATTTTCACAGAAAAAGGTTTTCAAAAGGTTTTCTTCATTTTATTATACATTTTCCAGGAAATATATTTTTAAAACATTTTTAAGATTTCATTATATGGTTTCATAGAAAAAGGATTTTACAATTTTTTCAATATTTATTTATAATCTCTCCAATTATTTTCAAATAAAAAATTTATCAATATTTTTCAATCATTATTTTAATTTTTCAAAGATTTTTCAAATAAAAAGGTATTAAAAATGTTTTCAATAACTATTTAAATGTTTCTAAAGTATTTTCAAAGAAAAATGTTTTGAAAATGTTTTCAAGATTATTTTATATGTTATCAAAGAAAAGTTTTTACAAAATCTTTTCAATAATTCTTTATAATTTTTCATGTATATTTTAAAATAAAATGTTTTTCAATATTTTTTATTTTTTAAAAACTATTTCTCAAAAAATAAAAGTTAGTTTCCTTAAAAAAAAATTAAAATATACAGGAAAACTATTTTCCATCTAAGATAGAATCCATTAATGTTACTCATTCATTTCAATGGTAATGATCCAAATGTTCCATTAATATTCTTTATCTAAATTGTTTATGTTTTAATGAAATGGTTTTTATGAAACCTAATTCCCTTTCATGGGATATATGTTTATAAAACCCATTTATCATTCATGGGTTATATATTTATTAAACCCATTTCATTTTCATGGGACATATTCTTATGAAACATGATTCTTTTCACAGGTTATGATTAGATTAAATTATTATGAACCCTATCTTTTTTAGATAGGTTATGATATGATTACATGTTTATGATACCCATTTCAATTCATGGGTAATGATATGATTGTTTATGAACTTATGAAACACGTATTTATGATTCTATTATGATATGGGTGGGTCCTATATCTCCCTCCAATGCATTGGTTAAATATTTATATCTCATTATATAATTATGGGAATTAAGTTTATGGGATTGATCCACTATGGAATATGGGGAAATCTAATCCACTATGGGAAGATGGGGAAATATGATTCATTATGGGAAGATGGGGAAACCCGGTCCACTATGGAAAAATGGGTAAACCCAATACCTTAAAAGGAAAAGACTGTGACTGGGGATGGTGATGTGTCCGTTCTAGTAGGTTTTTCCCCATGAAGTTCCCTTATATGTTCTATTAGTGAGTCTTGACTTATAGGTAATGATATTACATGTTTATGAGTATGAAACAATCCCATATCTTACTCATATGTTATGATTTCATGGCTTATGCTCTTTATTCTATTAAGATTAATTACTTATGAACTACTAATCTTTATTCCATGATTTTTTTCTAGGATGTTTGATATGTAGAATATGGTCTAATAATGTGTTGATCATGTTCTCATACCATTATTTTCATGTTCATTATTACATATCAACCTTGTTTACCCTTAATGAGCATCTGATCTCACCCATTTTTATGTTTCCTTCCAGAGGTTATGAAGATATATTTTATGTATGGTATGTCTAAGAGGGTTTTTAGTATTGAAGAACCATGTTGTACATAATTTATTTCACTCATGTACCACTGCTCATGTTACCACGTATCTAAAGACACTAAATTAATATGATCTTTGGGAATATTTTTATAAAAAAATTTAAGTATTCTTAAAAAATTATTTAATTTCTAGGTATGTTAAGACTGGGTTGTTATATTTGGTATCAGAGTGAAGGTTTATACAACCTTTTGAATCTCAAATAAGGAAAATTTAGTGATATCACTAGGTATATTTATAAGGATATGTCTACTGTTTTCTCTAAGGATAACTATTAGGATTAGAAAATGTTTAGGAAAATGTAATAAATTTCTAATAAAGGAATGAGTGAGTGGTTTCCAAGAACTACATATATTCTTAAATAATACAAGTGGATGTGGTTCTGGAACAGATGTACCTTGGAGTAACTACTCAAACAAGGTTATTCGGTCTTGACCTCAACATATCTAAGTACACGACAATGGGTCTTACTACGCTCCTAGTTTACCACTCCTAGGGGATATGAATTGGGAATTCAAAAATAGATCATGAACCATCATGAAGGTCATAGAAAAATTGGTTATGAATATCATAGGATATTCCTTAAGTGTCATAGATTATGGAAGTTTTCATAATTTAGACATCCTATAGGTAATTGTTTTATTTATTATAGGGTTTTTTATTAGGATAAGTGTTTCTCACCCTATTTTTTCTGGTTTTAGATGACAAATGGAGCAAGAAGAAACTTATTTATCCTTGAATGTTTCATATGTGGAAAGTATGGACTTGATGAAAATATATTTATTGATTAAAAATCTCATGAATGGAATCAAGAAGATCCATGAGTTTTTGTTTTACTGCTAAAGATAAAGAGAACATTGAGGACATGTGAAAGGTATGTGATTTTCATCCAATATTATTTAAATAAACATAAGAATAATGGATAGATTGGGGATTAGGGACCTTAAGATATGAATCCAATTTAATATTCTATGAAATAGGTATTAAGTAATAATATGATGAATCCTGTGTAATGGTTTTAGAATAAATTTGGATTATTAAAGTGTATATGTTTTGGAATTCTAAAATTATGTTATAAGAATCATGAAATATATATATAATTATTTTTTGTATAATTATTTAATAAAGGATTTAAAAGGATATGTTGAATGATGATGAAGACATATAAAAATGATTTAATTCAAATGTTATATTCTGATTAATGTAGGGTAACCCTTAATGTGTTCAAAATGTAGAGAAATTTGTGTTTAGCTTGGATAAATAGATGATTGATTTAGATAAATTAAATTGGATATCATCAATGACCTTAGAATAAATTAAGTATTTATTGAAAAAATATTCTATTTTATCATGGATGAAAATTAAAACTTCATGGATTTACAGAATATATAGAGTAATTTTTTTAATAAGGAATAATGCATGTTTTCTAAAACTATTTTTGGTAATTAAGGTAATTACCATGTTTTAATAGAATATATGATGATGGTATTCACATGTTTGGAATGTGAAAACCAAGAGATATTTTTAATATGTGTGGGATCAATGTTTAGCTAATTTCGTGAACTTATTTTCTAATTTTTTTTATTTTCATCTTTCATAATGTTTATAAGGATAACCATTTGTATAATGTTTATGTTAAACTTCTTATGAAGTTTTTGATATTAAAGTATTATCTCATCACATAATGATTAATGAATATTGGATATCATGTTCTGACAACATTGTGTTGATGATAATTGATAAATTATGGGATGTCATATCATGAATCTCATGGTCTATTAGTGCTTCAGGAAAGAAAAATTCAACTTCATTTTGGAGAAATAGGTGAAGTGGATCAAGGAAAAAAAAGGTTGAGTTTGTATTGAAATCATTAAAGTATATCATTTCATGAAAATTCTTAAACTTTAGGAAAGTGATCTAGAGATAAAATGTTTTCCTAGTACCTTCATTTTTTTGAAACGATGGCCTTTTAAATCATCACAAATTTATGATTTGGGGGATTAAAATTTACAATTACTATTCACTTGTTTGTGATTGATGACATCAATCACTCACTGTAAATCTTTATTTTTTCATCTATGTCTATATTTTCATATTCCACTAATGTTATCCTATGTAGAAACATAGTTATGAGTTACTTTGGGTAACCATCATGTTTCCAGCATTCCCTTTTTAAAGGAATCCTTTGTATTCATTTTTATGTTGTCAGTTTCAATGAAAGAATCTTTCAAGTATTAAATAGTCAATAAAAAATGAATTTCAAAAGAAAATTTAATTTTAAGTGGGGTGGAATGTTAACAAACTAAGATTTTGTTATTTTATTCTAATTAATTTAATATTTTATATATTTTCCATTTCACCTAACACTGAATATAATTTTTTTATATTAAACAACAATGTTTGTATTTTGTTCACTAAATTAAATTCTTATATTCTATTGAATTAGACACAACACTATTTTTTTTTATATTACACATAATACTGAGTCCCTTCAATAGCTTGTGTTGCAAGCAACGCCATGTTTTTAATGAACTACAACATTCAATTTATATGATTATTAATATATTATTATAGGTACCACCTAATTATTGGAATGAAAGTGAAGAATAAGATTAAATAAATTGTGAAGTTATGATTTAAACATGTATATAAAAATAATCTTTAGTTATGAAATATTAGAAGTGAATTTAATAAATTTTTGACAATAAAGAAATTACCTTTCCAAGAAAACTATTTTTCTATGTATAAACACCATTTTATCTGAACAAATTTAAAAAACACAAATGATGAACGTTTTTAATAAAATTTATTTGTTATAAATTAAATAATTTTTTTGACACATATCAAAAACACTTGATTGGAATTAGATAAGAATAAGTCAAATTATATGAATAAAATGAGGTATTTTTCTAAAAGGTAATTTTACCACCCATTAATACTTAACCTATTAAAAATAAAAAAAATTAATCTTTTAAAAATTTTATATGTAAAAATAAACTTCATTTTTTAAATAAGTACAAAAAAATTATCTTAGGGTTATTTTTATAGGTTTCATTTATTGATTAATAGTGAAAATACTAAATTTTAATTCAAAACTTCTTTTTGTATCATTTATTTAAAAGAATAAATTATGTATTTGATTAGTTTTAAAGTTCAATTAGATCAATTATACAGAAATTAATCCAATTTAGGTTACTGGAATCCATTTCACTTTGAAATTGGGTATAAAAGCTTACCAATCTTTTGAACATATTACTTTACAGACTTACATTTTTGTCCCTTATGTGGGATTAAATTTAAATTAATTTCATACACATCGGTTATTGGAATTTCGAAAATTGGATTACATATTTTTAATAATAATAAATTATAATTTATAATGAGTTCATTTTTTTCAGATAATAATATTAGTGAAGTATTTAAAATTACTTGCAGTGATTAAGGTTAAATTAAACTTAACAAGGGAGTAAACATTAAAATTAACGGAAAAAGGACCTAGAAACACATAAAACCTCCATTGTATAGACATATTTCTACCCAATAATCCATTAGATCTACTTTTTTTCATTAATGGAGCCACGTGACATAGGAAAAACATGGGTGTAATTCCCTTTTCAAAAATCTACAACAATGGCACTCCTCCTCTATTATAAAAAGGAACTCACCCCTCACACTTAATAAAAAATATCAAGCACTTTGGATCACCAATCCCCTACTCAAACTATCCTAAAAAATATCTCCCCTAATCTTACAAAAATCACTTTCTCAATATTGGTATCACATGGTGTCCTTCGGTGAAAACAAAAAGGAGTTACCTAAAAAAGAGGTAACCTTATTCAACGATCACTTCAATTTTATATATTTATCCAATCCTAAAATTATACTTATAACATGATCATATAAAAAAATCATTATCCTCAATATTCTGATATTTTTTTCTATTTATTGTTCTTTCACTTATACACACTTCCACCTAATGTGTAACGAATTTACCATTCTTGTGTACGGTGAACTACCAGCTCATGAAACGATGTTGTTCATTTTTCCCTTACCACCTATCATGGTTGGTAATTTTGATGTAAAATATATTTTTATATGTTATATATTATTTATATGATTTATTTATACTTTTTTAATTATTAAATAACACATAAATTTATTCTCTCCATTTTTTGTAAATACGATAATTTTGTTTGGGTAAGTATGGACTTCCAACTCCTCAAAATGATGTTATTCATTCACACTCTACATGGAATATATTAAGGATGGGTTTAGTGAAATTATATGATATATATGAAATATTAATTCTAATATGATTTTATTATATATATACATATATTCCATTTTCTTTATTTCTTTCAATATAACAAAAAAATAGAAACAATGCTTATGCGAACGTACGACATATCCTCTCCCTGAATGGTATATTCCATATCATATTTATATATTTTATATATTATTATAAATAAATATATAATTAATATATTTTATATTTATATCATTATTCACATTTTTGAAGTAAGTAAATCATGATCTTAGTAAGAGGATCTGTAATAAGAGGCTAAAACATATACATAAAACAAAACAGATATTACAAGAAACATAATATTAACATGGAGTTGTTAATAAAATTCTAATTTAAAGTTATAAAAATAATATATGGTCTGATATATAAGACTATATTTTTTGAAATATTTCTATTAAACTTATATTTTTTATAAAAAAGTTTTGATTGGGTACAAAGAGATTCAATACTTAAGGTAAGGGTTTTGTTATCTCGATTTTATTTTCCATAAACCACAAGCCATGTTCACCGCCTATTTATTATAAGTGGTGTATTTACTACCCATTTATGTATTATATTATTACTATAATTACATTTATGGTCATTGATATATCCTTTTTATTATATTTCTTTCATTGGGTTTGTATTTCAAAAGTTACCAAATTGGTAAAGTTAGTTTGTATCAATTTACCTTCTCCAAGGCACATGTCATGTTATGCACCTACATTATTTTACGAGGTGTATATACTTCCATTTGAAATGTTATATAATTAACCTCCTTATTTTTATGATTTTATAAGCTTCATGAATTTTAATTTTCTTACGTGGGGAGTATTATTCAAAGATTCCATGTGGTAAGAGTTTATTGAAACGATCTCATCATTTATTGAGATTATTTATGATTATGCTTACTTTGATGAAATTTTATGATCCATGTCTAAAGAACTCTCATGAGTTTTCTTGTACTCTTTTTATTAATTATATATTCATGTTTTGGTACCATTTTCCACTCTTTTTTATATAATATGTTTAACAAAGTGTTCTAAAAAAAGTTTGACTTTACCTTTCTCATTAGTTGGAAATTTGTGTTCTTAAAAAACAATGTTTTCTAAACAAAATCAGAAATTATTCATGATTTTTATTTTTATTTTTCAAATAAATCTTTTTTAAAAATATTTTCAAAAATTATTTATACTTTTATAAATAATTTTCAAAGAAAAATGTTTTCAAAGTGTTTTCAAGATTCTTTTATATGTTTCAATGAAAAATGTTTTCAAAACATTTTCAATATTTATTTATATGTTTTCAAAGAAAACGGTTCTAGAAATATCCTTAGTATTTATTTATAATTTTCCAAAGTATTTTTATATAAAAAGTTTCTTGAAAAGTCTTAAATAATTATTTATATGTTCTTAAAGTATTTTAAAAGAAAACGTTTATCAAATTTTTTTCAAGATTTCTTTATATGATTTCAAATTATTTTCAATGAATTTTTTTTCATAACATTTTCAAGATTATTTTATAATTTTTAAAGGATAAAGTTTTTCAAAAAAAATTAAAGATTTACTTATTTGTATTCATGATTATTTTAAAATAAATTGTTTTTTAAAAGGTTTTATGTTTTAAAATTATTTCTTAAATAAGAAAGGATATTTTCCTCGAGAAATTATTTTAAAATATATGTCACAATTATTTTCCATCTGAGATGGCATCCATTGGTGTTTATCATGTCTTTCTAGGGAAATTATCCAAATCTTATACTCTTATTCTTTCTCTAAATGGTTTATTTTTTGATGGATTTATGTTTATGAAACCCATTTCTCTTTTGTGGTTTATATGTTTATTAAACCCATTTATCTTTCATAGGTTATATGTTTTTAAAACCCATTTCACTTTAATGGGTTATATTCATATGAAACACACTTCTTTCCATTGGTTATTATTTGGTTAAATGATTATGAAACCTATATATTTTCTAAATGATATGATATGAATACATGTTTTTGATACCCATTTCATTTCAAGGGTAATGATATGATTGTTTATAATCTTGTGTCACATGTATGTAGGATTTAATTATGAGGTGGTTCGGACCTATATCTCTCTCTAATGTAGTGGTTAAATATTTATATCTCATGAGAGAATTATGGGAATTATTGTATTGGTCTTGACCCTCTATGGAAGACAGGGGAACCTAATCCACAATGGGAAGATGGTGAAACTTGATTCACTATGGTAATATAGGGATACTCGATAAACTATGGGAATATGGGGAAACCTAATCCCATAAAAGGAAAGGACTATGAATGGGGATGGTTGTCTGTCCCGCCCAATACGTGTGGTCCCCATGAAGTTACATGATATGATCTATCAATGCATCTTGACTTATTGGGAATGATTTTACATGTTTATGTTTATTACACAAGTCCATGTCTTACTCTTATGTTATGATTCCATGGATTATGTTTTTTATTTAATTAAGATTCATTCCCTTTCAACTACTAATATTTATGACATGATTCATGTTTATTATCTTTGATATGTAGGATATGATCTTTTATTGTTATGATCACTTTATCATACCTTTATTCCCATATTTATACTTATAGATATCCCCTGTTTACCCTTACTGAGCATCTGAGTTCACCCATTTTTTAGGTTTCCTTCCCCAGGGTATGAACATATATTTTTTGTTTGGTATGTCTAAGAGGAGTGATAGTCTTGGATAACCTAGTGGGAGATAATGTATCCCAATCATGTACCCATGTTTACATTTCCATGTTTCAAAATTCACTGGACTAATACAGTATTTGGGAATATTTTTATGTATTGTATTAAGTATTTATAAAAAAATGTTTTAATTTCAATGTACATAAAGATTGGGTTCTTATATTTTAAAATTAATTAAAAGACCTAGGGTCCCCACATATTGATTTAGAGATTCATTACAATAAAACAAACCATACTCTCAACCTATACCACTAAGATCATTATACACACATGACAATATTGATTGAAATTAGTAAAACAAATAAAATACTTGAAATAAAAAATTCAAAGTAATGTAATACAGAATTTAAATCATGTAAAATAAAATAAAAATGAACTTTAATGAAGAAACTCTGAAGAACTTAGTGAAAGATGTCATTTAATAGAAATTGGTATTGAAATTGAAACGTCGGAATAGAAATACACAAAGAAAGATTCTTGGAATCGAAAGTGGAAAAATCATAATGAATAAAACAATAAAAGAAGGAAATAGATACAAACTCAGAGAAAAAATGGAATGAAATGAAGAAGAATGGAGAAAAAATGTTTAGTCATATGAAGAACCTTTTTACATTTTAGGTTCTATATATATATAATTCAAATGTTCTACATCATGTAAATGGTTCATGTTGTATATGTTCTTTAAGTGGCTCCTATATCAAGTATTTCATAGAATGTAATTATCTTTAATGTCGTATACTTCAGATCCACAATAATCTCCAACTATCTAGGATCTACAGATTTCATAGCTTTTATCTTCAATGGAAGTTAGGTTTTGTACTTTCCATATCATGTACTCAGCTTAAATCATATATATAATTAGATTTGAAATTCAAGTCTTTCAAGATGTGTAATATAGAGTCACATCATGTACTTGGATCACAATAAGTATTATGAATTCCTCCCCCCCCCCCCTTATGATTTAGCTGGAAGGTGCATTTCTCAAGGAGTACACATCATGTACTTAGGATTTATGAATTGTGATGTTGATTTGTTCCATTTTACATCAGGTCCTTCTTTGATTCATGAATTCCTAATTTCCAGGAAAACACATCAAAACCCAATGTATTGTTCAATACTGAATGATTAAACATTATATAATTTTATCTAATAGATGTATATGAAATCGTCTTATCAATTTAGAATGGGATTAAACATTATTTTAATACACCATACATACCTCAATAAAATAGATTTTTAGAAATAAATAATTGTTCCATTTTAGAGATAAAAATAAAAATGGTTATTGATATTATAGTCATAAAATATTTCCCAAAGGAAGAAATATTTTTTTTATAAAACTTATGTTTACTATGTTAAAAATCCAATAAAAAATAATCTGAGTTGTGGTTAAATAATAAACTATCTATAAATGTTTTTAAATTATATGTGGGATCTTGATTGAATAAATTCAAAAAAATGGGTAAATTTGATGACAGAGAAGATAATGGAAAAATTAGGAGTTATTTGAAAAATAAAATTGACTATAAGTGATAGAATGAAAATATTCAAAATATTTTGGACTGTTATAATTAAAAATACATTGAATAATCCATAGAAAGTATTTGTTATTGTGAAGATAGTGTTGATATAGAATATGATGAATTGTAAAGTTTTACTAATAAAGATAAAAATAAATATGATAATGAGAAATCCATTAGTGATTATTATTTTGAGTACACTAGTGTTGACTTGAAATAAAATACAACAGGTATAAAATTAATGTTTAACAAATTTAAAATGAAAATTGAGCCATAGAATATTATTAGAGATTGAGAGGATCTAGTTAAACTATGGAGACTAAAATAATTTTATTTAACAAATTTGATTTCAAAAATTGACCAATAGTCCATTTATGAGCCTATTAATCATTAAAAGTGATTAAATTATATGAAATAATAGTTAAATAAAATTTAAATGAATCTTATTAAGATCATTACCTTATGCCAAAATTGCTTAAATTTGATTATAACCAATTGAGTATTTGAAAACAAAATTAGGGATAGTGAAAATGTTTTGAAAAATAAAGAATTTTTGGTTTAAAAGAGGTATTCTCATGTTGAATGAATCAATTTTAAAAAATCTATTTCCCCAATGTCAATGTTGGATGTTAAAAGAGTTTTCCAATACATTACTTCCTAAAAAATACAAATTATATCAATTGAATGTTAAATTTTATTCTTATAAAGTGATATTTAAATAGTATTTTATATTTAATAATTCAAGGGTTGTATCTTTATAAAATATGTTTTAAATGTTTAAAAAAATTGATAAATCTACATTTTGGATTAAATAAATCCCCAAGATCCTTTTACTCTCAGATCTAAATCTCATGAATTTTAAATTTATAATAATTGAAAAAAATAATTTTCTTAAAGGAGAAGAGTAAATTTACATCAATAATTATTATTTATGTTGATTATGAATATTTTTTTGGTTAAGTGAAGTGTATTATCAAATAAAAAATTGAATAAATACAAAAAAAATTATAACATTCTATGTTTGGTGACATATAAGATTTTAATTATAATTCTTGTCATATAAGATAAGAACAACATTTTCAATCTAATGATAAATATTCCCAATGATTAAATGATGATTTTTTGAAAATAATTGTCTATAAAAGTATCTAGACTTATCACAATCATTATGAAATAGAGTAAAGATGAATCTTTCCCATGTGTAAATCTAAAAGAATTCATGTAGCAGATTGAAATTCTTTTATATGAAAAAATATATAGACCCTATACTTTTTTCATTAACTCCATATTAAATTTAAAATCAATCCTAATGTGTTATACATTAATTATTATAATATATTTATTAGGTATATCATGTAAAAACATGATTATAGGTGGTTTTATGGAAGATAAAATGATAATGATCTATTGGGATTTAATGAGTTCGAATATGAAGGTATTATTTTTCCTATAAAGTCAAATTCATGTCAAAAAACATTATTTGATATAAAATTTATCATATGAAATTTAAATAAAAAAAATTATAGTAATTTTATAGTAATAGTGGTATAATTGTCATGGTCAGTCCCCCAGGGCCTGTGTCGTGACTACCCCAAGTCTGTCTTCCATTGGCTAGGGGTTGGAAACTAGCACTGAAGGCGTATTCCCTAAAACTAAGAAGGCATTTACTTTATAACCTATAACACACACAACCAATCACACAGTAAGATACGAACTCAAGTAAACTGAATAGTTAATAGAGTGAGTACAGTAAGTAAAAGGGTCTAGAATACAAGACCAACTAGAAAGTACAAGGAAAACTAGAAAGTACAAGATGACTGATAGGTGAAAAAAAGCTCATGGATCTTCCACCACGAATCCTACTTGAAGTGTAGGTACAGCTCATGAACAGTTGTCTCTACGGTTCACCTCGCCTAACGTCCACCTCCGAGCCACCTCCAGTCTTGGTACACTCATCCTTAGTCATCGTTGTCTGTCGTCTACACCAAACATAAAAAATTTCAGGCATAACCCACGTAGGGGTGAGTATAACGATACTCAGTAGGGACCCCGATACCCTCTAGGTCTCAAAAATTCTACCATGGATAAACCCCACAGCATGAAATCAACTAACAATCCTACTTAGGTATATGCCTATACATATACCCAAGTTATCAAGTATGCCCATATCAATCATGAGGAAAACACAGAGTCCAACTCAAAGCCCAAATATCAACTATTCCATAATGGAAGGAATACCACGAAGGCAAATACCACACAAGTATGCCACATAGAAGAATTCCACCAAGGTATTACCACGAAGGAAAAAAAATACCACAAGGTACAGACTCAGCTCACACCAGGTATAACTTAGGTATAATTGTATAGATGATTAGATGTAACTACTAAATCATTTTACGCTTTTAAGAGGAAGAACCATGAAGGATATATAATCATCATCAGTCCCACATAGGATCTCTAGGTGCTGACCCACACATGATAACTCGTTGCTGACCCACAAAGGATCACTCGGGGCTGACCCACAAAGGATCACTCGGTGATGACCCACACAGGATCTCCAGCTGCTGACCCACACAGTATCGCTAGGTGCTAAGCCACATAGGATTGCTTGGGTAGTCCCACATGGAGTCCTAGATCGATTCCAGGTGGGACCCTCAATCCCAAACCCATAATAGTTCTCTTCCTCAAGTCACATCCAGCTACTGGATTCCCATGCTAAGCTTGATCTTCTCTAGGAGGGTCCACTCCTCAAGACACTGGTAGATACTCCATAATCCATGAATTCCCATGAAGAATTATCCCATAAGACTTCCACGTCATAGGGGTCTCAACGTAGCAGACGGTGCGTCAATCAGACGCCCGGTCTGTGAGTTATTAACCTTTTTGTCCCGAGGGCCCAGTTGTATTTGTGGTCGATCCAACCCGACCATACTCCAACATTCTCCAAATCTCAAGTGGAGTATACTCAAAGAGACCATCTCACTCAAAGGTTTCTAGCGCCACTAACGGTTCATTAAACAGATGTCTGGTGAAAAATTTATGGCCAAAAGAGTGTAAATGGGTTGAAGTGGGTCCTGGTCCAGTCTGACCTGGCCCGACCCACGCTGGGTCCAGCCTGGCCCACATGAGGCGTCCTGTCCCGCGCTGGGCGGTCCGTCTTGGGCGATATGTCACGACCCGCCCTCGGGGTCCGTGCCGTGACTACCCCAAGCCCGCCTTCCATAGGCCAGGGGCTGGCGACTAGCACCAAGGCGTAATTCCCGGTAAAAGGGAAGGCATTGCCTTTGAAAAGTAAACACACACCACAGAGTAAACAAGCGGAAAGTAAACACTAAGCAAACAGAGTACGACTGAAAGTGCGGAAAAGTAAATGGGCCAGAATACAAACCCAAACTGAAAGTAAAGTACAACTCAAAAAGGGAAAAACAGCAACTGAAAAGTAAAGCCGCTACTCCGAGCTGTCCACTGGAAATCCCACCTGAAGGGTGGGTACAGATAGCTCCTCTGCTCCACGGGTCCCGCCGTCCGCTCCGTGCACGTTCCGCCCAGTGGTCCACCTCCGGGTACCGTCCCGCTCTACAAGCCTCAGCTAAGTCAACGCTGTCCGTCGTCTGCAACCAACACAACGTAGTGCGGGCGAAGCCCGTGCAGGGGTGAGTATAAGCTACTCAGTAGGGACCCCGAGACCCCTGAAGGTCTCTCAAATCCACAAAGGATAAACCACAAAGAAAAGTACAATCACGAAGTAACAACCGACACTGCTTAGGTATATGCCCATACATATACCTAAGTCATCAATTCAGATACGCTCCAACCTCCGAGCCCAAGTACAACTCAGTCCACACAGGAAAGTATACGTATTCCACATAGGAAAGCAGAACATAATCCACACAGGATTGCACAACAAAATCCACACAGGAAAACAACAGGATTCATCTCACACAGGTATACTTCTTCAGGGACGATAAAGATGATCACTGATCCATCTAAGTCGTCGGACCCACGAAGGATCGATAGGTAACTAACCCCCGCAGAAGACCCACACAGGATCGGGCTCACACAGAACCTGTAGGCGCTGGCTCACACAGAACCGCTGAGCGCAAGGACCCACACAGGATCAGGCTCACACAGAACCTGTAGCACTGATCCACGTAGGATCGCTGAGTGCTGTAGTCGTCGTCGTCGAATCCACACAGGATCTCTGTACTGTCGTCGTCAAATCCACACAGGATCTCTGTACTGTCGTCGTCAAATCCACACAGGATCTCTGTACTGTCGTCGTCAAATCCACACAGGATCTCTGTACTGTCGTCGTCAAAGTCACAGTAGCAGTCGTAGCAGTAGAACAGTCGCAGCCAGCACTAGGGTTCCCGCACACAGCAAGCTCGTACGGAGGGTCCGCTCCACGAGCCGAGAGGCTGATACATCAACTGTCACGAAGACCGAAGTTGATGTATCCAAAAGTTCCGTATCGTCAACAGGAACTCAACGCAACAGACGCCGCGTCGATCGGACGCCCGGTCTGAGAGTTATTGGCATTTTCGTCTCCGGGGCCCGGTTGGTTTTTAAGGCAAAACCAATCCGACCGTACTCCACCTGCGTCCAAACCTCGGTCGGAGTATGCCAAAAGATCCGTCTCACTAAGAGGAACACTACGCGACTGACGGCACGTCAATCGGACGTCCGTAGCTCAAGATATGAGCGTTTCCGCTCCGAAGGCCCGGTTGGTTTCGTGAACGAACCAACCCGGCCGAACTCAAAGTAAACCGAAACCTTGAGTGCGATATACCGAAACGACCGTCTCGATCCAAGGATCGCGTTGCCGCAGATGGTTCGTCATTCGGAGGTCCGAGGCTCAAGTTATGAGCCAAAAATTGAAACTGGTCCGAAACGGGGGGTCCGGGTCCGGGCCGACCCGGCCCGACCCCCCCCCCCCCCCTCTGGACGGCGCGGCGGACGGCGGCGGCGGCTGGCCGCGTGGCGGCGGCGGCGGGCCGCGTGGCGGCGGCGGCGGCTGGCCGCGGGGCGGCGGCGGCGGGCCGCGAGGCGGCGGCGGCGGCTGGCCGCGTGGCGGCGGCGGCGGGCCGCGCTGGCGGCGGCGGCGGGCCGCGCTGGCGGCGGCGGGCGCCGCACGGGGTGGTCACGCGGGGGGCTTGATTGCCCCCGCGTTTTTCTTCAAGCGGCACGGCTCAAGGCCGTGCCTTTGCCAAAAAAACGGCCCCCGTAAATGGGGGCCGGCTTGATAAACCGGGGGGCTGTTGCCCCCCCCTCTTAATTGAACCGCCCCCCCTCATTGAGAGGGGGGTTTTTTGAACCGGTCGGGGGTTTTATTCCCCCGGTTTTTAAGATATCCGGCCGGCCAGCTGGCCGGCTGGTTTTTACCAACGGGACCGGAATTTCCGGTCCCGCCCTCGACTTCCGACGCCGGCGGCCCGGCCGCCGGTCTCCTCTTCCGCCGCGGCCCGGAACCGGCCGCGGTCTCCTCGTCCCGCCGCGGCCCGGAACCGGCCGCGGCGTTCGTCGTCCGGCGCGGTGCGACGGCACCGCGCCCCTTTCGCCGTGCCATGAATCCTCCCAACGCGGCGCGACGGCGTCGCGTTCTTGAAGTCTCTCCTCGGCGAAGCGCGACGGTGTTGCGGAAAAATTATAAGCATGTTCATCCGCGTGGTGCGACGGCACCACGCCTCTTGCTTCCACCCGCATGAATAAAACGAGAACTAAGGAGGGGGGGTTCGGCCGTGTTCATGCGGTCCGACCCCCCTCACGTTAATTAATAACATAACTAAAGAATATCCAAAAGTCTCACATTTAGTCATGCTAAAAATCCATGATTCAAGAATGGAATAAAAATAATCAATAAATAACATCCCCTACCTCTGGTTTCAAGAACGATGATCGTCAACGACCCGCGGAAGACGCGTCGCGGTGGTCGGCGTCACGGAAGAAGGACGTCGATGTCGTGAAGCGAGGATTCGAAGTTCTTTGACGACGATTTCGTCGTGGGAAATCGTCGCGGAAGAGATGACGCGGAAGAAGACGTCGTCGGTGTCGCGGGTATGGCGTCGCGAAAGACGATTCCCGAGAACGTGGCGTTCTTCGTCGATGTTCGAAGGTTCTTCGCGTTCTTCGTCAAAGCTTGAAGAAGAAGAAGATGAAGGCTCCAAATTCTCTCAAGGTGGCTAGAGAATTCTAACCCAAATAAAATAAGCTAAAGACTTATTTTATTCACACAATTATCAATTTGAATTTCAAAGGTTTGAAATTCAAACAATTCAAACAATTCAACTCCATTAATTAACAAAGTTGTCATGTTATTAAAAGAGGAGTTTAAGGGGGAAGTTGAGAGGTTATTAAAAGATTTAGGGGTTCGTGTGGGCCCCACCACACTTAATCCTCCCAAGGGAGGTTAAGTGGGTGTGGGTCCCACTTCCAACCCCCTTAGGTAGGTTTTTTAATAAGTTTAAATAAAATTTGTTTTACACAATTTTATTTAACTTAACTGAAAAACCCCAAAACGTAACATTCAACCCGCAACAAACGCAACTCCCGAAAAGGTCTCATTAAGCGAATATCGGCGCTGCGAGTTCATCGGTGCCCTCGGATTTCAATTCCGAGCACCGGATCAAAAGTTAGGAATTCCCGCTCGTTCGTTCACTGAACGTACCCGAGCCAAACTTCGGAAATTAATTCCGGGCACTCCGGGCCTCGGAATCAGGTGCCGTCTGAAACCGCGCTCTTGTAAAATTCTAAAGAAAATTAAGAAAAAATTTTCCTTGAATTTTACGGGTCTTTACATTACTCCCACCTCAGGGCTTTACGTCCCCGTAAAGCTACATCAAAAACTAGGGAAACCAAAAGAGAGTACTGAGCACGCATCTGAGCCTCCCGCTCCCATGTTCTCTCCTGGAGATTCCCGTGCCGCCATCTGTTGCGCACAAGAGGAATCGATCGCCCATGTAGGACCCGCTCCTGGAGGACATGGACCTCCTCTGATGTGGCCCGGACCATCTCCGGTCCCACCAGAGCTGCAAGATTTCTCTTTTGCCGAAAAGAGAAATCTGGTCTCATCCCCTGGATGAACCACATTCTTTTCCTAAAACAGTCAATCCTAACATGGATGATACTAATCCATACTAAGGATGACGTCGTAAGGCCTCGACGCTACTACTAAGAGATTCAACCGTTACTCTCGCCTCCAAGGTTTGAGTCACACTGTCGGCATCAGTGTGTGGTAACTGGGCCACCTCCAGTAGATGTCTCACAAGTGAGGGTCAAGTCAACAGCCAAAACTGGAACCTCTTAGTAACATTACGATAGAGGACAGGAACGAAAACATCACAAGGTATGCGTCTTTTATTATTGCAGCTCGTAATACAAGACGCTACACAAAAGCAACAAGGAACCAGAAGTACAAAGGATGTAACCACTAGTTCTGCTCCTGTCCATCGGCTCCCAGGGCTCCATGATCGAAGGCCTCGGCTGCCTGAAGCTGAGCTCTCCCCTGTGGTCGGGGTGGACCTCCTGGTGGTGGTGGTGGTAGAGCCTCAAAGCGTCGGCCACCACCAGCTGCTCGTCCAGCTCCTCTGCCTCGTCCGCCTCCTCCCTGCGGATCGCCACGGTCGAACCTCTGCCTCTGCCTAGGTGGTTCCTCAACCGTCTGCTGTTCCTCCGCATGACGGGTCGGGCAGTCACGAGCCATGTGGCCTCGGCCGCCGCATGCATAGCACTGTCTTCCACTCGAAAGACTGGCTCCGCGTTGTGTGCCCTGCACTGCTGAGCCAGTGCCCTGAGGTCTGGTCTGTCTGAACCCCTGAGTCATTCGTCGACTGCCAGCTGCAGATGACTCTGCCATGTGCCGCCCTGCGGTGGGTCTCTGTGTTGGTGTAGACTCAGCAAGGAAGCTCTCGATCAGAAGAGCCCGCTCCAGTACTCCTGTCTGAGTCGGTATGCTGAGGGAGATCAGCGATGCCCTGATCTCGTGTCTCAAACCCTGCTCGAAGGTCCGGGCCCGGAAGAATGGGTCCCGTACCATGTCGGTCGAGTAGCGCGAGAGATCGGTAAATCTCGCCGAGTACTGAGCGACCGTCATGCTGCCCTGCCGCAGCTGTAGAAGCTCCTGGATGCGCACCGCTCGGAGGGTGGCCGGGACGAACTCAGAGCGGAAGAGGCTCTCGAAGTCCGTCCAGAGCAAGGATGCCTCATCGTGAACTTGGAGCATCAAGCTCCACCATCGTCCTGCTGCTGTGTGTAGTAGGCTCGCAGCGAGGATCACCATGAGGTCTGCTGGTGTCCTCACTAGCCTAAACACTCGAACCACTGCCTCCAGCCAGTCCTCTGCTGCCTGGGGATCCGTCTCCCCGCGAAACCTGGGCGGTCGCTGGAGCTGAAACTCATGCAGTGCGCTGAGGCGACGTGCATCGTCAGCGGCTGCTGCTGGAAGCATCGGGGGATCGGCGGGTAAAGCTACTGCCGGTGCCACTGCTGACAAAGGGCCCTGCACCGAAGCCTCGTCGCTCGGTGGGCTGTCGTCTCGCTCGACTCTCGGAACCCTAGCTGGCTGCCGTCGTGGGGCCATCCTGAAAAGGAAACAGGTGCGCCACGGTTAGAACAGTATACCTGGTGAGCTGATACAAGTAATCACAAGGAAAACTTGAGACTTTCATAAAGCAGATCAGTATACCCAGTGAGCTGACACAAGTAATCACAAAGAAAACTTGAAACACACACGAAATCAATGTTTTCGTGCATTAAGTCGGAAATCAGAAGTCAAGGTCCTGGTGTACGGATACGTCGGCCGCCGCACCAACACTGGACTCCCTGGACTGATAACCACACTCAATACGCTAAACATTATTGCTTCACATAGAAAAGATCAGAGTTCGTGGTAGAACCGAACTCCTCTGATACCAATTTGTCACGACCCGCCCTCGGGGTCCGTGCCGTGACTACCCCAAGCCCGCCTTCCATAGGCCAGGGGCTGGCGACTAGCACCAAGGCGTAATTCCCGGTAAAAGGGAAGGCATTGCCTTTGAAAAGTAAACACACACCACAGAGTAAACAAGCGGAAAGTAAACACTAAGCAAACAGAGTACGACTGAAAGTGCGGAAAAGTAAATGGGCCAGAATACAAACCCAAACTGAAAGTAAAGTACAACTCAAAAAGGGAAAAACAGCAACTGAAAAGTAAAGCCGCTACTCCGAGCTGTCCACTGGAAATCCCACCTGAAGGGTGGGTACAGATAGCTCCTCTGCTCCACGGGTCCCGCCGTCCGCTCCGTGCACGTTCCGCCCAGTGGTCCACCTCCGGGTACCGTCCCGCTCTACAAGCCTCAGCTAAGTCAACGCTGTCCGTCGTCTGCAACCAACACAACGTAGTGCGGGCGAAGCCCGTGCAGGGGTGAGTATAAGCTACTCAGTAGGGACCCCGAGACCCCTGAAGGTCTCTCAAATCCACAAAGGATAAACCACAAAGAAAAGTACAATCACGAAGTAACAACCGACACTGCTTAGGTATATGCCCATACATATACCTAAGTCATCAATTCAGATACGCTCCAACCTCCGAGCCCAAGTACAACTCAGTCCACACAGGAAAGTATATGTATTCCACATAGGAAAGCAGAACATAATCCACACAGGATAGCACAACAAAATCCACATAGGAAAACAACAGGATTCAGCTCACACAGGTATACTTCTTCAAGGACGATAAAGATGATCACTGATCCATCTAAGTCGTCGGACCCACGAAGGATCGATAGGTAACTAACCCCCGCAGAAGACCCACACAGGATCGGGCTCACACAGAACCTGTAGGCGCTGGCTCACACAGAACCGCTGAGCGCAAGGACCCACACAGGATCGGGCTCACACAGAACCTGTAGCACTAATCCACGTAGGATCGCTGAGTGCTGTAGTCGTCGTCGTCGAATCCACACAGGATCTCTGTACTGTCGTCGTCAAATCCACACAGGATCTCTGTACTGTCGTCGTCAAATCCACACAGGATCTCTGTACTGTCGTCGTCAAATCCACACAGGATCTCTGTACTGTCGTCGTCAAAGTCACAGTAGCAGTCGTAGCAGTAGAACAGTCGCAGCCAGCACTAGGGTTCCCGCACACAGCAAGCTCGTACGGAGGGTCCGCTCCACGAGCCGAGAGGCTGATACATCAACTGTCACGAAGACCGAAGTTGATGTATCCAAAAGTTCCGTATCGTCAACAGGAACTCAACGCAACAGACGCCGCGTCGATCGGACGCCCGGTCTGAGAGTTATTGGCATTTTCGTCTCCGGGGCCCGGTTGGTTTTTAAGGCAAAACCAATCCGACCGTACTCCACCTGCGTCCAAACCTCGGGCGGAGTATGCCAAAAGATCCGTCTCACTAAGAGGAACACTACGCGACTGACGGCACGTCAATCGGACGTCCGTAGCTCAAGATATGAGCGTTTCCGCTCCGAAGGCCCGGTTGGTTTCGTGAACGAACCAACCCGGCCGAACTCAAAGTAAACCGAAACCTTGAATGCGATATACCGAAACGACCGTCTCGATCCAAGGATCGCGTTGCCGCAGACGGTTCGTCATTCGGAGGTCCGAGGCTCAAGTTATGAGCCAAAAACTGAAACTGGTCCGAAACGGGGGGTCCGGGTCCGGGCCGACCCGGCCCGACCCCCCCCCCCCCCCCCTCTGGACGGCGCGGCGGACGGCGGCGGCGGACGGCGGCGGACGGCGGCGGCGGCTGGCCGCGTGGCGGCGGCGGCGGGCCGCGTGGCGGCGGCGGCGGCTAGCCGCGTGGCGGCGGCGGCGGGCCGCGTGGCGGCGGCGGCGGCTGGCCGCGTGGCGGCGGCGGCGGGCCGCGCTGGCGGCGGCGGCGGGCCGCGCTGGCGGCGGCGGGCGCCGCACGGGGTGGTCACGCGGGGGGCTTGATTGCCCCCGCGTTTTTCTTCAAGCGGCACGGCTCAAGGCCGTGCCTTTGCCAAAAAAACGGCCCCCGCAAATGGGGGTCGGCTTGATAAACCGGGGGGCTGTTGCCCCCCCTCTTAATTGAACCGCCCCCCCTCATTGAGAGGGGGGTTTATTGAACCGGCCGGGGGTTTTATTCCCCCGGTTTTTAAGATATCCGGCCGGCCAGCTGGCCGGCCGGTTTTTACCAACGGGACCGGAATTTCCGGTCCCGCCCTCGACTTCCGACGCCGGCGGCCCGGCCGCCGGTCTCCTCTTCCGCCGCGGCCCGGAACCGGCCGCGGTCTCCTCGTCCCGCCGCGGCCCGGAACCGGCCGCGGCGTTCGTCGCCCGGCGCGGTGCGACGGCACCGCGCCCCTTTCGCCGTGCCATGAATCCTCCCAACGCGGCGCGACGGCGTCGCGTTCTTGAAGTCTCTCCTCGGCGAAGCGCGACGGTGTTGCGGAAAAATTATAAGCATGTTCATCCGCGTGGTGCGACGGCACCACGCCTCTTGCTTCCACCCGCATGAATAAAACGAGAACTAAGGAGGGGGGGTTCGGCCGTGTTCATGCGGTCCGACCCCCCTCACGTTAATTAATAACATAACTAAAGAATATCCAAAAGTCTCACATTTAGTCATGCTAAAAATCCATGATTCAAGAATGGAATAAAAATAATCAATAAATAACATCCCCTACCTCTGGTTTCAAGAACGATGATCGTCAACGACCCGCGGAAGACGCGTCGCGGTGGTCGGCGTCACGGAAGAAGGACGTCGATGTCGTGAAGCGAGGATTCGAAGTTCTTTGACGACGATTTCGTCGTGGGAAATCGTCGCGGAAGAGATGACGCGGAAGAATACGTCGTCGGTGTCGCGGGTATGGCGTCGCGAAAGACGATTCCCGAGAACGTGGCGTTCTTCGTCGATGTTCGAAGGTTCTTCGCGTTCTTCGTCAAA
Source organism: Viscum album (assembly GCA_963277665.1). Taxonomy (NCBI): domain Eukaryota; kingdom Viridiplantae; phylum Streptophyta; class Magnoliopsida; order Santalales; family Viscaceae; genus Viscum; species Viscum album. Next base: position 1,646,507,340 of record OY728120.1, read on the forward strand.
GCTTGAAGAAGAAGAAGATGAAGGCTCCAAATTCTCTCAAGGTGGCTAGAGAATTCTAACCCAAATAAAATAAGCTAAAGACTTATTTTATTCACACAATTATCAATTTGAATTTCAAAGGTTTGAAATTCAAACAATTCAAACAATTCAACTCCATTAATTAACAAAGTTGTCATGTTATTAAAAGAGGAGTTTAAGGGGGAAGTTGAGAGGTTATTAAAAGATTTAGGGGTTCGTGTGGGCCCCACCACACTTAATCCTCCCAAGGGAGGTTAAGTGGGTGTGGGTCCCACTTCCAACCCCCTTAGGTGGGTTTTTTAATAAGTTTAAATAAAATTTGTTTTACACAATTTTATTTAACTTAACTGAAAAACCCCAAAACGTAACTTTCAACCCGCAACAAACGCAACTCCCGAAAAGGTCTCATTAAGCGAATATCGGCGCTGCGAGTTCATCGGTGCCCTCGGATTTCAATTCCGAGCACCGGATCAAAAGTTAGGAATTCCCGCTCGTTCGTTCACTGAACGTACCCGAGCCAAACTTCGGAAATTAATTCCGGGCACTCCGGGCCTCGGAATCAGGTGCCGTCTGAAACCGCGCTCTTGTAAAATTCTAAAGAAAATTAAGAAAAACTTTTCCTTGAATTTTACGGGTCTTTACATGGCGATACCGAGGTCTCATGGGCCATGAAGGCCGCAAGTGGTTGCTGGTGTTGCGGGGAAGCAGATGCCACATGTGATGCGGGATGGCTTGAGGTCACGGGTGATGTGGGGTGGCAGAGCATCATGGGGAACAGAGGCCGCGGAGCGGCAGAGGCTGCGGGCGGCGGATCACCATAGGGCGCAGAGGTCGTGCGCCATGGAGAACCTTGGGGCGCGGAGGCCACGGGGCGGCAGAGCGCCATGCCTTTGCCGGCAGTGGGCTTACCAGCCGCCCTTCGTTCATCGCCTTCATCGCAGTTCTCGAGTTCCACCAGTGCCAACCACTGGCACCTATCGCTATCACCATCTCGAATATCACACAAAATATCCACAAGACTTTTGGAGGGGTTTATCCATGTTTTATTGACCCGTACCATCCACGTTAGGGCGGTATCATATGGCTCAAGGAAGATTATTCAATGGGAGAGGGAACTTAACATTAATAAAATTAAAACACACTCCTACCACATTTGATTTTTGACGTCGATGAGAGAATTCGAAGTTTTTGACATTCGTCACGCCTACCATGCGCCTCTGATCGTAAGCTCGTTCATCGGATAAACACTCTTTATTGGAGGTGGTTGTTCATTATTGAAGACCTCCACCGTTAGAGGATGTCTTGAGGAAGAATTTGAAGTTGTGCATCCGTGTTCTTCGTTTGAGGAGCCCTTCGTCGGAGGATGTGTTCTTCCATGTTCTCATATTGCCAACCCATTCCTCTCAATTCCACCAAAATGAAAAGTATCCCACAAAATATAACAATTAATCTATTATTTTTGTTGGCATAATTTCAAATTATCTTAATTAATTAATTTAAGAGTTTGTATAATTAATTAATGGGGTGGCACAAATAATGTGGGGGAGTTCAAGAGGGTTTTCTCCAATAAAGAGGGGATTTCAAGGGGGTTTTAGCCTCGGGGTGTCCCCACCACTATAACCCACATGGGAGGTTAATCATGGTGGTCCCCACCTCCATAACTTTCCATGGGTGGTTTATTTCTAGTGGTCCCCACATCTCAACATCCACATGGGAGTTCCAAATAAAATAAAATGTTACACGATTTTATTTTATTTTATTCTTTCACGAAAAACCCAAATTATATCTTTCACCCTCGAACTACTACGCTCGAGGTGAAGGTCCTCTTATGTGAATACCAGTGATGCGAGTTCAACGGTGCCCTCAGATTTCAATTTCGAACAGCGATTCAAAAGTTACAAAAACCTGATCATACGTTTACTAAATGTACTAGAAAAAAAAAGTTCATAAATTCATTCTGGGCACTCTGGGCCTTAGAATCATGCACCGTCAATTTTTTCGGACTCATAAAATTCCCATATAATAAAAAAAAATTACATGTAATTTTTGGGTCATTACATTCTACCTACCTCAGGTCTTTACATCCCCATAAGCAACATCACAAACTAGGTAAACAAGTGGGGGTACTAAGAATGTATCTGATCCTCCCGCTCCCATGTGCTCTCTTGGAGGTTCCCGTACTACCAACGAACACACATCAGAGGTATCGACTGCCCATGAAGGACCCGCTCATGTCGATCCTTAATCTCTACTGGAACCTCTGTAAAATTTTCCCCATCGCTAGCATCTGGCTCACCATGGTCGATGATGTGAGAAGGGTCATGCACGTATCTCTTCAGCTGGGATACATGGAAGACATCGTACACCCAGTGCAACTGAGGTGGAAGAGCCAACTGGTAAGCCACCTCACCAACTCTGCTGGGGACCTGAAAATATCCTATAAACCTCGAAGATAACTTTCCGCCTTAGCCAAATCTCTGTAAACCTTGTTGGGGTGAGACTTGTAGAAAGGCATTGTCGCTATCCTTCAACTTTAAAGGTGTTTGTATTCTGTCGGCATAAGACTTCTGCCTACTCTGTGTAGTCTCCATCCACTCCTGGATGATTTTCACTTTCTCCGTGGTAGCCTGTACCATCTCTAGTCCCAAGAGTGCTGACTCACCTGGGTCAGTCCAGCACAAAGGTGATCTGCAAGGTTGCTCGTATAACACCTCAAAAGGTGTCATCCCAATGGTGGAGTGATATTTTTTCTTCTATAAAAACTCCACCAAAAGGAAGTGATCCTCCCAACTATGACCTAAGTCGAGGATGCAAGAACACAACATCTCCTAGAGGGTCTGAATGGTCTACTCAGTCTGGCCAACCGTCTGAGGATGGAAGGCGGTTCTCAAAAGAAGTTGCGTCCCAAAAGCCTCCTTCAACCCCTTCCATAGCCGGGATGTAAAACATGTATCACAATCAGAGACAATCATAGAGGGTACTCCATGTAGCTGCACAGTCTCCTACATATAGAGGCATCCTAAGCTCTCTATTGAACCCTACTCTCTGTTCGGTAGAAAGTGGGCCGACTTGGTGATTCAGCCAATGATCACCCAGATAGAGTCAAGACCTCTAGATGTACGTGGAAGTACTGTCACGATGTCCATGGATATTTCATCCCACTTCCACTCTGGGACCTCTAAAGTTTGAACTAAGCCTACTGGTACCTGATGCTCTACCTTCACTTTCTAGAAAGTGAGGCATCAAGAGACAAAGCCTGCAACTTCTTTCTTCATCTCTGGCCACTAGTTCCATTATTAGAGATCTTGTTACATCTTTTCCACTCCTAGATGTACCGCTAGAGGGGATGTATGGAAATCCCTCAACACATCCTCCCGAAGTGACACTGGTACCATGGTACATCCTCTGAAAGGATGATGTGCTCCCCACCTTCATAAAATCCATCAAGTTCTAGCCCTATGGATATCTGAGCATGTCGAGCCTCATAGACAGTTTCCCCACACTACGCCTCCCTGACTTGCTGAAGAAGTGGGGGAGTTATTGTAAGAGACTAAAGAAAAGTTTCTCCATCTCGATCCATAAAGGATATCTGCAAATCGGCCAGCTACTCTGTCTCCTTGCCTAACAGCTGTATACCTGACCTCCTGCTGAGTGAATCTGCTACAACATTCCCCTTCCCGGGAGTATAGACTATCTCAAAGTCATAGTCCTAGAGGAACTCAAGCCAACGTCGTTGTCTCGGGTTTAGGTCCTTCTGAGAGAATATATACCTGAGACTCTTGTGATCAGAATACACTATAAAACACTCACCCATCAAGTAATGTCAGCACATCGTCAAGGAGAAAACCACTGCTGCTATCTCCAGGTCATGGGTAGCATAGTTATTCTCATGTTGTCTTAGCTGCCGATAACCACAAGCAATAACTTCTCACTCCTTCATCCGGACACATTCGAGTCTGGTCCCTGATGCATCGCGGTAGACTACGTACCCTACACCCTCCTCTGGTAGCCTCAAGATGGGGGCACTAGTTATCCTCTACCTCAGCTCTTGAAAAATCTTCTGGCATCTCTCCGACCAGACGAAGGGTTGACCCTTCTTCATCAACATTGATAAAGGTGCTAAAACATTGGATAAATCTGGTAGAAATATCCGGTAGTATCCGGCCAAACCCAGGAAACTTCGTATCTCTGTCATACTCCTGGGTGGCTCCCAAGAAATTACTTCCTCAATATTTGCTGGATATACTACAAATCCAGCTTCTGATATGACATGTCCCAGAATATGAACCTCTTGAATCTAGACCTGGCACTTCGAGAGATTACCATAAAGATTGTTCTCTCGGATTGTGTCCAGTACTACCCAAAAATGATAGGCAAGCTCCTCCTTGGTATCCAAGTATATAATAATGTCATCAATTATTACCACCACAAAGAGAGGAAGTTATGTCTAAAAGATCATGTTCATGAGTCCCATGAAAACTGTTGGAGTGTTGGTCACGCCAAATGGCCTAACCAAGAACTCATAATGGTCGTACCGACATCTAAAAGTTGTCTTCTGCACATCCTTGTCACATAGTCTAAGCTGGTGATAGCCTAATCTGAGCTCTATATTCGAGAACCATTGTGATCCTTTCAGCTGATCAAAGAGGTCTTGAATCCTCAAAAGTGGGTACTTGTTCTTCATGGCCACCTGGTTTAGGCATCGATAGTCAACACCAAGCCTCAAGCTCCCATCTGCCTTCTTGGCGAACAAAATCGGGGCTACCCAAGGAGAAACACTAGGCCGAATGAACCCTTTCCCCTATAAGTCCTCCAGTTGAACACATATCTCACAAAGCTCTGTGGGAGCCATTTGATACACTGGTGTAGATATTGGTGTCGTCCCAGGGTACACTTCAGTGTAAAATTCCACCTCTCTATGAGGAGGTAGACCCGGAACATCATTAGGGAAGACATTTGTGTACTGGTCCACCACTACAGGATAACTCGAACTCTCCACATCAACTACACCAAGGGTAAGGCTAACCAACTGATGAGTGATTTGTTGCACTCTCTTACGGCTAAGTCCATCCTGTACTGCATAGGCTCCCTTCTCACCGGTCAGGGTAAACCTGGTCCCATCCATGTGGACACCCCGCACATTGTGCATAATACAGTCAATCTGATCATGGACTATAGATAACTAGTCCATACCCAAGATGATGTCGTAAGGCCTCGATGCTGATACTAGGAGATCACAGCTGAAGCTCTTTCCTCCTAGAGTAAGCTCACACTATCAGCACTATTGCGTAATCATCGGATCCACTCTTGTAGGAGTCTCTATCCATAAGGATCGAGCCAACAGATCCGTCAGAATCTCCGATCTCCAAATGAGGGAAGTGGCAATAAAAGAATGACTAAAATTTATGTATATAAGTACTGCAGCTAAGGTGGAGTAGACATAGATCGTACCTCGTATCATCTATGGAGCATTGTGATCATAGGACTCAACTGTTTGGAGCTGGGCTCTCCCCTGTCCACCTTCTCCCTACAGTCGGTGTGGACCTCCTAGTGGTGGTGGCAGTAACATCTCGAATCGTTGCCCACTGCCAGCTGCATGGCCGGCTCCTCTACCACGTCTACCTACTCCCTGCGGACCTCCTCAGTCGAATATCTGTCTCTACCTAGGTGGTCCTTCAACTATCTACTGGTCATCTGTACGGTGGTTCAGATAGTCACGAGCCATGTGACCCTACCCGCCACATGCGTAGCACCGCCCGCTCATGGAATGATAGGATCTACCTCGGGTGCCCCGCAAAACCGACCCTGAATATTTTGGTTGTCCACTAGTAGGTATGGTCCTTTTGGACCTCTATGTTATCTGTCTGCTACCAGATATAGAAGACTTCACTACGTGATGACTGGAAGTGGGTCTCACTGTTGGTGACTACTCAGTAAGGAAACTCTCCACTAAAATGGATCTCTCTAACACCCCCGCCTACGTTGGGATGCTGAGTGAGATCGTCGAAGCCTAGATCTCTTGCCTGAGTCTCTGCTCGAAGGTTTGGACCCTGGATAATGGGTCCCTCACAATATCGGTGTAGTATCATGAGAGTTCAGTGAACCTCACTGAGTACTGAGCCAAAGTCATGTTGCCCTGCTACAGATGAAGTAGCTCCTGAATTCGCATTGCATGAAGAGTTGGTGGAACAAACTCTACCCAAAACAGGCTCTCAAAGTTTTCCCAGAGAAGCGGCATCTCTTCGTGATCCTGGAGCATCAAGCTCCACAATTTTTATGTTGCTTCATGTAGAAGACCAGTGGCAAGGATCACCATGAGATTGGCTGGTGTCCCTTCTAGTCGAAAGACTCTCACCATATCCTCCAGCAAATCCTCAGCCGCCTGTGGGTCCATCTCTCCCCTAAATGTGGGTAGCCTCTGGAACTGGAACTCATGCAACACACTCAAGCATCATTCACCCTCTACTGATGGGGATGGGGGCATCAGTGGCACAACAGGTAACGGTACCGTTGGTGCCTCTACTGGAAGAGGGCCCTGCACTGAGGCCTCGTTGCTTAGTGGGCTATCAGTGCGTACTATATCTAGAACCCTAGATGACTATCTGTGTGGAGGCATCTTGAAAAGATATAGTTGTACCATGGTCAAAAAGTTATACCTGGTGATCTGACTCAAATATATCACAAAGAAAACTCTTCAAAACACACATGCAATCAGTTTTTTCATGCACTAAGTCAGAAATCAGAAGTCAGGGTCTTGGTGTATGGATATGTTGGCCACCGCACCAATCCTGGATTCCCTAAAATGATAACCATACTCTCTACACTTAACACTATTTCCATTAAAATATCAGAGTCCTATGTTCTACGGTAGAACCGACTCCTATGATACAAATTTTTCATGAACAGTCCCACGAGGCCCGTGTCGCGACTACCCCAATCCCACCTTCCATAGGCCATGGGATAGAGACTAGAACCGAAGGAATATTCCCTAAAATGAGGAAGTTATTTTCTTTATAACCTGTAACACACACAACCAAGCACACAAAAAGATAGTAACTAGACTAAACAAAATAGTAAACAGATTGAGTAAAGTATGTAAAAGGGTCCAGAATAAAATCCCAACTGGAAAGTACAAGGAAAACTAGAAAGTAAAAGATAGTTGATAGGTGAAAATAAGCTCCTATATCATCCATCACAAAACCTACTTGAAGGGTAGGTATAGCTCATGAATGGTTGTCTCTGCTGTTTTCCTCATCTAACGTCCACCTCCGAGCCACCTCTAGTCCTAGTACTCTCGTCCTCAGTCAGCATTGTCCGTCATCTTCACCAAAAACAACAGGGTGCGAGCATAGCCCGTGCAGGTTTGAGTATAATGATACTTAGTAGAAACCCATGAACCCTCAAGGTCTCAAAAAATCCACCAAGGATAAACCACATAGCATGAAATCAGTTGACAAACTGACTTAGGTATATGCCCATACATATACCCAAGTTGTTAAGTACACCCATCTCAATCATAAGGAAAGAACAGAGTCCAAATCAAAGCCCAAAGCTCAACTATTCCACAAATTAAGTAATAACATGAAGGAAAATACCACACAGGTACACCACACAGAAGAATACCACTAAGGTATTACCACAAAGGAAAACAAATAACACAAGGTACAAACTCAGCTCACCCCAGGTATAACTTAGGTATAGTAGTCGAGATTATTAGATGTAACAACTGAATCATCTTACTCTATTAAGAGGTTGACCCATTAAGGATTTCTAATCATCATCAGACCCACATAGGATGTCTAGGTTCTTACCCACATAGGATCGCTCAGTGCTGACCCACATAAAATCGCTCGATGTTGACCCACACCGGATCACTAGGTGTTGACCCACACAGGATCGCTAGATGCTAACCGACACAGGATCTCTTGAGTAGTCCCACATGGAATCCGAGAGTGGTTCCATGTGGGAACCTCAATAACAAACCCACGAAGAATCACTTCCTCAAGTCACAGCCAGCTACAGGGTTCCCGTGCTAAGCTAGCTCGTCTTCGAGAGGGTATGCGCCTCAATAAATTCCTCAATACTCCAACTTCCATGAAGTCCCACTATGAAGTATCAAAAATTACAGCCACGTCATAGGGGTCTCAATTCAATAGATGATGCGTCAATCGGACGCTTGGTCTATGAGTTATTATCCTTTCAGTCTCGAGGGACCATTTGGATTCGTGATCGATCCAACCCGACCATACTCCAAGATTATCCAAATCTCCAGTGGGGTATACTCAAAGGGATAATCTCACTCCAAGTTTTTCAGTTCCTTTGACTGTTCTTAAAAAGGATGTCTGGTGCCAAAGTTATGGCCAAAAGAGCACAAATGGGTCGAAGTGGGTCTGAGTCTGGTCCAACCTGGTTGGGACGACATGGACCAACCAGTCCTAGGTTGACCCGATTTGGGTCGACTCGACTCAACCTTCTAGGTCCATCCTGGCCCATACTAGGTTCGACATGGCCCGCGCTGGGCGGCCCAGCCTGGGCGTTGCGATGTCCGCGTGGGCCGCAAAGGTCATGGGTGGTCGCAATCCGGTGGAGGTCGTGGGGCGGCGTGAGGCCGTAGGTGCCATGGGGCGGTAGAGTTTGCAGGTTCCACGGGATGGTGTGAGGCCTTGGGTGTCATAGGGGCCACAGGGTGACGGAGCACCGCGGGGTGCGGAGGCCCCGGGCAGCGGAGCGCCGCGTGGCACAGAGGCCGTGGGGCGGCGGAGGCCGTGGGCAGTGAAGCGCCGTGGGGAGCGGAGGCTGTAGGCAACAGAGCGCCACGGGGTGCGGAGGCCGCAATCAGTGGAGCGCCGTGGGGAATGGATGATGCGGGCAAGCATAACATCATGCCTTCATCGATATCCGGCTTGATCGGCCTCCCTTCATTCATCACCTTCATCGTGGTTCTCGAGTTCCACCATTTCCAACCGCCATCACCGATCGTCGTCACCATCGTGAAGATCACACAAAAGATCCCCAAGATTTGTGGAGGGGTCGGGCCATGTTTGTTTGTCCCATACCCTCCACGTTAGGGCGGTAGCATACAGATAAAGGAAGATGATTCAATGTGAGATGGAATTTAACATTGATCAAATTAAATCACACTCCTACCTCATTTGATTATTGACGTCGATGAGAGAAGTCAAAGTTGTCGACGTTCGTCGTTCCCTCCACACACCTCTGATCCTAAGATCGTTCAATGAATAAATGCTCTTCGATAGAGATGGTTATTTATGGTTGAAGATGTCCACCATTAGAGGTTGTCTCAAGGAAGAAGTCGATGTCGTGTGTCGGCATTCTTCGTTGGAGGAGCTCTTTATTGGAGGATGTGTTCTTCCATGTTCTCCTCTTGCCAACCCTTTCCGCTCAATTCCACCAAAATGAAAATTATCCCACATAATAGAACAAGTTATCTATTATGTTTTTTGGAGTAATTTCAAATTATCTTAATTAATTAATTTATGAGTTGTTATAATTAATTAAGGTGGTGGAATAAATAAAGTGGGGGAGTTCAAGAGGTTTTTCTCCCATAAAGAGGGGAGTTTAAGGGGGTTTTAGCCTCGGGTGGTCCCCACCACCATAACCCACATGGGAGGTTAATCCTGGTGGTCCCCACCTCCATAACATCACAAGGGAGGTTTAGTTCTGCAGGTCCCCACCTCTCAACATCCACTTGGGAGTTCCAAATGAAATAAAATGTTACACAATTTTATTTTATATTATTCATTCACGAAAAACCCAAATTCTATCTTTCACCCTCGACCTACTGCGGTCGAGGTGTAGGTCCCCTTATGTGAATACCAGTGATGTGATTTAAACAGTGCCCTCATATTTCAATTCTGATCATCGGTTCAAAAGTTACAAAAACCTCTCATACGTTAACTTAACGTTCCCGAAAAAAACATCAAAAATTCATTCCGGTCACTCCAGGCCTTGCAATCACATGGCATCAATTTTTGAGGACTCGTAAAATTCTCATATAATAAAAAAATTACCGGAAATTTTTGGGTCTTTTAAAAAATATATGTATCTTATATAGTCATGTACACATATAATATAGATATATCCAAAACCTCATTAATTAAATGATAATCCTAAGTTTCATTTGACAATTGGATATAAAAACTAATTTTAAATCAATATTTATAAAAACCATAGGTAATGGTTATGTTTAAGAAAATATTAAGTGTCATTTTTTTAGAGAGAAGGTTGTATAGGGTTCTATAAAATAAGATTATTTTCATGTAAAAAATTATTTTGTAGATATATTCAACAAAGAAATATCAAAGGAAAAAATTTAAAACATTCAGACAAATAATGAGTATTTATTCTACCCCACTAAAGTAGTGAGTTACAGTAAAAGTATCCAATCCAAATTTATATCATTAGATATTAATTTTAAATAGGTATAATAAAATTATAAATTATTAGGTGTTTATTTTGAAAATCAATGTGTTTTTATAATTCAAGTTAAAAATATGATTATTAAAAAATGAAAATCATGAGAAAGTTTATTTATTTATTTAAATATTAATTTATGAAAAATAAAATTATAAATTAATGTATGTGGTTTCCTATTAAGATAAGGTACCTATAAAAAATATGAATATTTATGGAAGTTATAGTTTGAATTACCAGTGGTTTACTAAAGATATATTCTATAGAAATTATTCTAACCACATATAAATTCCATTTTATATCAATATGTTTTATCTTTGAACACAAATTGATTAGTTTAAAATTTCAAAACTATTATATGATATTTCAAAATAAGAATGATCAACCAATCTATGATATCCATGTTATGGTATGTAATTAAACTGACCCAGATACCCTATCAAACTGGTACCCAACCTGAATTTTCACAAACCCAAAGGGTGTTCCCAATCCCCTAGAGCTGGAGACTAGAACCGGGTATTCAAATAGTAAATAGTGGGAATAATTTATCCCAACCTAAAGCAACAACATGAAATATATATATATATATATACACACAAAATAAAGAAACAACATAAGGTAAAAATATATTCCATAATAGGTAAGGAAAAATAGAAGTGATAAAACTAAAAAAAGGTACAAAAAAATATCATAGTGATTAGTCCAAATACAAAAGACGAAAAATCCAAATGACTAATACAATTGCTCTTTTTGATAAAGTGGGAAAACTCCCACCTTCTCACCACCTACTACCCAAAGCCAAGTTGATAAAAAAAACCTTTTCACCTTAGTATAGCTCTATGCCTTTCCCTACATCGAAAGACATAACCAGGTCTGTGCACCGCTAAATGGGTATTCAAGCTATGAGCTAATAGGCTCTGTTGGGTCCCACCCAGGTGTTCGATATCGAGTCTCTGAAAAATAATCAAAGAATTATCATCTTTAAATAGAATAAGTAATGATAACATTTTAACAGTTTTTATATCAAAATAATCAAAAAACAATTTAATTTCAAATTTGCCAAAATTTCTAAATAAAATGGGTGAATTAATTTCGAGTAAATTTATAACCAGATATCACATAAAATATATCATGTCAAAAAAATCATGCATCATTTATCATATAAAATTCATGGAAGCACAACAAAACAATAAAATCCAAAACAAGATTCATGGGTATCATCACACTATGTAACACACTAGTTCTGGATAGCTATAGAACTCGTACATAACATATAAAATCATGTATACATGAATCCACTAGACATGTGCATTGAGTATAGAAAACATAAAAACAGCCCATAAATTGAACCCCCAAGGGGTCTAACACTTCCCTAGAACAACATTCATATGAAGTAAAGGGAATCCCCGTAAGGAAACTTTATGAAAGTGGATGATACCTATTACTATACCATCCACAAATATACCCAAGGCATCACATGTACTTTATTTTCTAAACCATTTTTTTGGCCCATAGATTTTGTTGGGCACTATCACTAACTATAATAGTTATAATTATCACAAATCATGTCATATATTAATATATATTACCTTATGTTAAAGATTCTAAGTTAGGCCAAAGAATTATAATGAATACCATATTAGTTCATTTGTATAACTATTTTAGGGTGTTTAAGTATTTTCAAGCTTATAACTGAGTATCTTTGTGTTTATGAGTTTTAACACTATCTTACATTGCGGAAATGTAAGATTAAAAAAACATCTAAAATTATCTATGAATGAGTCACTGACACTGATAGAAAAGTGACACACTTTCAGGCATATGACTCACTCACAGACATATCAAACTGGAATTTGTCTTAAGTATGTGAAGTTGAAACCGTTGGAATGACTCACCATTGCACATGACACCGACAGACAGATGACTCACCATTGGGATTTACACTGATAGATAGATGACTCACTCTTCCATATTACTAATTAACATAGACAACCTAATCTCAGTCCATGTGACATACCGTTTCATGCTGCTACCGACACAAGGACTCTCCATTAGTTGAAATGTGTCACGGTTGGTTCAACTATGTCACTGATAGTTCAACTATCTCACCAATAGTTCAAGTATCTCACCGACAGAATGAATGAATCACCATGTGAAACAAGACACCAATAGAATGAGACACTGATAGAATGAGACACCTACAAAATAAGACACTGATATAAGGAGACACTGATAGAAGAGTCACTGATTGACTGTTTAAATATGCTTTTATTAATATTATTTATAACGGTAATATTTTTGTTATTTAATGACTCTGAAATAATTAATGCCCACATGATTACTTTATAGAAGAATGTAAAATGTACGAGGTGTCTCCACATGCACATTTTCTGGATAAAAAGTTTAAAGAGGCAAAAAAGCATGTGAGAAAAAGTGGTGGACTAGAAGAATTGTTTGTTGTGTGCGAGAAAAAAATAACCCAAGAACATAAACTCTCATGCAACCAATGTGAACCCAAAAACTCAAATGGAAGAACATATAGGGAGATCAAGAGGTCAATCTAAAGATGTTGAGCTAACCTTGAACATATTTCAAATAAGAATCTGAAAATATCATACTCCTGGAATCCATAAAATAAGGGCTACAACACTCTATTTTGGGGTGAAATTCAAGAAGAAGACTTGAAAATAAAATCCACTTCATCAAACATGTCTAGAGATTCACTGCATAACAAAAAGAGCCTTCTTAAACCTATCTATAAATATGTATCTCTATTGTGTTCATTTATTTACATTTATGACTATTGTTTTTATCTATCTATTACACACACAAACTAAATATTGTGCATAACTAGATGATACCTAATATCCTCAAACTCAAATTATATTTATTCTTTTTTATCCCACGTAGAACTGTGGAAGAGTTCGGTTGTGACCTTGTTGTTGTTATTCCCACAAAGAACAGTGGTAGAGGTCAAGTGTGACCTTGAAAACATAGTGTGATACACAGAACCTTGATCTAGTGTGTGGATCAAACTATTTATTAATTTAAACTGATACATGGAAGGTGATCACCAAGTGTAGAGGACTATGTCTCAGCTTGATCCTGAACCTCTTTTTAATTTCTACTGTGTTTTTAATCTTTAGTTTTACTCTATTTTTTCATAAAAATAAATTTAACATTGGTAGTTTGTTTAAAAAGTTTTTATAACTATTTTGAATCAGTAGGTTAGTTTCAAAAGTTGTATTAATCATTAGATTTGTATAGCTGAGAAATAATCAATATTTTGAGAAATTAATTGAACATTAAATGCACTTATAAATTCACTAAAAACTGTCTTAGATTATATTTTTAATTGGGGGGAATTTTTAAAGACCATATTTTGTAACATAAATTTTTATGGATACTCAATTCACCCCCCCCCCCCCCCTCTTGAGTTATCTACTTCGACCAACATTTGGTATCAGAGGTGTTAGGAATTTTCACTTTTTCAATGCTTTTTTAAATATTTTCAACTATGATTTTATTTTTATTTCAAAGATCTTAAAACTTTTGTCTATAATAAATTTTTAGCTCCTTAAAATCTTGTTCTAAAATTTTATTATGGATAATAGACTAGAAGTTGTTGCAACAAACAGACCTCTAGTCTTTAATGGAACTAATTATTCCTAAAAGAAAATTAAAATAAAAATTCACTTAGAAAGTATGGGTTTCGAAATTTGGTCCTCAATTATAGATGATAATAAGATTCCTACTACTATTAGAACTAATTAGTATGCCCTAACTAAGACTGCTTGGAATAATAATTATAATGCCATGAAATCCTTCTACTTCTCTTTAAGAGATGAGGAATTTAACAGAATTTCTACATGTAAAATAGCCCATGAAATTTGGGATACTTTGTCTGTTTCACATTAAGGATCTTCTAGTGTTGAGGAAATGAGACTTAACACATATACTCTTAAATATTATAACTTTATAATTATGCTTGATGAGACTATTTCTAATATGTATCTCAAGTTTAATGAAATTTTGAGCACTATTTTCTCTCTAGGAAGAGATTTTACTACCAAAGATCAAATCATGAGGATTATGAGATGCTTACCTAATAGATGGAGAGGAAATTATATCTCTATTAGAGAATCATGTGACATCAGAAAATTACCTATAAAAGAACTCATTGGAAACTGATGATGTATGAAGAAGGGTTGGAAGTAAACGAAGAGGAAGAGGATGAACCTTAGAGAAAACTTGTAGCCTTTGGGAATACTACCCATAAGAATATGAAAAAAGAGAAGGTTTTATCCTATATTGAAATCTCAATTAATGATGAATCAACATCTGATAGTGATGAAGATATGGCTCTGCTGGCTTGATGATTCAAGAAACATCATAGAAAGAATAAGTCTTTTAGGAAGCCCAATTATAATAGAAGATGTGATAACATGGGAAAATAGAAAATTTACTGGAAAAGAAATGAATAATTAGATGAGATTTTCTGCTATGAATGTAAGAGGAAATGACATGACAAAGTTTTTTTCCAAAGTTAAAATAAAAAATGAAGTATGAAAACAAAGACAAGAATTTTAAGAAAGATATGAAGGACACCTAAAGTGCATCATATGATAGATCTAGTGAATAAGAATTATCTCATGATGAAAAACATGACAAGGTAAATATGTTTTTATGAAAAACAAATTTGAGGTAACTTTATATTCACCTGCACATAATTCTTATTATTCTGAAAATGAAAGTGAGTCTGATATTATGAAAAGTGATGAACTATTTGAATATTTTAACACGTTTGAAGAGACTTTTAATAAACTAAATGATATATATAAATCCTTAAAGAAATATCATGCTCTCGCTATAAATATTAAATCTGATCTTACTACTGAAATGGAAAATAATGCTCAACTACTCAATGAAAACAATGAATCTAAAATGTCTAATGAGGAAATGAAGAAAGATTTAGAAAAGTATACCAATTTAAAAGATACTCTTACTAAAATTCTTGATAAACAAATAGCTCCTAAGTACACTTCTAGTATTGGATATCAGCTTGGATAGATAAACTTATCTAAAACACAATTTTTAACTAAATCTTAAAAAAAATTCTTTTACCTAAAAATCAAAACTCTTCAACTAGTACCAGTTCTGAAGGACCTTTTACTACCTCTATTTTTTCTATAGAAAACAAAGTTTATTTTTTAGATACTTTATATTCTACATACACGAAACCCATAAGAAAAATGTGGGTTCTTAAACCCTTTATTACTAATATTTCTGGACCCAAACAAATATGGGGACCAAAATTATTTCTTGGATGAACTTTTTTGTAGGTAAACTACCTAAAGGTTTCCTGTATAAAGCTCTGGTACATGGAGAGTTGATGTTCAAGACATATGACAGGATACTAATCAAGCTTCAAGAACCTAATCAACATTGATGGTGGATGTGTCGCCTTTTGTGAAAATAGTAAAGGAAAAATAATTGTCTTAAACCAGATTGGTAACCCTAACTCTATTTCGATTTCTAGTGTACTTTTTTTTATGGATTGAAATTTAATTTACATAGTATTTCACAATTATGTGATGATGGATTTCATGTTAAATTTTAAAAAGATTCTTGAAATTTTTTTAACTCTAAAAATGACTTAGTATTTTATGCTCTTATAATTGATAATGTATATGTTGTAAACTAAAACACACTATAATCACATAAATTTTCCATTCTAAGTTCATTTCAAAAAGAGTCTTGGCTTTGAAATAGACGAATATAACACTGTAATGTAAACTCTCTTGAAATTTTACTTGAAACGGAGTAGTAAAGGATCTTCCCAAACATGATTTTCCAAATGACTAATTTTTTATTCCTTTTCAAAAGGGTAAACAGCACATGATATATTTTAAATCAAAGAAAGAAGTTTCAACTTCTCAACCTTTAGTGTTGGTTCACATGGATTTTTTGGTCCATCTCAATTTTCTAGTTTAAATGGGAACCACTATGTCTATGTTCTTGTAGATGACTATTCTAGGCATAAAAGTATGTATTTCTTAGCTCACAAGAGTGTAGCATGCTCTTACTTAACCAAGTATGCTAAATCAGTGGAAAATATTAGTGGACATAGAATTAATTACTTATTAATTGACCATGGTTGTGAGTTTTAAAATAAATACATTGAATCATTTTTATCACATAATGTCTATAGTCATAACTTTTCTTCTCCTAGGACACCGCAACATAATGGAGTTGTAGAAAAATGAAATAGAACCTTACAAGAGATAGATCAGAAAAAACATAATCAATATGATCTACGTGTTTACTTTGGGGTTGAGGCTATGAATATAGCTTACTACATAATTAACAGATTCTTACTTAGACCTATCCTTGAGAAGACACTTTATTAGTTGTGGAACAATAGAAAACCCAAAGTTTGTTATTTCAAAGTGGTTGGTTTCAAAGTCTATATCCTTAATACAAAAGATAATCTTGACAAATTCGCATCCCAAAAGTGATGAAGGAATATTACAAGGTTAATCAACCTCTAGTAAATATTAGAGAGTCTTTAATAAAAGAACCAAGTGTGTGGAAGATTCTGTGCATATCAAATTTGATGAAACATATTCACTTGATTCTCAGATCTCTATAAATGACCTTAAAAATGATATGTCAAACTTGTACATAAATGCAAAATAATCTGATCCTCTTGTCAAGCAATCTGTTAAATCAAATAGTTTTTTAAATTCTTATGAATATGAACATGATGAACCTGAACCTATAGATAAACCTGAATTTACTAGCCCAACCTTTTCTATATCAACTAGAACTTTTATAAACCATCCTTTAGATGTTGTTGTTGGAGACTTAGACAAAGTGGAAAAAACTAGAGATTCTCTTAGAAATGAGGTTGAACTTCAAGTCTTCTTGTCCCATCTTGAGTCTAAAAACATCAATGATGAAATTAAATATTAATTTTGGGTGTTGGATATGAAACAGGAACTTAATAAATTAGAATGAAATAATGTCTAGAAACTTATGGATATACCCAAGGACACCTTCACCATAGGAACTAAAGGGGTGATTACGAATAAAGTTGATGAATCTAGAAATATTGTTAGAAATAAATCCAGATTTGTTACACAAGTTTTTAGTCAACAAGTAGGCATTGAATGTGAAGAATCTTTTTTACCTATTTCTAGACTTGAAGCCATCATAATACTACTTGCTTATGCTACCCATCTTAATTTCAAACTCTATCAAATGGATTTTAAGAGTGCATTACTAAATTGATATATAGTTTAGGATGTGTTTGTTGAACGACACCCTTGTTTTACGAACCCTCATTTTCAAAATAATTTTTTCAAATTAAAAAATGATTTATATGGTTTAAAACAACCTCTCAGAGCTTGGTATGATAGACTAAGTAGTTTTCTCACATTAAGAGTTTTTAAAAAACGAATTGCTGATCCTATGATTTTTATAAAATGTATTTCTAAAGATGTTTTAGTTGTTCAAATCAATATTGATGATATTATTTTGGGATCTTCAAGAAATGTTTTTAGTATTTAGTTTTCAAAGATGATGAAAAATGAATTTGAAATGAGTTTAATGGGTGAACTCAAATTTTTTTCTTGGATTTTAGATGTTTCAAAATAAAGAAGGTATCATTTTAAATCAAAGTAATAATACCAAAGATATTTTAAAAATAATTGGATTTGATTGCATTAAAAGTAGTGACACTCTAATTAGTATGACTTATATGTTCGACCATGATGAATATGGTAAATCTATTGGTCAAACTGCTTACTGAGGAATTATTGGAAGCTTGCTCTACTTGACTGCTAGTAGGCCAGATATAATGTTTAGTGTGTGTATGTGTTCCCATTTTCAATCCAATCCCAATGAATCTCACTTGAATGCTATTAAAATAATATTCAAATACCTCAAACATACCATCAATTTAGGTTTGTCTTACCCCAAAGGACAATCAATTGATATAGTGATTTATTCTGATGGTGATTTTGGTGGATGAAAGTTAGATAGAAAAATCACCACTTGGACTTGTCGCCTTTTGGGAAAGTATTTGGTTTCATGGTGTAGTTAGAAACAAAATTATGTTGCATTATCTATTACTGAAGTCTAATACATAGATATTGGTAGCTGTTGTGCACAAATATTTTGGATGAAACACACTCTTCTCAACAATGGGTATCAAATTAGATGTGTACCTATAATATGTGACAATACAAGTGCTATTAACATTTCTAAGAAAATATTTTAACACTCTATCCCAAATCATATTGATTTAAGACATCACTTTTTCAAATATCATTATCAAAAGGGAAATATCACTTTAGAATTCATTGTCATTGAATTTCATCTTGCTGACATTTTCACTAATCCATTGAACTCTGAAAGAATAAATTATCTCAAACATGAGTTAGGAATGAACAGTTAGTAATACCCTGTGTTTTCCTTTTCATTAGTATTTGTTTGTGAAGTTGCCATGTTGACACTGTTTTCATGTGACACTGTTTTCATGTGACACTGTTTTCATGCCAACATTGTTGTCATGTCAACACCATTGTCATGTCGGCACCATTGTCATGACAACATAATTATCATGCTAATATTGTTGTCATACTGACACCATTAGTGTTTCATAGAGTCTATCATGCCAACATCGATGACTCGTTTCTCTTATATGTTTTAGGATTTTCTCAAAATGACACAATTTCATTAATTCCAGTGAACCTGGTTCACAATTTCGTGATTGTATAATTCCAAAAGCCCTAAATGATATAAATTTGAATAAATACACTCTACTCCCTTTACCGCTACTCTCTATTTCGGTCGCCTATATCTTTCTCTACCTCTGACCATTCAAATTCAGTACTCCAGACTAAACTGATCAGAATAGTGTGTGATAAACGAGCTCTGGAAGAGGGTAAGTCTCATGTGTCTAAGAAAAATAAAGGGTAACCGAGAAAACCTTCCGGTCCTATAAATCCTAGTATGTTAAACCATGTTGTAACCTCAGAGAAATAAGTTTTTATGGAATGGATCTTGGAAAGCAGGTCATTATTGTTGAAAGTGCTGCAAGTACAAGGATTTATTGAATGGTTTGAAAACAATAACATGTTCTTTTATATGAAGCTGGTATATGAATTTTACATGAATATTAAACTTTTTTTAGATGGAAGTGATGTTTCTTGGGTGAATTAAATTGTGAAAGGGAAGAGAATCTCTTTCACTTAAAAGAATTGTGATGAGTGGCTTAAGGTACCTCGTAAAGGAAGGTTTGATGATTACCAAGGTTCTTCCCCTCCTAAAAGTTAATTCTTATTATATGTTCCAGCTCTGAAAGAGCTAACTTGAAATAAGTAACATAGGTTACCCATTTCCTCAAAATTAAATGGTGAGTGCAGAATTTTATTTACATTTATTCATACCCATATATTTTCCATGAAATGGGACTTTGCTTCACTCAAGTATCAGGATGTATACTTAGTGTATTTTCTACAGAAATGAGTTAAATGGAATATTGGAAAATATTTAATGGTCCACATTAATGAGATTATAAAACCTAGTTGTATGTAAAATTCTCTTTTCTATTCCAAAGTTATTTCATCTATGCTAAAGGAAAAAAGGATTTGTATGTGAATTTGATGATGTTGTAGTCAGTGAATGTAATGGAATCTTCTTAAGCTCTGACAACTATAAGAGAATGAAAAATAATTAGAAACCATGGAGGAAGGAATGTGTTGGTGATAAAGATGTATTGTATGAGAAGGTTAATCCTATAGATCATCTAGTTAGACCAAGCGATCTAGTGGGTCCTGGCCTCAGTCCAAATGAACAAGTAAGATATTCTTCAGATGATGAAGAGGAGCCCACTACTCCTGTCAGAGATGTGGGATCTCTAATTGATCATAGAAGTGACCCAAACAATACTGAACCAACAAAAAGAGTCTGTATTAGACCTAAAAGTACACCTGTAGACTTACCATCTCATGAAACTATTATCAAATATACTGGAAGTGAAGAAAAAAAAGTTGAGGGTTGTGTAGAGTATTTCAGTGAATCCAATGAAGAATAAGACAATGAATAAGATGAAGAGGAAGAAGTTGGTTGTGGTTAAAGTGGTTTAGAATCCATAAGGGAACAATAATATGAGCAGGTTGATGATGAACCTACTTCTTCAGTTGAACATGTTTCTCAAGTTGAACCTTCTTCTCTATATGAACATGTTTCTCAAGTTGTTTTTACTATGAGAAAAACTCTTCATAAGGAATAGAAACCTATCCAGGAAGCCTTGATTAAGGGGTACCAATCTATTGAGAAGGATGACACTAAGGGGGGATCAAGGACCAGTTTCTCAAGCTAATGAAGATAATCAAATTTTAAGAGTAATGATTGATAATATTACTCCTCTAGATTCTGATATTCATGTTGAATGGATAAGGAATTTTGGTTATGTATCCTTGGGATTGGATTAGGAAGATTCTGTTGATGGTGTTTTTGTACATACTATAAGGGAACCAGTGGATGTGACCACTACTAGTGATTATGTTGACTATGTCACTAAGGCTGATTTTCAACAATTCAAGCAAGAGATATGTGCTTCCATAAGACACTTAGTTAAATATGAAATGAGGTATGAGATTGATGAATCTAGAAGAGAGAATACTTAGCTGACTAAAAATTTGAAAGAAATTTGGTCTATGTTTGATGGTGTAAAGAATTTTGGTGCTTCTAGTTCTACTTATGCCTCAACCAATATATCTTAAGCTGATGCTACCTTGGTTTCCCAGATAGTCATAAAATAAATTGTTCCTAATTTAATTAATACTACAGAGAATATTATGACAAGAAACACCAAGATCAGGAATGATATCAATAAGTTAACCACAGGAATCAATGCCTTGACAACTGAGTACTGAAATACAATGAAAACTGTTATGAAAGGACTGGAGAATTATATTTCTCATTTTAAAATTCTTGAGTTTTCCAAGATAAGAAAACAAGTTCTGGAAGATACCTCCTCTTCTCTTACATCAACCTCTGCTCCACCTGCTCAGTCTTCCCAATTTGCAGATCATTCTATTGTTAGTTTAGTGTTAAAAGAGGAGTTTCAAGAATTGATTGCAAGTATGGAAAATTTTGAGGACACTTTAGATAACATATATGATAATGTGAAGAATTATAAAAGGAGTTCTTCAGATACATAGGAAGATCTAACCAAAAAGATTAATGATTTTTTCTCCAAACTCATCACAAAGAATCAAATGAACTGTTTTTTATGTATTTGGCCACAAATCTTACTCTTACTCCAGTGACAAAGTCCTTTAAGGATTAGATTCAGAAGCAATAAGAATTTAATCCCATGTTGGACAAGTTTAAAGAAAAAAGGATGATTTTGAAAAGAATATGAAATATGGTGCAGTGATCATTGAAGATTTCAGCAAGATGTCAAAACCATATCTACATTTCCAAATTGAAGCCATTATGGTACCTCCTATTTCACCACTTAGATCTACTGGTTCTATGTCTACTCAACCTCATATGTCAGTTTCTCAGGCTTTATCTTAGATTAGACAAGTCATTATAGAAACTGTTCAGCCTCAGCTTCATTCTTAACACTGACCTACCATTGCTTCTATAGTTCCTGAAGGAGTTCATATACCTCCTCTCAAAATCAATTCAGACCCTCTTTCTTATCAGCCTTATCCTACTGATGAACTATCCATTGATCCTTTTGATACATGGAAGTAACCCCTTGGTCCTACCCTATAGTGTGTAGTGAATTTTTTTTGATAGGATCGAGTCAATGTAATTTTTCTTTTTTAGTGTACTCTATTTATGAATGCAATTTGATTGTTTCTACTTTTCTATTTTCTGTTTTCCAACTATAAATTTTTGCTAATCCCAAAAGGGAGATAACATTATTAAAAATTATTAATATTGGGATACCTTTACTTTATTAAACATTATTATGAGTTTAACCATTCTTATGTGCTTATGCATTATTATCTGAGTTAAATTATTTTAATCATCTCTCTGATATGTTCTTATTCTTTTATGGTACTTAATAATGCCATGATTTGTGATTATCAAAAAGGGGAAGATTTTTGTACCATAAATGTTGTTGTCCACTATCTATAACTATAATGGTTTTAATTATCAAAAATCATGTCATATATTTACATCTATCTTACCTTATGTTAAAGATTCTAAGTTATATACCAACATTATCTTGAATACAAGATTAGTTCATTTATGTAATTATTCGTGTGTGTTTAAGTCTTTTCAATCTTATAACTGATTATCAATGTGCTTATGAGTTTTCACACTCTCTGAATATTCTTAAATTTAAGACAGTCATAACATCTACAATTATCTATGTATGAGTCACTAATACTGACAGACAGGTGACTCAATGACTGGGATATGACTCACTAACAGACAGATCAAATAGGCATATTTCCTAAGTATGTGAAGCTTACATTATAAGGCATTGGCCTTAAACATTAATTAATATTGAATTAAATGAATAATTCACATTGAGGATCTTTTCAGGTTTAGAGTTTTAGAGAATTAGATCATAACTATTTCATCTCAAAAGATTACACATTAGACACTTCTAAAAAGTTTCCCTTTTTTAAAAAAAACATGAACTCTTAAAAAAAGATTCATGTCTAGTGCCATGTTTAAGACAGCACAAATTTTCCTTGATCCCATCCTTGACCATATTCCACATTATGTCCTGTGAAAAAAAATTCAAAAAAACTTGTGGTGAGCATAAAAAGCTCAGTAATGGATACACAAAGAAAGAAAACTGTTAGTTTTTCAAAACATCAAGTAAACCATGAATGCATTATCAAAGTAACACTTTTCACCTTTAAGAAGTAGTAAATACTCTTCACTGAATAAAAGATCATTAATTACCCTTTTTTAACCAAAATAATACCATAAAACCCATATTAAGAACACATAACTTATAAAGGTAACTTGGGACATAAACATACATAAATGGAATTACCATACGGTCGACTTCCACACATATCACTAAATGGAATAGCCATACGGCCGACTTCCATACCCAATGCATTGGAGGTTATACGTAACCACCCATCCCAGTATTCACGTCACCACCCGTCATATGGTTTATCACGTAACCACCCATCAAATGTCCAAGTACCATTATAAAATCATAAGACATAAAAAAAATTTAATGGAAAGAAAACATTTCCACATTTTAATCACAATATATCACTTAAATATATTGACATAAAAATCCATTATAAAAACCATTTTCAATACAAAAATACATAAAAGAGTATATTGTATTTATTTCATTTTAAAAACATTACGGCTTGTTGAGGAAGCCAAGGACCAAATAATGCTCACAGCGGCGGAAAAGGTCGTTGTCACCACATACGTTAAAATAAAAATTCCTTTTTGTCGTTTAGTAAAACGCTTTGTAGAAAAATATTCAATTTGAATGAAATGAAAAGTAAAAGGTGTTTTATACAGCGTATAAAAGAAAGTATTGTATTAGAACAAAATATGCCTCAATGAAAGGAGATTGATACGAAGTCCCTTACCTTGTGTCTGACTTGACTCGATCGCTCTTTAATCTCCTCAATAATAAACTAGTGTTAATTTATACATTCTTAAGAACATTTTTCAAGCTTACTATTCCTTTTATATCACTTATTTTGATGTTATAAACATTATGTAATCATTTATGTTAATAATGTTCGTTTTGTCGATATCTAGTTCTTATGTAAAAAATGGACTTCTCACAATTACATGTTGTTCATGTGGTCAAAGGTTCATTATATCCAGAATGATATTCAGGATTTTGATATCATATATATCATATATATCCAGAATATAAATGTATTTATAATAGTATATAACATTTAGAGATAAGAAATGAAATGCACCCTTCTTGGAGACGGTAAGCCGTACGTACGCATGAACGCTACTTTCATTTCTATTTCATATTTAATGGAGTGAAATCATAATTATATAAATATATATTATAATTCAAGTATAATATCATATATAATATCATTAAATCCATCCTTTATACATCCCACATATGGAATTAATGAATCAAATCACTTTGAGGGGGTGGTAGTCCGCACTTCCTAAAATGAAGATACCACGTTTACCCATAATGGAAACCATAAAGGTATGCGATAAATTAAAAATACAGAAGCATAAGGAAAACATAAACATAATATATATCATATATAAATATAGTGACATCTTAATGGCCACCATGAAAGTTTTAAAAAGAAGATTGAACAATCATAGTTTCGTGAGGCAGAAATTCACCAACCACAGAAACAGTATATTCATTAACCATTAGACGAAGGTGTGTGTAAGTGTAGCTCGAATCCTTCTCATAACAACATCATAGTATATTTATGATACTGTTGTTGTTACAAAATAAATTAAATAAAAGAGTTTAGGAGGTTGTAGAAGCAAAATAAAACAAAAGAACACAAGTGAAGACATTACCTTTAAATCGGGTAAATCCTCTTGGTTTGAACCAAAAGGGTTTCTTGAAAAACTTTCTGCCTAAGAAAAGGCTTCTAGGATGAGGATAGGGATGTGGAGAGATAAAATGTGCAGATATTGGCCGAACCAAAGGCTTGAGATGTGGGGGAAAAAGGTAGAGGTGGGGGCCTTTTATAAGAGGAGAGGAGGGCCACTCTTGGAAAGTTACAAAATGTTACTTTATTATATAATGCGGTTCAGATTTTAAAGGTCCCAAAATTATATATTTATAGTATAAGGTGATAAGAGTTCGAAATCCACACATCCAATAGGTGTTTTACAAGTTTAGGTCTTATATTTTACATTATATTTTCATTTTATTTAAATCGTTAAATAATGAGGTAATTGTTGCATCATCATGGTGTCATAAATAATTTAATTTATTTAATGTCTAAAAATTATAAACAAAAATATCATGATGTAGGAAATCGTTTTATATTTCTAATGAATATTTATAGTAAAAAATATGACTTGTATAACCCCATGTATAAATTGTTTTAGTAAAACAATACATGTTTGTGACATTTTTATTTTAACTTTAAATAAAAAGTTATTAATGTCATTTTCTTACCCAAGTGGATCCATGGGGTCCCCAAGTTGACCCATGAATTTTCATGGTCGTCCATGACACATCCTATAAGAGTAGGACATGTGTCAAGGTCATTTCATATTATTAAAACATTATTTTTACCTTAAATTACACTAATTACCTCTAATCGCGATTAATAAAACATAAAACTTACTATTCACCAAAAAAATTATTTTAATCCCACTGAACCACATTTAACTTCCTAATTAATGTGATTTATGTCGAATTTTTGAAATTAAATTCACAAATGTGGTAAAGTTTCATTTAAATGAAAAATCAGTTTTTTAACTACCACTTAGTGGTCTCACTATTCATCAAAAATTAAAGCTTTTCAAAAAAATACCAAAAATTCAGCCTAAGATATATTTGATGTTCCGAATTCAAAAATGATGTCTATTTTAAAAAATTCAAAACATATATGTTGAATTAATTAATTTAATAATTAATTCCTACTGTCAAAACAAATAGCGTGTTTTTATGAAATAATATATATCAAAAGATTGACACTAGTTTAAGTCCAATTTCAAAGTGAAATTAATTCCAATTACCACTATTGGATTAAATGGTAAAAATATATTCTAATCTCACTTTAAAACCAATTAAAAAGATAATATAATCATATAAATAAATTATATTAAAAAGAGGTTTTGAATTAAAATACAACATTTTTCACTATTCATTAAAAAATGAACTTTATCGGAAAAATACCAAAAAATTACACAGAGTAAATTTTGATGTCTCGATTCTAAAGAAAAATTTTATTTGGTCCAATAAAATTTATAAGAGTTACCAATACCATATTTAAAGAGGGTTCACCATCAAAAGGCGATAAGTCGACCTTTTAGTGAATATTAGAGTACCTATGCCTAAAATTGAATTCTTTTCTTATTTTAAGCCTTTATCTTTTATTGGATAAATGTAAAAACATTTAACAAACATATATAATCATATTTTAGTTATTTCTATTCATTCTCAACAATACAACGGTTGCGTGTTAACTACCATTTAAAATAATATAATTATATTACTAGTGTGCAATGTAAGTTTTCAAAGAAACTCGTTGTTGCGTATCGGGCATGCTATTGAACATAGAAACCCCTTTAAAGTAATATTAATATTTAATTCTCAAATATTAATAAATATGAAAAAGTATTATTCTTTATTTACCTGGGATGTTACATCCTTCCCCCTTTTTGGGAATTGCTTCCTCGTAATTTTATTCACTTATTAAAATAAGTGGGGGTATTTATCCCTCATAGAATTTTCAGATTCCCGCATTGCCTCATCAACCATATGGTTTTTCCACAAAACCTTTACCTGGTGAATTACCTTATTCCACAACACTTTCTCCCTTTGGTCAAGAATCTGGACTGGTTGTTCTTCATAAGAGAGATTCTCTTCCAAATGAACTACCTCTGGGCTCAAAACATGAGATGGATTTGGAATATACTTTCTCAACATCGAAACATGAAAAAAAATTTGCACCAGGGACAAACTTGGAGGTAAAGACACTTGGTAAGAAACTGATCCAACTCCCTCCAGAATTTCATATAGTCCAATGAACCTTGGACTCATCTTTCCTTTCTTAACAAATCTCATCACACTTTTCCATGGTGAAACTTTGAGAAAAACATGATCACCTACCTCGAAAGATAGATCCTTCCTATGGTTATCTACATAACTTTTCTGCCTGCTCTAAGCTGTTCTCATGTGTTTCTGAATCAACAGAACTTTTTCTGCCATCTCTTCTACCAATTCCGGTCCCATCAGCTTCCTTTCACCCACTTCATCCCAAAATGATGGAGTTCGACACTACTTCCCATATAATGCCTCAAACGTATCCATCTGTATACTGGAATGAAAACTGTTATTATATGAACATTCAACCAAAGAAAGATGTTGGTCCCAACTTCCCTGATAATCCATAGAGCAAGCACGTAGCATATCCTCCAAGGTCTGAATTTTTCGTTCTGACTGCCCATCTGATTGAGGATGAAAATTTGTACTAAATATTAATTCAGTACCCAATGACTTCTGAAGGCCTTTCCAAAAGTTAGAAGTGAGCCTGGGATCACGATCAGATGCAATGGAGAGGGTAACTCCATGAAACCTGACTATCTCTTTAACATACAACCGAGCAAGTTGATCTAGAGACAAAGTATCTCGAATAGGAAGGAAATGAGCAGATTTAGTCAATCGATCAACTATAACCCATATTTCATTATTACCTAGAGATGTATTTGGTAATCCCACAACTAAGTCCATGATTATATGTTTTCCCATTTCCACTCTGGCACCGGTAATGACTGCAGCATCCCTTTCAGTAACTGTCGCTCCGCTTTAACCTGCTGACATGTCAAACACTTCACAGTCAAATCAGCAATATCTCTTTTCATTCCATCCCACCAGTAATACTCCCACAGATCTCCGTACATCTTAGTACTGCCATGATGAACTGAAAACGGGAAACTATGAGCCTCACATAACAACTCATTCTTCAATTTTGAATCACAAGGCACACATAATTTCTTTCCAAACCTCCAAACACAATCATTATCAATGTTAAATTCAGGAAACTTACCCTTCTGAACCAGCTCTACCTTTTTCTGCAACCCACTATCTTTCTAATGCGCTTGCTTAATTCTGTCTGATAGAGATGATCTCACTAACACCTGAAATAAAACATAAGAACTTCCTACAACAATAACTTCTATGCCAAAGTTCATGAAATCAAAAACCAAAGGATCTCATTCCAAACATAGCATGGTTAATGAAGTATTACATTTCTGACTCAAAGCATTAGCCACTTTATTTTCTTTTTCCGGATGGTAATGAATTGGACAATCATAATCCTTGATTAATTCTAGCCATCTACTCTGTCTCATGTTCAATTATTTCTGAGTGAATATATGCTTTAAACTTTTGTGATCAGTATATATTTCACACTTTACTCCATACAAATGATGCCCTTAAATTTTTAGAGAAAAAACAATAGAAGCTAATTCCAAATCATGTGTAGGGTAAATTACCTCATGAGTTTTCAACTGACGTGAAACATAAGCAATTACCTGATCATTCTGCATAAGAACACAACCAAGTGCCTTCAATGAAGCATCACTGTAAATAACAAACTCACCATTCCTGGAAGGAAGTTCCAAAACTGGAGCTTCACCAATCTTCTTTTCAACCATTGAACACAATCATCACATTCTTTTGTCTGGATAAACTTAACACCCTTTCGAGTTAGCTTAGTCATTGGACTAGATAACCATGAAAAATTTTCAACAAACCTTCGGTAATAACCTGCAAAACTAAGGAAACTATGGATCTTTATTACATTTGTGGGTCCTGGCCACTCTTGAACAACTTTTGTTTAGCAGGATCAATAGTTATGCCATTTTTTAAAACAATGTGACCAAGTAAAGAAATTTTTTGTAACCAAAACTCACACTTGCTGAATTCTCCATATATTTTATTTTCATTTAAGTTTTGCAAGGTAACCCTTAAATGACTTTCATGCTCCTCTTTACTTTTAGATAACACCAAAATATCATCAATGAAAACAACCACAAACTTATCTAAGAACTCATGGAAAATTCTATTCATAAGGTCCATGAATACAGCAGGTGCATTGGTTAACCCAAAAGGCATAACTACAAATTCATAATGGACATATCTAGTACGAAACACAGTCTTTGGAACGTCTGCTTCTTTTACTTTCAACTGATGGTACCCTGACCTCAAGTCAATCTTCAAAAAATACTGATCTCCCCGGAGCTGATCAAACAAATCATCAATATGAGGAAAAGTATACTTATTCTTAATAGTGATGTTATTCAAGGCTCTATAATCAATGAAAAATCTCATTGAACCATGTTTCTTTTTAACAAAAAAGACAAGATCACCCCATGGTGATGTTCTAGGTCAAATGAATCCTATATATAAAAACTCCTACAATTTCTTCTTTAACTCTAAAAGTTAAACTTGAGCCATTCGATAAGGGGGTTTTGAAATTGTCTTAGAATCAGGAACTAAGTCAACAGTAAATTCAACTTCCTGATCATGAATAATACCAGGAAACTCATTAGGAAAAAAATCAAGATACTCATTTACCACTAGAGCATCATTAATATGAACAATTCCTTTATTTTTAGCAATATGTGCAAGGTAACATTCATTCCCATCTTTTACTAGTTTCTCAACTTCCTGATATGTTATTAAAATCAAGGGTTAATTCTTGTACACAAACTGAAAATTTTTCTAAAAAGAAACCTCTTTAGCTCTACAGTCAATCTTAGCATGATAAACAAAAAGCCAATCCATTCCCAAAATAACATAAAACTCTACTAGAGGCAAAACAATAAGGTTTGCAGGTAGATTCTTTCTGCACACAAGGATAGGAAGGTTCTTATAATTTCTTTTTGTCTCAACGTTCCCTCCAGGTGTTTTTACCATAAGTTCAGGATTCATATATTGAGATGGAATTCCCAATCTACTAGAAAACTTTTCAGAAATGAAAGAATGTGTAGACCCTGAATCAAACAACACATTGGCATAATCTGAACAAACAAACAGTGTACCTGATACTACTTCATTTGATGGCCCAACATCTGTTGAAGTAGTTGCAAAGGATTTCACCACCCCATTCTGCTTATAGTCTGGCTTCTTTCCCCTGTTGAGTTCTTCGTTAGACACTCATTTTCATAATGACCCATTTCATTACACTTAAAACATATTACTGTTGGCTTTTCATTACCTGCTTGATCAAATTCCTTACAGTTACGAGACTTATTAAACCGAAATCACATTCCAGACTTGGATAAACATTCTCCAGGATGCATTTTACCACACTTATCACAGGATGGATATTTTTTTTTCTTACCTCCTTGCTTCTTTGATGAATTTTTTTCCTTTTCCTGCCAACTGGACCTCTTATTCTGTTGTTTCTCAAAGAACACCTGATCATCGGCAAACTCCATTTTCACCTTCTCCACACATCGAACAAGTTTTTCATAACTTTTCAACTCACGAGAAGCTAAATCCCTTCGATAATTTTTCTTTTATCATGAGTAAAAATGGTTGATTTGAATATCAATATCTCATCTGAAATTTGGAGCATACCTTGCCAGTCGAGTGAACTTTGCTTCATAAGAAGACATTAAGTGATCCTCCTGCCTCAATTCTAAGAATTGTTTTTCCTTCCTAAGACGAACCACCTTAGGAAAATATTTCTTAAGAAAAATACCTTTTAATTCTTCCCAGTTAATATCATCAATCTCATCACTATCCCTAATATTTTTCATCATCATCCACCACTGATCAGATTCACCTTCAAAATGGTAAACAACAAGACTAACCTTTTGATGTTCTTAACACCCCATGACATCAAAAATCTTCTCCAGTGCTTTAATCCACCCTTCTGCTAGCACAGGGTCAGATGATCCTCTGAATGATGGGGGATGTTTCCTCATGAAATGTTCCACCACTGACAAGTTCCTCTGCGGTTGATCTATCTAATCAGGTGCATGGATACCACCACCATTTATAGCCTGAGTCAACTATTCCATCACTACAACAATATGATTAGTTCCAATTCCAACCAACTCAGGTTGCTGATTTGGAAGGTTGTCTTCCTCCTAATGTCATCCCAACATAGCTTTCCTGTTTCCTTTTTGGAAAACCATTTTGAACAAACATGTCGTAGATGAAGCAACATGGTAATCTCCAAATGCTATATCATTTCAATTTGACCATTAAAAAAATTTGGATAATCATTTTATAGAATTGTAACCCCTAATGTTGTTTAAACCGACCTCTGATACCAACTATAAGTCCTTGGAATTAAACATTACTTAATATTGAATTAAATGAATAATTCACATTGAGGATCTTTTCAGGTTTAGAGTTTTAGATAATTTGGTCATAACTATTTCATCTCAAAATATTACACATTAGACACTTCTACAAAGTTTCCCTTTTTTTACAAAACATGAACTCTTAAAAAAAGAGTCATGTCAAGTTCCATGTTTAAGACAACACGACTTTTCCTTGATCCCATCATTGACCCTATTCCACATTATGTCTTGTGAAAAACATTTCAAAAAAACATGGGGTGAGCATAAAAATCTCAGTAAGGGATACACAAAGAAAGAAAACTGTTAGTTTTTCAAAACATCAAGTAAACCATGAATACTTTATCAAAGTAACACTTTTCACCTTTAAGAAGTGGTAAATACTCTTCATTGAATAAAAGACCATTACTTACCCTTTTTTAACCAAAATATTACCATAAAACCCATATAAATAACACATAACTTATAAAGATAACTTGGGACATAAACATACATAAATGGAATTACCATACGGTCGACTTCCACACATATCACTAAATGGAATAGCCATACGGCCGACTTCCATACCCAATGTATTGGAGGTTATAACGTAACCACCCATCCTGGTTTTCATGGCACCACCCGTCATATGGTTTATCACGTAACCACCCGTCAAATGTTCAAGTACCATTATAAAATCATAATATGTAAAACAAATATAATGTAAAGAAAACATTTCCACATTTTGATCACAATATATCACTTAAATATATTGACATAAAAAATCCATTATAAAAACAATTTTCAATACCAAAATACTTAAAAGATTATATGGTATTTATATTATTTTAAAAACATTAAGGCTAGTTGAGGAAGCCAAAGACCAAATAATACTCGCAGTGGTGGAAAAGGTCGTTGTCACCGCGTAAGTTAAAATAATCATTTCTTTTTTTAGTTTACTAAAACGCTTCATAGAAAAATATTCCCTTTGAATGAAATGAAAATTCAAAGGTGTTTTATACAGCATATAAAAGAAAGTCTTTTATTATAACAAAATATGCTTCAATGAAAGGATATTGAGACGAAGTCCATTACCTCGTGTCCGACTTGACTCGATCGCTCTTTAATCTCCTGAATAATAAACTAGTGTAAATTTATACTTTCTTAAGAACCTTTTTCAATCTTACTGTTAATTTTATATCACTTATTGCCATGTTATAAACATTATGTAATCATTTAAGTTAATAATGTTTGTTTTTTCGATATTTGGTTCTTAAGTTAAAAATGGACTTCTCACAATTACATGTTGTTCATGTGGTCAAAGATTCATTATATCCAAAATGATATTCATTATTTGGATATCATATATATTATATATATCTAGCATATACATGTATTTATAATAGTATATAACATTTAGAGTTAATAAATTAAATGCACCGTTCATGGAGACGGTAAGTCGTACGTACGCATGAACGCTACTTTCATTTCTATTTCATATTTAATGGAGTGAAATCATAATGATATAAAGGTATATTATAATTAAAGTATAATATCATATATAATATCATTAACTCCATCCTTTATATTTCCCACATATGGCATTAAGAAATCAAATCACTTTGAGGGGGCGGTAGTCCGCACTTCCTAAAATGAAGATATCGCGTTTACCCATAATGGAAACCATAAAGGTGTGCCATAAATTAAAAATACAGAAGCATAAGGAAAACATAAATATAATATATATCATATATAAATATAGTTATATCTTAATTTCCACCATGAAAGGTGTTAAAAAAAGATTGAACAATCCTCATTTCGTGAGGCAGAAATTCACCAACCACAGAAACAGTATGTTCTTTAACCATTAGACGAAGGTGTGTGTAAGTGTAGGTCGAATAATTCTCATAAAAACATCCTAGTATATTTATGATACTTGTGTTGTTACAAAAGAAAGTAAATAAAATAGTTTAGGGGGTTTGAGAAGCAAAATAAAACAAAAGAACACAAGTGAAGACATTACCTTTAAATCGGGTAACTCCTCTTGGTTTGAACCAAAAGGGTTTCTTGAAGAGATTTCTGCCTAAGGAAAGGCCTCCAGGATAAGGAGAGAGATGTGGAGAGATAAAATTAATAGATCTTGGCCGAACCAAAGTCTTGATAGGTGGTGGTAAGGAGGTAGAGTTTGGGCCTTTTATAAGAGGAGAGGAGGGACACTCTTGGAAAGTTATAAAATGATACTTTATTATATAATGAGTTTCGGATTTTAAAGGTCCCAAAATTATATATTTATAGGATAAGGTGATAAGAGTTCTAAATACACACATAAAATAGGTTTTTGACAAGTTTAGGTCTTATATTTTACATTATATTTTCATTTTATTTAAATCGTTAAATAGTGAGGTAATCGTTGCATCATCATGGTGTCATAAATAATTTAATTTCTTTAATGTATAACAATTATAAAAAATATATAATGATGTAGGAAATATATTTATCTTTCTAATTAATATTTATAGTAAAAAATATGACTTGTATAACTCCATGTAGATTTTTTTTAGTAAAACAATACATGTTTGTGACATTTTTATTTTAACTATAAATAAAAAGTTATTAATGTCATTTTCTTTCCCAAGTGGATCAATGGGGTCCCCAAGTTGACCCATGGATTTTATTGGTCTTCCATGACACATCCAATAATGTTAGGGCATGTGTCAAGGTCATTTCATATTATTAAAACATTATTTTTACCTTAAATTACACTAATTACTTCTAATCACAATTAATAAAAATTAAAATTTACTATTCACCAAAAAATTATTTTAATCTCATTGAACCACATTTTACATCATAATGATATCCATGTATGTTGGATTTTTTAAATTCAATTCACAAAAGTGGTAATGTTTCATTTAAACAAAAAACCAGTTTTTTAACTACCACTAAGTGGTTTCACTATTCATCAAAAATTGAAGCTTTTTAGAAAAATACCAAAAATTCACCCTAATCTATATTTTATATTCCGAATTCAAAAATGATGCCTATTTTACAAAATTCAAAACATATAAGTTTCATTAATTAATTTAATAATTAATTCCCTTTGTCAAAACAAATAGCATGTTTTTATGAAATAATATATATCACAAGGGTGACACTAGTTTAAGTCCAATTTCAAAGTGAAATTAATTCCAATGACCACTATTGGATTAAATGGTAAAAATATATTCTAATTTCACTTTAAAATCAATTCAAAAGGTAATATAATCATATAAACAAATTAGATTAAAAAGGGGTTTCGAATTAAAATACAACATTTTCACTATTCATTAAAAAATGAGCTTTATTCGAAAAATACAAAAAAATTAAAAAAAGTAAATTTTGATGTCCTGATTCTAAATAATAATTTTATTTGGTCCAATAGAATTCATAATAGTGACAAAAACTATCTTTAAAGAGGGTTCTCCATCAAAAGCCGATAAGTCGACCTTTTAGTGAATATTAGAGTACTTATGCCTAAAATTGAATTCTTTTCTTATTTTAAGCCTTTATCTTTTATTGGATAAATGTAAAAACATTTAACAAACATATATAATCATATTTTAGTTATTTCTATTCATTCCTGCCAATACAATGGCTATGTGTTAACTACCATTTAAAATAATATTATTATATTACTAGTGTGCAACATAAGTTTTCAAAGAAACTCGTTGTTGCGTATTAGGTACTCTATCGAACATAGAAACCCCTTTAAAGTAAAATTAATATTTAATTCGCAAATATTAATAAATATGAAAATGTATTATTCTTTATTTACATGGGATGTTACAAACATCATTAGAATGACTCTCCATTGCACATGACACTGACAAACAGATGACTAACCATTGGACATGACACTCACAGATAGACGAATCACCGTTTCATATGACTCACTGATGCAAACAACCTACGATCATTCCAAGGGACCTATTGTGGAATGTTGCTACTGATGCAAGGACTTGCTGATAGTTGAAATGAGGCGTCATTGGTTCAACTGTCTCATTGATATTTCAGATGTCTCACCAACAGTTCAAATATCTCACCGATAGAAGGAAGTAATCAATGAGTGAAACAAGACATCTATAGAATGATACCAAAATAGAATGACACACTGATAGAATGAGACACTGATAGAAGGAGAAACTGATAGAAGAGTCGCTGATAGACTGTTTGAATCTAAATTTATTAATATTATTTCTAATGGTCATATTTTTTTTATTTAATGACTCTTACATAATTTATTCCCACTTGTAGAAGTGAAAGTAGACATTACGATGCATGAGGTATCTCCACATGCACATTGTCGGGCTAAAATGTTTAAATAGGAAAACAAGAATGTGAGAAAAAAGTGGTGGACTATAATTAGTGCGTGTTGTGTGGAATAAATTAATAACTCAAGAACGTAAACTATCATGCAACCACTGTGAACCCATGAATTCAAAAGGAAGAACATACAGGGTGATAAAGAAATCATGGTAAACCTGTAGATCTGACCTTTAACATCTTTTGAACAAGAATATGAACATCTCATACTCATGGAAGCTAGAACCCAGGGGCTAAAACACTCTGTTTTGGAGTCAACATTAAGAACAGGACTTGAAAATACAAACCACTTCATCAAATGATTCTAGAGTTTCACTGCATTACACAAAGGGCCTTCTAAACCTATCTCTACCTTTTTTTCTCTTTTGTGTTCATTTCTTTACATTTTTTATTACAGTGTGTATATTTCCATTACACACATAACAACTCCTACACATAACTAGAGGATACCTAATAAACTCAAACTCACATTCTATTTATCCTTTTTTATCCCACATATAAATGTGGAAGAGCTCGTGTGTGACATGGTTGTTGTTTTTTCCACAAAGAACAGTGGTAGAGGTCAAGTTTGACCTGGACAGTCTTGTGTACTATTGTGAACCATGATTCAATGTGTTGATCAAACTATTTATTAATTTAAATTTCATGGTGGTAGGTGATCACCAAGTGGATAGGACTAAGTCTCATCTTGATACTAAACCTCTTGTTTATTTCTACTATGTTTTTACTCTTTATTATTACTCTATTTTATCACGTATTTCATAAATATTATTTGAACATTGAAAGTTAGTTTAGAAAGTGTTTATAACTTTTTTGAATCATTTTGTTAGTTTAAAAGGTTTTATTAATCATTAGATTAGTATAGTTGAGAACTAATCAATCTTTTGATAAATTTATTGAACATTAAAGACTCTTATAAATTCACTATAAAATTACTTAGATTATTTTTTTAATTGGGGGAAATTTTAAAAGACTATATTTTGTGACATGGATTTTTATAGATACTCAAGTCACCCCCACCCCCTCTAGAGTAATCTACTTCGACAAACACATTTCATCATTTCATGTTTTCAAAATCATTTGACAAAACCATTTCATAATGCTTTGAAAACTCGTTTTCATTTACCAAAACTAGGGGAAATACATCTTCTATAAAAACCCAATTTCACACACAAAACAAAAAAAGTTACATCATGTAATTTCATTTAATAAAATAATTTATCAAAAAATGGAGAAATGTATTTCACCAACTCAGGAATGAGACAGAACTGACTACCTCAAAAGTCAAGGTTTCATACAATAGAAAATGGATCCACAAACAAGTAAGAACACAACAAAAATAGAGGCCCTAGAACCAATCTACACATCTTAGAATTGATCCAATTCAAAATAAGTGTTAGCAGAGAAGAGGAAACAAAACATACCTAAAAAACACACACTCATTGAACTAAAAACAACAAGGATTTTCCCCCAGAACAAGATTTCATAATGGATATATAAGGAAACAAGAAAAATCATTATCACAGATCAAAAAATCTAGTAGTTCAATGCAATGATCCTCCATTATCAAAGGAAACGAACAATAATAAAGGGTTTCTTACCCAGGGAGATGAAATGAAACATCCCTAATGATCAAATACCAAATTACTAAATTTTGAATGAATGGAGGATCCCAAAATTATCAAAGAAGGGAACTTGGTTGATGGTAAGGATGGATATGGGAGAATTAATTAAAAAACCATTGATGAATCACCCTAAAAGATTACCTCAAAAAATTTACATGATTTTTCACCCCTCTACACTTCATTTATTCCATGGGGCTCAAGTATGCCAAAAACCTGGTGTATGTTTATTAAAACCCTATATTTCAACATTAAACATCATGTAACCATTAAACAGTGCATACTCCTTTCATATTGTGTACACAGTTCACTACTTCTGTCTGGAAACCAAGTATACTTCATGTAACTCCTTCACACATCGTTTAATCTCACAACACATAGCAAAACATCCAAATTCTTACACACAAACCCCAAACTGACTTGGTCATTCTCCATACTTTGGGATAAACTCGCAATTATATTAACACATTGATACTGAGACTTCGTTAATTCAAACTAACATACATTCATTAACTTTAGGTCATTGTCTCAGTAAATTTTCCCCATCCTTGGGAGTCCCTATATGCACCTAATTAAAGGGTAAGACTATAAAATAGAAGGGAAATACTTGAAATATAGTAATGTGGTGTTATAAACATACCACCATAAGACTTTCCATCCTTGGAAATTCATGTGGGAGAATGAATTTTGGTAAATAGGTGAGTCCACTACTCCCTCATCAACGAATTGGGATCCAAAGAATCATGAGAATATAATCCACGCCACCATTACACTCTGAAGAACATATTATACTCCCAACATAAAACATTCACTTGAGATACAATGATCTCAATTGGGTGCTCAACATTAGAAATTTTAGGCTCTAACTCAATCTCCTCCCAACTCAGAATATGACAGGGTTCATTAAGATATTTCTTGAGCTATAATTTGTGTACAAAATCAATAATTCATGTCAGTTAAGACAAAAAATAAAACTGATTAGAAAACTACCTCAACCCATTCATTTACCTCAAATAGTCAAACATATCTTGAAGAAAAATTTCCCTATTTTCCTAGTCGACAATGACCCAACTGAGGAGACACTTTCATGAAAACCTAGTCACTAATTGAAAACTTAAAAGGATGATGTCTTTGATATGTGAAATTCTTATTTCAACTCTACACTATATCAAACTATCATCATATATCCTGAATCCTCACAAACGTCTCCAGAATCAAACTTGATCCGACCAAAGAAGCTTCACCCACCACTGCCCAAAAAAGAGGTTATATGCATGGAAAACCATACAAAGCCTCAAAAAATCAATTTTAATCGAAGATTGATAACTATTTTTATAGAAAAAATGCAAATAGACCTATATGGATATCTCAATATAAACCAAAATCCAAGACAAAGAAATGGATTTCATCATCTATAATCGAAAAAAAAAAACTCAATATTGGACTTTCTATCTATTCAAGATAAGATATAATCAATATGGACTAAGTCCCCATCACCTCATGGAGAATCCCCCATATCCTTGAAGTAAACCTAATATCCCTATCTAATACAAAGTTATAAGTAGCCTCATATAACCTCCTACTTTCATGAATATACAACTTACCCAGATCTTCAACTTTAGTGCTGCCCCTAATCATAATAAAATGAGATGAATTTTTTAACTGATCAATTATCTCCCAGATAGCATTCCTAACTCATGGTAATCCAACAAAAAATACAAAGATACCTCATTCCATTTCAAAAACAACACCAAAAGAGGATGTATAAAACCATAAGGTTTCATATCCTCTTCCTTAATCTATTAAAAGGTATAATAGAAGGAAACATAATCAGTTATGTCACGCTTCCTAACCAACCACCAAAATCACTATATCATGTCATAATACATATTTGTACCACTATTATTAATAGTCTATGAATAAATATTAATATCAAAGAAAACCAATATCCCAATAGATTTTATGATGACAAACTGATCCCTAAAATTCATAATTCAATCTAAAGAGAGAGAAAAATTAGAAATGGTTTTCCTCTATATAGGGTTTCTCAAATTCTTCTTAATATAGAATCCTATTTCTGAATATATAGAATATACTCTAGACGATATGATGATAAAAAATCACTAGTCAGAACCATACCTGAAACATCTTCTTATGCATCTAGATGTAATGAAGAAAAAGGCCCCGTAAGGTTCCACTCTTCCTTAAATTCCAGAATATTTTTTGATGGAACATTCCTAATAAGGGAATATACAGTGATATTCCCCTTTTTTAGGGTTTATTTGATATCAAAGTCCAATTTTTGATGGAATTTCATCCACTTTCACTATCTAATATTTAAGTTATTCTTAGAAAATATATAGCTAAAACTCTTATAGTCAAAAAATATTTTGAAACTTTCACCAAAAAGATAATTCCTACAACACTTAAGATCATTCATTACTATATAAAGCTCTAAATAATGAGTGGTATAATTATTCTCATGAGTTATAAGATGATAAGAACTATAATATACCACATGATTATCTTTCATGATCACACAACCCAAAAAAGTTCTATAAGAATCATAGAAAACCACATAACCCTTACTAAGCTCTAGTAAGATCAGAATAGGAGCAGATGTTAGAAGTTTTTTTTGCTAATCAAAAGAAGCCTGATACTTTTCATCCCATGTTAATTTTACACCTTTCCTGGTAAGATTAGTCGATTGTGATTCCAACTTATAGAAATCCTTAAAGACCCATTGATAGTATCCAACAACAAATTGGAAACTCAGGATCTCAAATACATTTCATGGTTCTTCCCATGACAAGACAACTTCCACTTTCTCAGGATCAATTTATAATCCATAATCAGAAACCACATTCACCATGAAATATTGGGACCACCTTGGTTTTTGAGTTATACTTGTTATAAAATGTTGTTAAGTGTTGTCAATGTTGATCAATATTTGAAGAAGTAGATCCAAAGTTCACGGAGGTTGTTTAATGTTATCATTCCTGTAGAATGGTTATCAAATCATAGCATTGTATTTCATAATTTATCAAATCAAATCCATTGGATGTTATAAGTTGTTTTAAGAACAATCCACTTTTGGATAAGGATAGAAGAGAAAAGATTGAAATTATTTGGAATTAATAATCCAAAGAGTAATTAAGTATTTGAAGAAGGTCATGAGATACATCACTATGGAATGGGTGTCGTGATAGATCTTACTTGAGGTGACATGAATTATTTCATGATGAATTATATGAAGATGATGAATTGAATATATCTTTGGGATTATGATAATTGGCTAAACCAGATGATTCTTTGCTGATTTTTATTTTATAAATATCATGTGTTGTTTGGAGAACTTATGATGCAATAATTATGAAGGAAAAGGGATGAGAATGTGCTCCAAAACATATTTAGGTTTGATTGGAAAATTTGACGATGATGAAGGTGATTAATAAAAGGATATATATCATGGTAGAAGGAGTTCATAGATAAATCAGATGATTATAGATCAACATGGATGTTCTTTTCTAGAAAGGGAGTATGGTTTGATTCTCTTATCAATTATCTCATGAATGATTTGGGAGATTTCAAGTAAATGGATTATACATTTCAATCCACAATTAATATTGAAGGCGGTGTTGTTTTCTAGAAATTTCAAAATTTTGGGGTTGAAATTTTGGAGAATGGAAATCATTGTGAAAAGTTATTTTTCTAGAATATATCATGAAAATATTTAAATGGCATGAGTTTTGTAGATATAGTCTTCATGAAGTGTGTTTCACGAAGACCTAATGATTATGATGGTGTGCTCTGTGATTATGAGAATTTTAGCATTACAGTATCATGAAGGTTCGATGGAAGGATTTGAGAGTAGAACATTCTAGAGGTGCAAAGGTATTTGTTGGAGAGCTCTATGGTTACAAAGATATTTGTGAATGGGGAATATTCATGGTGATTCATGAAGGAAGATTCATTGCAATTATGTGTTTGACTGATCTAGAAATTGTGCCAAAAAAGTGGAGCTCTGCATTTGATTGTGCCTATAAATAAGAGGCCACCCCTCTCCATTCTCCATAGATGTATAAGAAAAAATTTATAGTCGCTCTAATTTCTTGAAGCATGGGGTTCTACATGAATCTGGTTGTCTACGGAAGCATGTGCTTTAAAAAATACTACCTTAGACAAGACCGAAGCCAATGCTTCTAAGTGTTGATTGCTTCATTAAGATGGGATGTTCTGTGTTGGCTTAGTGAGCTCTGCAAAGTAATGTCTTCTACAAAGGTCGTGTGATTTGAGATGACAATGGGTTCCGCAAATGAAATTGTTCTTTGAAATGGTATGTTGATCTATGGATTCCATTGCTTTGTGAAAGGCAGATCTTTGTGAGGGGGTGAACTCTTCAAAGAAGTTTCCTCTATGAAGTAGTGTGCTCTACAAACCAGTGTGCTATAAAAAGTAGTGTACTATTTGAATTATCATTCTCTATGAAGATATGTGATCTTCGAGGTGTTCAGCTTCATCAAGGGGGATTGAAAAGTAAAGTATTACATATTAGGTTTAAGTGAACAGGGCTTTTAGTGTGCATCTACTCAAGTATTTTATGGAAGAAGTGTCTCATGCTGAATAGAGTAAAATACTTCAATTCTAATCTATTGATAAGACATACAATTAGATAAAATGAGTATTAATTCTCCAAAGGTAGTGATCTAGGGGTGATAGAAGTGTTCCATAGGAAGTGGTGAGCTATCCCCGAACCATTTCAAAGGTAGTGATCCCAGCACAGAGTGACTTTGATTGATCCTTGTAATACATAGCTAGTGAGGATTAGTAGATTTAGGTATGACTGACACATTGTCAGCATATGCTCCTTGGACATATCCCTTAGTGTTGAACCAAGTAAAAGTGTTGTGCGGTCTCCATGCATGTGATTTTTTATTTCTTTTCTTATCCACCATACAGGTTTAATGAGTTCCTACCAACATGGGAACAAGATCCATAAAATTTCCCAAAAAATCACATTAATTCACCCCCCCCCCCCCCTCCCCCTCAAGGTGTCCTCGGGTCATACAAGTGGTATTATAGAGAGTTTTACATATGTTAGATACTCTAAAGTAATACTATTCACTGTAGGATTTGAGATTACTTTCCTGAGTCAACAATGCAGAAAAACTTTTATGAATAGTTGTTTATATTTGAGTAAAAGTATATATCTAGAAAGACCTTGAAAAATTAGAAAAAGAAAGAGAAGAGATAGTTGAAGAAGTCCATATTATCTAAATAAGTGTCAGTATCTAGTTCTCCATGACTTTCTAATAATGTCGTTGTATCTGGATTGGAATATAAGGAGTATGTGGCTGAGGTTTCCACTAAAGGAAAGGACAACCTTTCTACCTCATGTAAATAAATATGTTCAAGTGATTAGGAGGTATGTGTTTTCAATTTTAAAAGTTTTTCTCAGAGCAAGGATTCCATCATAAGTGGTGATGATGGTTAATCTACAGCCTCATAATAATTCTCACATGACAGATTACGATATTTTCTTCTTGGAATTCATAAATAAAGAGTCTATCATATTTGTGAAGTATTTCAATGTATATAGGAGGAAATCGCCCAGTTAAGAAAAGGTAAAGACTCTATTAAGAAATGATTAGAAAGAAAATTATTAGAATGTTATAACCTCTCCAGACAAGTTGGATCCTTTGAAGAAAAAAAGAGGGAGTGTGAAATAATTTCCTTAAAATACCTCAAATAATTTGAATAAAAATAGGTGGTCCAAATGATCTTGAAGAAAATATCCATGTGCTTGAAGAGAAATTGAATAATTTCATTGATGTCAAGGGTCTATAATTGGAATTAATAACCAAGAAGATCAAGGAACATGAGTCCTTGATTCAGAATAAAGTGAAGCTGCAAGAAGAAGAAAAAGATAGAAAGAAGAAGACTTTTAAAGAGAATATGATTATGATTAAATATCATAAAGTCATCCCCAATATAAAATTTCTAGATTTATAATCTCATTTATACAATATTGAGAATTCATATATTGAGACTTTACAAAATAAAGAAATAGTTAATGTTGCTACTCAATGATCACCGAATGATTCTCAAGATGAAAGTCCTTCAACATGTGATATGACGAAAACAATTGATGTCTCTACTCAATGCTCACTAGATGATTTTAATCCTAAAATATCTTAAATGTTTGATAAAAAGACAATTAAATATTTTGATGATTGATTTCAAGCAGCTAAGAAGAAACATGTACCATCTGTACCTTCTTATACTCATGTCTCCAAATATGTTTCCACAAGCAGTGCAGGTTATAAGAAACATTCAAAACAAGTTTGCATGCGGAAAGATGATAAGATACCTACCATCATGACTAGGGTGAGGAAGAATAATGTAGGAAATGACTCCACATATAAATCACAACACATCTTGATGAATAACCAACAACCTCATACATAAGATATTAAGAAATCAGGATTTGTGGGTCAATGTTGGTGTTGCAACATATTTTGGAATTGTGAACTAAATTGTTGGAACAATCCAAAAAATGTTAAAGGGAATAAGAAGACTATCTCATTCAGGAGTAATCCAAATAATAAGAATCAACATCCATAGGTTTCGAAGAATATGGTTACTGCAAAAAGATTTGTAATTCTCAATAACGTTTTTGATGTTTGCAAAGGAAGTGTTAACAATTATGGTGCATGCATATCTAATCATAAATTAATCATTTATAATAAACTAAGACCAAAAAATTTGGTTATGTATAAAAAATATATCATGGGAAGAAATAAAAAAAATGGGAACACAAATTCTCCCAAGAAGTTCTCAAATAAGTATTATTAGAAGATCTTGGATTCTGAATCCCTAAAGTTCAAAGGCAGTACATCCAAGAGAGCTACTAAGATAGATGACACTGGTAATAAGAATTGTGGAAGATCTAATATTTCCTCAATGGTTCCTAATGATATATTAATTATCTAGATATAAAATTTTGAAAGAATGAGAATACTTGATGAGTTATAGGCCAAGGCTGGTTCAAAAGGAAAATAAAAGATTCCACATAATGAAGACAAAGTGCACAAGAGTTTACAGAAAAATGGAAACTTAGCATTTAGATATGTTTTATGTGATTGATGCATGAAATCTAGTTACATTTCAAAAGGTTTTTTAACCATAATACCAGAATAAGAAGCATTTCTTAATGGGATTAGGAATTTTTCATCTATAGTGGCTATTAAGTAGAGAAATTATCCACACAAAGATGAAGAGAATATCAATATATCTATTCTTCCTCAATATAAATAAGAATATGTGTTCAGAAGAGAAATCATGAATTCTAGATCAAATGGACAAATATGGTTGAGAAGATCATCTCAACCACCTAATCCATTTTTATGAATTAAGGAGGATCTACCTTATTCCCTTGA
Source organism: Viscum album (assembly GCA_963277665.1). NCBI lineage: Eukaryota > Viridiplantae > Streptophyta > Magnoliopsida > Santalales > Viscaceae > Viscum > Viscum album. Next base: position 1,646,552,212 of record OY728120.1, read on the forward strand.
ACTTTTGTGTATTGTATTTGAGGATAATATGTAGGGAATAGAGGGTGAATCAAGTTATCATGGGGAGAACCTGAGAAGATGATTGGGTTGTCAATTTATGATATCCAATATGAATAAGTTCCATTATGGTGTTTGACTCCATACATAAATATCTTGAAATACATTCTTGATGAGATCTAGAATTATAAAGAATCTAGGAAGTGTTTATCCTGGAGGGAGACAAATGAATAAGATTCCATAATTATTATCTCAACAAGTATCAAATATTTTTACACTGTAAATTTCTTAAGTATCCATTCATGGGATAGGATATGAAATTTCTTAATCTCTCATCCTTGGTTCCTCAAAATAAATATCATCTTACAAAGGGGGAGAAACTGAATCAATCAGTGACATAAAATGTATTAAAGTTACCCAAGTTCACTTATCCTGTGCACTGCACTTAAATGACTTTAATCCCTTTGAAGAAGTGAGTGCTGGAGTTTCAGGTGGATTGTTCATAAAATAATCTCATATCAAACATAGTGTATTCATCCAATAATGGAGGTTGAAATACCCTTGTAAACTTGTACATGATTTCGCATCTCGTAACGTATCATGATAAATGCGTAATGGATAGCTTTATTTCTAAATAAAATCCTCTTGTTTTTTTCACCGAACATAGATCAAGTAGACATAGAGTGAAATGATGGATGTTACATTTCTTAAGTATGGACTGATACCCTTTTCCCATGAACCACGTATTTCTTGTAAATATGGTGGAGATAATGTGAAATGAAATGTAATTGGAAAAATAAAGGAGAAAGAATATTCACATATTGACATTGACACATTCATTTGAAAATGAACGTTGAGTATTGCCAACAAATACAAAGGGGATATTATTGGGATCACCTTTGTGTATGAATTATACTTTGTTTCAAAGTTTTCCAAATGTTTTCTATGTTTATCAATATCTGAATATGTAGATACAAATTTCTCGGAGGACTTTTGAAGTGATTATTACTAGAGAATGGCCATAGAATCATAGCATTGGATTTCATGCTTGAGAAACTCACCTCCATTTGATTTTCATAAGGTGTTTGAAGAACCAACCACTTTTGGGTGATGAGAGAAGAGATAAAATTGTAGATCTTTGTAATTAATAATCCAAAGAATAATTTAGTATTTGACAAAGGTCAAGAAATACTTCATTATGGCATGGGTGTCATGGCAGTGCTTACTTATAGAGACATGCAATATTTTATAAAAAATTATGTGAAGATGGATAATTGAACGTATATTTGGGATTATGAGAATGTCTTAAACCAGATGATTCTTTACTAATTTTTGTTTAAAAAATATTATAAGTTGTTTAGATAACTTATGTTGAAAGTATTATGAAGTAAAATGTGTGAGAAGGTGCTACCAATCATATCCAGGTTTGATTGGAAAATCTAACAATATTGATGGTGATTGAAAAAAGGATATATATCACAGTATAATGAGTACATGATGAAAGTAGATGACTATAGATTGGCATGTATGTTCTTTTCTAGAAATGGAGTTTGGTTTGAGTATGTTATCAATTCTCTCATGGATTATTAGGTAGATTTTAAGTAAAGGGTTCATACTATTGAAGCCATAAGCAGTATTTAAGGTTGTGTTGATTTCTAGTGTTTTCCCAATTTTTGGGGTCCAAACATTGGAGAATGAAAATCATTGAAAAAAAATTTCTGGAAGATATCAAGAAAATATGGAACATGAATTATTTATGAAGATATGGGATTCATGAAGTGTGTTTCATGAAGACATGAAGATTGTGACAGTGTGCTCTGGGATTACGATAATTTGAGCATTGTGGTAGCATGAAGGTTTGACGGGAGGATTTCTTAGTGAATCATTTTGGTGGCACAAAGATATTTGATGAAGATATTTGAGGTTATGAAAATCATTGTGAATGGGGAATATTTATGGTGCATCGCTAAAGGAGATGTTCCACAGAGATGTTTTTGACTGATTTGTAAATTAAGTAGGAAGAAGCAGGGCACCACATTCGACCACAACTACAAATAAGAGGTCACCCATCTCCATTTTACATGTACTTGAGAGAGAAAATCTAGAATCACTCTAATTTCTTGAAGAAATGGTTCCTCTGCAAATCCAACAGTCTATACAGGCCTATGATTTGCGAAAAGACTACCTAAGTCTTGAGAGAAGCCAATGATTCTATGTGTTGAGTGCTTCGTGAATATGGGATATTCTGAATTGGCTTAGATAGCTTCACGAAGTAAGGTTTTATGCAGAGGAAATGTTCTTTGTGATGACATTGGGTTCCTCAAAGGAAACTATACTTTACGAAGATGTTTTGATCAATGAAGGATAGAGATCTGCAAAGGGTAGATCTCTATGAATGGTTGAGCTCTGTGAAGTAGTTTTCTCTATAAAGCAGTGTTCTCTATGAAATACTGTGCACTAGGAAGAAGTATTCTCCATGAATTAGTATGCTATGGGAAGGTATGTTCTCTATGAAGGGTTGAGCTTCGTGAAGGGGGTTCACAAAAGGACATTATTGGATATCAGTTTTAAGTGGATAGATAATTTAGTGTACATATACCCAGGCCTTTGATGCAAGTAGTATCTCATGTTGAACATAGGAAAATACTTAAATGCCAATCTGTTGAAGAGACCTTCAAGTCGATAAATTGAGTAAAATTTCTCCAAAGGTAGTGAGCTAAGGGAGTCTGTGGAAGAGTTTTATGGGAAGCAGTGAGCTATCCCTAAACCATTGTAATGGTAGTGAGCCTGACATAGATTGAATGTGACCGAACCTTGTAATCCACATATAGTGAAGATTACTAGATTTAGGTACGACTGACACACTACCAGTGTATGCTCCTTGGATATAGCATTTAGTTGTAGACCAAGTAAAAGTGTTGTGTGGTCTCCATTCAAGTGATTGTTTGATTATTGTTCTTATCCATCATATAGTTTTCATCAGTTCATACCGACTTTTTTACAAGATCCATAACATTATAAGAAAATATTTTCACCCTGATTCACCCCCCCCCCCTCTTAGAGTTTCATGGGGTCCTACATGAACTTCACTTCTTGAATCCAGAAAGTCCATTTCAAAAGGTTTATACAAAAATGGTAACTTCTCAGGATTTTCAAAACCAAACTCAAATGGTATGTGTTCTTTCTCTCAGATCTTAAGTAAACCAAATTATCATCTAAAAACACTAACAAAAAAGTTTCAAGGTACCGATGGAATAACATATTCATCCAATACATAAAAACTATTGCAGAATTAGTTAGATCAATTACAATCACAATTTATTTATAATGGCTATAACTTCTCATGAAATCTATCTTTAGTGTATCAAACTCTAAGACTCTAAGAAGATTATGACCTAACAAAAAATAAATGTTAGAAAACATCTTTTACCTTTTAAATAATAAAACAAATCATCTATACGGGGAAAAGGATACTTGTTTCTAACCATTACCCATTTCAACTTCTGATAGTCCACAAAAAAATGATTTAAACTATTTGCCTTCTTGGAAAAGAGCATAGGGTCTTCCCAAGGTGAAACACTAGGGAGAACGAAACCCTTTTCAATAAATTCACCTAATTGAACCTTGATCTCTTTTATCTCTAATGGTTCTATATGATCATAAGGTATCAAAATAAGATGTGTACCAAAAAGAGGTTAATTGTAAACTCTAACTCACTCTTTGGAGGAAGTATAGAGAAATTTTCTAGGAAAAATCCGAAAAATCGTGAACAACAGTGGGAAGATCAACAATATAAGAAACCTCATCAGGAATAATTAATATAATAGAGAAAATGCTCATGTTCTCTAGGAAAGAACATCCTACATGACCATAACTCGGTTCCCACTCTCCCCAAAACACATGTGATCTCCCATTGGCAATATATAATGAGACATGTCAATGAAAATAGTCAACCTCAGCATGATGAGAAAGAATACAACCTATCTCAATGATGACATCAAATAGATCTGTATCGAGAGCCAGAAAATCCTAGACTAACTTAGAATCTACAATAGATAACACACAAGGGAATTAAAACCTCTACCCTATCCCCTATCTAAGAGGTATCAATAACACCATAAAAAACAATATAATATCCATTGGAAGTTTATCACATCAACAAAATTTCCAGATATAAATTATTGGGAATCACTAGTATCCAATTAAGCAATTGCTACTGAGGTGCAATAAAGATGGTACATCACACTATTACCAGACTCATGTCTAACTACACCAGAAACTCATCTACTACATGAAGGTTCTTCACTACTGAGGCATGTGTCTAGAGTCCTATACTATTTTAAGTATCTAACATCATTTTCATATCCTTTAGAGCTGATGATACCTAACAATATCGAAGAGTATACATAACCTGATAGAAAAACTATAGATGACCATAACTTTTACAACTATTTCAAATCATAATAGTTTGAGGAAAATAATATCGAGTGCATCTGACCTTACCACACTGATAACAAGTTAGAGACGCACTACTAGCTATAACTAGAGGTTCTGAATAGGCATTCTACTAAGAACCACCTCCATAATTTATTTTATGGTATTTCCACTTCATCTTCTTCTCCTACATGCCTTATAAGTTATCACTAGGTGGAAGAGAAGATGAATAATATCAAACCTTACCTATCATATTCATTTATTCCATCATATGCCTTTCTATTATCTCCTCACAGGTCAAAATATTCAACATAAATACCTAAAATATGATATTTGGTTACAAAACTTATAGGTACTTTTGAGATTTCATCTACTCATTCTTCACTACCAATGGTGAAAATGAACTATCTCCGAAAACTAATTGGTTTATTCTAACACCAAATGATCTCTCAGAAATTAATATAAGAACTCTAGACACATCTCCATCATTATTGACTATAAAAAACTATTGGAAGAGGAGAGACTTGAAACCCTTCCATGCCAAGCCCATGTTCATATTCACCTACACCATGGAATCCCTCCAACACATTGAAACCCCAATATAAAAAACTAATATTAACATGAATAACTCAAAACATGAGACCCACATCCCAACATCCCATGTAAACTTGAGTCTCATCACAACAAGAGATAGTTAGCACTCACCCCAATATACCTCTCAAGTTCCTAAAATCATATCTCTAATATAAAAAATTACCCAATATAATGAATAATGAGAAAAAGACTCTCTATGAAACTAATTTATAATAAAACCAACCGATATACCCTCTCAAACTAGTAACCATCCTGAATTTTCAATTACCTAAGGGGTGTTTCGGATCCCAAAGGGATCGCGACTAGCACCTGGTAATCAAAAAACAACTAGAGGGAAATATTTATCCCAACCTTAAACAACAACATGGAATATATATACACAAAATAAATAACTATATGATGAAAAAAATATATTAAATAACATATAAGGAACCACATAAGTGATTCAAATAAAAAAGTTTGCAAAATATTTCTATGGGATAGGTCCAAATACAGAGGAATACAAAACCAAACATTTAGTACAATAACTCCATGTGATAACATGGGTAACCTTCAACTGTCACACCACTAGCAACCCAAAACCTAACTTAAAAAAATCATTGGCTCATTATGATTCCTTTCCTTTCCCTACATTGAAATACATAACGAGGTCTATGAACTACTGAAGGGGTATGCAGGGTGTGTGCTAACAGTCTTAGTAGAGTCCCACCCAGGTGTTCTATATAATCTCTCTGAACAATGATCTAATCATGATAAATTTTAAATAAAACAATTCCAAAAAACATTTTAATAATTTTTATATTAAAATCATGGAGAAATAATTTAATTTAACATTTTCCCACATTTCCAAATAAAATAGGTTAATCAGTTTCAAAGAATTTCATGATCATAAATCATAGAATATATATCATGTCAAAACAAATCGTGCATCACATATCATATCATATCCATATAAATACATAAAAAAAGTATAACACCGAAATCAGAAGCATCTGTAATGTCATGCCAGGGATCACACTAAGTCTGGATAGCTCGAAAACTCATATCTAACCTAGACAATAGCATGTGCATCAAGAAACTAAGAATATGCATCAAGTATACATAGTTGAGTAACACCCAATAAAGTGAATCCCCCTCCCCCAACACACTTAATAAGTCCATATAACAACAAACCTAGGGAGTAGAGAAAATCATCATGCACAAACCCCCAATAGTGGATGATACTTATTACTACACCATCCACCTATGTAACCAAGGATTTCCATATGATTCGTCAACATATTTCATCATTTATTGATTTGAGAACCATTTCATAATGCTTTGAAAACCCCTTTGCATTTACCAAAAATAGGGGAAACCCATCTTTAATTAAAAAAAACCAGTTCCACACACACAATACAAATCATTCATATCATTCCATTTCATTTAATAAAAAAATTTGTCAAAAAATAGGAGAAATGAAGTTCAGCATCATAAGCTGGAGAGGGAACCACCAACCTCAAAACATGGGGTTGCACATTGCCACAAAGGGATCATCCAAAAAGTAAAAACACACGTAAAAAAAAGATATAGAAATCATAGAACCAATCTACACATATTATAATTGATCTAATTCAACAGAAGGGTTGGTAGATAAGAGGAAAAAACACATACCACAAGAGAAAAAACCATCTACACCACAACCAAAAGGATTTACCCCTAGAATAATATTGCATAGTGAATCTATAAGGAAACAAGAGGAAGCATCACCATGGAACAATAAATCCAATAGAACAATGTAGAATCACTTCTGTGATGAAAGGGGATGAAGAATCAAAACTAATATCTTACCTAGGGAGATGAAACGCAATTGACCTAATAATCCAATGACGAATAAATCAATCCATATAGAACAGAGGCTTTTGTAGTCACTAGATATGGGATCTAGGTTAATAGTAAAGATTCCTACAAAATAATAAATGAAAAATCAGTAGATACATCATCCTAAATGTTGAACTCCTAACAGTTATACAACATGTATCCCCTTTATATGTCATGTAATTCATAGGGATCAAGTACTTTGAAAAACCTGAAACCTTTTTTAAACCTCATTATTTAACATTACACATTGTGTAATGGCTACAAAACATTTACTCCTTTCGCGCTATGTACACAATTCACAAATTATGTCTAGAGACCAAGTACACATCATGTTACCCCTTTACGAACAGTGTTATCAACCAACATATAGTATAAAATCCAAATTATTACTCAAAAACCTCAAATCAACTCTATTTTCTCCATAATCAAGGAAAACCCTATAACGTAATTAACACATTTATACCAAAACTATGTTAATTGAAACAAATATACATACCCAAACATTAGGTTATTTTTCTCAGCAATATTTCTCCATCCTTAGGAGTCCCAATACATACCCAATTAAAGAGAAAAACTAGAGAAGATAAGGTAAATACTAGATTGCAAGTAATGGGATGTGACATGATATAGTAATAACATTAATGTTGATACTTATATGATAATTACAAAAATGGAAATTCCTCTAATGATACTTGGAGAATTCTTATAGTTGGAAAAGGTGAATCTATTGTGAAGATGGTTTAGATAAAGTATTATAATTGATTCGTGACTATAGTAGTTAAGTAAGAAAAATTAATGTAGTTTCTTAAGTTTGAGGTTGATTTTAAAATTTACATAATTGTGTAATGGAAATATAAATATCAACATAAATTTTATTTGAAACTTTTATAATAGTTTCTATATTTATAAAAATTTATAGAGGTGAGTTAATATTTATATGGATTATATATGAGCAAGATCATTCTTGATAAGAGTTTAAAAAAATTAACAATTTAATAAAATTTACATTGTTTTTGTAACTATTAAAGATGATAAATAAATTGAATTTGAATGATAAATGTGTTTTAAAAGACTATAAAAGGGTTTAGCTACTGATATTTAATAATGAAATAATAATTTCTTAACACTCTCAATTGATATAATGACTGAATTTTTTGTAATACTAATATAATTTAATTTTGATAATTTAAATTCGAAATATTAATTGAGTTATTGGTGAATTTGATAGAGATATATTAATAGAATTATTTAATAAAAATTGGAATTAAATAAATATGATTTTCTATTATTTTTTAAAATATATTATCTATAAGATATCTCATAATTTATTATATAAAATACTATGTTGTTTATAAAGATAATTATGGAAATGCTTGTCTACAAACATATCTAAAATAAGATTTTATTTTTACAGGAATTAATATTGAATTGGATATTGATTCTGGGGAAGATATTGAGAAGGGTAAAAATAGTAAGATGAATTTTTTGGTTGTTGATATTTTTGAAGACAATACAATCCATAATATCTTTATATCCATGAGATAACTTATAATGAAGAACTATTGTCAATTTTTTTAAGTAATTTGATGAGATTTTCTCTATCATAAACAATAAATAGAAGAAGAAGATCATATTTGTTCTAATGATTTTTACAATGTTGTGGGTGAATGAGTTCATGAAGACTAATCATATGTGTGAATATAAATGAACTTTTTTTTACAAATAAAGGTGGTTAATTTCTATTCATATAGATTTTCATAAAGGGCCACTAATTCTATAACACAGATATCCATATATGTAACTATAAAACAATCCAAATATTATTAAAGAGTATTTTTCTTCAAATACTGATGTTATAAAATTATTGAATTCATGAAAGAGGGATTATTATGAGTGAAATGTTTCTATCACTAAAACTAGTGGCGATTTAGAATTGTCTTAATTAAACGGTTCAAGAATTACATATACCATATTCACATACCATTTTAATCACTTGATTCACATTTTGATGATTTATTTAAAGGAATTTACTATGTATAGTAAGGATTTAGTGTTTAAAACCTAGTGATTAACCATATAATAATAACATTTTCTTGATGTGAATTTTTTAATTTTACATATAGTTTCTTCTTTATGTAGGTTAAAATATGAACCAATCACTATAATAAGTGGATTAATTCAATTAGTTAATTTTTTTAAATAGAACAACATTGGTTTAACCCACCCCCATAGTGTTTATTATATATCCCATTATATAATGTCAATTCTTATTATAACACCAATGTTTCTACTATGATTAGGTATTTTTAATTTTACATTTTTTTGGATGATAGATTTTTTTTTAGAAATATAAATTATCTTGTGGGTTTTCCTATTTACTATTTCTTATATATCTTGAATATTCAAGGATAATTTAATTTCTATAAATAGTAATTAAACCCTCATATTTTTTGATAAATATTATAATAATTTGAGTAATATTATGTTGTATTACCCTTTCATGAGGTATAGAAGTATATTATATTTATTTTAATAGGTTTTCAACCATTAATAGATTCCTAATAATGAATTCAAAAATGAAATTTAATATTGAGTATCAAGGCATGGATTAAAATTTAATCCCAACATTTACAAACAGAAATTAATTTTCCAATATGATATGTTAGAGATCTGTAAAATATATATGGGTGATCCTTGAGAATATTTATAAATCAAATTCCATTGTAATGATAGAAAAAAATTAAATTTAAAAAGTTAAGTTTGGGTACATATAAATATAAAATTGAAAATGTATTTATGAATTATTCATATGATTTAATGATATTATGAGTATCACTATAAAATTGAGTGAAAAGTTGGAGGAATCTAGAATTATCAAAAAGATAATAATATTACTTCTAAAATCACAGAATTCATATGTTTCAATTGTCAAAGATAAATATTTGTATTAAAATATTTTATTATTTATATTGAATTTTAATTTTATATAAAAATATATAACAATAAATTTTTATAAATAATAATAATAATTAGATATAGATTTTATTTCATTTTATGTAAAATGTGTTTCAAATAAAGGTGGATGATGATATCTTTCATTGTTCTAAAGAAGATGATGTTGATTTTGATATAAAGGGCCAATGTGAATCAACCTATAAAAATAATTATGAAAAATATTATACTACTAATAAAATAGAAGGAATACTCTTCAAAAATGTAAAATTAAATGAGAAAAAGAAGTTGTATGAGTGAAGAGGAAAATAAGGGAAACACTAATTACTTTAAATTATAAATATAAAGCATGTGCGAATCATTAAACATTAATTTAACATATTAAAAACATTTAAGATTATTTATCCTATGAATATACATGAAAGTACCTTAATAATGATGAGAATTCAAAAAAATATATTGTTATTCCACTCAATATAACTTGATCAATGAAGAGATACATGTTTTTTCTACAAATGAGAATAAATTCATAGAAACTTATTTCAATTTATTTAATAATTAAAATACATTGAATAATTTATATTTTAATTTGATAATTTCTATCTGATATACCCTTTTTTAACCCAAGTGAGTAATCAAAAATGGTTCCAAAATTCAATCTTGAAGGTACTAAAAATGTATTAAAACGCATATTAGAGATAACTTCAACGAGGATATTATATTTCATACCAAATCATATAAGACTAATATAAATTGACTCATTATAATATATAAATTGTATTATTATTTAAACATGTAAATATATAAAATTGATGGAAATAAATGCATTTGATTAACTAGATACACGAGTGAATATTAAATAAAATAAAAGTTGTAAACTATGTTCCAGAAACATAAAAATACTAAAAAATTGTTTTCATTAATAATGTTTGTTTCAGATAAATTCATATTCAAAATGTTGTAAAGTAATGTACTCTGGAACAAATTATTACATTAAAGGAGGTGGTATATACTCTAGGAAAACATATTTACTCAAGTAAGTCTTAATATAAATCCTTTTGGGGCCTATATTAACAAGTTATATATTTTTTTCAAAATCAATCATATAAAGACCCAGGTTCTTCTTTTTGAGAGATTTATTTTATTCTTGAGCAGTATAGTCTAAAAATGAAAAATATTAGAATTCAAAATTTACCAAAGTTTATGAACTAAAAATTCTTTTGATTGTTCCTTTTCTCTTGGGACACGATGTTTTCCTATGGATAAATTTTATTGGGATTCCAAGATGGTCATGTTTTATGAGATAATTTTTGTTTATTTACTAAATAAATACTTTTATCTTTCGTGAGAATGAATATATCACCTAAATGGATCCCTATATGTAGATTCTTACAGTAATATTTTTTCCATATTTGGTGTTTTTTAGAGAATTTTAATTTATGTGTTCGGGTTTCAAGTCCAATACTAAGTCGTTTTGGTTCTTTAGATTAAATAATAGTTGGTTGAATTTTTAGATTATAAATATCAATGTTCATCATCTTTTATAATATCATTATCCATAAATATTTGACCATGAAAGGTATTATATAGGTTAGAGATGGGATACATTCATAGAGGATAACTTTCTGATATCATAGAGTGGATGTGGATTCACATGGCATCCATGAGTTTATTTTAAATGAATCAAGTATTTATTGTGATATTGAAAATAATTTGGTATTCCCTCAACTACTTCATTGTTTTTTAAGATTTATAACTTCTTGATTTTATAAGGATCTTTTTATAACAATTATTATTAAGTTTCTCTTGAATATTCAATGGATGTTTATAAAATATAATTTAAAATAATGTTTTGGTTACTAATATTTATCTAATCTTTTTATCATAATTGATAGAAACCCTTATTTTTAAACATTAAAAAATAAATTTGTTCAACAATAGATTTTTGGTTTTTTTAATTTCACTCTCCAAAAATCATCTACTTTATCCTCGATTAATCTTGTTTCTCATTAAAAGTGATCACATACAGCCTTTACAATGGTTATTATTTCAATAATGAATTATTTCAATTATTATTCAAATAGAAAATGATAGAGGTTCTAGTTTTTTATTATCTTTTGGGATGGGGAGTCTCTAGTGAAAATTTTTTGTGTTTATAGTTTGAAGGAGGATCCCTAGTTTTAGTCTGTGTGAAAATTTTATGATTAATGGAGGCTTGGGTGTAGATATTTTTTCCAATGGAGATAGTGGTGAATGGAGTTGAGAAGACGTAACATCAAAAGAAATAAGGTATCCCTGAGATGTTTTGGATGGTATTCTATTTGTGAATATGTTCGAAATAAACTAATATAAGGATATCATATTTTAATATATCCTTTTAGTCATAACTTTTGATATTCTTATGATGAATATACATTTTTGGATATTTCTATATATTAAGAGGAAAGAAGATTCCACTTACTACCTCTATGATGGTGTATGGTATTCTTGTGATTTGTGATGTGAGGTCTTGGACACATCCACGTCTTAAACATTGATTATCATCCATTTTGAATAAATAGGTATATTCATTTATGGAATGACATCTCATTCAATATATTTAAAAAATAAAATCTTTCATGGGTATACATTATCATAATGAATGTCAACTTATATGTGTTGCTAGATGAATCTTAATTCCCATATCTAAATGAAGGGAGCATATATAATGGGATATTATCCCATCCATTTTTTGAATGGGGTGATTTTATTCCATATCCAAGAATATTTTCATACTATTTTAGTATAAATATTTATTGATAAGGTGTTTTTAAGCCTTTTATATTTGGGGGTCCTCTCATTATAAACAATTATTCTAGTAGTTTGTCTGCCATATATGGAGGAAACAATAAATTTTTTATCTCTTGGTGATCCCAATAAAGTATAGTCAATTGAATATTATGATATAGAGTTCACTTAGTTTAATCTGTATTTCTTTATTTATTTTAATAATTTTAGATTTTTGTTTCCTTGATGATAGATTAGACACTTTACATTTGTGGAATTGATCAAAATAATTTTCTCCATAAACCATATTTGGTATCAATTTAATGGATAAAGGGTTACTCATTTTCTAGAACATTTCACACATGAGTTGTGATGAAGTGTGGATATGTTCTCGGAAGCTCTATTATGGAAGAAAAGAATTACATAAACCAAATATTCAGGTAATTATTACATTGATATATTTTTATTGATGCCATGTTGGAAATATTTATTTGAGGAAAGGAGTTCCCAACTCTCATCATTGTATTTAAGGAAATATACATCAATGAATCAATAATTTCTTTCACATATTTTAGAAACCACATGTATATCATAATCTTATTAAGCTCATATCATATCGTATGTTGTGTCATGTTTGAAACTCAACCATTAAATTTATAGTTCGTTATACTTGACATCATGTTATAATATAATGGATTCTTCATTTTCATTATTTATCATTACATTTATTTGATAATATAATCTTAATAGAGACCCTAAAAATTTATTATTAGATAATATCGTCTATAATGGGGTCCTGGAAGTTACGTTATGTAGTAACATAACCTTAGATTGTGTCTCTTATATTTTTTAGGATATAACATAATTTGAGTGGGTGATATAGTTTATTTTATGCTATAACATAACCCATAGTATGAAAGGGAGTGGTTGGGCCTATGGAATCAGGGTGAAAGAAATCCAGTAGGACAAGGGAGGGGGAGTATGGTAGGGGCCTGGGGAATTAAGGAGAAACATATAGGAGGCAGGGTTGAGGGGGACAAGAGAGAGAGAGAGATAGCGGTAGGGAGTGGGGAATGGGTGTCAGAAAGGGAGGGAGGACTAAAAATGGGAGGGGCTCTTGAATTTGAAAAAAAAAACGTAATTTTACGGGAGGTTCTAGACACCCCTAAATTGTTGAGTGTGATTAGGGACAGTTGAAATAATTCCCCTATGTTTTCCATTTCAATTCAATTATAGGAAGTTCTAACCACCCCTAATCTGATAAATGGTTTATAAGGGGTTTAAAATCCTTCTAAATAATTAGTTTTTGGTATATTTATGGAATAATTAAAAGGTTTTTAAACCCCCTACTAATTCAACAACTGTTAATATTCATCAAAATATGCCACCAGTTCATGAAAACCACTATTAACCCTATATAGAATCCACTTTATCAGTGTATCACCATAACCACCACTAAAGAATTTACAGGGAATTATAACCCCCATCTAAATGAAAAAAATAACCCATTTAATGATATCCCTTTTTGTAGTATTATGTGATAATATAATCATAATAGAGACACTAAAAATTTATTATGAGATAAAATTGTCTATATTGGAGTCCATGATGTTTCATTGTGGGGTATAATAACATTAGTTATAGTCTCTTACATTATTTATGAGATAACATAATTTGAGTTTGTGATGTAGTATATATTATTCTATCACACAACCCATGCTTATCAATTAAAAAACAAATAATTTTGTTATAATTGTGATATAGGAGATATCACTTATTATAATTGAAAACCTAAAGAATTTTTTTCATAAGAACTTACATCAACCATGTATTACAATTAAGAATCCCTTTATTAATTCTAAAATATGTTTCAATACAAAAATTTAGAAATTTATTGGTTTGGACTAAAAACTTATTGCATTTTATACACTATATATAGTAGATACTTTTAATCATTATAAATAGGATATTTCATTGCATAAATAAAATGTGAAATGTTCCTTTCTATAGCTCATTTTTTTAAAATAAATAAAAAATATCCATTTTTTTATTACTTTGAATTTTAATATTAATTTTTTTCATGAAATGTGAATATTGTGTATGCTTTAATTTATGAAATAAATTTATACTTATAAGTGTTTAATATATAAATTAAATCGTTGGTATAATAGTATAAAATTGGTTTCCATCTACATTAAACATATTTTGTAATTAATTTAATTAGCATAAATAAATTTTTGGAATGTATTTTATGCATATTATATTTTATAGTCATGATTAATTGGAATATCACTTGATTAATGTATCCATAGGTAAAAGAAAATTGGTTCAAATTTCCCAATGGAATAGAGGCACCTACCCTGGTCTAGAAAGGTGGGGGTTGTCTATATATGTCTTTAGTATTACTCATATGTGGATTGTCAATTTTATATAATTCAAAACCATTACATGTAATATAATTGTAACATATAAATATGATGCATTTGGATATGTGTAAATATCTTTAGATTCTGTTATTTTGTGAGCAATAAAAACTATGGGTTTTTTAAATATTTTCACATTAATATGGTTTAATGATATTAATTTGGTGTATAGAAAGGGTATTCCAATAAGAAATCATTACAAAAGGGCATTTATAAAGCAATAAATCATGATATAATATAGATTACATGTGGTTTAATAGTTATTAATTCAATATGAATGTGATGTACAATAAATTTATGCCAATTCAAAGATAACACTCAAATACGAACTGTGACATTATTTCTAGAGAAAACACAAGTTAGGACCACGATCATCCAACTCAGTGGGTTTTTCTAATAAAGGGTGCATGTGGATTATCATGTGTTAGGCATGGTGGAAATGGATAAACTAATGAGTTAGGAAACCAAATCCTTCTTTGAATATTGGGTGAGACTTAACATGGAAACCCAAAGTGTTATGAGACTATATGAATAGTGAATAATTTATATCCACTTGACTTATTCATAAAAATATATTTTCACAAAAAACTCCATGATTCATATATGATATTATTATAATGGTGTCTTACCAAAATAACTATGTTTTGGTAGGAACACAATGAAATATTGGTCTTGGCTCACCAAATCTATATGATTTACTATGTACTCATTTTTAGTAGGTTTAATTTAATTAAAAGGCCTTGAGGAGAAGATATAAATAATTGTACTCATCCATATATATTTATTTGTTAGAAACTATTGAATGTATCATGATTATTATTTTGAGTTCTATGATAGGTATGAACTATAAAACTATTCCATATTGGTATCTGGTCTTGTGAAGTGATCTCATAGAGGGCCATTTTATGTTTATATATGTGAACATTATACGTATCATTTTCTATAACTATAAATCATGGGTATTAGATACCAGGTGTGAATCACACATTTTTTAGAATAAATTTATTCTTTGATATAAAAGGTAATAAAATAAATATGTAGAATATTTATGTGTTGGTATTAGAGAGAGTGTTTCTCTATTAGATATCAAGAGTTATGATCTTTGGCTACCTAGAGGATTAGTTCTACAATTGGAGAATGGTTACTAGGATATCTCAATAAAAATTAATTTTAATGTTGAATATTTTTTGAGAAGATGGTATTTTTATCATTATTGGGATATAGAGTTATTCTATATATATGAATGAAATTTTTTCAAGAATTTTGAATATAGTTAATAGTTTATAAATTCTAAATATAGATAATTTTGCCTATATCTATCAAAATAATATGGGAAAGGATTGTTCTAACCATTCCTTATTTAGAATTATTTATATGGGAATATAAATGGAATCTACATCAAAATAATCTATATAGAAGGATTGTTATAACTACTCAATTATAAACCATTTTATAATTAAAAATCATGTTTATTATAAATAATGACCAATAAATATTTTAGGGGAAATTTTGAAAGGCTGATAAAACTACAGTATTTCATACATAGGGATGTATATGGACCAATGAGTATGTAAGAATCTGGTGGATTTAGGTACTTTGAAACATTTTCTAAGGACTTTATTCAATATGGTAATATCTTTTCTATGATACATAAGTATATGAATATTTAAATTACCAATGAGATTTAAAATGAAGTGTATAATAAAATGTGATCATTTGTTAATATTATTCAATTATATCGGGGATGTGAATACATGAACAATGAATTCATTAATCTTGTAAGAGATTATTTTCACTCCTCTAAGAACACGATAGAGGAATGGTGTTTGTGAAAGGTGGATTCATACCCTGTTAGACATTGTTTGGTAGACGGTAAATCATTGTGACCTTCATATATCATTCTAGGGATATACATAGGAGTTTTAAACATTATTACTTAACTATGATTCATACATAGAAATCATAAATACACCATATATTATATTAACTGGGAAATAATAAAGTCTATGTTTTATTATGATTTATGATTGTGATTCATTCATATGATGATTCGATTCTAATATTTTAGTCCCTAAGTCTAATAAGTAATTATTTTTTTATTATCCCAGAGAAAATAATCTATATTATTTAAATATTCCTACCATGAAAAAATTATATTTCCATGATTTCCTATATTCCATAAGAATTATCACATAATTTAAGGAGTCAATAGTTGGGAAATTAATCATTGATATGTTTAAGACCAATAAATATAAAGTGTTCCTAAGAATAATTTTGAGCTATGTTTATAAATAGTATTAAAAACAACTAACTCTAGTTACAAATGAACCATAAAGGTGTAGTAGTATTCATCAGGAGGAAGACCGTTATGGTCTTCGTATATAAAATGATGATGAATTAACGTTTATAAGTGATGAACCTAAAACCTATTGAGATACCATTGAGTGTTCTAATTCGAAGATAGATAAAATACATGGATTCTGAAATTGAATCTATGTTTTCATTTTATATTTTGAACTTATTAGAAGCACCAAAATTGGTGAGACCAAAAGGGCTTAAGTGGTGGAAAATGGTTATAAACAATGTCATGGTTTTTGACTATGAATAATTATTTTTAAATTATTGTGATGACAAAGTTCATTTTGATATTTATTTCAATAGTTTATAATTTTGATTATGAGATATATCCAATTCAAATCATAATATATTACCCTAAAATAAATTTGTTCTAGGATATGTATATGATATAATTGATTTTTTTGGAGGTGAAAATTGTATTTATTTGGTTTTATAGTTCAAAAACACTTTTATATATTGAAGTAAGACTATCGGAGTTAGAATATATGGGATAATGATGCAATAAAAAGAGTTTGTTTTCATAAAAAACATGGATGATTATTTTGTATACTAGTAGTTTAGTGGGAGTGTGGTGGTATTTTGGATAAGGTATTTGAATGTCATACTACTTATCACCAATGACTTCTTAACTTTTTTACTCTATAAAGATGTTTTTTTGGAAAATGATTCTCAATGACAAACATGGGTTTACTATCCTATATATTCGGTATAAAAATAAATTGAGATGTAATTTAGAGTATTTGTGGACTATGTAATAACACCTATAATGATAATTTTCAAATGAGTTTTAGCATTGATAAATCCAAATATTATTCTTTACTAATGTTTCATGGCACAAATATTAGAAATTTTAAATATCATTTTAAAGAGTTAAAATGGATGGATATAATTAATTATGAATATTCTATAAGATATATCATGTATTTCAACATATGTTCAAGACCAAATGTCCCTTATTCTTTAATAATTATAAGTAGATACCAATTCAATATTAGTAATATGAACTAGATTAAATTCAAAAAAAACCATTAAATACTTCATAAGAAATAAGAATATATTCATGGTAATTAGAGGATAAGATAATCTTAATTTGAGAGGTTTCAGTAGTATAGGTTTCCAATTCAAAAATTAAGTAATGAGATCTTAATATAATTTTGTGTTTTCCCAAACAATGGGGAAATTAATTGGATGAGTTCCAAAAAAATCTTTGATAGCAGTATCAATAATAGAAAGAGAGTACATCACTGCATCATATTCTATAAACTAGTACTTTTGGATTAAGTAATTTATCTCAAAACCTAGGGTGGTTCCTATAATTTTTAGAGAAACTGATCTATATTGTGACAACAATGGTGCTGCTTCTTAGGGAAAGTAACTGTGGTCTCATTGTAAGACAAAGAAGAACATTCCCAAGACATCTCATCAAAGATAATGTTAGTAAGAGAAATGTAATGATTTAGTGTGGTGAATATAGGATAATATAGTAGTTTCATTGATGAAACATTGCAATAGAAAAATCAAGAGGGTAATATTTAATCCCTTGGTATGTGATACATAAGATATTGGATTTAGTGGACATAAATTTTATCCTACTTATATGATAAAGGCAATCTCAATTTTCCACTCACATATTTGTATTGTAATTTTTATTTTATAAACATTGGAATGATAATATACCATAAATTTATAACATTGAGTTCCCCCTAATTAATGATCATCACAGTTTTTATTGGGTTGTGATTACATGTTATGATTATTATGAGTAGAATCATATAATAGATACAAATACTTGTATTTGGTATAAGAATAATTTACTGATGTGGTAATAGTTAATGACTAATTATATACATTGAACTGCCAAATCTTATCACAATGAATTTTTAACAATCCTGACTAAGGTATCCTAGAGTCTTTGTTTAATTTTTTACATTGATAGAAGATAAAATCAATCACATCACCAAGGATTGATTAGTTTAATAGTCATTAAAAACTAGATAAATACATGATTTGGATTTTAAATTTAAAAAATAAAACATATCATGGAAAATTTTCTTTCATCCTTGAAAATAATTCGATGATTCATAATTACATCCTCAAGAAAGGAAAAAAATAAATTGGTGATATTGAACTCTCACCAAGGGTTAAGTAAAATTGAATCTATCAAGAGTTGATATAGCATAACCAATATATAAATATAGATAATCAATACATATTACATCTAATAAATAACTTGAGCATCAACATATATACATTTATAATATCAACATTATAATAAAATTTATAATAATAATAAAAGAAATATTAATACAGGAAATGAATAATGTTAAATATCATGATATTACTATCATTACCACACACCAATAAACCACAAAAGTTATTGTATGAGCCTCATTCCAAAAAATTTAAATTAATGGGAATGTATACACCAAATACCTAATGAATTTGGCCAATTTTTTCCTTCATTATTTCTATCAATTCTTCAAGGGTTCATCTATAATCAGTCCCCACTAATCACATACATATTTAAAATTAATTCCTAAAATTTTTAATCAAAAATTTAATACATAATAAATTTTCTTTATCAATCTCTAAAAATACTTGTGGAATAAAAAATAAAAAAATAAAAAAAAATTCCCTATTAAATGAAATAACATTCATCATATGATTTCATCAACTTAAATTTTTAATTTAAAAATTATACATTATAGACAATATAAAAGCTGTATAAACAACAATAAATATATCCATGTCACTGAAAATATGGATACTGAGGAGAAAAAATAATGTATATGGAATGATAAAGAGTTATTAAAAATATTACCATATGAATGTGAATGATATCAAAATGTGTTTTAAACACTAAATATGTAATGGGAGATTGATGGCCATTAATTAATCATAATTGAAGGTTCAAAATAAAGGAAAATATTTTCATAATTATATATAAAAATGTAATTAAAATATTAAAAATAACTTTTCATAAATATTTTGAATCTTGTTTTTGTAAAAAGAAAGTAATAAATCATTTACAAAATTATTTTCTCCCGTTTAGAAACTAAATACAATTTTAAATTTATATAAAATATAAAAAATCATAGAATAATAAAAAATTATTTTCATTAAAAACCCATATAAACTTCTCTAGGAATCAAAATAGTGAATAATAGTAATGGATTTGGGAAAATCCATTCACGCTATATGTGATAAAAAGAATAATATATTCACATTTTAGAAGGGAAGTCAAAATGAATTGTTCATAAAATTTTACAAATAATAATTTTAAAAATAAATATTGAAGGTAAAAGGTAGTGGATTTTTTCCATTACCAATAATTTTATATAATAAAAAAATACATAAAACAATTTTAATAATATTAATATTGATAATAAAGATTCCCAACCAAAAGAAAAGAAACACGATTAGATTTTATTATAAAAATCATTTTGGTATGATAACTGAAGAGAGGAAAAGTTTTAAGAAATAATTTAATTCACATAAATAGCTAGAGGTGAATAAAATAGATTTATTTTAATATGGTATTGAACATATAATTATTTGAAAATAAATTTAAACATGAAAATTCTAGAATTAATGTGAGACTATAAAAAATTTCATTACGGATTTAATAAATATTAAATCAAATCCCTTTAAAATATAAAACATGAATTCAATCATTAAATACCATGAATATAGATAAAATAATTAAATAATTTTAAACTAGGTTATTATATAATCCATATAAAATAAATTTGGTGCATAAAATAAAATATATCTTAAGGGAGTCGGATTGAGATGAAGAACCCTCACCTTGGAATATGGATTAGTTAAATGAATTATATCCTATTGAATAATAAATTTAAATTTACTCAACACATTTTCAAGAAATAATTTTATATATATATTAATTTTAAGGTTGTTTTATAATCATTTGACATCCATCCAATGTGTGGTTCATGCTTATGTTTACCACATAATTGTTTTCTATAAATTTCACTGAAACTAATTATATATATTAACCATGGTTAAAAGTACTTTAAAATGGTTCCATAATATTCATAATGTTAATAATTTTTTGAATTTAATTTTAATTAAATTAATAAAATTTTAGAACTATCCATCCATGTTGGTAATATATAAATTAAATACATATTTCTAGGAACTAATAGTTAATATGTACACATGATAAAGATTCCATTTTCCTAATGGTTATAAAGGAAATAAAATATATAATGAAAAATAATTATATAATAAAATTTATATCATAAATTTCATATATATTCACTAAATATAACCTCATTTTCATCCATGTAAAGCTGAAATTTAAAACTAATCACATCAAATCATGAAGGTTGAAGTTCACTTGTACACACATGAGAATATATCATTTTCCAATGGATGGGATTATAAGAAGGTATATATTATTTTATCTTTATAAAATTATAATTATTCAATAAAAATAATATATAAACATTAAATATAATTTTTTAACCAACCATGTGATCTAGTGTTGAAAAATAATAAACATCGCTTTGTGGTTTTGGTAGTCTACACATATAGGTGAGTTAACATTTAATTTTAAATTTAATGGAGGATAGAAAGATAATAATTTTTCTATAAAAAATAACATGTCATTATATATGTGATTTTTATTTTAGTGGAGGTATAATAAGAAATAAATTGAAAATATTCAGGTAAGATGATTACCTCTTCTTTAGGAAACCTCTTTTGGATGACATGTTAACTATTCTTGAAGTTTTATTTTCAAATGGAAAAACCTCTAGGATTTCATGAAGGATTTTGGGAAGAAATTTTTTTAAGGATTTTTTTAGAAAATTTTCACAAGAAGTTTTAGGAATTGAGGGAATGAGGTGCCCTTTTACTTGAGAGTTGGGTGGAAAACATGTAAATACTTTAAACATTATTATTTAATATATTTATTAACCAGGTAATTTTAATTAGAATTTCCATAGTCTCAAATATGAGAAGGTTATGGTAAAAATAAAGCATATAAATTATATTCAATAAAAAAATTTGTCTTATTTTTAAGCCTTATCACTTTATTTTAACCCTTCTAACCTATTTTACCCTTAACTGTGGTGATAAGTTTTACCATGGTAACTATTCATTTTGACCCAAAATTAAATTTCTATTATCACCAATTTTATGGATGATAATTAAAAATATTAAATTCATTTTTTAATATTAAATTTCCAAATGTGATAAATATTAATTTTAATATATGATCGCAAAACGTAATAGAAACTATTTTTATAAAAAAATCATAATATAAGCATAAAAATTATTTCATATAAAAATAATTCCCAATTTAAAATATCACCGAATTAAAAGGGTTAATTTAAAAAAATATTATTTAACATTAAAGGAAAACCAAAAAATGGGTTATTATGAATACTTGATTAATATAAAATAAAAAATAATTATAATTTTAACAAAAATAATACTTATATTTTCAAAATGTCAAACACGAATCTCTATGTTCAGAATTTTTTAAAAAAATTATTTAAATTACTTATTAAATCTATATTCTTTCTATAAAAAAGTTTCATAAACCTTCAAAAAAATTATTTCAAGTCATTTCCATAAAATTGAAATTATTTGTATTTTAAACTATATATCCTAAAATAAAAAATATCTGATAAATCAATAAAATTCACCATAAGACGATTTTAACTTGATGAATTCAAAAATGTAATAAATATCATTGATTTTGTTTTGTTTTATTTATTAAAATCTATGTTTTATTTGGATTCTTGAATAAATATATATATTATGCAATAATTTTTTATAATGAATTTATTTTGTTAATATAATTAAAACGTGGGTGTTACATTATTCCCCCTTCAACAATCACATCCACAAAATTTATAAAATGTCACATAATAAACAAATGTGGGTAGTTGGTCATCATAACATCCTCAGATTTTGATGTTGTTTCCTCTATATTTTTATTTCTTCAATAACTTTTATATTCCTATCATTTTATTCCATAAAACTTGTTTTCTAGCATCAATAATCATGATAGGCTCTTCGCAATAGGTTATATTAGGCTCTGAAAAAATTTCATCAGTGGTGAGAATATGAATTAAGATTGACATATAATTCCTAAATAATGAGATATAGGACACATCATACAATTTAGTTATATTGGGAAGAATTTCCCAATGATAAGCCTCAAATTTGGATATTTCATCATAGATTCCTTTCATTTCAAACCTTATAACACACTTCCATAGTGATAACTTCAAGAAAAATTGATACCCTATAATAAATTTTGGATCATTCTTTCAGTAATCATCATATACCCTTTTCCTACTTTGAGATACCTGGATATGAATTTGAATATTTATTATATACATCATTTTCTCATTTACATGTTATGGTATTAAAAGATTCTTTTCAATAACATAATGCCAACAAGTTAGTGTAAGAAATTTTTTCCCATACAACGCTTCCTATAATTCCATTTAACTATATGAATGGAATAAATTATTATATAAAATTTAAAATAAATTTAAATATAGATAAAATTTACAATGAGAGTCATGTTATCATGATCTTAATGTGTCTTATAATGTTTGAATAATCATATTGGAATATCCATCTTTATGAGGATGACAATAAGTGCTCAAATATGTCTCTTCTTTGGGGGTATTCTGTATACGTTTCCATAATTTTAATGTAAATAGTGAGTTATGATCTGACAAAATCAAAATAGGTGCATCATGAAGTCTCACATATTATTTGATATAGTTTTTTTTGAGGTGCTCAGTTGGTATATACTCCCTTATAGAAAGCATGTATGTGAACATGCTAAGGCCATCATCAATAAACCATATGGAATCATTTATTTTAGTATTATTTATAAAACCAATAACAAATCCAATTTTAATATAGTCTCACTTCAATGTAGGGATAAGAAAAGGTTTAATGACTCCTTTAGGATGTTTTCACTCATCCTTTTCCTATTAAAAAATTAAATATCTTGATACATATTCATCAATTTCTCACTCTATGTTATCACAAAAAACATTCTCTTAAATCACTACACATCATGGTGGTACTAAGGTATATAGAGAAACTTGAGAAATGGTCTCCATAAAGTAATTACCTCATTGGTTTAGGAATTGATAGAAAAAACAACTGCTTTCATAGTTTTAGAAACCCATCATCATAAACCATTTCAGTCAGAATCCCTTCAATCATAACAATAATTATCTTTTGAAAATTCTTTTCATCAAGCTAAATACTTGTTATCTTCTACAGTAAATATGGATGGGAAATAATTTTGAAATATAGTTATTTTTCCTTGTCCCTAATGATTCTCATGTACAATTTAAATAAATCCATTAATGTGGGATCTTTTTTATCATTATTTTCATTCGAACATCATTGTATTTCCTACAAAATGCATTAACCACCACATTTTACTTCTCGGGGTGGTAGTGCATTGATATATCATAATCATTAAGTAGATATAGAAGTATATTTTTATCATGTTAATATATTTTTGTGAAAAATTGTATTTCATACCTTTTTTATTTATATATATCTCAAATCATTCACCATATAGAAAATAACATCATATCTTCCATGAAAATATTATGGTTGCTAGGTCAACATCTTATGTTTCATAATTTTGTCCATTTATCTGTAACTATATTGATGTGTAATAAATAAATCTATAATTTTACATAAGGATACATATAATTCCATTCTTCTATGCATCACTATATAGTACAAAACCATCACATCCTGATGGTAATTTCAATTTTGGTTCATTGAAAAATCATTACATTAATTCTTAAAAACATTCTTCAAATAATTTTAACCATATAAATATTACTCATTTACATATCAACATGATTAATGGGTAAGATAATTAGGATTATTTTTGGAAAAAGTGATAATATCCACCTGTTAATCGAAGGAAACTGTGTACCCGGGTTCTGTTTATTGGTGTAGGGAAATATTTAACTTCCTTTTTCATTTAAGGGTTATTTAATATTATATCCATGGAGAAAATATAGCCACAAAAAGAAACATATTGAAGCCAGAATTTAAACATACTAAATTTCCAACAAAAATCCATTCCTATTAGAGTTTAAAGGATGATTCTTAAGTATATTTTATACTCCTCATATCATTTATACAATACTAAAATATCATCAATAAAAACATCAAAAATTTATAAAGAATATATTGGAATAATATATTAATTATTTATATAAAAATAAAGGGTGAATTAATCAATATTAAAGGTATTACTGTAACCTCATAATTTTCATACCTCATGTGAAAATCCATTCATAAAATATCATGATTACTAACATGAATATTATGATACCTAGAATAGATATGTATCTTATTAAATTATTTATATCCTTTAATTTTTTTAAAAATTCATCAATGATAGGCATAGGATACCC
This sequence comes from Viscum album, assembly GCA_963277665.1. Taxonomy (NCBI): domain Eukaryota; kingdom Viridiplantae; phylum Streptophyta; class Magnoliopsida; order Santalales; family Viscaceae; genus Viscum; species Viscum album. The sequence goes on from OY728120.1 coordinate 1,646,578,043, forward strand.
TTTCATTATAGTAATAGCATTTGTTTCCCTATAATCAATACACAGCCACATATACCCATCATTATTCTTTACAAAATGAATAGGGGCTCCCTAAGGTGAAACACTTGGTTAAATTAGTAAAATATTTTAAAAGTCCAATAATTTTTTATATTGTAACACTAATTCCACTATATCCTTTTTATAGCGATTTTTAAATATATGTCTTACATCAAGTAAGAGTTCAATGGAAAACTCGACTTCACGCTCGGGTGTAATAATTGTATTCTTACACAACATATACTTCTTTTATGATAATTTTACCATTCCCATAAATAGGTTATGTATTATTTTTATATCATATAATTTTATTAAGGTTTTTTACTAGAGGTGAATCTATACATGATTCAGATTATAAAGCATCCCGTCTTAAGAAAATGGATTCCACATCTCCTTTATGAATCATAATATTCATATCATTTAAATAAATTTTCACATTATAATTTTAAATATAATCCAAACCAAGTATTATATAAAATTGAACCATAGTTCTAATAACCATGTTTTCAAATAGTATAAGTCTATGCATCATAATGGGGATTGACTGGAATATCCTTATTTTAATAAAGTTTACACTATGTGTCTTGAATGATAACACTGTTCTTGGGGCATAGGGATTATTTAATAATCTTGAATTGCTTAAAAAATATAATCCTTTGAATATATAAAATAAAATAAATCATTATCTAACAGTTTTATCACAATCAATTTTTCTACGACCACATTTTTATGGAAATCAACTTTAGCAATAGTAATCACAAAATCTTATACTTCCCCCCTTGGCCTCTTCAATTTTAGGTTCCCATGATGGTTGGGTCATTGATATGAATATTTCCCTATTTAAATGTAGTAGAATCACTTTTAATAGTGGTTTATTTATTTCCCTTATATCCATGATACATATGTAATTTATCTCTGAACATATAAAAAAACTCACATCCCATTTAATAATTTACTATGATGTTTCATTCCCCAATTACGACATAGTGGAAACCCCATCTTTCTTTTCATCATCTTTGATGGTTTATTTATCTATGGTACTCATACAACATTTTATTTTATTGATTTACATAAAAGAAAAAATTCTTGTAAAATTCATTCTATATCTTCATGGCACATGATACTATGTCATCCTATGATGAAAACGTTTGGCAGACTAGGTCCCTATAGAGGTTCTACTTAATACCATCTAAGAAATGATAAATATTTATTTCTAGATTACATATATTTCCCATTTAATTCATTCTTAATAATGTGAATATATCCTTATATTAATTGAAATATTACAATTTATTCTATTTTAGGGTTCATAAATATCTCTCTATTTCAGATCATTCCTATCAAGGGAAATATTTATTGAATTATATCAATTCAAAAATCTTAATTTTATACTATCAATTTTCTCATATTCTATATTATTTTGGATTAATTACCACTATTGATCAACAAATCCCTTAAATCAGTATACTACCATAATAAAACTTTACAATTCATTGCATACTAAAGATATGAATATCTTATAGAGGGACTTGATCTATTTTTTAGCTACCAAATGATTAGTAGTTCTATTAAAGTATGGGGGTTCTATTTTATAATGAAATCCAACATAAGTATATCAAATTTTGGAATAAAATGTTTTTAAATGTGGTAAATAATAATTTTCATAACCTGTGATAGTTGATACAATATTTCCATTGTCTACTTAGTTCAAACACTCATTGTATTTACATGCTCATAAGGTAATTCCTTATATTGACTATAGGTGTTCATATAATTTCCCTTTATTCCATAAGGTGTCATATCTAAATAATTTCACACACATAATTATCTTAAATCATCATGCATATTGATCTATAATATAAAAATACCCAAATGTTATTCATTATTCTTGGGGTTTATCTTATTTCTCCTGCTAGTAATGTTATTTTAAAATTTGGTTCCCAAGGGTCCTTCTAGACTTTCTCTAATAAGAATTTAAATTCCCCAACTCTAGTAACAAAAAAATGGTTTTTACATTATTACATCCATATGAAACACATGGGATCATATCACCAAATATGAATCCATTTAGTTATCATGTAAAAGTCGATACATAAATAATTTCAAAAATAAATTGGAAAAAAACACAGTATGAAAATAATTAATGCATCCTTTAAAGTCATTCAAATATTTTTTTATTTATATCCTAGGTAAAAATAAAACAAAACCAAGTGGTGAAATAAAACTCTTATTAAGGGATACAAATAGTGAATCTCTCATGTGTTAAAAAGTTATAAAAAATGTGGATGAGTGGATAATCAATACATTTTCCTTTTATTTAAAAACATGATATTTAAAATATATAAATGTATAATATCAACATAAATATTATGTGGATAATATTAACTAAAATTATAATGAAAGAAATGGATAATTTTAGACATCATGATTGTACCATCATGGCCTCCTGAAAACACATCCTGAAACCTACCCATAGTTTATCGTGCCAAAAATTTCAATGAATGGGTATATCTATATTAAATACCCAACTAATTTGGATGACTGATTATCTCATGAGACCTTTCAATGCATCGAAGGATTATTTTTAATTGGGCCCTAACCCTTTTTTACATATGTCAAACACATTCCTCATATAGTTAATAAAAAATATAATTCATAATAATATTCTTTAATAGTCATTAAATATATGCAACAAATCAAAAATAAAAAACATCAATATTTCTCCCATAAATGAAAAAAACTTCCTTAGTATACTTCTTTTAACTAACAACATATAAATATATTGTATATAGTTAAGATAATATTTAAAAATATAAATGATTCAAAATATATCCATGATAATGAAAATCTAGATATGAAGGAGAAAAATAATGTCCAATGAATAATGGAGTGTGAAAGAGAATATAACCATAAGAAAATAAATTATCTCAAAATAAGTTTTAATCCATAAATCATTAATTATTGATAGAAGACCACGAATTCTTCGGAAATGATGGTTTGGAAAAAAATATTTTATGAAATAAAAAAAATAAAAGTGAACCGTTAAAAAGAACATTATATAAGTAATTTGTAACAATATATTAACAATGAAGTTATAAATCATTTTGAAGATTCTTTTCATCCTTTTATAAAATAATTCCTTTTATTTTAATATAAAATCTAAATAATTCATAGAAAAAAAAGTAAATTTATTTTCATTGAAAAACTATATAAACATTTATATGTTGATAAATATAGAATAGTGGTCATAAAAAGGAAAAACTTATTAACTCCATATACATTAAAAATAGAGTTCCTCTGAAACTTTTTTAAATAGAGAAGAAATTATTCTTCATAAACCATTAAAAATAATTAATTTAATCATTTTAAAATAAATTCAAAAGTATATCAAGATATCATTCACCAAAAATTTAAAATTACATAAAAACATTCATAAAATAAGATTTTGAATACGGATATAGAAGAGAATGATTCACAACCAAAGGAAGAGAAAACATGTACGTTTTTCATAAAAACATTCTTTCTTCGTTTTTGAGAAACAATGAGAGGAAATGTTGGAACAAAACATGGAAACACTAGAAATGACTATAGGATAATTAAATATATGGGTTTTATGAATATAAATATTATATAATTCTTCAATGTTAATATAAACACGAACAGTCACAAATAAGACTGAGATTTTAAAATAACCCTTTATGGATTTACTAATAGTTGAATAAAAAACCCTTGAAATAGAAAATATGAAACGAAAAATTAAATACAATGAATAAATAGGAATTAATGATATAATATTCTAAATTATTATTATATATACCGTTTAAAATAAATAAGGTGTATAGTATAAAATATATATCAGTAGAGTAGAATTGAGACTAAAAATTCGTACCTTGGATTCCTTCTTGGTTAGACATGTTATATTCTCCAAAATAATAGCTTAAAATTTACTAAACACGTTATCATATATATTTTTAATTTATATATTTTTTTATTATCTTTTTATAATTATTTTAGGTTTATTTTCTGTATAATTTTTCCTTATAGCAGCTATATAAGGTTGTTCAGTCACGTTCTATAAAACTACATCAGTATATTGAACATGTTTAAAGTTTTATGAAATGGTTCCATAATATCAATAATATTATTAATTTAATTAATATCATTTTTAGTCTTTTTACACAATTTTAAACCATCTATTAAAATCGGGAATAGGAATATCAAATAATTCGCTCATAGAGGTGGTAGTCATTAAGAACAAATGATGACATTTCTATTTTCATAATAGTTGAAAAGAAAGAAATATTCTACAGATTAATAATTTATAAATATTATTTATTATATATATATGATATATATTCATTAAATATATCTTTATGATCATTTGTGTAATACAAAAATGAAAAATGAATCACATCACTTCGGGGAGGTGGTTGGCCACACGTACGCATAAACGATGATTTCATTTTCCAATGGTTTTGATGGATAAGGTAGTAATATTTTATATTTATTGAAAAATAATTTTTATATAAAAATAATATAAATCCATTAAATATATATTTATGTTGAACCATGTGAGTTGGTTATGAAAACAAAAACACATCACTTCATGGAGGTGGTAGTCTGCACTTACGCATGACTGAAGTTTTCATTTTTCATCAATGGGGAAGATGTATATAATAATTTTTCCATCACCATAATGAAATGTAAGTATATTTATGATACAAATTTCAATATATTAGTATTTATAAAGAAAGTTTATGATGGTATAAGAAGAACTAAATTTAATAGAGTCAGTTAATATGACCACTACTTACTTTGGAAACCTCATTTATTTTACATCTCAAGCCTTATTGAAGTGGTATTTTGGGATGAAAATACCCACTATTATGTGGATAAGGATGTTGGGATGATATTTTTTAAACATTGGGTTAGGATATGTGACTTAAAAAGTGTGTAGTAGTTAGGGGAGGAGGTTCCCTATAATAAGTTAGGTGGAAGGTAAACTTATAAATACTTAAAATATTATTATCTAATATATATCACACACAAATAAAGTGTATAAAAATTAAAATAGTATTGAATATGAGAAGGATAGTGTTTAAATACATCTATTTTATGAGATCTGATTGTTTTTTTTTTGTGTTATCATGAAGCCTTGTCCCTTTATTTTTACCCTTTAACCAACATTGACCTTAACTATAGTGATTAATTTTAACACGGTTAATATTAATTATGACCAAAAATAAAATAGACCTCATAAAAAAATTAGGAATACTCACACAGAACATAGAATACATTCTATAGGATTAATTTTCTATAAGTGGTTAAAGTTTATTTTAATTTTTGTTTTCAAAATGTAATAAAACCCATTTTTAGAAAAATGGTCATTTTAAGCATAATAAATGATTTTATCCAAAAATCTTGTATAATAATGTTTCACATGGAATTAATTGGATTAGGATAAATCAATGTAGATTTATTATAATTTAAAAAAATTTATAAAGGACCCTTCTAAAAAACTGATTAATAGAGAATAATGAAAAAAATATTTAAATAAAAACATATCTTATATTTTTAAAATATCAAACATAGATCTATTATTAAAAAATAATTTTTTTAAATTTATTTTACTAATCCTTATATGTATATTAATTCTATAAAATTGTTTTAAAATTTTCAATTTATTATTATATCACGATAATGGCATAAAGGTGATGTTTTTAGTATTTTCACTATTCACCCAAGAATAAATTATTTCTAAATATCTCAAAATTTCCCCATACAAAATTATGACATGAAGAATTAAAAAAAAATTCATTTCCTAAAAATAAAATATAAAATTTTGGAATTTATTTTTTAAGCACATTCTTCTATAATGTTAACTACATTATGTTTTAGTTTCTTCAGAATAAAATGCATGCTTACTATAACTGATGCTTAAGTGTTACACATGTCATGAAGTCATAGAATAAATTAGGGGATAATTTATGAATAAATATTTTCTCATATTAATGATAAACTGTAATGAGAACATTTAAACATTTATATCTTTCTTATACAAACATTTTATTTTAGATAATAAGGGGATGTCGAGTATGTTTTTTATCATGTAGTTAGTTGGAGATCAACCAAGATGGGATTTTTCACTCTTATAATGAGAAACGACCTCTAAGACCTATATTTAATTATAATATAGATAATCATGTCCAATATTATTTTATTTATGTGTTTTTTCTCAGCTATTTAGAATATAAATATATGTTGTTCTCATCATCTAAATGAATAAAAGGTGATGTATTCATCGACTTAGTTTGTTTTTTCGATGAATCATGAAATTTCTGAGTTCCCATACACTAGATTAGAATGTTATGGTTATATTTTTCGTTCTATATCATAGAAAATTGATTATATATCTTTATATGAGATGTATATGATAAAAAAAATTAGTAAATTTCTAAATGTTGATTTGATTATGTTTGATCAAGATCACGCCAAAAACATTTATAGCTTTAGTTGTATTATCTTGTGTATAAATATTTCTCATTTATTACATAAAAATTAGGATTTAGGATTAGTTTTCACTCCTATAAAGTCCTATTTTTTTATATAGTTAGGTATTAGAATAAAGAATTAATTTTTGATAAATATTTTTCCAAAATTAATTGATTTTGATAAATCATATCGAATTAAATTTTTTTGGATTCATAAATAATTGTGTCATTTTATCATAAATTACTCATGTGACTTTAGTTAAAATGGGAAAATAATGTAAGTGGAATAAAATATATATACCATATTATATGATATACCTTTAGTTAAATCAGTTGATATGCATGTGATGCATATCACATATTATGATATGCCTTTATAATATAAGGCATCATGATGCTACTATCTCTCTATATCATAGTATATAATGGGATTATGATATGATATGAATTTTTATATTCTTTTACACATCTTCAACCTTCTACAAAAAATTTTATGAATTAATATATTGGTTCATTTATGGCATGATAATTCATTTTAAATTATCAAATGATCTAATATCTAATGGGAATGTGTTAACGTAATTCATTTATACTACCAATAATATCTAATAAATAATTTAAAACATTAATTATGTCATAGGTTCCTATATTAAGGGGTACAATTCCACTCATTGAATTGGTATCAAATTTACAATCCAGGTTTGGAGCTCTCTTCTGCCCAGTTCATTATTCATCATTATGGAGAAAGATCTATCACACCTTTTCTATTTTTGGGTCTTATTAATAGGAATAAGGATTATAGTGTCAAATATACTAGATGAGGATGTTATAATCCATTGGTTTTTACTTACTGATCCCAATAATGAATACTTCATCAAATATTATAAGATATATTTCACTTCGTTTCAGGTATAACAATTATTTGTATTCTTCATTTTTTATTTTTGTTCTATTTATGATATATCGGGTTCTATAAATGAGTATCATCCTCTACATTTATTTGATCCAAAAAATATACATCAAGGATAAGTATAGAATCATGTTAATGGTAGAGTGAGAAATATGAATTTCATATTTATATAAGTCTTATATTCATGATAAGTTCTCCCAAAGAACTTAATTTGTTCAGTTTTGGGTATGGATTTAGTTTACTTTGATGAATTAAATATAACATGACATATAACACCTCTACACTCATCATGTATTATAATGACCCTAAATTCTATCCATGGAAATTTATTCGTATAATTATTTCATATAGTATAAATCACATAAAACAATATATAAAACACAACACAAACTTTATAAATGAATAAGGAATGAAAAAATATGCATTTATGGAAGTTAAAGAAATTATACAAAATAAATTGTAACTTGAACATCAAAATAGTAATCTAACCCTTATGAATAGTAAAAAGGGTAATAGAGTAGTAGCATCACCTATGAAATTATAAATAAAATTTAGTTATATTATAAATGAAAATACGATATATCTATATTTTTGAATAATTAAATAAATGTTTTAGAAATGATAAATTAAGTGTTGGTATTTTCATGAATTATAAATATTTAATCACAATTTTATAATTAATATAATAAATTAAAATAAAATGTATTTTCATAAAATTTAATCATAAATTAATAATTTTTTATCTTATGAATATAAGATAATTTTATGAGACCGTAATTAATATTTCAAAGTGTTATAGAACCAGTTATAATTTTAAAATTAGTATCTTAAAAGTAAATGATGAATTTAATTAAAAACTAAATTTATCATACTTAAAAATTTATTTTCATAAAATTTGTTTCATTTTTGAATTCTGTAAATATTTAAATGGTTAAGGTGAATTTTTGTTTCTAAAATACTTGATTTTTTTTTTGAATAATAAAATATGGTAATATACTGTATGTATACATTATTATTTAAATACATTATTCCATGAGTCGTTTATGATAGAAGAACCATACTATTGTATTATAATTATCTATTTATATTATTTATTCATGTTATATTCTCTATTTTTCCTTGATGAAAAATAATAATCTATTGAATAAAAAAATGAGAAAACACACCTCTTCTCCCCTACTAATACCACCCCTCAACACCACTACTCCTCACACCTCTCAAGAATTGATACATGTATAAATGATTCTAAAATATCTTCCAAATCCCCTACCACAAGTCCATGAGAATTTGGTTTCATCAAAATAACAAAACCATTCCACTAATGAGGTTCTCCGTGAGGAGGACTTAAAGAGGTAAAACCCTCTTTCTATTCTTTTAATTTCTTTTCATGTTATTTTATTTTTCTTATTATCTACTAAAATACCCTCATCAAAGTTGAATTATAAATCCAGTAACTTATATATAATGTAATTTTATTATTCTAATTGAATAATCCATAATCAAACCTTTTATACTCTCCCTTTTATTTTGAAAAGCGAAGTGTCGATAGTGAGGTGTTTTTTATCGCCTTCAAGCACAAAAAGTTTTCATTTTACTTCACCACATTCAATGATTGTTATAAATCCATTATAGTGGTTGAAAAATAATATAACATTTATTTTTAATACTCTTTTATGTTATGGAACTAACATATTTGCATAATACTCAATGATAAAACAAAATGATTTCGTTATTGTCGAAAATTGCCAAAATTAACATGAAGGACTATATTTAACTATTTATCTAATTATTCATTATCATTAAATATAAAAATTGATATATAAGACAAATTTTACCAATTTAATGTCATTAATAACATATAATTTCAATTCTAGATAATTACCCACACTTTACATGATCAAGTGAACCGGTAATGAAAACCAAGAAAACGAACAGTCCTAAACGATGAAATTAAACTTTATAACTCAACAAAAAGGATATAAATGAACTTAATAAAATTATAATAATTAAAATAAATTTATAAAATGTTATTAATTATTTAATGGACTTAATTATATTATCTAATACATTTATATTAGGTTCATAACTATTTTGTACATAAGGTAATGGATTCTTTTCGAACCTCTATTTTCCTTCGGGTTACAATTTCTCTCTATTCACCCTAATTTAAATCTTATTTATTTTTATATTATTAATTTAAATTCTATTTATATATTCCAAAATCTTTTATCCATATCATTTAATAATTATTTTTTGGGGATATACATCTTTTAATAAGGTTCTCTTCTAAATTATTCATGAGAAGCAAGACCAATTAAAAGGAACTTCCCAATTTCTTACCCATTTTCAAGAATCATCCATAATATATTTTAACCCACAATTATTCTTTTAATAATATGTGATAAAATTATAGGGATATTATATTTATTACCTTTTTTGGGTAGCTAGTTTTCACTATAGTTTTAAATATCACATGTTTCCTAGCATTAAGTAACACATTATTCATATCTAGGTTAGATGACTCTGGGTTTACTTGGGTACATGCATATTTTCTCTGCCCTATCAACAAATATCTTATTATATTGGGATAATTTAATTTTAATGATGATTATTTTAACTTACTAAATGATTTAATGATAAAAAACCTATTTTATGGACATGAAATGTAGATGAGGAGTACATGTCATTTTTATTGGGTGAAACAACTCATGTCGGGGTGGGATATACACTATCTAACCTTTGAGTAAAAAAAATCAAGGACATATATAATAAAATATATGTGTATATTAAGGTTACATGAAAAGATCCATGAGGTATATTCCCAAGTGAATCTTGGGATGAACACATATTATCATACAAGAGAAACACAATATATGGTATGATTTCATGGCTAAAGGGTAGTAGTACATTACCATAAATTATCCAAGGATAAGATGTTTTTTCCAATAGATTTTAGGATATAAAAATTTCTTACAATGAATTTCTTATTTTATTCATAAAATAGTGTCATAATAGGAAAAAGTGGTATTTTTTGTGAAATAACCTAAGGGGATACTAGAATCCAGCAGAAGTGATAGCTAGATCATCCTGTATTAGAACCTAGTGATGAGGAATTATATAAGAACTCATGGGAATTAATTTTATCTCTAAATAAAATTTAATAAGTTGAAAATTTTCTCCACAAATTTAGGTAAGTCCTATCTATATATTGGAAATATATGTAAAATCTGGAAACAAATCCAAAATATATGAAATAAAAATAAGGAATAACAAAAAAAATATTTCTAGCTCAAAAGGGATACACAATACTAAAATAGTAATGGATACTTAAGAGGATGTCTTGGACGATACAAAAATGGATGAAAAAATGAAACCAAAATAAAACCAAGCGCGATGAAACATCTTTGTGCCCCAAGGTCATTATCTATCATCAAAACTAGTATCACTAAATGAGAGACCATAATTCAACCTTGACACTAAAAATTAAATATATATATATATATATATATGAGTACAAAACAATCTAGGTATTCAAGAGAAATCACACCCCATGCACTATAGTTAAATAAATTATTCATTTCCGTTTAGTTTAAAATAGAGTTTAAAAAATGGGATTTTTACTATTGGTTTTTAAAAAAATAGTAAATTTCTATTTTTATTTACAATAGTTCCTTTATAAAACATTTGGAGTAAATACATTTTAAAAGAGAATAAAACCATTTTTATAAAACCTTATGTCAGAAACTTTATTTTAAAATGAATATATTATTGTAATAACAAGAATCCATCACAATAATAATGAAAATATTAATAATGTGAAGAGGGAAAAGTGATGAAATAATGTCTATCATTTCATATATAATGTAAAATTAGGAAATATAAGAAAAAAAGTAATGATGTTCATGGGAATACCAAGGAAACCATGGAAAATTCTTTAATATTTCTAAAGAGGATCAATCATATTATCACTTAGAATGAGATAAAAAAACCTAATTATTTTCCCTACCTTACATGGCCTAACCAAGGAGAATAATCCCAAATATGGAGTATCCTAACTAAGTTCCACTAGTTATAGAATGATCCTAAACTATTATAGCATGTTCTCTAAAAAAATTATTGGAAGTTATTGGTTTACATGATAAACATAAAATAGATGTTAACTAACTCAAAGGTAATAATAAATGATGTAAATACACACACACTGACACACATAGATATATATATATATACAATTATACAAAACAAGTATAGTAATTGGAGATTTAACCCAAATCACTCCTCAGGGAATGACCCCATATTCATCATTTTTAGGAATATAAAAAAAAGATTCTTATATTAGGGATAATCAAATAATAAATACATGGGAATATCCAATCAATGGGTTATCATCATTAAAATCCTCTCTAAAAATTTAAAATCATGAATAATTATAAATATTTGGATTCTTTAATTCAAAAAAACAATTTACTCTAATATCTGATACATTGAAATACTTAAAACATTTAAATCAATTAAAATAAAAAAAAATTAAAGACCAAGAACACATTTTAAATTATTGATATTCACTCAAAAATACATTAAAAACAAAATACATTTCATGATTTTGAAATCCCTTTAGGAATTTCCATACTAGAATTTCATCAAACATCCAATGTGAACAGTTCATTATAAAAGATTTTCTAATAATAAAAATAAAGGATAAAAATTTTCATTCCATGAAAAAGATTTCAACAGAATTAAACATATTTAATAAAATCATTTTCTATCTATGACATGAAATTAAATAGTTATGAAATCATGGTTCATCAATTTAAAGGCTAAAATAGGGGTAACCTACCTCAAACCAAAAGTGAAAGATCTAGATCTTCTAATATGAAATGAACATAACCTGGAAGATAATATTCACACTAAAAATGAATAATCATGGGGCATAATGAAAAAACATTTCTCAGTTATTGATTTAAATAACAATGTAAAATGATAATAACAAAAATAAAGAAGATATAAATAAGAAATAATGGAGGAAGGATCCTTAATATAGTGAAGGAAAATCAACACAAGATAAAATCACACAGATTCACCATAAGAAAATGAAAAAAATAGAGGGTGTATATAGAAAATTAATATCATAGGGAATGAAAAGGTAGGATAAGGTATTAGAATAATTCAGTTAGTGTGGTTAAGTAATTTTACACATTTTATAATTCTAGGTACATTTCACAGTTGATCCCCATGGTTTTCTAAATTGTGGTACAAATCTATACCTCCTATTGAACTTAGCAAGGAAACTTTATGGTTTGTCCAAGAAGTTTTGAAATGTGCATGCCAAACATGTGAAATAGGGCACTATAAAATTTTTAGATGCATTTTTAGGATAATCATGTGATTTCCATAAGTCGTGTGAAAGTCGTGATGCAACAACCCTATGCACCAAGAGCTCACATAATTTACTTCAGTATTAAAAATATGTGTACTCAACTGTCTACAACCCATGTGTAATAAACTATGAAATAAGAAACAAAATACCAAAAGGTACTTTTTAAAGGTTATTCACACAATTCCCACTAAACCATGTGTAATAACTATGAGATTACTAAAAAAACTAGCCATAAAATAAACTTTAAAACTGATGCCCATGAAACTGAATGAAAAATCCAAAAAAATGATAAGGAAGATAAAGGTTAGGGTGTGATAATTCTTACAACAAAAATACATTCTACTGCAATAAATCTTTAGTGGATTCATTTTAATAGTGAAATGGATGAAACCAAACCTCATTATCCAGTAATTGGTTTAACAATCCAATGGACCCCATGACCACTACCAAGAAAAATTCTATGATACGAACAAAAATTATCAAAAATCATATCAAAAAAATAATTCATCTCCTTGATAATTTTAAATACCACAACAAACATTTAGACACACTATCAGTAAAATGATAATCCTTAAAGGGCTTTAAGATTGATCACCCCTGGTGTCATGATCAAATGATTATGGAAGTATCCCAACTATTTTTGATTTCCACTAAAATATTCATCCTAGATAACAACCAAGTATCAACCCCCAAGGAATAGAAAACAACATTAAACCAAATGGATCCCAGTGTAATAATAACCAATTTAGAATCTCTAAAAAATACATGATAATTATAATAACCTTGAATAAAGAATATGGAAATCAAACTAGATTAAATTAATAAAGATGAATAAGGAATACCTGAAGGAAATACTTAATTAACATATGGTCTATTTGGTTAGATAATGGAATCCAATAAAGGTGTAGGCCAGTGAACACTCATTTTTCATATGGTTACAATATAAAAAAATTACAGATGATGCAAATATACACAACTGTGATATGTATGTTGGGATCCCTTACATGAAGTATTATTATAACTCGGACTACTTCACTAATAAGAAATCAGTGTTTGACCCCCAAATAAGTTTATGATAAACTTTATGGCCTCTTGATACTGTCACATTCCTTCTCTACCTCATATCACTTCCCCTTTCCTTTTCTAGATCTCCCTTCACCGCTCCTGTGAATAGAGGAAGTAACATTAACTGCAAGTACTCCTAGAAAAAAACATCAACCCGAAGTACCTACCATACTATATATTTGTACAGGGATATACCACACTCAATACTGAATACTATTATTTAGACTCTATGAAAATATTAATCCATTAATGAATCAACTACGACCAACTCTTGAAGATATAGAGCTAGGTCAATGTAATGGAAAATTTACCTCAACAAGGATCAATCACCCAATAGGAGATAGTAAAACTCTATTTCCTTAAATGAAATTATAACCATATATAAATATTATTGGAATAAAAAGGCCTCAAATCATTCCCATGGATTTTCTACTTATGTTATTTCTCAAAAAATAAACACCCACCATTATTCATTTAGACTTCTCATCTAAAAGATAAAAAAATAGATTTAGATTATTTAGAAATATAAGAAGATAAAATATCATTTTTACATGTCAAATACATTATTTGTCTTCCCTTGGATATAAATATTCATAAAATATTGTAGAATTCAACTTCTAAAAAAATAGGAAAAAATATTCATGTGGATCATCTGGAGGGTTCACTTATGGTAAACTACCCATTGGATCCTCATAAAAATATAGGGAGACTTTGTGGTGGTATTCTCGAAAAAATATGAAGAGAAAAAATAAATATAATATTAAAATAACTCAAACCATACATTGAAATAAATAAATCCAAACATAAAAAATATGACTCCAAAAAATCAATGCACAACCACTTAAAAAAATTAAAATCCTTATTTTCATATTATTTTAAAAATCAAACATCCGATTTTTTATCATAAAATGCTACATAAAAATAAGTGTATATTTTTCTCAAATCCTTATTTTTATGAATTTATTTATCTCAAAATATTTATTTCAACTTAGTTTACCATTAAAATCCTCTTTTTCAATCTCAAAATTTCACCCATTACCTATAATACCTAATTTCAATCATAAATACCCTTAATGATTTCAAATTCAAATTACCTTCCCCTTATAAAAATCATTTACATTTCCAAATATTGAATCCATATGACTACATTTTGAAAAAATATTCTTTATCAATATCAAAACTAGCTTTAACCATTTTAAATTACATAAAATTATAAAAAATAATATAAAAATTAATGAAAATAGATCAACACAGCACAAAAAAATAAAACTTCACATATGAGGGTCTATTGGCTATGCATGACTTGACAAAATGGCTTGAAGGACCATGAGTCAGTGATATAGTTTCCACTAATAGTTGTAATAGACAATTTACTTGGGCTTCATATGGAATTCTAGACCCTAAACTATAAATATATACCACTAATTCAACTTCGATTTTCATCCCCAAAATCATTAGAATCCATTAAATAATCCATATTTCATTGGTATATTTTTTAAAAAAATCAATACAAAATAGCACATACAATAAATAAATGATAATAGATAAAAATAAAGACTCTTAAACCTAACATCTCTTGGTATCTCATGGTTTTCAATAAAAATTAGCTTGTGAGGACTTCCTCCCACCAAAATTTCATGTTTTTAAATTCCTATGTCCAATATACCATTAAATACCTAATAAAAAGGGCATTATAGAACCTAGAAAATTATAATAACCTAGTATCTGATTCAAATTTTCAAAATTAAACTCCTGGACTCCCCTAAGTTGGGAACTTGAGTTGGCCTATGACATACTGGAGGCCTATTCCCGATCACATTGGGTTAGAAACTAAGGTATAAAACTTAAATAAAAACACATGGTAATCATTTCACATAGTAAACATGACTTAACAATAAATGGAATTCTTCTATAAATTTTTTCTAGAACCATCCATATGTTATAAAACCATTCCAAATCAATAAAAAAAGTTTGGTAAATAAATGAAATCCAAACTATGCATATTTAATAAATAATACATCCATTTACCAAGGGAAACAGATGAAAAAAAATAGAAATATATATAGCATAGATTTTCATGGTCGATAAAATAAAAAAATGAAAATTAAAAACAAATTTTGAAAACACAAAGAAAACTCTGAATGACCTCATGATTACCCTATATACTGAAAAAATATATTGCACCTTGAGTGACCATATGATTAAATTGGGACCTAAAACTGAAATTTAGATATGTGTGAGCACAAAACTCCATAGGTATTCTAATAAAACCATACCCCATTTGTTATATTTAAATAAACTATCTATCTCTACCTAGTTTGAAATACATTTAACAAAAAAACCTAGTCTTACCACTATATTTTTTTAAGCCAATAACAATTAGTTATCCTTTTTATTTAAATCAATTCATTTATAGAACATTTAGAGTTAAAAAATAATAATAGAGTTTCGAACCATTTTTATAAACCCACAAAGCTGTATATTTTGTTTAAAATTAAAAGTGGATAATAATAAGTGGATGATATCACAATAAAGATAATAGTGACACCATGGTAAGAAAAATGGGAATCAATAATTTATAACAAAATGTATATATAATAAATGTTGTAAATATAATATTATCATATACCAATTATCATAAGAATGCCTAAGAGATTAGAAGAACATCTTGAACAACACTAAATAAGATCTATCATATGAACTTTCATTATATAATTGAACAACCAAAACACTCGGTCGTACCCTACCATGCCTAATTAAGGGGTAAACAAAAAATTAAAAGTACATCCATACTATGGGACACAATTCATTGCATGATCATAAACTAGTGTTTCATGTGTTCTCATAAATTCCATTAGGTACTCTTGTTTCCTGTGATATACAAAAAATAGAGGTGATCAAGTTCAAAGATAAAAAATCAATGATAAAAATATGGGTACATATACATACAAACATATATTTATATTGTAACACCCTAGGTAAATAAAGAATATGAAATTTCATATTTATCCATATTTGTGAATAAAATATTTAAATGACTTTAAAGGGGACGCTATGCTCGATGGCGTACCCAACACGCAACAACGAGTTTCTTGGGAATCTTACGTTGCACTCTAATAATAAAATAATATTATTTTAAATGGTAGTTAACATGTAGCCGTTGTAATGGCGGGAATGGATAGAAATAACTAAAATATGATTATATATGTTTTTAAATGTTTTTACATTTATCCAATAAAGGATAGAGGCTTAAAATACGGAAAGAATTCAATTTTAGGCATATATGCCCTAGTTTTCACTAAAGGTTCACTTATCGCCTTTTGATGGCGAACCATCATTAAATATAGTTTTTTTCACTCTTATACATTCTATTGGACCAAATAAAGCTCTTCTTAAGAATCGGGAAATCAAAATTTACTTTGTGTAAATATTTGGTATCTTTCCGAAAAAGTTCATTTTTTTGAATAGTGTAAAATGTTGTATTTTAATTCAAAACCTATTTTTAATCTAATTTATTTATATGATTAGATTATCTTTTGAATTGGTTTTAAAGTGAAATTAGAAAATATTTTTACCATTAAATCCAATAGTGGTCGTTGGAATCAATTTCACTTTGAAATCAGACTTAAACTAGTGTCAATCTTTTGATACTTATTGTTTCATAAAAACACGCTATTTGTCATGACAGCGGGAATTAATTATTAAATTAATTAATTTGACTTATATGTTTTTAATTTTGTAAAACGGACTTCATTTTTGAATTCATAATATCAAATATAACTTAGGGTGAATTTTTGGGATTTTTCTGAAAAACTTCAATTTTTGATGAATAGTGAAACCACTAAGTGGTACTTATAAAAACTGATTTTCCGTTTAAATGAAATTTTGCCATCATTGTGGTTTGATTTTCAAAAATCCTACATACATGGTTGTCATTAAGAAGTAAAATGTGGTTCAATGAGATTATAATAATTTTTTGGTGAATATTAACTTATTAAGTTCTTAATCGCGATTAGTGGTAATTAGTGTAGTTTAAGGTATAAATAATGCTTTAATAATATGAAATGACCTAGACACATGTCCCAACCTTATTTTTTGTGTCATGGCCGACCAAGAAAAGCCATGGGTCAACTTGGGGACCCCATGGAGACATTTTGGTTGGGAAATGACATAAATAACCTTTTATTTAATGTAAAAGTAAAATTGACACAAACATGATATGTTTTACTAAAACAATTTTTAAGTGGGGTTATACAAGTCATATTTTTGATTATAAATATTAATTGGAAAGCTAAAACGATTTCCTACATAATAGTATTTTTTTTATAATTTTTAGACAATAAATAAATTAAATTATTTATGACATAATAATGATGCAGCGATGATATCATTATTTGACGATTTAAATAAAATGGAAAGATAATGTAAAATCTATGAACTAAACATGTACAAAACTTATTGGATGAGTGTATTTCGAAGACTTATCACCTTATCCACGAATTCTATCAATGTGGGACCTTTTAAAACCGAAACACATTTTCAAATAAAGTAATATTTCTTTACTTTCCAAAAGTACCCCTCCTCTCCTCTTATAAAAGGCCCCCACCTCTACCTCATTTAACACACTCCTCAAGCCTTTGGCTCGGCCAAACCCTGCCCATTTACTCTCTCCACATCCCTATCCTCATCCTAGAGGACTCCCGTTGGGAAGAATCCTTTCAAAGGAAGCCTTTAGGCTTAAATCAAAAGGAGTTACACTTTTAAAGGTAATTCATTCTCTCATGTTCATTTGTTTTATTTTGATTCTCCAACCCCCTAAACTCTTTTTATTTACTTCTTTTGTAACAACACCAGTATCCTCAATATACTAGGATGTTTTTATAAGATTTATTCGAGCTACACTCTCACATAACTACATCAAATGGTTAAAGAACATACGGTTTCCGTGGATGGTGAAATTCTGCCTCCCGAAACGATGATTGTTCAATACTCATTTAACATCTTCAAAGGTGGCCATTATGATGTCACTATTTTTATATATGATATATAATATGTTTATGTTTTATTTATTCTTCTGTATTTTTCATTTTTGTCTTACCTTTATGGCTTCCATTATGGGTATACGAGATATCTTCATTTAAGGAAGTGCGGGCTACCGCCCCCTCAAAGTGATTTGATTCGTTAAATACCATATGTGGGATGTATAAAGGATGGAAATATGATATTATATATGATATTATACTGGAATAATAATATACCTTTATATCATTATTATTCCATTCTATAAAATACGAAATAGAAATGAAAGTAGCGTTCATGCGTACGTACGGCTTACCGTCTCCATGAACGGTGCATTTCATTTCCAACCTCTAAATGATTATGTAATGTTATAAATGCATGCAAGTACTGGATATATATGACATATATGATATCTAAATAATGAATACAATTCTGGATATAATAAACATTTGGCCACACGAACAACATGTAATTGTAAGAAGACCACTTTCGACTTAAGAACCAAATATCGGCAAAACAAATATTATTAACTTAAATGATTACATAATGTTTGTGACATGGTAATAAGTGGTATAAAAGTAATAATGAACTTTAAAAAGGGTTCTTAAGGAATTAGAAATTAACTCAAGTTTATTATTCAGGAGATTAAAGAACGATCAAGTCAAGTCGGACCCGAGGTAAGGGATCCTACTCCTCTCTTTCTTTTTAAGTATACACTTTTATGTCATTCCTTTTAAAGCTCATATTTCTTGTTATTGGGATGATCTTTTATATTACATTTACTGTAATTTTTATGTTCATGTGATGAGAGACCCTATTCTCTCTCATCAATCCATTTTGGGAGTTTTGAGTGGCGCTGTTAGGCTGCCGAACTTTCGTAAGAGATCTAACCTCTCTCTTTCTTTTTAAGTACTCTCCTTTGTGTCACTTCTTCTAAGCTCCTATTTGTTATGTTGGGGGATTTTCTTTTATATTCCTCTTTCTGTAAATTCTATTGTAATATGATGGGATACTCTATTTGATCTCATCAATCCATTTTGGAAGTTTTAAGTGGCGTCGTTAGGCTGCTGAGTTTTCGTAAGGGATTTTTCATCTCACTTTTATTCTCGTGATATTTATGCTACATTTGCCACAAATTCCATTGAGTGGTGTATGTACTGCCCATTATTCTACTCTTTTTGTAATATTAATTCATTTATGAGTATTTACATCAATGATCTATTGTCCTTCTTTCATGGGGTGTATGTTTTGAAAGATACCCAAGTCGGTAAGGGAACCTTTCACCCTCCTCTTTTTTAAAAGACTTCTTTTGTTGGGTCTTTTAATTTACATATTGTTATGTTGGGATATGTTCTCATATATCCTTATTGATTTATATTTGATGTCCAAGTGATGAGATACACTTTTTATCTCTCATCAACTCATGTTGATGTGATGTCGTTAGGCTGTCAAGGGAACTTTTTAACCCAATTTTGATTTCTTTGGGTTCAACATGTAGTCATTGAATATGTCATCCATTAAATATGTGTGAATGACCTTTTATTGTTTTATACTTAATATCCACTTATATTGGGTGTATTTATATTTGTCACACATATTTTGAGATTGATTTGTCCTTAATTTAAGGATACCTTCTTTATAAGGGATTTCATCACATTTGACATTTCTATTGATGGTTCATTGTTGTTATGCACCAATTCACTCTTATATGGTGTATATACTATCCTTTGGAGTATTATATCATGAATCCTTTTATTCTCATGATATTATAAAGTTCTGACTAAATGTTATTCCTCAATTATTGTATTCAAGTGTCTCTAATTTTGGTGAAACCCCTTTTACCAGAATATCATTTTAAATGTTTTAATTATTTGTTCTTATTAATATCCATGTTTTCAAAATGGTTTTAAGGATTTATTTATATGGATATTAATGGTTTAAAATGTTAAAAGCTTCAAGGTGGTATGAGACACTTTGATTCAAAAATCTCTTTATTAAATGGTTTAAATGGTTTTGGAAATGGTTTCTTTTTTAATGGATTCATTATTTCAATATCCTAAAATGTTATATTGTGATTGAAATGTGGAAATGTTATGTTTCCTTTATTCATGTTTTATGTGATACGATTATGTTATGGTTCTTGGGCATTGTTATGTAGAATGGGTGGTTCCGTGATAAACTAAGGGTGGTTGAGCCCGATATAGCTCTCCAATGCATTGGGTAACGCGAAGGAGTGAAACGTTAAGGTTTCTCCGAAGAGATTTAGGGAATATACTGTGATGGGTATTCCAAACGTAACCAAGAGGGTTACTCCCTACGTAAGAATGTTATGAATGCCTCAAGTTACCTTTATGCCTTATGATTTCTATGATTTATTCCTGGTTTGATGAGATATGTTAAAGTGCCTTTGTTTTATGGGTAAAGTATGATTTCATTCTTATGTATATATGAACTCATGTTTCCTTTCCATATTTTTATAACTCTTACTGAGCTTTTTGTGCTCATCCCAAGTTTTTGAAATGTTTTTCACAGGTCAAGGGAAAGGTACATGATGTGATGATAGTGTCAAGGATGTGTCAAGAAAGAATCCGTGTTATTTTTTAAATATGTTCCCGTTGATGGGAAGAATGAATACTGTCTTTTATGTAACCACTTTGTTTAAATGTGGAATGTAATGCAAGTTTCATGATCTAATTCTCTAAAACACTAAACCTGAAAAGATCCTCAATGTGTAATCTTGTAATAACTCAAGATTAAGTAAGGTTTAAGGCTGGGGCCTTATAGTTGGTATCAAAGGTCGGTTTAGACAACTTTAGAGGTTAGGGTATTCTTTAAGCATAAGTGACATTACCATAATGGTTAGGATTTCAGAAAGAGTCCTAGTTTTAGATAAAGTGAATGAGTAAGTGTATCTTAGTGTTTACCTTCCACATTAGTACATGATGGTTTTGTTGATATACTCACACTGACATTTCTATTTTTAGTGAATGGATGGATCTAGCAGGCACCAAAGAGACAACAGGTTTGAAGGAAACTGTGGTGGTTCTCTGATTAAGATACTAGATAAAATGGAGGATTCAATGAGGAAACTCGTGGTTGTTCTAAACCAAATATCAAGGAGTCATGATCAACCACTTCAACCTTGGTGAGTTCTCTAATGCATCAGGTACGAGATGGCCAATTCGATGTGGAAATTCAGGTAATAATTATTAAGGTAACCATTTGGGTTTATATGATACTTAATTTTTAGGTAATTATGGGTTACTCTATGATATGATGGAAAATGAAAGGAATGAGATAAACTTGAGGTTAAAATATTTTATGATTATTCTTGAAGATTTTATCTCATTTTGGGGAATGTTTTAAGAATTATATAGTTTTGTAAAAAGGACAACACGCAGACTGTGTGACATCCCGTCGCGTCGGACAAAGCTGCGGGAATCGAACCCACAACCAATGTGTGACTGGTGTTTATCGCCTACCACTGGACTACGTGAAGTCCCTGGTTAGTTTGACTGATTCATTCTAGTTATATGATTTTATGAATTAAGAGTAAGTTGATTTTGGGTTATTTTTGAAAATGATTAACCTATCATGGAGGATATGTGATTAGGTTAATTACTTTTCAAAACGAGACTTTAGGAGCAACTGATATTGTTTGGAGATAAATGTTACGATTTATCTTGGAAGACTATGTGACTAAATCCTTCAAATATTTGGTTTTCAATCTTATATTGGTTTACTTTGAATAATTTTATGGAAAAATTTGTTTATCGGATGCTCCTCGTTGAACTTTGGTTTTTGTTGGACAAATTTTGGAGATTAAGAATAGATTTTCTTTTTATAAAGGGTTATCCTTTTCTGGATTATCTGATCTTGTACTAGTCTTTTTGGTTTTGGATTTGGTTAAAGTCTAAATACATGGGAAGTATATAGTTCTATTTTGTGGATTAGGCGATTCTCTAGAAGTTGATTATAGTACTCTTAATGTGAACAAGTCTTCCTAAATACTCGTCTTTTGGAGAAAATATGAGTTTGTGTAAGGAATCTAATAAAGGTTTAAAGTCAATATGATAAGTGATTATGTTTCCTTATGAATAAATTCCTCAATAAAAAGTAACTTAAAACAAAAATGTTGTCTATTAACTTTTCCTACTGGGGAATCAAAGACCGTTTAACCCATCACAAGTTTGTGATTTTCTCATGGTTAACTTTCTCCTAAACATGTTTTCTATCACTCTCCATCAGAACATGACCCTTTTTTTTTCCTCCATGTCCATATTTTCATACTTGGAATCCTAGTATGGGTTAACTCGGGTGACCTTTGTACTTATCTCTCTTTATTTTAAAGTGTTTGTTTTACCGACTTTTGTTCCGATGTGGGACTTCCAAGGATGTTTCCAAGCGCAATTTTAAAATTGCGAGGACGCAATTCCCAAAAGGGGGGAAGGATGTAACACCCCAGGTAAATAAAGAATATGAAATTTCATATTTATCCATATTTGTGAATAAAATATTTAAATTACTTTAAAGGGGACGTTATGCTTGATGGCGTACCCAACACGCAACAATGAGTTTCTTGGGAATCTTACGTTGCACTCTAATAATAAAATAATATTATTTTAAATGGTAGTTAACATGTAGACGTTGTAATGGCAGGAATGGATAGAAATAACTAAAATATGATTATATATGTTTTTAAATGTTTTTACATTTATCCAATAAAGGATAGAGGCTTAAAATACGGAAAGAATTCAATTTTAGGCATATATGCCCTAGTTTTCACTAAAGGTTCACTTATCGCCTTTTGATGGCGAACCATCATTAAATATAGTTTTGTTCACTCTTATACATTATATTGGACCAAATAAATCTCTTCTTAAGAATCGGGACATCAAAATTTACTTTGTGTAAATATTTGGTATCTTTCCGAAAAAGTTCATTTTTTTAATAGTGTAAAATGTTGTATTTTAATTCAAAACCTCTTTTTAATCTAATTTATTTATATGATTAGATTATCTTTTGAATTGGTTTTAAAGTGAAATTAGAAAATATTTTTACCATTAAATCCAATAGTGGTCGTTGGAATCAATTTCACTTTGAAATCATACTTAAACTAGTGTCAATCTTTTGATACTTATTGTTTCATAAAAACACGCTATTTGTCATGACAGCGGGAATTAATTATTAAATTAATTAATGTGACTTATATGTTTTGAATTTTGTAAAATGGACTTCATTTTTAAATTCATAATATCAAATATATCTTAGGGTGAATTTTTGGGATTTTTCTGAAAAACTTCAATTTTTGATGAATAGTGAAACCACTAAGTGGTACTTATAAAAATTGATTTTCCGTTTAAATGAAATTTTGCCATCATTGTGTTTTGATTTTCAAAAATCAGACATAAATGGTTGTCATTAAGAAGTAAAATGTGGTTCAATGAGATTATAATAATTTTTTGGTGAACAGTAACTTATTAAGTTCTTAATCGCGATTAGTGGTAATTAGTGTAGTTTAAGGTATAAATAATGCTTTAATAAAATAAAATGACCTAGACACATGTCCCAACCTTATTGGTTGTGTCATGGCCGACCAAGAAAAGCCATGGGTCAACTTGGGGACCCCATGGAGACATTTTGGTTGGGAAATGACATAAATAACTTTTTATTTAATGTAAAAGTAAAATTGACACAAACATGATATGTTTTACTAAAACAATTTTTAAGTGGGGTTATACAAGTCATATTTTTGATTATAAATATTCATTGGAAAGATAAAAAGATTTCCTACATAATAGTATTTTTTTATAATTTTTAGACAATAAATAAATTAAATTATTTATGACATAATAATGATGCAGCGATGATATCATTATTTGACGATTTAAATAAAATGGAAAGATAATGTAAAATCTATAAACTACACATGTACAAAAATTATTGGATGAGTTTATTTAGAAGACTTATCACCTTATCCACGAATTCTATCAATTTGGGACCTTTTAAAACCGAAACACACTTTCAAATAAAGTAATATTTCTTTACTTTCCAAAAGTACCCCTCCTCTCCTCTTATAAAAGGCCCCCACCTCTACCTCATTTAACACACTCCTCAAGCCTTTGGCTCGGCCAACCCCTGCCCATTTACTCTCTCCCCATCCCTCTCCTCATCCTAGAGGACTCCCTTTGGGCAGAATCCTTTAAAAGGAAGCCTTTAGTCTTAAATCAAAAGGAGTTACACTTTTAAAGGTAATTCATTCTCTCATGTTCATTTGTTTTATTTTGCTTCTCCAACCCCCTAAACTCTTTTTATTTACTTATTTTGTAACAAAACCAGTATCCTCAATATACTAGGATGTTGTTATAAGATTTATTATAGCTAAACTCTCACACAACTACATCAAATGGTTAAAGAACATACGGTTTCCGTGGATGGTGAAATTCTGCCTCCCGAAACGATGATTGTTCAATACTCATTTAACACCTTCAATGGTGGCCATTATGATGTCACTATTTTTATATATGATATATAATATGTTTATGTTTTATTTATGCTTCTGTATTTTTCATTTTTGTCTTACCTTTATGGCTTCCATTATGGGTATACGTGATATCTTCATTTAAGGAAGTGCGGACTACCGCCCCCTCAAAGTGATTTGATTCGTTAAATACCATATGTGGGATGTATAAAGGATGGAAATATGATATTATATATGATATTATACTGGAATTATAATATACCTTTATATCATTATTATTCCATTCTATAAAATACGAAATAGAAATGAAAGTAGCGTTCATGCGTACGTACGGCTTACCGTCTCCATGAACGGTGCATTTCATTTCCTACCTTTAAATGATTATGTAATGTTATAAATGCATTCATGTACTGGATATATATGACATATATTATATCTACATAATGAATAAAATTCTGGATATAATAAACATTTGGCCACACGAACAACATGTAATTGTAAGTAGACCACTTTCGACTTAAGAACCAAATATCGGCAAAACAAATATTATTAACTTAAATGATTACATAATGTTTGTGACATAGTAATAAGTGGTATAAAAGTAATAATGAACTTGAAAAAGTGTTCTTAAGGTATTATAAATTAACTCAAGTTTATTATTCAGTAGATTAAAGAATGATCGAGTCAAGTCGGACCCGAGGTAAGGGATCCTACTCCTCTCTTTCTTTTTAAGTATACACTTTTATGTCATTCCTTTTAAAGCTCGTATTTCTTGTTATTGGGATGATATTTTATATTACATTTACTGTAATTTTTATGTTCATGTGATGAGAGACCCTATTCTCTCTCATCAATCCATTTTGGCAGTTTTGAGTGGCGCCGTTAGGCTGCCGAACTTTCGTAAGAGATCTAACCTCTCTCTTTCTTTTTAAGTACTCTCCTTTGTGTCACTTCTTCTAAGCTCCTATTTGTTATGTTGGGGGATTTTTTTATATTCCTCTTACTATAAATTCTATTGTAATATGATGGGATACTCTATTTGATCTCATCAATCCATTTTGGAAGTTTTAAGTGGCGCCGTTAGGCTGCTGAGTTTTCGTAAGGGATTTTTCATCTCACTTTTATTCTCGTGAGATTTATGCTACATTTGCCACAAATTCCATTGAGTGGTGTATGTACTGCCCATTATTCTAATCTTTGTGTAATATTCATTCATTTATGAGTATTTACATCAATTATCTATTGTCCTTCTTTCATGGGGTGTATGTTTTGAAAGATACCCAAG
Organism: Viscum album; assembly: GCA_963277665.1. Lineage (NCBI taxonomy): Eukaryota > Viridiplantae > Streptophyta > Magnoliopsida > Santalales > Viscaceae > Viscum > Viscum album. The sequence continues at coordinate 1,646,604,707 of OY728120.1, forward strand.
TCGGTAAGGGAACCTTTCACCCTCCTCTTTTTTAAAAGACTTCTTTTGTTGGGTCTTTTAATTTACATATTGTTATGTTGGGATATGTTCTCATATATCCTTATTGATGTAAATTTGATGTCCAAGTGATGAGATACACTTTTTATCTCTCATCAACTCATGTTGATGTGATGCCGTTAGGCTGTCAAGGGAACTTTTTAACCCAATTTCGATTTCTTTGGGTTCAACATGTAGTCATTGAATATATCATCCATTGAATATGTGTGAATGACCTTTTATTGTTTTATACTTAATATCCACTTATATTGGGTGTATTTATATTTTTCACACATATTTTTAGATTGATTTGTCCTTAATTTAAGGATACCTTCTTTATAAGGGATTTCATCACATTTGACATTTCTATTGAGGGTTCATTGTTGTTATGCACCAATTCACTCTTATATGGTGTATATACTGTCATTTGGAGTATTATATCATGAATCCTTTTATTCTCATGATATTATAAAGTTCTGACTAAATGTTATTCCTCAATTATTGTATTCAAGTGTCTCTAATTTTGGTGAAACCCCTTTTACCAGAATATCGTTTTAAATGTTTTTATTATTTGTTCTTATTAATATCCATGTTTTCAAAATGGTTTTGAGGATTTATTTATATGGATATTAATGGTTTAAAATGTTAAAAGCTTCAAGGTGGTATGGGACACTTTGATTCAAAAATCTCTTTATTAGATGTTTTAAATGGTTTTGGAAATGGTTTCTTTTTTAATGGATTCATTATTTCAATATCCTAAAATGTTATATTGTGATTGAAATGTGGAAATGTTATGTTTCCTATATTCATGTTTTATGTGATGCGATTATGTTATGGTTCTTGGGCATTGTTATGAAGAACGGGTGGTTCCATGATAAACTAAGGGCGGGTGAGCCCGATATAGCTCTCCAATGCATTGGGTAACGCGAAGGAGTGAAACGTTAAGGTTTCTCCGAAGAGATTTAGGGAATATACTGTGATGGGTATTCCAAACGTAACCAAGAGGGTTACTCCCTACGTAAGAATGTTATGAATGCCTAAAGTTACCTTTATGTCTTATGATTTCTATGATTTATTCATGGTTTGATGAGGTATGTTAAAGTGCCTTTGTTTTATGGGTAAAGTATGATTTCATTCTTATGTATATATGAACTCATGTTTCCTTTCCATATTTTTATAACTCTTACTGAGCTTTTTGTGCTCATCCCAAGTTTTTGAAATGTTTTTCACAGGTCAAGGGAAAGGTACATGATGTGATGATAGTGTCAAGGATGTGTCAAGAAAGAATCCGTGTTATATTTTAAATATGTTCCCGTTGATGGGAAGAATGAATACTGTCTTTTATGTAACCACTTTGTTTAAATGTGGAATGTAATGCAAGTTTCATGATCTAATTCTCTAAAACTCTAAACCTGAAAAGATCCTCAATGTGTAATCTTGTAATAACTCAAGATTAAGTAAGGTTTAAGGCTGGGGACTTATATATATATATAGTTATATAAAACTAGAATCATAATCAAGGCTTCACCACCATGCACCCATTATGGAATAACCCCTTATTCATCGAGTATATGCATGTACACAACACTACCTATATCATTAAAAATCAAACAGGCAAGACAAAAGAATCTCTCATAGGGTAATTTTTCATCAAGGAAATATTATCTACCTTGTAACATCTAAGACACAAAATAAATCTATGTATTCAAGGCAATGAAACCAATAATAAAATATATTATCATATTCATGAGATCTGGAAAATATTAGAAACATTTAAAAACTCCCATTTGAAGGACTAAGAACCTTGAAAAAAATCAATTGGTAAAAAACTAGTTCAATATAAAGAACATCATTCATGACTTTAAAATCTCTTTGTGAATGGACATCTATGAATTTCACTAAATATTCATTATGTGGATTTTAACGAAACAAATTTTCCTACATTGAAAAAAAGAAAAAACCATAAAATTCAATGAAAATGAAATGAAAAACTTATTTTTTAGTATAATAATTATTGAAATATTTAATATTTTAATTTCATATCCATGAAATAAATTAAATTAGAAAAAAAACATGGTTCTTAAATTTAATGGCTAAAATAAGGGGTAACCGATGACAAAATGAATGTGAATGGTTTGGAAGATCAAATACAAATTGAACACAAACTAGAATACAATTAACTCACTTTAAACATAAATAACTACAATGGAAAATGTTAAACACTCACCTTAGGGTTTTTTCAAGGAAGAACACATAAAGTTAATTCAGAAAAACGAGAATAGGGATGGTAACCATAAGAAATAGAGGAGGAAGGTGTATTGACCAAAACGTTTTTAAGGATAGAATTTCTGTAAAATGTGTGTTATTTTATACTCAAAAAAATTATGTATCTTTAATAATGATGTGAGTATAAATTGAATGTGACCATTGGGTTTCAACTATTATATTACCCTTGGTCAAAATGACTATTTTAAACAATACTCTTAATATTAATTTTAATTTTATAATTATTGTTATAAATAGAAATTATAATAGTTAATTAATGTAGAAATGAGAAATAATGGCCTCAACCATTAAATCCATGCCATATGTAGCTAATTTATTTCAGCTTTGTAAGGTGGTGGAGTCAATGTTCTTATCTCTTAACCAAGCCCAAGTCGTGCTTCAACATGTTAATATTGAAATAAATCGCTTATGGGAGAAGTTTAAGTTAGTTGAAATTACCACTCGACAATGTTATCTAAGTCGCCCGAAGAATATATAATCATTTCACACCTTACCCTTAGGTTTTATGTGGGTGTTATAAGTGGATATGATTCAAGGACGTAGTTACTTAAAGTTTAATAAAATTTTATAAATAAAATTTATGTTCCATTAATTCTATTTTAATAATAGTTTTTCTTAACAATATAGAGTTATAATTTTCTAAATAAAATTTTTGGAGAAAAATTATACTTTTCAGAAAAGATATAAATATTATAATAAACAAATATATTATTAATAAAACTTATCTTATTGAAATAGTGACGTTAAAACATTACTATTTAAATATAAATGGTAAAATAACTTTATTCTTTCAAGTGTCAAAAATTTCACAATACCTTTTCTATCTGCTTTTATTTTTAATAAATAAGGATTTTTATTTTTAGAAGTTAAAATTATATAATTTAGATAATTATTATTATAAAATAAATTTCATTTTTGAAATCAGCCTGTTGAAATTAGTTTAGGTTGAATTTATGATAATTTCCCAAAATATTTTGTTTTTAAATGAATAGTAAAAAATACAGTTCAAGTTATTTTGTAAGTTTAATTACATCATAATTATGTAATAATGATGTAATAATTATTTAACCATAATCCAAGACTCAAAAAAAAGTATTTAATTAATATGAACTATTATAATATATTTTATCAATTTTATAAAATATCATTTACCTTCAAAATTCTAAAATAGAAAATTTAACTTTAAAAATTTTATTTTGGGAAAACATTAATTTCTATTGAAAAATAAGTAATATAAAATTATTTAAAACACTTTTAGATTAAAATATTATAATAGGTATTCAAATTCTTCAATATCATAGGAAAATACCATGGCCAAGCCCATGGTTTTTCATTTACCAATACCTAGGTGTCCAAGGAAATTAATAAACAAATCCTACTCTTTTTCTATAAATACCCATCCATTTCACCATTTCCATTCAAATATAATTCATACTTAATTAAGGTATGATATTTTTACCCCCCCCCCCCCCCCATATAGTCCTCCCAATGTGTACTCAGGCCCCCAAGGTCCCGATCCCCATGTTTTTGGAGTCACTATTCAAGTTATGTAAAAACCCAACTTCGCTTTTCCTTTAATGTTATGTTTTTATGGAGTATGTACTTAAAATTTTAAAACTATGTTATTATATCCATTTTATTCTATAACATTACTATATTAATATTATTTTATTATTTTTATACCCTTTACCCCTCTCTTTTTACCATTTTTAAAAACCATGTTTCATACACGTTATGTTGTCGAATTTTCTTCATAAAATTTCACACTCTTTCTTAAGAAAACACTCTTCTTGTTTTCTTTTTTTAAATACCCAAACCACATTATTCACTAGGTGTATTCACCTAGATATGAAAATGATATATTCTATTAATTTATTAACAAATTTAGGCCCTCTTTCCCTTTCCATGGGTTTGAAAATACATAATGAACTTGTCTTTATGAACTTCTTAAAAACATCATGATTTTGATATAAAACCCATTTATTTTAATCTCCATGGTTTATTTCTAAAAAAATTATTATGATATATCTATTTTACATTAATTAATACATATTGAGGGTGTTACCTAATAGTTCTCTAATGAATTGGGTAAATAATTTAATCACTAGAGATGACAAGTTATATGATACCTTGGTGAATAACCATGGTAATTTGTACAAAACCTCGGTGACAACTCCCCGTGATATGTTTATGAATGTATAATTTACATATCTTAGAAAAATTTAAAATTTTTGATTCATTTCCTTTTTATTATTATATAACTAATTCTATTTCCTTTATGATGTTTCATGAATTTCTTAATGATGTTTCTCAAAATCACATGAAAATAGTTTCCCTTAGATTCCTTTAATAGGCCTTATTCTCACCCTTTCCTTTAATGTATGTCCCAAGATTATGATATATATTAAATGTACATAGTATGAACCTATTATTACACCTTTCAATTGGATTAGAATAATTGTTTTAGTTTTAAATGTATTATATACCTTTTTCAATAAATTATACATTAAAATATTGTATGTTTGTACAATGTAAGGAAAAGCTATGTAATGTAAAGATGGGATGTCATAGTTTGTATCAAAGGATGGTTTAGTTTCTTATAGAAATTATGATTTTAAAGCATTAGGAAGAACCCTTGGGAAAATTTTAACTGTAGGAAAACATCCTGGAATTCTGGTGAAGTATTAAGTAAGTCATTTATAAGAAAACAAATTCATGTCTGGGTAAGAACAAGTGGGAATGGTTCTCGAATATAAGTACCTAGGGTTAACAACACTAATAAGGTGTGTCAATATTGACTAATAATTACCTAGTACAAGATAATAGGCCTCACTGTGCACCTGGTTTGACACTCCTGGGGGATATGATTAGTTAATCTCAAGCATTTAATGAAGCATTGTGAACGATTTATAGAAATTGTAATTGTTGTAAAAGAATAACATATTTAAGCATGACGTTTTAAGACATGAAATTCCTTTAGAATTATAATATTATTAAAATAAAAAAAATTCACTAAGGTTTTTTTAGAAAATGGATGGAAATAAGATGAACCCTGTAAATAGTGAGCGTAATAGACTAGGCACTGACCGCCCTCCGATGGAATCCAAAATTGAAAACATCATCAGAATGAAGAATTAAAATAATCAAGTTATGAACAATAACCTGAATAGATATGAGAGACTAGATTCCCCTCGAAGAGAACAACATTACGTTGAGTCCTTTAAACTTCAATGACCACCTTCTTTCAGTGGATTTAACAACCCATTGACTTCTTAATAATGGATATGCTCTATATAAAAGATCACTTATGTAATCTATTGTTTGAAACAATATAAAGTCACCCTGTTTGTGTACTTCTTAAAGGGAGAAGATTATTATGGTTTAAACTACTTAAAAACATGAATCCAAGAGGGTATATTGATAAAATAGAGTATAAAGTGTTTAGGGGAACCTTTTTCAAAAAAAAATCCCCCATTAAATGTGAATGAAAATGGATAAGGAATTCCAATGGCTAAAGAATAATGAAAATGAATCTATGGGAATCTATGATATGAGAATTAAAAGTATTTACCCTTACACCAATAGCTTTGACATGGATCCTAATGGGAAGGATGATAGATTATTTGGTGGAATAAGACACTATCCACAAAAGAATCTAGCCAAATGAGACTATTAAAACTATTAAGAGATCATGAGGAGTGATATGAAAGTTGAACTAGAGTTCGGAGAGATAAATTTTTCCCATATATCAATGAAAATAAGAGACATTTGGATCCTAACATGGGGAGGATATTATATCAAAGAAGAGGAGGAAATAAATTGAAACTTCCAACGGGAAAAAATATGGGAATAAGCATTTTATGAATTGCTCACTTGAGGGTGGGAAATGTTACAAGTGTGGAAGAGATGTGAATATTTCTTGGAACATTCATAGTGAGTTGAACCCCCAACTTCTCAACACTAATGACCAAGGAAAGATAGCACAGGCCCATTGTGAACTCCAATGCTTCTTGTGTGGATAGCTTGGAGACTTTTCCAGTCACTTTCCAAATCTAAAAATAGTGGAGGGGAATCATCATCAATAAGGGAATAGTCCAATGGATAAATTTCATGCTTTTTCTATAATGATAGTTGAAGTTGAACCCCCAAATGATGTAGTGGAAGGTACTCTCATTTTTCTCTCAAATCTATCAATTACATTGTTTGATTATGGTTCTAGGAATTCCTTTATTTCCTCTATATTAGAATATAATATAGAATCAATACCTAAACTACTAGAAGTAAAACTATCAATCAAGACTCTTTGAGGGATTATCTAATAATAATCAGTGTATAGAAACTCTAGTATTTACTTTGGTGAGAATTATCTCATCACAATTATTGTAGTCATTCCCATGAGGGAATTCAACATTATACTAAGGATGAAATTATTCTCAATGTATTTTGCTATGATCAACTATAGAAGCAAGGAAAACATAGTATTCATAAATGGGAAACCTATAATTGTTTTCAAAGTAGATATGTATTGACATGATCTTTTTCTAAAATCACTTCTCGTAGCCTTATTTAGGAAATTTATTGGTGAAGTTGAAGAAGTAAATGAAATAATATGAATAGATAATATCCCCAAAATTCATGAATACATTGATGTATTCCATAAGGAGTTACCTAGACCTACCCCAGAAATAGAGGTAGAGTTATCCGTTGAGATAATTCCTCATTCCAAGAAGATTTAAAAGACCCCATTTAGAATGGAAAATGTAGAGATAGATTAATTAAATAAGTAGTTTCAAGATCTTTTGAAGAAGGGTTTTATCCAACAATGTGTGTCTCCTTAGGGATCACATATTATCTTTTTGAAGAATATGTATGGATCAAAGCACCTATGAATTTATTATAGAGAACATAATATAATCTTAGTGATTAAAATATACCCTCTTCTAAGGATTGATGATTCATTTTACCAGATTTTTCGGGCTCAATTCTACACCAAGATTGATCTTTGATTAGGTTGTTATAAATTGACGGTAAAGAAAGAAGATATTATAAAGAATGTCTTTTGGTCAAGATATGGGCATTATGAGTCTTTTTTTGTTCTCTTTATCTTGAATAATTCTCCTTCTATTTTTATTGATTTGATGAATATAGCCTTTAAGAAATTTTTTGACAATATTTTGGTAGTTTTTATTGAATATATTCTAATATATTCTAAAAGTTGTGAGGATCATAATGATCATATAATGATTATATTTCAAACTCTAAAGAAGGATGGGATTTTTGGAAAGTTCCTTGAATGTGAATTTTGGTAATAATAAGGTTATTTCTTAGGGAAAATTGTCACCAATAAAAGAATATCAGTTGATCATTCCAAGAAAAAGCTTGTGGACGAGTGGACTCATCCTATAATAGTAACTAGGATTCACAGTTTCCTTGGTTTAGTAGGATATTGTCAGAGGGTTGTGAAAACTTTTCATAACTTTATAATCCACAAACAAAGTTAACTCCAAATGGGTTAAATTTCATCAGGACAAAGGAGTGTGAAGAAAGTTTCCATGATCTGAAAATGATATTGGTTACTACACACGTAATAACTCTACCCTCTATTGGAGAAGGATTTGTTATTTTTATATATGCATCTCTGAAAGGTCTTGTGTGTGTCCTTATAAAATTGATAAGTTGATTGCTTATGTGTCTCGACATTAGAATATACATGATAAGAACTATCATATGCTTGAATTGGATCTGGTTGTAGTTTTTTATGCTCAGGGGATATTGAGGAACTATTTTTATGGGGAGAAATGTGATATATACACATACCATCAAAGTTTTAAGTATATTTTCATGAAAAAGGAGTTGAACATGAGATAGAGGAGATAGTTTGAAATTATTAAATACTATTATTTTTAAATTCATTATCATCCTGAAATAGAAAACAAAGTCCCTAATGCATTAAGTAGGAAAGGCCTTATTGTGTCAGAAATGATAAGGACTCAAGGGGATCCTTTGATCAATGATCTAGTAAAACTAGACATGGGAATCGTAAGGTAAGGGATATCATCAACCCTATCCTAAATTATTTCTCAACCATAATTACTAGATAAGATAATGAAATCTCAAAGAGAATATCCTATATCATAGAGGAAGATAGAGGCTATGAATAATGGGATGTTTCATGAGATCAATATTGATCAAAAAGGTGTACTGAAGTATATTTTCTTGAAAAATGAATTGAATATATGATAAATTATATGGTTATAACTTATTAAGGAAAATTATTTTTTAATTAATTATAATCCTTGAATATAAAACAAATTTTTTGATGCCTTAAGTAGGAAAGAACTTATTTTGTTGGAAATGATGAGGATTCCAAGAGATCCTTTGATCAATGACCTAGAAAAACTAGAAATGGGAATCATAAGGGAAGGGAAATCATAATCCTTATCCCAAATTATTTATCAACCATAATTACTACATAAGATCAATAAATAATAATTAGAATATCATTTATTATTAAAGAAGTTAGATTTTGTGAAGAATGGGAAGTTTCCTGAGTTAAATATTGATCGAAAAGGTTTACAGAAATTTTATACAAGGATATGTATTCCATATATCTTGGAAATAAAGATGGATCTGAGGGATGAAGCCATTATCTATACATACTCTATACATTTTGGAAACATGAAATTGTATACAGGCCTTCCTGATCAATATTGGTGGGATAACAGGAAATGAGAGATTGTTGACTACGCTATAAGGTGCCTGGTGTGTCAGCAAGATAAGGCAGATTGAAAAATTTCTAAATGGGTATTATAACCCCTACCCTTACCATCAATAAAGTGAGACAATATCACTATGGGATTTTTCCCTGGTATCATGAAAACATCCAGTGGAAAAAATGTGATATGGGTTATAGTGGACTATCTCACCAAGACTGTCCATTTTATCTCTATTCAAGAATTTTTCTCTCTTGACCAACATTCCATGATTTACATAATGAAAGTGGTGAGGTTTCATATATTTCCACATTCTATTATTTCTAATCATGATCCAAGGTCCACATGAAACGTTTTGTAAATTTTTCAACATTCTCTGAGTACAAAATTGAATTTCAATATAGACTATCACCCCCAAACTAATAGCCATTCTGAAAGGACTATTTATACAATTAAGAACATTTTTAGGACATAATAAATGTAATTTAATGGTGTACTGGATCAACATCCCCCATTATTTGAGTTCTCATACAACAAGATCTTCCATTCAAGTATTCAAATGTCACCCTATAAAAATCTATATGGAAGGTGATGTAAAACTCTTACTTATTGGGATGAATGTGGTGAGAGAAAGCTTCTTGGTCTTGATTTTGTGCAAGAGATGACATAAAAGGTTCATTACATCCAAGAAAACATAAATTCTTATCAAGTTGGTAGAATAGCTATACTGAAAACTGTCGAAGGGACTTAGAGTTTGATGTTGGTGAAAAAGTATTCCTTATAATTTCAACTTGGAAGAGAGACATGTGGTTTGGGAATAAAGGGATGCTTATCCCCAAGTGCGTTTTCCCCTATAAAATCATTGATCTTATAAGAGTAGTGGCCTATTGGCTTGTAATTCTTCCAAATATAGCTCAAGTTCACGATGTATTCCATGTATATCTCTTGATAAAGTACATAATTGACCCTTCACATGTACTGATTCTTGATGTTATAGAATTAGAACATGACCTCTCTTGTTAGGATCATTTGGTAGAGATCATGGAGCATAGAGATAAGGTTTTATGCAACAATACTACCCACCTCATTAAGGTGTCGTGGAAGAACCAAAAAAATGATGATGCCCCATGGGAACCAGAGGAAACAATGAAGAAGAAGTAGCCACATATTTTTTCAACTGAGGGAATGAGATGAAATTTCTAAGATGGAATTTTTTAAGGGGGGGGAAGAATATAATGACCCAGGCTTTTTGAATGATAAATGTATCTTAAAAATGTGTGTAATTTTATACTCAAAAAATTTTATCTCTTTAACAATGATGTGAGTATAAATTGAAATGTGACCATAGGGTTACAACCATTATTTTATTGTTGTTCAATACGACCATTGGAAATAATAATCTCAATAATAATTTTAACATTATAATTACTTTTATAAATATAAATGGTAATGCTGAATTAATACAGGAAGGAGAAAATATGGCCTTAACCAGTAGAGTCATATTGATCGAAGATCATTTTTTGGAGCTTGGGAGGTAGGTAGAATCACTAGGATTATCTATTGATAAATCCCAAGTTGAGCTTCAATATATTAAGATTGAATGAAATAACATATGATAAAAGTTCAAGTTAGTGGAAATTACCACTCGGGCGATGTTATCCGAGTTTCCCTAAAAGTCTATCAACATCGCACATCTTACCCTTAGGTCTTATGGGGGTTTTATAAGGGGTTATGTTTCAACTCCCTAGTTACATAACGTCTAATAAAATTTCATAAATAAAATTTTTTCTCTTTCAATTCCATTTTAAGAATAGTTTTTCTTAGTAAAATTGATTTTGAATTTGATAAATTGATTTTTCTGAAATAAATTGAACTTTTTAGAAAAGATATAAATATTATAATAAACTAAGGTATTATTAATAATAATTATTTTAATTAAATATAATGGACAAAAATCATTTTTAAATTGAAATGATAAAATAATTTTATTTTTTCAAGTGCCGGAAATTTCACTTTGTAATTTCACTATGCATTTTCAATCCACTATTATTTTTAATAAATAGGGTTTTTATTTTTAAAAGTTTAAATTATAATATTTATGTAATTATTATATTAAAAAATATCATTTTTTGAAATCAGAATTTTGAAATTAGGTTATAGTTAAATTATGGTAATCTTCAAAAATATTTTTTTTTCGGGGAATAGTAAAAAATACAATTTGTGTTTTTCAGTACGTTTAACGACCTCATAATTTTTTCATAATCATTTAATAATTATTTAAAAAATTAAACAAGCCAAAAAATTTATTTTATTAATATTATCTATATTAATTTAATTTAATGAATTTTAAAAAATATAATTTACTCTCCAAATTCTAAAATGGAAACTCTAACTTTAAAAATGTAATTTAGTGAAAAATTAAATTTACATTACCAAAATAAATAATATAAAAATACTAGTCAACTCTTGTGGATTAAAATATTATAATAAGTGTCCCAAATGTTCAAAACCCAGGAAAATATCATGGTAAAGCCCATGGTTTTTCATTTACCACTATATAGGTGTCCAAGGAAATTGATGAACAAATCCACCCTTTTTGCACTAAATACCCACCCATTTCTCCAATTCCATTCACATAAAATTAATAATACATCAATATATGTTATTTTTACTTCCCATGGAGACCTCAAAAGTTTTAATAAATCCCCCAAGGTCCCTATCCTCATGTTTTAGGAGTCACTCTTTAAGGTAAGGTAAATCTCAACTTCTCTTTTCCTTTCAAGTTCCCATTTTATATAGTATGTCCTTAAAATTTCAAAAATATGTTCCTCATAACATTTTATTATATCCCTTTACTATATTAATAGTAATTTATGAATGGGATACCCTTTCCCCCTTTTTTACCATGTTATAATTCCATGTTTCATACCCATTATTCTATTGAATTTTCATCTTAAAATTTCTCTCTTTTTCATAAGAAAAAACACTTTTTGTTTTCCTTTTTATAATACACAAGTCTCAATAATTTATAGGGGTATTAACCTAGATGTGAAAATGATTTATTTTATTTAGGTATTAACATACTTGACACCTTATTTCCCTTTCCGTGGGTTTAAAAAGAAATAATGAACTTGTCTTTAAGAACTTCTTAAAAATTTCATGATTTGGATATGAGGCATGTTTCTTTGATTCTCCATCGGTTATTTATGAAATTTTTTATTATTATATATATGGATTATATTAATTAATACATATAAATGGTGTGACCTAATAGCACTCCAATACATTGAGTAAAGAATTTAAACTCTATAGATGATAGGTTTTACGATACCTTAGTGAATAACCTTGGTAATTTTTACGACCCCTCAATGAAAATCCTGGTGATAGGTTTATGAATGTTTCATTTGAATTTTATAAATGCATTTACAAGTTTTGATTCATGTTATTATTATTATTATTATTATTATTATTATATGCCTATTGATCTTTAATTTATGATGTTTGTCAAGTTCTTATTAATATTTATCAAGATCACATCTAAACTATTTCTCTTGCTTTCCCTTACTAGGCTTTATTCTCACCCTTTAATTTGATGTATATACCCCTATTATGAGATGTTTTAAATTTAATTAGGATAAACCTATGATGATTCCTTTAATCTGGTTTAGAATATATTTTTTCATGTATTATGTACCTTTTTTCCAAGAAATTAAACATTAAAATATCATATCTTTGTACAATGTAATGAAATGTTATTTAATAAGAATGTGGTATTCCATAGATAGAAAAAAATTATTAAAAACCAACTTTAATCCATTAATAAGTAACATAGATTAGATATAGTGGGAGGAAAAAGGATATGGATGCTAATGGATCTGTGCATCGAGGTGGGGGGATAAATGATGCTTAGGTATTAAAAATAGAGTAAGGGTAGTTAGATAATTTAAAAATATTTATAATTCTATGAAATCTATATGGGTTGGTTGTATGATCTAACAAAATGTGTTTGAATAGTGAATATCATTATTACCATACTCAGGAACCTTAATGGTTTGATCGTATTTTTTACAACATGGTTTTGAAAACTAGAAATTAACTATGTGAATTTTATCTTTTCAAACTGCAGACACATTCACGTGATTATCGCATAGTCCCCATTAGTCCTACACAAGTCTACAAATAGTACCCCTATACACCAAGATCACACATTTTTTCCTATGTGTGTCATATGCTTTTCACTAAAATATTGGTTAATAATGAAAAATAAACCATATAAGAAACAATGATACAAAACAAAACCCTCTATATGGGTAGTTGTATTATTTCCCCTAAACTATGTGGATTAACTATGAGATAATAAGAAAAACTTCTCATAACATAAATTTTAGACTTTAAAATCTCAATTCACATGGATAAGGCCATAAGAAATATAAAAATTTATATGTAAAATAAAGGTTAGGGTGTAACATCTATTCTATTTTTCCTTCTATGTTGGGTGTGAAGGTACGCACCTCTTTCCTTTGAGAAGATATTTTCATGTAATTTTAGAGAATCTTAATTTATTATATTTGGAAACAAAAATAAATGGTGCTCGTGAGATATTTGGTGTGGTCATGGGAATGGTAATGTTCTTATAGGCTTACTAATACCAAGTCATGGCTCCCCTATATGCATTACAGAGTTGGAAAACCCCAAGTGAAATACTGATGATCGAGTGAATGTCCTCTACACTATTTCAGAATGGTTTCAGTATGCCCTTGATCTCTAAATAGTGATGAACCACCATTTTAATTTTTAAGACCCTCATTCATTTTTTATATTTGCTTGTTAAGGTGGGCTTCCTCTATATAAATAGGAATGAATAAAACCCCATGTCAAGTGGTAGTGATAATCCTCCATTCATGGGTTATGTAACTACATAAATTACTATATATGTGTGTGTGTGTGTGTTTTTGTGTGTGTGTGTAGAAAAAATGTGCAGGCCCCCAATTATTATTTTATAGAGGTGATGTGGGAGTTAAGAGATACTTGATTGTTTAAAAATTTATGGATCTATCACATTATGTGATTATATTGGTTTAACAATATATGTAAATTTCAACATTAAAGATGTTGATACGTCCTATAACACCCCAAGATTTTATTATATATCTTTTCTTTAAATAAATATAATATATTCAATACCTTAATCCATATGAAACAATAAACTAAAACGAGTTGAAACATATTATGTTCATATTTTCATGTAACCATAATATTGAAAAAACATATAATAAATAAAATTATATAACTCAGCTAAAATTTATTACATTTAGAGGAAAAATAATTTACGTGATTTAATAACAAAAGGGTTTCTCTTTTAAAAAATAATTATTTTTTAAAAATTTCTATATTTAATTATAATATATTAAATTTAAAAATTATAAGATAGTATTTTAAATAAACTAATATATAAATCTTATTTAAATTAAAAATTTATATGAAATTAGATTAATAAGATTTAATGTTTGAATGTATTTTATATAAAAATATCGTTTCTTTATATTTTTCATTTTCATGTGAAATGTAAAGGGGAAGGCCTTTATCAGCACTAACAGAAAAGCAATGATAAAGGGGTAGGCCTTTATCAGTGCTAAAAAAAGGGCTGATAAATGTACCCTTTATCAGTGCTAAAACAAGTGCTGATAAAGGTGTACCCTTTATCACCACTTTTCTTAGCATTGATAAAGGTTACATTTATCAGCGCTTTTCTTAGCGCTCATAATATTTATTTTATACATTAAATAAAAAACACATGTTATAACTAAATATATATATATAATTAAATAATTATAAGATTAATAATAAATATATTTATTAGATTTATAATATTTATTAGATTTATTAATTCATTATATTTATTAGATTTATTAATTCATTATATCTAATATGTATATTTATTATATTTGTTTATATTTAATGTATTTGTTTTTATTAATAAATATATAATAAGTTTTAATATATATGCATAATTAAAATTATTGAATATATGTGTGTTTTCCAATGAATTGGGGTCAATGAATATATCATACATGTGTATATATATGTGCATGAATAATGTTCATTTATAGATTATAATTACATATCACGTTGATGTGTTTATTGATTTATAATTCATTATGTTACCCATATAATATATATGTTATAAAAAATTTACACTTATAATTAAAATTAAATTATATTTGAAAATATATATATATATATATATTATTTTCAATGATATATATATAAATATACCTTTCAAATAATTTTATAAGAAAAAATAGAGATATATTTATTTAGAGTTATAATTATTAATATATATATATCATAAATATCATTTTAAATAAATATATAATAATATAAATAAATTATTAAATTTATACATTTATCAGCTCTTTTATTAGCGCTGATAAACTATGTCTTTATCAGCGCTAGAAAAGCGCTGATAAAGAGTGTATTTATCAGCCCTAAAATGAAAAGCGCTGATAAAGTCACTCTTTATCAGCACTACAAAAGCACCGATAAATTCAAACCTTTATCAGTCCTAAAAAAGCACTGATAAAGGGGGTCTTTATCAGCTCTTTTCATTTTAGCACTGATAAAGAGCCCCTTTAGCAGCACTTTTTACTAGCGCTGATAAAGGTCCATGCGGGATTCATAAAATCCACCAGGTCCTCCTCCTCCTCCCTGCACCCTGTCAAGCCTTCACAGAAGCCCTACCCAGTGTCGCTGCCTCCTCTCCACCACTGTCCCCTCTCCGCTGCGGCCTCCTCCTCCTTCTCCTCCTCCTCCGTCGCGGCCGCCGCCTCCTCCTCCTCCTTCGGCGCCTACTTCTCCTCCTCCTCCTCCTCCTGCACCGTGGCCTCCTCTCCACCATTGCTCCTCCTCTACCACGGCCTCCTCCTCCTCATCCTCCACTGACGCCTCCTCCTCCTCCTCCTCCTCCTCCTCCTCCTCATACTCTGCCTCCTACTCCGCTACCCCCTCTCTACTACGGCTACTCCTGCTCCTCATCTACTGCGGCCTCCTCCTCCTCCACCTCCACCGACTCCTCCTCCTCCTCCTCATCCTTCTCCTCCTCCTCCTGTTCCTACTCTGCTGCCTCCGCTGCGGCCTTTGATCTGCCTCCGCTGCCTCCAATGCCTCTGCACTGCCTCTGTGCTGCCTCTGTTGCCTCCACTGCACAGTTTAGGTACATTTTTAATAGGTAATTTTGAATCCACTTAAAGATAACTCATTTTTTAGTTCATTTTGAACTTACAGAGTTTGTGTTTCATGGGTTGTAGACAGATTTATTCAAATAATGTGTCTCTACGGTGGAATCATTGAAGTCTTTATGAATCAATGATTTCTATCTTTTCTAACCTTACATGGATATTAATTAGCGATGTCTGATTTTTAGGATAATTGTTTGATATGAAATGAGATTTTTTTCCTTCTTATTTTGATCTATATGTCATTGTTTTGTTAATCTATGAACACCAAGTTTTTCCCTGATTATATTGAATGTGATAGGAGGCCCTTGAATGGGGATTCCTCGTGAAATATTTGTTAAAAGACAAGGGATTATTCCTTGGGGTGATTTGGTGGGATTCTTGTGTGTGATGGTTGTGTGTGTGACACATGTATATGTGGACGGTTACTTGTTTGATCTTGATTATCTCTCCCCACTATAGCTTTGTAATAGAAACTTGAATAGAGAGAGTATTTTTTGTGAATGGTTATTACACTAGATTAGGATTTCACTCAGTCTAGTGTCCCTTAGTATGGATCTTTTTCCGATTTTGGATACTTCCCCATAGTTAGTCCAGGTAGGGTTTGAACCGTCCATGTTGGTGAATTCATGTCATCAGGTGATTCATGCCAACGGGATGAGACATATGTTTAGTATGTTCTATATTGTATACTATATTGTACACTATTCTCCTTGGGTTCGAAAATATGAACCTTAATAGGGTTTCTACCAATTCATGCCCACTACCCACTCTCTCTGTGTTGGGTCATATACCAATTTTAATATCACATCCTTTCTTATAACATAATAGTGCCACCAACTTCTCACATTGGGTGTGATTCACATATCCTGTAATTCCACAACATAGTAGTTGCTCCCCTCTCACTTACGGTGGGTCTCACTATCACATCACATAAAAAATGAGGAGGGAATCTCTATAAACAACCTCTCACAAAACTACTCCAAACCAATATGAAGTGATCCCCGTTTCTATATCTCACATCATATTATCATAAAAAATAATAATCTAATGATGGAATCACAATATCCAACCTCTATCACAAGTCAAAATGCACCATCAATAGGTGGATCCCATGGAATTCACACACCAATCCCCTTTGACCAATGCCTTCTCACTCAATGTTGGGTCCTACCAACACCTTATCACTTAAATAAAGTCCATCCATCTTGTCTCATGCCAAAAAACATATAAATAATAATCTAAGGAGGGTATCTAGATATTCAACCTCTCGTACTAGCTAAACCACATCATCAATAGGTGGGCCCCATGGATGATCATACTTCAACTAGGTTAAAGTCATATGAAGTCCCAATCTCTTAGTCGGTTTGACCATAAATGATAAAAGTCACCATCCATTTAGCCTTGCATAATAATCTCCTTAAAACCATCTTGGTTATACATGAAAATTATTCCCAACCTATCAACATTCTAATTCCGCCTATAAGGGAATCTACTAGGTTCTACAAACCTAACCCATCTCTACTCATTGATACCAGCACACACGCATCTCTACATGGTAATGTCACAACCCATGATCTAGGCCTCCATAGTCTAGTATATATCATATTCTAATTCCCACATTAAAACACATTAAAACTAAATAATTACCATCCTAAGAAACTCACACTAGGAGACTTGGATACCCTATGCTAAGTCACCTAGACTATTACCATGACCCTCACTTAGGTACCATATCATATCTCCCCTTGGAAATCTCTTAATACTGTTATAAGGAGGAAATCCTCTATGTCACACTTCATCAATACCTAAATGGAATATCCTACTCATCGCACACACCATGACTCTTATGTATCCTGAATAGGTTTTTCCTCATCATACGTGAGATATCAAACTATATGATCCATCTTCTTCAGGCCTAAGACTCTAATACCTACTCAAATAGACTTAGAAAACCTAACTAGGCTATAAATATCTCATACCAAACCTGATCCTCTCAAAAACACAACTACTTCATGGAGACATAATATTTGGATGATCACAAAACCACAAATATTCAATAGAACCCTCACTCTATCTCTTGGTGGATAAAAAACACCCTATTTATTTACCTTGGTTGCTCTTGATTTCTATCCCTTTCACCGGAACACATATACTCATGCATGAATTCACAATCATGGATAAATTGGAACATGGTTTTGTATTATAGGGTCCACCTTCTTCAAAAAATGGAGTAACCCCCTCACCAAAATCAACTCATCCTCAACCAAGACTATACATGCCTTATCTAATATTGTACCAATGACTGAGACCCAATCTCAAGGAACAATTCCCAAATAATTAATTATAGAAACTTAAAATTAATTATTACCTTTAATATAATTAGGAATAATCTTTTAAAAACTCACTGGGAAACACAAAACCACCTAAACCACACAAAACATGGTGTGTTCATCATACGAGGATAACCTCTAGCCAATACAAACAAAATCTACATCATCTGAATTGATTTGAAGATGATATAATGAAATCATCACACAAATCCTAGTTAAAATCATCCCAAATCATATAGAAATAAAGGATAATAGTAATGGAAGAAGTATTAGGGAATAACTCACTAACACACTTTAAGAAACTCCCAAGAACCACCCCTCATTAGGGGGGATCGAAGAGAGGAAGACAATGGATGAATCCCAAGAACCACCCAAGATTTTCTATTAATGAGCACACCCCCCCACCATTTTTGAAGTATCTAGTTTTTTATCTAAATTATACTCATATTCCTTCTCCCCTAACCTATATACCCATCCTATGGATTTAAAATAGGATGAATATAAATAAAGAATGTATTAATGCCAATAGGTTAACAAAAGAGTGTGAAGAAGGCATGAAAGAGTTTATCAAGTTTGCAAAAGATCATGCATGTGACCCTTCTCAAATCCTTTGTCCATGTTTACGATGTTGTTATTCAAAAAAATTAGTCTAGAGGAGTTGGAAGAACACTTGATCTATAACGGAATAGATCAGAGTTATACATGTTGGAATAAACATGGGGAAACAACTAATGTAGGTAGTGGCTTGGATAACACTAAGTTTTATGGATCATCTAATATGATTACAAACATGAATAATGAAGATTACCGTATGGAGGATGTTATTACAAATGTGAATGATGATGAAGATCGTATTGAGGAAATGACAAGGACCATCGAAGATGAACTTCGTGATTTCCCAAAATTGTTTGAGAAGTTAAAAAGTTGTGAAAAGACGTAATTGTATGTTGGTTGCACTAAATATACAGTATTGTCAATTGTACTGAAGCTGTATAATTTGAAAGTAGACAACGGGTGGATTGATGCCAGTTTTATGAAACTACTTGCTATCCTGAATGACATGATCCCAGAAGATAATGAGCTCCCAAGACGAACATACGACGCCAAATGAATGCAATGCTTGATGGGTATGATCTCTGAAAGAATACACGTCTGCCCAAATGATTGTATACCATTTCTCTTAGAACACAAACCACTTAACGATTTCCCAAAGTGTGGTTCTTCCCGATAAAAGAAAGATGAATCCATCCCTACTAAATTTGTATGGTACTTTCCAATCATTCCAAGGTTTAGCCGCCTATATGGAAGTGAGGAGACTGCAGGACAATTGACATAGCATGCAGATACAAGAATTAAAGATGGGATACTACGTCAACCAGTAGAATCTCCTCAGTGGAAGATAATTGATCGTGAGTATCCTGAATTTGTAAACGAGTCGAGAAACCATCGACTTGCATTATCTACATATGGAGTGAATCCTTTTGGTTTTCAAAGAAATAGTCACAGTACATGGCCGATTATGTTGGTAAATTATAACTTACCACCGTGGTTATGCATGAAATGAAAATACATCAAGTTATCTACGCTAATATCAGGACCAAAACAATCGGGTAATGATATTGATGTTTATTTAGCTCCATTGATCAAAGATTTGAAATTATTGTGGGATTCAGGTGTTACAATGTAGCATTCTTACAAAAAGGAAGATATCACTTTGAGAGCCATGTTGTACGGGATGATAAATGACTTCCCTGCTTATGGAAATTTTCCGGGATATAGCATTAGAGGAACTCAAGGGTGTCCCATTTGTGAACAAGGTACACAATCAATTAGGTTGAAACATTAATCTAAAACCGTATTTCTAGGACATAGCAGATTTCTACCCCGACGACATAAGTACCATTCTTGGATGATATCATTCAATGGAAGTTCAGAAGAACATGCAGCACCGTCTCCACTAACAGGTGATCAATTGGTTGAGAAGGTTAAAAATGTGGGCACTAATTTTGGTAAACCGGCTTCGAAAAACCTTACGAAAATCGGTTGGAAAAAGAGATCAATTTTTTTTTTGAATTACAATATTGGAATTGTTTGTATGTCAGACATTTTGTTGATGTTATGCATGTAGAAAAATAATTATTTGATAGTATCATTGGCACATTGCTAAATACATCTGGCAAAATAAAATATGGAATTAAGGCTAGGATGGACATGGTTGATATGGGAATACGAGAAGAGTTGGCACCAGTGAAGGGTGAAAAACGAACATTTCTTCCTCCTACTACTTACACTCTTTCCAGGCAGGATAGATATCAATTTTTCAACTTGTTTAATGGCGTAAAGGTTCTGGAGGGGTATTCATCAAATATCCGGAACCTCGTGTAAATGAGCGACTTGAAGTTAAAAGGTATAAAATCACATGACTGGCATGTTTTGATGCAAGATCTCACTCCTATTGCTTTACGTTGCCTTTTTCCCAAGAATGTCATCCATACATTAACAAAACTATGTTTCTTCTTCAAAGCAATATGAAGTAATGTTATAGACCCGACGAAATTGCCAACTATGGAAAGAGAAATTGTCGTCATATTATATGAATTAGAAATGTTTTTCCCACATTAATTTTTTGATATGATGGTTCATTTGATGGTCCAATTGCTGAGAGAGATTCAAATATGTGGTCCTATACATTACAGATGGATGTACCCCATTGAACGGTATATTAATATTTTGAAAGGGTATGTCAAAAATCGAAGTTGGCCAGAGGGTTGTATTTCAGAGAGATATATTGTTGAGGAAGCCGTTGAATTCTGTACCGGATACCTGTCTGGTGTGGAAATCATTGTCCTACCGAATTCTCGTCACACTGGGCAGCTTGAGAGTGAAGGAATTTCTGGATGACAGGTTGTCACAATCAATATTCTAGATCGGTAGCAGGCCCACCTTTATGTTTGGCATAACAATTTTGACGTTAACCCATATGTTGAAATCCACAAAGTAATTCTTAGGCATTTTAATCCATCTAGGTCTGAAAAATGGATATCAGATACACATAATCGATAGTTTATAGGATGGTTTTGGGACCATGTTTTTAAGAAGTCAGATGAAAATCCAAAGTCAATTTCAGAACGACTTCGATGGCTAGCTGGAGGACCAAGTGTGTATGTATTATCTTAAAATGATTCTGTAGTTAATGGTTATACATTTTATACTAATGAACATGATAAAGACAGTACCATACAGAATAGTGGGGTTACACTTATGGCTGAAGCGATGCATGTTTCTGATGCTAAGGACATAAATCCAATTTATTCGAATATGTCATACTTTGGCATCATCAAAAAAATATGGGAGTTGGATTATATGGAATTCCAAGTTCTGATTTTTCAATGCAAGTGGGTTGATAATAGGAGTGCTGTTAAAATAGATGAATTGGGATTTTTGAAAGTTTATTTTAGTAAGGAAGGGGAGAATGACAAATCCTTTATAATGTCATCACAGGTAGTGCAAGTATTTTATGTTCCAGATCCCGCAAATTGAAAATGGTCAATTGTTCTGTTATCAACCAAAACAGTTGAAGGGTCAGATGAAAATTCAATGGAGGATGACCCTTTCATTGGGACTTCGCAATCGTTTCATAGTGGTCCCAATGTAGATGATGTTTTTCATGTCAGAGGAGACCATAATGAAGGGATATGGATAGTCGATAAAGGGTTCAAATCCATTCAGCCTTTAAAAAAAGGGAGTTCAATAATCAGGTTATTTTTTATTGTAATATAGATTGTGTTACATTATGTTATTATATATTCGCTACTGCTTTTATGTGATCTAAATTTAATGTTAAACCACTTATGTAGATAATGACTTTTGTACCTACTGATGCACCCAATCCCGAGATAGAACAGGTCTCTCAACCTGTTGCAGTCAGTCCCACTGCTGAGGTACAACATGTCTCTCAACCTACTGCAGTCGGTCCCACTGCTAAGGTACAACATTTCTCTCAACATGTTGAAGCTAGTCCCACTGCTGAGGTACAACATGTTTCTCACCCTGTTGTTGCTGGTCCCAGTGCTGATGCTAGCACTTTGGAGGAACATAATGATGATTTATAAAATGAGGAAATGGTAGGCAATGAAACCCCGGCGGCACAAAAAAACAGGTGCGCCGTAGTTTGATAGTTTTAGCCAAAATCCTTAAGGCAAAAGCAAAAGGCATCAAATATTAGGTGGGATGGAATAAGCGAGTCCACCATGTAAACCCCAACAAATCCATGTTTTGTAGCTACATTGGAATCGTCACTCAGCAACGCATGCCGATTGATGTAGAGTCGTGGAACCATGTTGTCAGCGGACAGAAAACATTAATGTGTGAAGAGATTACAGTAACATTACGATATAATTTATTTAATTTATTAAAATAAAATAAAAAAATACTGAAATATTGAATAACACTTCATCATCTCTTACAGAGTGAATTTATAGTAGATGTCTCACAAAAAGAATATGTATTAAGATTGTCATGAAGGGTTCTTAGAGGCTTTCGCACCATTTTAATGAAACATCATCTGAAAGATACTGAAGGGAAAATCATGCCGCACCCACCTCCTCTTTATGCACACTTGATATCCCAAGGAGCATGGGATGAGTTTTCCAACCGTCGTGCAGAGCAGACTATTCAGGTACATTGTGTTTGGTTAAATGTTGTTTAACTTTTCTTGTATTCATCACTTTGATTGACAGTTTTTTATTTATGAAACAGCAATTGAGTGATGAAAATAATGAACGGGCATCAAAACCAGCGTACCCCTACCGTAAAGCAAGGTTGGGGTACACTTCAATTGAAAAACAATTGGTACGTATTTTGAAAGTACTGTAATACTTTTATGTGACATAAAACAGCACTGTAACCATGTTTCTCTGTTTATATGTAGATTGATGAATCAAAATCCCGAGCCACTTCTATCCCATGCCATGTGTTATGGAAGGAGGCTCATGTTAATAAAGAGGGGAAACCGGTAGATGAAAACACACAAAAAGTGTGGAAACATGTGTAAGTATGACATAATATAAATTTGTTTTTTCTTTAAATCACTATTAAATAAAGATGATTACTTATTTTTCCATATTTTCTATTATACATAGTCACAGGAATCAACAACACCTGCACCGGATGCAGACATACATTCATCAGCCTTGAAACAGCCAGAACAGTATGGCCACATCAGAGGTGTGGGTTTTGGGGTGACACCCCGGACATATTTTCAGAATAAAAAAACAATAGGATGAACAAACTAAAGAAATGAAAATGATGAAAGATAGAGCAACTACCCTTGAAGAAAGAATCGATAGTCAGGGAGACTTTCTAGCAACTTTTTGGGGGAGAGGCGAAGAGAACAAACAACTCAAGAACAACCCATAAGAGAAGATCCCGCCCCACCCCCACCATCTTTGAGGCGAAACATTACCCTCAAAGACCTGAATTAACCAAGGTAACCAATGTTTTAATATTTGTTTCGGTGAAATGTGAATCACATAGAAACTAATACCTTTCTTGTAATGATATTATACAGGGTGAAAATGACTGTGATTTATATCAGTCAACTCCCACCCATCGCTTTGTAGCGAGGGATACGATGTTCAATATAAAGAATGGCACACTACACTCCAGACCACTTCCAACCGGTCATGTAAAAGTGTTGATTAACGTAGCTTATGAGCCGAGCACCAAGATACCCATGCCAAATGACGATGACGACATTTATACGGTAGAAAAAGCTGTTGGAACATTCATTTCATGGTCGTAGAATCTTGTAAAAGAACATGTCGACCAAGAGGTATTCATTTCCAATTTATTTTTCAATCAGAACCTTTAACATTAAATTAGAAAATGGATGAACTGATGAATGTTATTATAGAAGGAAAAAATGGAGGAGCTAAAATGAAATAGAGGCTCAAAAGGATCAACTAACAGATCAAAATGATCTACTGAGAGCACCTTCACCCCGCCCATTCTATATCCACATGTAATATGATTGCAAGATTATGTGGATATGAAAATGAAAGGCGAAAAGAGTCACACAACTATCTATGAAAAAAATATATAAGGAGAGGAAACATTAGATTTTGTTAGTGCTGATGTTGTAGCTGAAATCATCACATACGACTAGCTAGGCACCTCAGTTATAAATGTATACATGAGGTATGTTTTCATGATTTGATTTTACTGAAGCTGGTATACTATGTTAATTATGGATAAATACATTTCATATTTTTCATAGGTGTATATTTGAAAAAACAATTGAAGGGATTTTCCCATGAATACAAATTTGTACTTGTTAGTCCTCACACCATTTCTACACAATGAGAAGAAATAAATTCTGATTTTCAGGATGAATTAATGTCAACCCTACTCCGAATGTTTCAATGCAGAATTACGACAGACAGACTTTTTTTAATACCAAAATTGAAGGGGTAAAACTCTACATTTTAATCAAATAAATTATATTTTCATTTCTATCAGTACTTATTCCTTTTTGTGTTTTTAGGAAACTTTGGATGCTCGATGCAGTCAATTTGGATACTCCGAAGATTTATTTTCTGGATTCACTGCATGGATATCCAATAAACCGACCACACATTATGGTGATTGTCAATTCATAATACACTAGATACAAAATTTTAGAACTAAATATCTAGTAATATAATTTATATTATCTTTTAATGAGGATTTTATTATAATAGTGTGGTGTATGAATATCATATAAAGGCTGGAATGAATCTAGGGCCTAAGGTGGACAAGGCACACAAGATCTAAAAATGGAGAAGGATCAGGGTATATATAATTATATTTCACTATCCAAATACATATCAAAACAGATTACTTATTTTTCTCAATGTTTCTGCAGTGTCCGAAACAAACAAACGACAAGGACTGCGGTTATTATGTTTGTAAATTTATGAAAGAGATCATATTTCATGAACAAACTAGCATCCCTGAAGAGGTATTTTTAAAAATAATTACTACTTAATTTAAAATAATTAGTAATCCAGTGTCTATTTATATTTTTTTAGTACTACTATGACTGTCACAAAAACTCCTATTCAAAAGATGATATAGATGTTTTTAGAAAAGAATGGGCAGCGTACTTGATGGAAGAATGTAAACAAATAGGACAATGAAGGTGAATTCCTAATACTTATTTTATCTTTATATGATCATTGATATCTCCCTTGTTTACACTTATTGAGCATATATGATCACCCTTTCTTATGTTTCATATCCTTAGATTATAAATAATGGTTTTAGAAAAGATTTGATTTTCTAGTAAAGAATAACATAATGAGAGACTCTTATGAACTATAGACATACGGAAAACCGAGAAAACGCATTCGGATTATTTTGATACTTTAGGACAACGATCCATGAGTCATTTTTTATTTGTAAGAATCGATCGCACCTCAATCTGATGCATGGTGTGACTGGTATGGCTAAAAGTGTCTGATATCAGTTTCAAGTTGACATAAACTTTATAAAACAACACTACTGACATACGGAAAACTGAGAAAATGCATTCGGATTGTTTTGATACTTTCGGAAAATGATCCATGGGTAATTTTTGATGTCTATGAATCGACCACACCTCAATCTAACACACAGTGTGACTAGTATGGCTAAAAGTGTCTGATATCAGTTTCAAATTAACATAAACTTTAGAAAACAACACAAGTGGCATACGGAAAACTGAGAAATTGCATTCGGATTGTTTTGAGACTTTAAGAAAACTATCCATTAGTCATTTTTGAGGTGTAAGAATTGACCTCACCTCAATCTGATGCATGGTGTGACCGGTATGGCTAAAAGTGTCTGATATCAGTTTCAAATTGATATTTTCTTTAGAAAACAACACAAGTGACATATGGAAAACCGAGAAAATTCATTCAGATTGTTTTGATACTTTAGGAAAACAATCCATGATTAATTTGTGATGTGTAAAAATCCACCGCACCTCAATCCGATGCACGGTGTTACCATTTTGGATAAAAGTGTCTGATAACAATTTCAAATTGACATAACCATTAGAAAACAACAATACTAACATACAGCAAACCAAGAAAATGCGTTCGGATTATTTTGATACTCTAGTAAAACGATCCATGAGTCATTTTTGACGTGTTGAATCGACCTCACCTCAATCCAATGCATGGTTTGACTGGTATGGATAAAAGTGTCTGATATCAGTTTCAAATTGACATAAACTTTAGAAAACAACACTACTGACATAAGGAAAACCGAAAAAAACGTGTTCATATTGTTTTGATACTTTAGGAAAATGATCCATGAGTCATTTATGATGTGTAAAAATCAACTTCACATCAATCTGATGCACAGAGTGATCGGTATGGCTAAAAGTGTCTCATATCAATTTGAAATTGACAGTAACTTTAGAAAACAACACTACTGACATATGGAAAACCAAGAAAACCTGTTCGTATTATTTTTATACTTTTGGAAAATGATCCATTAGTCATTTGTGACATGTACGAATCAATCACACCTCAATCTGACGCATGGTGTGACTGATATGGCTAAAAGTGTTTGATATCAGTTTCAAATTGACATTAACTTTAGAAAACAACACAAGTGACATACGAAAAACCAAGAAAACATGTCTGTATTGTTTTGATACTCTATTAAAACAATCCATGAGTCATTTTTGACATGTAAGAATCGACCGTACATCAATCCGACACATGTTGTGACTGGTATGGATAAAAGTGTCTGATATCAATTTCAAATTCACATAAACTTTAGAAAATAACACTGATGACATACGAAAAAACAAGAAAATGCTTTCGGATTGTTTTGAGACTTTATTAAAACGATCCATTAGTCATTTTTGAGGTGTACAAATCAACCGCACCTTAAACCGACACAAGGTGTGACCGGTATGGATAAAACTATCTAATATCAGTTTCAAATTGACATTAACTTTAGAAAAAAACACAACTGACATATAGAAAACAGATACAACGCATTCGGATTGTTTTGATACTCTTGGAAAACGATCCATGAGTCATTTGTGACATGTAAGAATCAACCTCACCTCAATCTGATGCACGATGTGACCGGTATGGCTAAAAGTGTCTGATATCAGTTTCAAATTGACATAAACTTTAGAAAATAACACTACTGACATAAGTAAAACAGATCAAATGCATTCGGATTGTTTTGATACTTTATTAAAACGATCCATAAGTCATTTGTGATGTGTAAGAATCAACCGTACCTCAATCCGACGCACAGTGTGACTGGTATGTCTAAAAGTGTCTGATATCAGTTTGAAATTGACATTAACTTTAGAAAACAACACTACTGACATACGGAATACCGAGAAAACACATTTGGATTATTTTGATACTTTAGTAAAACAATATATGAGTTATTTGTGACGTGTAAGAATTGAATGCACCTTAATCCGACACATGGTGTGACTGGTATATCTACAAGTGTCTGATATCAGTTTCAAATTGACATAAACTTTAGAAAACAACACAAGTGATATACGGAAAACTAAGAAAATGAATTCAGATTGTTTTTATACTCAATGAAAATTATCCATGAGTCATTTTTGAGGTGTACGAATCGACCACACCTCAATCAGACGCACGGTGTGACCGGTATTGCTAAAAGTGTCTGATATCAGTTTCAAATTGACATAAACTTTAGAAAACAACACAAGTGACATACGGAAAAGAAAGAAAACGGGTTCAGATTGTTTTGATACTGTAGGAAAACGATCCATTAGTAATTTTTGAAGTGTACGAATCGCTCAAACCTAAATCTGACACACGGTGTAACCAGTATGGCTAAAATTTTCTGATATGAGTTTCAAATTGACATTAACTTTAGAAAACAACACAAGTGACATATGGAAAACCGAGAAAACGCATTCAGATTGTTTTGATACTTTAGGAAAACAAAACATGAGCCATTTTTTAAGTGTATGAATCAAACAAACCTCAATCTGACACACCGTGTGACCGATATTGCTAAAAGTGTTTGATATCAGTTTTAGATTGACATAAACATTAGAAAACAACATTACGGACATACGTCAAACCAATCAAACGCATTAGGATTGTTTTGATACTTTAGGAAAATGATCCATGAGTCATTTAAGATGTGTAAAAATCAAACGCACCTCAATCTAACACACGGTGTGACTGGTATGGCTAAAAGTTTCTAATATCAGTTTGAAATTGACATTAACTTTAGAAAACGACACTACTGACAAACAAAATACCAAGAAAATGTGTTCTAATTGTTTTGATACTTTACAACAATGATCCATGAGTCATTTTTGACATGTAAGAATCAACTTCACCTTAATCCGACGCACGGTGTGACCGGTATGGCTACAAATTTCTGATATCAGTTTCATATTGACATTAACTTTAGAAAACAACACAAGTGACATACGTAAAACCGATCAAACGCATTCGTATTGTTTTGATACTTTAGGAAAATGATCCATGAGTCATTTTTTACGTTTAAGAACCTAACGTACCTCAATCTGATTCACGGTGTGACCGTTATGTATAAAAGTGTCTGATATTAGTTTGAAATTGACATTAACTCTAGAAAACAACACTACTGACATACAGAAAACCTAGAAAATCCATTCGGATTGTTTTTATACTTTAAGGAAACAATCCATGAGTCATTTGTGACGTGTACGAATCAACCTCACCTAAATCCGACACATGGTGTGACCGGTATGGCTAAAAGTGTCTGATATTAGTTTGAAATTGACATTAACTTTAGAAAACAACACTACTGACATATGGAATACCCGGAAAAAACGTTCATATTCTTTTGATAATTTATTAAAACAATCCATGAGTTATTGTTAACATGTACGAATCGACCGCACCTCAATCTGACGCATGGTTTGACTGGTATGGCTAAAAGTGTCTGATATCAGTTTCAAACTGACATAAACTTTAGAAAACAACACAAGTGACATATGGAAAACTGATCAAACGCATTAGGATTGTTTTGATACTCTATTAAAATGATCCATGAATCATTTTTGAAGTGTATGAATCAACCTCACCTTAATCCAATGCACGGTGTGACCGGTATGGATAAAAGTTTCTGATATCAATTTGAAATTGACATAAACATTAAAAAAAACTACTGACATACAGAATATTGAGAAAACACGTTTTGATTGTTTTGATAATTTAGTACAACAATCAATGAGTCATTTGTGCCATGTACAAATCAACCGCACCTCAATCTGATGCATGGTGTGACCGGTATGGCTACAAGTGTCAGATATCAGTTTTAAATTGACATAAACTTTAGAAAACAACACAAGTGACATACGGAAAATTAATCAAACGCATTCGTATTGTTTTTATACTCTAGGACAATGATCTATGAGTAATTTTTGACATGTAAGAATCAACCTCACCTCAATCTGACGCACGGTGTGACCGATATAGCTAATAGTTTATGATATTAGTTTGAAATTGACATAAACTTTAGAAAACAACACTACTAACATACGAAATACTGAGAAAACACCTTCGGACAATTTTGATACTTTTGGACAATGATCCATGAGTCATTTGTGACATGTATGAATCAACTGAACCTCAATCCGACACACGGTGTGACCGGTATGGCTACACATTTCTGATATCAGTTACAAATTGACATAATCTTTAGAAAACAACACAAGTGACATATGGAAAACCTATAAAACACATTTGGATTGTTTTAATACTCTAGTAAAACTATCCATGAGTCATTTTTTATGTGTGAAAATTGACCGTACCTCAATACGACACACGGTGTGACCGATATGGCTAAAAGTGTTTGATATCAGTTTCAAATTGACATAAACTTTAGAAAACAACACTGATGACATACAGAAAACCGATAAAACGCATTCAGATTTTTTTATACTTTAGGAAAACGATCCATGAGTCATTTTTGATGTGTACGAATCAACCGCACCTCAATATGACGCACGGTCTGACCAGTATGTCTAAAAGTGTCTGATATCAGTTTCAAATTGACAACAACTTTAGAAAACAACACTACTGACATATGGTAAACCAATCAAATGCGTTCGGATTGTTTTGATAGTTTAGGAAAATGATCCATGAGTCATTTTTTATGTCTATGAATCAAGCGCACCTCAATCCAATGCATAGTGTGACAGGTAAAGCTTTTCATTAGATAAAGATTCAGTATTTATTAAATAAGATAAATCATCCAAAAACATATTGATTTTACATTATTACATTTCATTTTAATCAGAATAAAAACATTTGAGTTTATAGTTTTCATATTTTAGTTTCACATTTCCATATTAATGTATTCTTTCATATTAATGTTATAATTTATTTCATTATTTTATTTATACCATAATATTTGTTTTCTTAAATAAGTGAATTTTTTTCCTTGAGTTTGGATGCTTTGTTTGGCAACAAATACCGTGGACGACAAATTTTGAGATCAGATCAGCGATATCAAAGGATAAAACATTAATTTTTATAACTGTTGTTGGATAATTGTAATTTTAACCATGTCAAACATTGTTTAAAATGTATATAGTTGTGTTTTTTTGTATTTAGGATGTTATGTAAATCTATATAGCATTGTTTGTCAAAATATTGTGTGTGGGTGCTATTTTGTTCAAGTGTGTTGGTGCTATTTTGTGCAGGTATACTGTTTTGTGTAGGTGTGTAGGTGTGTAGGTGCGAGTTGTGCGGGTTTAGGGGAAGGTTCCATTATCAGCGCTAAAAGAGAACTGATAAAAGGCCCTATTATCAGCACTCAAGGTAGAACTGATAAAGGAACCCCTTTATTAGTTCTAGAAAAGCGATGTTAATGTCAGCATAGATAAAGGTGGGGTCCCCTTTATCAGTGCTCCGAAAATCATTGTTAAAGGATACCTTTATCCGTACTAAAGAAAGCACTGATAAAGGGTACCCCCCCTATCTATGCTGGCATTATCAGTGCTTTTCTAGCACTGTTAATGTCAGTTTTTTGGGCTGATAAAAGGCTAAGTTGTAGTAGTGTGTAACATCTATTCTATTTTTACTTCTATATAGGGTGTGAAGGTACGCACCTCTTTCCATTGAGAAGATATTTTCATGTAATTTTAGAGAATATTAATTTATTATATTTGAAAACAAAAATTAACGGTGCACGTGAGATATTTAGTGTGGTCATGGGAATGGTAATGTTCTTATAGGCTTACTAATACCAAGTCTGGGCTCCCCTATATTCATTACAGAGTCGGAAAAACCCAAGTGAAATACTGATGATAGAGTGATAGTCCTCCACACTATTTTAGAATGGTTTTAGTATGCCCTTGATCTATAAATAGTGATAAACCGCCATTGGAATTTTTAAGACCTGCATTCATTGTTTATATTTTATTGTTAAGGTGGGATTCCTCTATATAAATAGGAAAGAATAAAACCCCACGTCAAGTGGTAGTCATAATCCTCCATTCATGGGTTCTTTAACTGCATCAATTACTATATATATAAATGTGTGTGTGTGTGTGTGTGTGTGTCTGTAGAAAAAATATGTAGGCCCCCAATTATTATTTTATAGAGGTGATGTGGGAGTTAAGAGATAGTTGATTGTTTTAAAATTGATGGATCTATCATTTTATGGGATTATATTGGTTTAACAATATATGTATAGTTCAACATTAAAGATGGTGATACGTCCTATAACACCCCAAGATTTTATTATATATATTTTCTTTAAATAAATATAATGTAATCAATACCTTTCTCCATATGAAATAACAAACTAAAACGAGTTGCAACATATTATATGCATATTTTTATGTAACCATAATATTGAAAAAACATATTATAAATAAAATTATATAACTCAACTAAAATTTCTTACATTTAGGGGGTAAATAATTTACGTGATTTAATAAAAAAACGGTTACTCTTTTAAAAAATAACTATTTTTTAAAAATTTCTATATTTAATAATAATATATTAAATTTAAAAATTATAAGATAGTATTTTATATAAATTAATATATAAATATTATTTAAATTACAAATTGATATGAAATTAGATTAATAAGATTTAATGTTTGAATGTTTTTTATATAAAAATAGTGTTTCTTTATATTGTTCATTTTCATGTGAAAGATAAATTTATAATTTTCTAAATTATAAATGGAAAAAACTAAGTTCATTTGTTTATAATTTAAAAATTATCCACGTATGATTTTTTGTGATTTTTTAGGGGAAAAATTATTTTTATGTAAAGAGTGAAAGATTTATTTTTCTTTATAACATTATAATTTAGGACTATATCAAAGAATAATTATGACCTAAAAACATATAAAACATTTTTCATGATCATAAATCAATTTATTGGGTGAAATTATATTTTTTAAAATACTATGATGATTTTGAAAAAACCATGATTAATATTTTGAAACATAAGTAATCTTTTATTCTAATAAACATTTATCTTTCATAATTTTCTTTTCATTATCTTTTCTGATGGTGGAATTATATTTTGGATTAAATTTAATACCACATTAATATTAAATTTATAATATTAATCTAATTAACTTCTTTTTAATCAAAAACTTTAATAATTTTATCTTAACCATATTTTTTGTGCATAAAAATTAAATTTTTTCTAAAATAGTTTTCATATGTTTTGTATGCTAATATAAAAAATAATTTTTATCACCCATGAAAATTTTATTTTATATAATGGATTTAATATTTGTATTGGGTCTAAATTATTTAATATATTCTATTTTTTGTCATTAATATAAAATTACATAACTAAAAATTAGTTACCCCAGTATAAACCAAAATAGCTAAAACTAATAAATATAAGTGTAAATGTCATTAAAAAATAGAAAAATATGTTTAAATATATAGTTTAATATTTATAAATATTAAACATCCCCCAATAATAGTTTTTCTGTTATTATATCTATTTGATTTATTAATAGTGACATTACCTTTTATATATCACCAAAATGTCACTCCTATCCCTTATAAAATAATCCATAAATACCCTACTACTCTTCACACCCCACCCCACATGGATTAAATAAAACACTACACAAATAACTCCCAAAAACTTCTATACACTTTATATAGGTTGTTTAATTCACAAAACACGACCTCTCAATTCCTTAATCAACTTTCCACTGGGGGTCTTCCAAGGAGTAAGGTAACATTCTCAATTACTCATTTTTTGTTCATTTTCTTGTATTTTTCTTCAACCACCCACACAAACCAATTCAATAAATGATGGTGTGACATAATTAATTATTGATAATATTATGAAATTTTGTCATACTAATGAAATATCTAGTTCATACTTCATTTAATACTATTCGAAATATAGAGATGTCACCGCGTGTATATGCAGACTACTGCCTCCATGAACAACGTTATTTATTTGTCACCAATTTACATGGATAATAAAAATAATATATGTTAAGGATTAATATGATATTTATAAAAATATTAAGATTATTAAATTATAAAACATTCTCTATATTCCTACTGATCTATGTAAAATTTATGTGTCACCCTTTCATATGTTCAGGCAACCACCTCCATGAAAATGTTGTATTTTTTATTTTTACTCTAGTATTTAATTATTTATCCAGTATTTTTACCCTAATTCCCCACCATAAAAAAATTGAATAAAATAATTATTATATTTGATAGTTATATTATTCCTTAACAATAATGTTAATAACCATACTCACCCATTGATTATTTCATGACCATGTTTGGGTTGGATTAACAACCTATGTGAACAGTGCTATAAGTTAATATCATTAGAATATTAGGTAACAAAAATTTCAATGATATTTTAAAATAATAATTGAATAATGATTTATTTTATTCTAGAATAGTAATTGAAATATTTAACTTGTTGTCAATACACCACCCCTCATTTTTGAAAACTACCAAACAATCTCGTCATAGAATTCATCATCCTGAATTGAAAGTAAAATACATATGAAATGAAATTATAACATTATAAATCAATATAAAACATCAATTCCAATTCCTATAATAATTTATGAATGATTAAATTTCTAAAAATAAAAATAATCAACACCACCATTATAAAACTAATACTAAAGAAATAGTAAAAGCTAATAAAATATGATAATGAAAATAAAATATAACTAAATAATATAATTGTAATAAATAATTTTAAGTGAAGTTTTTAAGAGGAATTTAATATGGACAAGGTTGTGAAAGAGTATATTTAGATAGTTATTTTTTATACAAAAGTTTATAGAACATTCAACTAAGCGGGAGTAAAGGTAACTATTTCGATTTACTCAAACCCTCTTTCTTTTAGTAAAAATGTATCATCTTGAACATCCTACTTATATTCTTGGTTTATTAGACCATATGATTTTATATTTAAATTTATCTTTTTATATGGGGAAAATAATTATTTTTATTCAAATATTTCTCCTTGATGAATTTATCCCATATAAATGTATGACATTGTCAAGAATATTTCCCATTCCCTTTAATGGTGATTATAATTCCATATCATTCATTCCTAAAAATACTGTCAATTTTATTTGGAAACCTAATTATTTTTTTCCTAATATTTCCATCATATTTCCCTTATCCTATTTTCAATTGGATGTTTTTTTATTAACTTTTATGATTTGGTATTTCAGAAAATGAATTTTAAAATATTAAAAAAAATGTTTTTCGTCCAAGTTCATTTGTCTAAAAATACACTCCAAATTTCCTTGAGATATTTATTTTTTCCTTTTTAATGTTCTCCATTATTGATGGTTTTTTTAAAACTAAATGATTTCAAAACAATTCACTTCATTTTTGTGAATATAACATTTTTTATTTTTTCAAGACAATAACATTTAATAATAATGTTATAAATTATTTTAAAAATATCCATTTAAGATTTTTTTTCATATAAACACATTATTTTTCCATGACAACCATTCTTTTAATTAAGATTATATTCCATGTTTAAAAATTATTATTCTGAATAAATTTAATCATATGGATTTTAATAATTAATTTGGTATTTCATCTTATTTTTTATTGT
This sequence comes from Viscum album, assembly GCA_963277665.1. Lineage (NCBI taxonomy): Eukaryota > Viridiplantae > Streptophyta > Magnoliopsida > Santalales > Viscaceae > Viscum > Viscum album. The sequence goes on from OY728120.1 coordinate 1,646,640,448, forward strand.
GATTTACCCTATGTTTATGAAGAGTAATTTTTCATATATGCTATCATCCATAATGACCATTATATTACACTAGGGATATGATCATATATAACCATCAACCTACTTTCTATAGATGACTTATTAATTTTATATGGAGGTTTTAAGGAAACCAATCCCTTTCTAGTGGATTAATTATGTAATGTTTGAAATATGATTTTTTTCATTTTCTATTGGCTCACAAATATAAGGATGATTAAAATAAAAGTGTAGGATCCTATATAGAGATATAATTCATTAGTTAATAGTTAATTTCACAATAAATGATGAAATATTGTAGGAAATTAATTTTCGTGTCTCTATCCACAATTCATTTGTGGGAATGTGATTTGGGTTTATTTATTCACAATTTTATTGTCTGAAATTCATACATAATGCTTTTTCATAAATTTATTGTGTGACCTGATGAGGGTAAAATTACTCACAATATTTTCATCTGAGTGTGATATAAGTTACTTTATTCACATGTATGTTTTGTGAATGTGATTTTGGTATCTTTGTCCACAATTTCTTTCTATGAACATGATAAAAGAAACATTATTCACTGGTTTTTTGTTTGGAAAAAATTAGGGTAGCTTTGTTCACAACTTGATGCATGAATGTGATACACATAGCTTAGTTAATAATAATTTATATTCATTTTTTGGGAAAAAATTCTTCGCTATGCTTTGTTTCCAGAAAATCAAAAAAAATTATAATCTAACGATTATTCCTTTGGGATTTTATTTAATCTATCACACTCTTTTAACATGGAATATGATTGATCTTTTGAGATTATATATCCTAATATCATGTATTTTTTACAACTCATATTGTTCCATGTTCTTTAAAATTAGATATGTCTCCCATGATAATGTTTTATCATATTATTCTCACACCTAAAGGGCGTATTTACTTCCCTGTGGGAGGGACCAAATTTGAAATTTGAAATTTTCAAACCATTATAACTATTAAAGTGTAGAATAATGGAAGTAGTCGGTCAATCCTATGAAGTTCATGTAAGGGAAGAGAAAAATTAAAACCAAATGTTAGATCACCCCAATTTTTTTTAATTATATTACTAATATAATGAATGAAATAAATGGTAAATGAAAACAAATAGATAAGATAGAAGAGATTGAAATCAGATTCTATGGGTGGTTTCACTAAATATAAATTATGACTATACTTTTAAAATTATTATACCCATTATTTGAGAAATAAATAAATTATATTAATATGAAAAAATTTCAATGCATATCAACCTTTCTAATAAATTACTATTTTATTTTCACTCTAGTATTTATGGTTATTGAGGTTAATAAGTGAATTGGAGGACTCAAAGGAGTGATGGAAGCATCATGTAGTGGATGGGCCGCTATAGTAAATATTTTAGCCACCACCAGCTAGCCAATGTGATCCCACCAGCTTGACGGTAGGGTTCACAGTCGCTTAGGTGACACTATAGGTTCCAGTGAGTATCTTGTTCCATTATAGGGGAAATATAATATTTACTCCATCATGTTTTTATAGGGGCCAATCCCCTCCCTCCATTTTCTCTTATACGTGTGTCTAGGGGCCACACCCCCTTTTATCTCTCCCTTGGTTTATCTCTAGTATTGGGAATAATTTTTTGTCATTTTTTATAGCGGTCCTAGGTATAGACCCATATCACTTCTTTCATCTCTTCTTCTGCTCTTCATTTTGATTTTGGAATTTTTCCACTTTAGGTTTGAAGAGGGGATTTCACTAGAGGATGGTGGAATCACCTATTTTCAAAGGGGTTGTCATATAGCCTAGGAAAATAACATTTAAAAGTAATTTTAACCTTTGGATTTTTGATATTTCATAAAATTTATGTCGCATCATCAATTTTACAATGGTTCTCCTTTAAATTAGATTTTTATTATTTAGGATTATGGTTTTAATGCTTATGGTTTATTCTAGTAATTCTATCTAGAGTTCCCAACGATCCTTCTAAAGGTGGATGGATTTAGTTCCAATGTTATGTGATGACTCGATGTTTTATATAAAACTATAATGAGTCTGATTTTAATTATTTATTTATTTATAAATTATATATTTATTTATTTATTTATTTTTGATTTGAGTTAGGATATTAATTCACTGAGACGAGATTAGTTGATCTTGGATGAGTCTAGATGGTCCTAGATAGTCCTTTCAAGCTATTATTTACACTTAAATATAAATGAAAAGAGTTTAATGAGGTAGGTGGTCTCATATACTTTCCTTATAACTTATGTTCCTTTTTTATGTTGCATATGGATTCTTATAAATACCATTGAGGGTGATTCTCCTGATTAATTTAATAAAAATATAATTTTAAAATAAATTAATTTTTATAAATAAAATGAATAAGATATAGGTATCATGACCAATCTTAGTTTACTAACTTGAATCCTCCAGTAATGACGTATAAAACCCATAAATTTGAGATATTAGGTGGCCTCCATACCTTTTGATAAGTGAGGCAAGATAAATGAAACATTTTATTCCATACATGTCGTCTTGGAACACCCCCAAGATAGAGGTGAGGGTGGATTTTATAACATAGGTTGTTTAGGCATTATAATACCCCCCTTTATGTTTTATTGATGTTTGGGATCCCTAAGAAATGTATAGGATAAGTGGTCCTCTCTTGACTATTTTCACCAATCCTTGGTGAAAAGAACATTGGAAGACTATGATTGTGTTTTTGAGAGAACTGGCCCAGAGTTACCTTGATGACCTAGATGGTTTGTAGGATAACAGTTGATTATTTACTATATTTAGATACTCCATGTAACTGGAAAGGTAGTACTAAATTTTTGACAATGTTGAGGTATTTGATAAGAGTGTCAAGTGTTGAATATTGACTGTAATTGAGAATAAGGACCCATGTAAGGGTTCCTATAATATTTTAATAATAAGGAAACCCAATGTTTTCTAATTGAAAATCCTACCGTAAGAGGGCTCATGTGACATGGTAGTGGGTATCATTGTAGAACCTTTACATGATTGGTGAGCCCAGGGGATGTATACTGTGGTATTGGGCATGGGAATTCAAATGAAACTTTTGTTTTACTATTATTATGATAGGTCATGGAATATTCTATAGAGGACTTTTGTTTGTTTTTAATACATTAATATATATATATATATATATATTTCCTTAGCTAGGAACTAAGATGAAGTGCGATTTTGAGACCCAGTATGCATGGAATTAATTTTATAAAAATATTAAATATATTTTATATTACGTGTGAATAGTTCTTAAAGAAAACGGGATAATTCTTAAAAATATCCTTGGATCATAAATCTTATACCTTGGTTGAGTCCAGAAAGTGGTTTCTACCCCAGGCGCGACCTAAAATAGGTCGACATGGGGTGTTCAGACATCTCACCCATTGGGGGTATGTTTAGTTAGCTAATTAATTAAATTAAATTAATTGATTGATTATTCTTACCATAAACTGAAATTATATCATAATAATTCCACAAAGACATTCCAAAGGTTATCCTTGTAATCTTGGAATCTTTCGAGAGCTTATCCTTTATTTCTTCTTTTGGAGAATCTAATCGAACGATGATGAAATTTCAGATCTGAGTAGATTTGAGCACAGCGAACGAAATGACATCATTTAATCATTGGAAAACGTTTTATTTGATGATGTAAAATCCAATATCTAGTTAGGACTATTAAATTTGTGGTTTATGCACGTTTTATTATGCTTCCTGAGCAGATCGATCCCTTTCTTAGATTTGTGTCTATTGCAGCCTTTACATGAACCCATTTATCGATTAAATTGGATTATTTCATTTTTTTCAAAACCCAATTATCCCATTTCTTGATCGCTGTCCAATAACACTTTGAAATGATCTTTAAATAATTTTCTTGTGCCTTTCCCCCTAAAATTCTTTGTATTCTTCACCAGTTCGACCCTGAGGTTCTAGTTTGACATTTTTGGGCAGTACTAAATCTGATCTGACCCTGAGAAACACAGAAAATCTATGATGGATGGATTGATGAATTGAGAATATATATGATAAGGTTGTGGGTTTATAATGTTCTATTAGATGATCGTAGATCGAATATTTTGTGAATAAATGTGTGGAGACCATGCAGAACTCATGACAGAACTCCCATGGTTCAACGAGATTGGATTTCAGACCACTGGATGGCTGAAAATGACAAATGGTAGCTAGATACACTAATATTGGGTGGAAATGAGGTGGTATATGTGGTTTAATGGCCTAAATCAAGGGGGAGATCATGGATATTAAAAATAATGAAAATCTTAACTATGTCTTGTGTTTCACAATGAAGACATGGTGTGTAGCCCCCTAGTTGTGGTGGCTAGGGTATTACAAGTATGTAAGGATGGCATGGTGTTTAGACCTACTACACTCCATGTACCTCATACATGAGTGCATGATCCGTGTGTTGGATCACATGGGTAATAACATGTGTGGTAGTACACTGCTAGGAACATGTTCAGGTACCAAAGTTCATCGACATGTCTATAAGGAAATGGCCCGGTCCCGGATAGTTTGGACCTTCTTTGTAGTCAACCGACAATGTGTGTACTACTACATTTATTCAAATATATGTGCTAGTCAGGGAAATTTCAAGTCAGGGGAGTAGGATCACAGGCCTTTTGGGTCCCATCACACTTCATGTACCCCTTGGATCCTTTTTTAGGAAACTTCAATATCTCAAATCTCCTTTGATTGAACTCGGATTTGGGACTATGAGTAGCCGATCCTAGGTATTTTTTCACGTAGAACGTGATGGCTCCCTCCATTGTTGATTTCAATATATTATTTGTAAATTTATAGGAATAGAGATTATTTGAGGTGATTCCCAAAGATGGCATTGATCAAGAAGGATCATCATAGGCTTCTTATAGAGTGAAACCCACCCATTAACTTGGGTGCATGTCCTCTACAACTATTTAGTGATTGGTGACCACCTAACAGATATGGAATGGATCCTCAATGACTAGATTTTAACCCAACTATAACATCAGGGTTCCAGACCTTAACTTATGAGTTGATCCCCTTAATAGATAGGGCGTGGTTTCATGATGACCAGAGTGGAACCCCCTGTCACACTAGGGTGTGGGTCCTAGAATTCTGAGTGGAACCCCTTATTGGATAGGGTGAGGGTCCTAAATGACAAGAGTGAAACCCCCGTGTCACATCATAGTGTGGTTCCTTAACCTATAGAGTGTAAATCCCCATCATTTGGGTGTGGGTCCCCTACCTACTGTGTGGAACCCCCTATCAGTATGGCGTGTGGGTCCTTGTGTCACCAGAGTGGAACCCCCCATATGCATGGGAATGGTCCCTCTATATATTCTTACAGAGTGTAACACCTATTAATAACTAGGGTGCATGTCCTCTAATTGTATTTTTTGGACCCTCGACTATGTGTCATAGTGACAGGGCATGGTTTGACTTGTAGAGTTACTTCTCAGAAGATGCAAGAGAAACTGGGCATTATTGATGGAATTTTGGAACTACTTTTAACACTTCTTATTGGGATTATATATGACATATAGATCCCCTTTCTCTATTATTTGGGATTATTTTGGCTGAGTATATATATATATTCATCTATATCCATAGCTTTGGATTTGGTTACTCTCTTTCTATGAGATGAAAAGATGTTCGGGGTATTCCACATGATTTCCATGTTTAACTTCTCATGGTTATATGAGTTTACACACCTTATATGGGTGTAAAAGAATCTATGTATAGTTAATTTACTCAAAATGTTGAGACCCTTATGTCTAGATGAGGTTTCTCTCTCTTGGTTTTGGTTAATATTTTCTCATTCACTTCTTTATACATCCTATTTACTATCTATTGTCTTTTTATTCTTGTGGTATCTCTTAATGATACCCCATAAAATTTCATAGTATCCTACTATGTATGTATATAATCACCTCTACATGGGATTTTACTACACATTTTGTGTCGTATGCAGACCATAGACAGTTCTATGGTGACTTCAGAGGATCTTATGAATACCAGGTACTTTGGACTGCATACGATGGTAAAAGCTTATAGATTAGGAGCTGGGCTATCTCATCCTTTTACTTTTCTACTTTTTCGGGTTGAACAATATCTCTAGTTTTGTGTGTTTTTTCTTCTTTAATTTTCAGTTTATACTATCGTACTCTTGTAATGTCTACTTGTTTTTCTTGCAAGGTTGTTCCCTTAATATTTTGCATCATTTTGTATTATTCCTATTTAATTATGCATTGAGATAATTGTGTGTGTGTATACATGTACTTAGGAAAAGGCCTCCCTATGTTATTTATGTCTTTATAACTAGTCTCCATCCCCTGGGGAGGTGGTCTTGGGGTAGTTCTAGCTTGATCCTCATCATGGTTCAGGTCATGAAATATTGGTATCAAAGGTGCTTCAATCCTTGGGATGGTGTTCAGAGTAGTCCCCTTATGAGTATTTGGTTGGAATTTAGGGAAAAAATGTCAAAGTATCTCGATTCTGGATCTCAATCTAGGAAATATAGTGTTTGTATGGGAGGTCGATGTATCCATTAATCCAGACCTTAACTGCTGGCTTGTCGACTAGGCATACCAACAAATTGGTTTCAGGGATCAATGGTATTTGAAAAATATACTACTGAGTATTTAACTTTACTTCTTGATTAATATCCCCATTTATATATATATATATATGTTCATATTACTATGGTATGTCTTGATTAAATTTTCATGATTCCTCTACGATGATAGCCAGTCAGGATACTAGTTCCACATCCTGATGAAGATCTAATGATCCATCGGTCCTCATTTCTTGTTTCATCTCGTGAGACCTTTCCTCCAGGTGGGAAGGTATAATTACCTCCACTTATTGAGTAGCATATCATTCTAGTAGGGTAGGATGAGGATTCATGCAGGATTAGCGCACTATGCAATTCCCAGCTCCATAGTTCTCTAAGGTTCCCCCAACAAGCCAAATCCTCAAGAAGAAGAGGATTTTCTAGATTCGGTTGTCTATATCATCAAGATTATTTAGACCCTGATGGATTATGAGGTTTCACTAGAATATAGACTTTTCCATAGATCATATGGGTGCTGGTAAAGCCTTCTTACATTGATGCACGATGAGTTAACACCCTATGTCTCGACTTCCAGTAGTTGTTCCATGAGGAGTACTACCCCTCCTTCTTGTGATTGGTTTATATTCTAGAGCTACTAGAGCTTCAATATGCAGGGACGATAGTGGTTGAGTATGTAATGAAGTTCATAGACCTTACCCAATATTCCATTGACTTGGTCTTAGATGGCTACTTCCTAGCATGGATGTTTCAACAGAGGCTCTGTAAAGAGATCTATGCTAGTGTGTTTCCCTTGTTCATCCCCAACTATTTGAGGGTGTTGTGTCAATCACTATTGATAGATATATTTATGTTAGAGTGATTCAATAAAACTAAATAAGGAAGTGGGTTCCACAAAGTGAAGTCTTCTTCATCTTCTAGGAGATACCAGGCATAAGAATCTCAACTTAGGAGACCTCACCATGATTATTATAAGACATGTGGTTAGGGGAAGCATAGAAGATCATGGAATCTTAGAGAGGGGAGTTGATTAAATTTTGATTTTTGGGGTCACATAGTGAAATACTACTCAACCAAACATGTGGAGCAACCTAGAAAAATAGTTGATGGATCGCCATGGTACAGGAAGCATTACGATCATAGATATCTAATGAGAGGGTAGGGAGGACCCCATGGACAAATATATGGTAGAAGAGAATAAATATCTATGAGTGGTGTATGACTCTGAGATCCACCACCACCGCCACTAAGAATCCCATGTCAGGCTCAGAAAGCTAGTGGATGGGGCCACATAAATCTACAGGATTTGGAGGCTTACGACCCTGCATCATATGAAATGATTAGAGGTATGATATGTGTTTATTCTACTCTTGATTAAGTATTAGTATACATAGGTTTCAATCATTTCTACATCCCTATACACCTACTGTGAGATATATATATTTCATTTGAGTTTTTATCCCAATATATTATCTTGAGTTTCCTACAGGGATTGCTTCCTCTATATATTTTATCCACCGGATGTGTGAGCTACCACATAGTGGAGAATGGTTCACATGGGGCATTTTGGTTATCACAAGGAACTTTATGAATTAATATTGGGTATGGATTGGTTATCCATGCTATGAGACTAGATATACTATCACCATAGATGAGTCAGATTCCTTTTCACTAGTGGGAGGAGATTCACCTTTATGGGTGAGACAGATCTCATGGCGGGATGATTGGGTTCTATGAGTAGGAGTTTGTAGACCATCACCCTTTAATTTTCAAGTTTATGCCTTGGTGAAGCAAGACCTTTAGTAATATAGATTCCTTAATTTGTAAAGGATTTTTGGGATGTCTTCCCTATGGATGTTATGAGACTACCTCTGAGGTAGGAGATGGAGATTTGTGTTGAATTTAATCTAGGGAACACTCTGATATCTTCTATAGCATATTGTATGGCCCCTTCTGAGCTCCAGGATCCACTGTTGCATTTGTATGACCTTCGAGAGAAGGGATTTATACTGCCTAGTGTTTCCCCCTAGGAAGATCTCATGTTTTTCATGAAAAATGTGAATTTAAGACTAGGTATTTTAATGGATTATTATTTCCTGAACTCGGCCATAATAAATAAAAATTACCCCTTTTCGATGATTGACGACCACTCTGACCAGTTGTGAGGTGTAATGGTGTTCACAAAATCAATCTCTAGACTATCTATGACAAGTTGAAGGTTCACAAGGATTATATTTCAAAATTTTAATTTCAATGATCCTATAGACACTATTAGTCCCTTGAAATTCCATTTGGTGTGATGAATTCCCCCATCATGTTTATATATTTGATGAATCCAGTTTTCAAGTCATACATGGACTAGTTTTTTGCCATCTTCATGGAAAAGATACTCATGTACTATACATCTAAGGAGGATCACGAAGAGCACTTAAAAATGATTCTATATATTCTTTAATAGAACAAGATTTTTGGGAAGATCCCAAAGTTTCATTTATGTATTAATGATGTTCACTTTATGGGGAATGTCATTTCTGAGAAGATTTTATCCATAGAACTAGAAAAGATCGATGCAGTGCTTTCTTGGGATCCACCCAAGAGCATGTTAGAGGGTCAGAGATTTCTTGTCATGGTGGGGTACTATGGGAGGTTTTTGGAATACTTATCTATAACTTCATCCCCTTCAAACACACTAATGCAGAAAGGGAGGTCGTTTACCTGGTCTGAGTAGTGCTAGAGGGCCTAATAAGAGTTGAGGATGAGGTTGATGAGTGATCCTGTGTTGAGACTACTAGAGGAGGATGTAGCATATTTAGTGCATTGAAATTCCTTGGGAGATAGGATCAGTTGTGTGTTAGTTTAGTGTCAATAATTTATCTCATATGGGTTGAGGAAGTTGAGACCCCATGAGAAGAACTACATGACTCACAACCTAGAGATGGAATTAGTAGTCTTCACCTTGATGATGTAGAGGTAATACCTTCTAGGAGAGTTCTTTATGGTTTACTTGGACCATCAAAGTCTCAGGTACTTCTTCACACATAGAGGCTTGAACCTAAGACAATGGCAAAGTTGGAGTTCCTTCAGGACTATGACTTCATGATAGTCTATACTCTATGGAATGGAAACATAGTACCAGATTCCCTTCTCCAGAATTATAATTATTTCTTAGTGTAGGAGGCTTTAGGGAAATTGGATTCTTTGCAACTAACCCTGGTGGAGCAGGAGGGTATAGATTTTCTACAGGCGACGATGTTGAATACTTTGCTTCTCGAGTGTGTGAAGGAGTCCCAGCTGGGAGACATCGACTGTGAGGTCTTACATGATCAAATATCCACATGTGAATTGATAGATGGTTATTCTGAAGGATGAAATCATTTTATCATTTTCTAGGGACTAACACTTGTCTCATTCATGATGGGGGGGATGTAATTTGATTGTTCCATGCTTCTCACCTTGTTGTACATTATAGTGTGGGGAAGATGTATAGGGAAATTAATCACTAGTTTTGGTGGTCCGATGTGAGAAAAATTATAGCTGATTTTATCTCTTAATTCCTCACATTACAGTAGTTTAAGGTTGAGAAACAAGTTCCATCAAGTTTTTAGTATCCCATTGAGATCCTAGAGTTGAAGTGGGACATAATATCCATGGACTTTGTGACAAGTCTTCCACGCACAACAAAAAGTCATGACACCGTATGGGTGATATTTGACGAGCTCACAAAGTCTGAACACTTCCTTCTAAAATATGAGATCGTGGTTGAGTCTGTAATGTGGTGTTTAGCCTAGGTACAACATAAATAGCTCGGGGTGGGGTGGTCGGGTATCTCATCTATTGTCGGAACATTTTATTGGTTAATTAAATAAATAAATTTATTTTATTTATTATTTTCAACATAAAATTAAATTAAATTAGAATACTATCTTGGAAACATTCCTAGGGTTAGCCTCATAATCCCTGGATCTTTTGAGAGCTTCAACATCCTCCTTATGTTAGTGAATCAAATCAGATGACAATGAAATACCAGATCAGAGCAGATCAGAGTGACATAAATGAAAAGACATCCTTAAATAGTTTTTGTGTTTATTATTTGATAAAGAATTATCCAATATCTAGTTAGGACATTTCAATTTTTTTATTCCCTTTTTGATTAAACTGCTTAAGAAGATCAATCCATTTCTTGGATCTGCGCCAATTACTACCATTTCATGATCATGTGTACCAATTAAATTGTATTATTTAATTTTATTCTAACCTCGATCATACCCATTCTTGATCATTGTCTAATAAATATTTTTAATTATTTTTAAATAATGTTTCTTGTTCCCTAAACCTCAAATAATTCACTTTATTTACCGGTTGGACCCCCTAGGTCCTAATTCGACGTTGTTGGGTGATACCAAGCCCAATCGGATCCTCAAAATCATAAAAGATTCATGGGATAGGGATGGATCAATGAATAATGAATTGATTTGGGATTTTTTTCAGGTATTTTATGTTGGTTTTGATATTTGGATATCAAATCTATGGTAAAGAAAGATGAAGTGAATGAGCAGAACTCACGATGGGACTCCTGTGGTTTGATGGAATCATATTTCTGACCACAGGATGGCAGAAAATTCTGAAATATGGCTAGACCCACTAATCTCAAGTAGGAAAGAGGTATTATATATGGTGGGATGGCATAAATAGAGTTTTAGATCATGGATCTGAGAAACTATGAAAATCCTGACTACACTCTGTGTATCACGATGAACACATGGCTTGTAGCACCCATGATTGTGGAGGCTAGGGTTTTAGGAGTATATAAATAAGGAATGGTTTGTAGACATTCTACATGTCGTGTACTTCATCCCTTAGTGGATGATCAATGTGATTGATCACATGGGTGGGACCCCATGTGGGAGTAAATGGCATGGGACATGGTCGTGTACCGATGTTCATAGACATGACCAGAAGGACATGGCCTAGTCCTGGATAGTTCGGACACACTATGTAGTCCACCTACATGGTGTATACTATTACATGGATTGGAAGTCTTGTTTTATCCAAGTACCTGATCAGTTGGTGGATCGGTACCACATGTCGTGTGGGTCCCCTCACATGCCATGTACCCCTTGGGTCCTTTGGGGGAAACATAAATATTCCATATATACATCGTCTGAAGTTTCAGTTTGGCCCAAAAGTAGTATATCCTGGGTGTTTTTTCAAGTAGATCATGATGGTTCCTTTTGTTGTGGATTTTTAGATACAAAGTGGAATTTCTTGGGAACAAACCGTATTTGAGGTGACGCCCAATGACAGTTGTGATTAGGCAGGATCAACAAAGGCTTCCTATAGAGTGGACCCCCCCCCCCCCATCATCTTCGTCATAGGTACTATATATATACAAACCAAGTGGAACCCCCTATCAGATAGGACATGTGATCTCAATCACTAGAGTGGAACCTCTATCACACCAGGGCATTGTTCCTCGACATCTGAGTTGAACCCCCTATCATATAGGGCGTGGATCCTTGATGACCAGATTCAAACACCCTATCAAACTAGGGCATGGTTTCTCAACCTATAGAGTGGAACCCCCATAATCTTGGGTGTGGGTCCTCTACTTACCAATTGTAACCCCCTATTACCAAAGGGTGAGGCTCCTCATGACACCAAAGTGGAACCCCCCATCAGCATGGGAATGGGTCCTCTACAGATACATATATAGTGGAACCCCCAGACACACTAGTGAATGGATCCTCTACTTAGGGATTGTGGAACCTCATCTATGTGTCATAGTTACGAGGCATGGTTTGACTTACATGGTTACTTCTGGACAGACGCATGAGATGTTGGGAATCATTTATAGAATTTTGGAACTGTTTGTGACTCTTCCTCTTAGGCTCATCTATGAGTTGGAGATCTCATCTCTCCCTCGTTTGGGATTATTTTGACTGAGAACATATATATTTATTTATTTGTATCCATACTTTTGGATTTGGTTACTCTCTTTAAATGATATTTCAAAATGTGCAGGGTATGACACATGCTTTCTATGTTATGATTATTTTGGTTGGATGAGTTTACTCTCTTTATATGGGTGGTTAAGACTCTATGTGTAGTTCATATACTCACCATGTTGAGCCCCTTGTGTTTGTATGAGGTTACTCTCTCTTGATTTTTGTTGATCTATTCTATTTCATGGATTTCTACATTCTGTTTACTATATACTATATTTATATTCTTACTATTTATCTTACCTCTCCCCCTTCATATTTCAATGCATCCTACTAGGTATTCATATACTTACCCCTTTATGGGATTTCCCCACATGTGTTGTGTCTCATGTTGATGATGCATAGGTTTATGGTGACTTTAGATAATCCTAGGGATACCTAGTACTTTGGACCATGTATGGTAGTCATACCTTCAAGATTAATAGTTGTTCTATCCCATCATTTTAATTTTCATTTTTTAGGTTGGTACAAATCAATAGTTCTTCATGATTTTTACCCCTTCACTTTTCATTTTACACTATCGTACTCTTGTGCTATCTAGAGGTTTTTCATGCATGGTTTTTCCAGTAGTATTTTGTGTCTCTTTATATTTTCCCTTTGCAAATATACATTGATATGGATATGTGTGTGTAAATAGATACTTATAAAAAGGCCTCCCCATGTTATTTATTCCATCAGTGCTAGTCTCCAGCCCCTGGCTATTGGAGGAAGGCTTGGCGTAGTTACCGCTAAAGCCCTGTCTTGGCTCAGGTCGTGACATGTTCCCTTGAGGAAAATGTTACATGTTTTGGTTTCCATGGATATGGGTTAATCTATATATATTTGGTTCCATGATTTTGAGCTAGGATATGAGTTTGATATTCCATATACATAGTGCTTGGTGATTAGAGATTCCATATATTTGGATCTTGGTATATGGTTTTGGATTCCATGAGTTGGATATAATGTCATGGTTTACTATAATGGGATGGAGATTATATGTATATAGATCTTAGCGCTTGTGTCCTCCTTGGATAATGATATTGGATGTTTTTACTTCCATTAATGGGACCATGTGGTAGTGATGATTAGATAAAATAGGGCATCCATAGATAAGGATCATAGTGTTTGGATATTCATTGAATTAGGAGCGAGAATATTTTGACTATCATGGGGTGGGACCCCAGAGTCATTGGGATAGGTTGGGGTTTCCAGGGATATGGATCCCACATATTACTTAGTTCTCATGGTCATCGTGATGTACTCAGGGACACCATGATAACGGTCAAAGCAGGTATGGTTGATTGGGGTCACATACTTAAATATTAAAAAGTTTTCTTATTTATTTAATTTTATTAGTTATTTATTTATTTTAGCTAAGCATTTTACATTCACATATAACTACATGTCTAGTTATTATAGGACCACGTTGGTGGTTCCCTACTATGTTATTTTCTCACACCATTCTTGTTATGCCACTACACATGGGTGCCTGAGAATCTCCCCCATGATTATTGTAGGTAAAGGTTGGGTTGAGGCCCAGGTTGATCAAGGGGGATATCTCATATTAGTACGTGGTGTTTGGGGTGTGGTATAGATTTGGGATTTCATGGAGCTAGTGTTTTAATTCATTTTTTTGTTTTCATTCTATATATATATATGGTTATCCAAGTGTTCATCCATTTTTGTTTATAACATGGATGTTTAGACCTTACCACAATACATTAATTATGATCCTTGTTATGTTTATCAACTTATGGATTTAGAGTATTTTTGAGGGACTGATACAATATTATTTTCTCGGTTACTATGAACTCTCAATGAAGGGGTATATTCCCTCAATGGAACAACCCTGGACCCATGATCCAATTCTATATCCTATATATAAAAAGGATACTGACCTAAAGTATAGTAGATACCACCATTTAAGGAATCGATAAGAGTTATGTGGAGGCAGGACATAACAATGTGGTATTAGAGCCCCCATTTTTATTTTTCCTTTGATATTTCTGGATATTGTAAACTAGAGATTTAGGAATGTGTTTATGCCTATTATGTATTTAAAGATTTTGAATCGATAACACCTATTTTGGTAGGAAGTCCAAGTTACCAATGTATGGTATTACTATTTTTTTCATATGATGTTACATTGGTATGTTATTTTCACCATGATACAAGCACATGTGGATTTAATTTTATGATTTATAATTTATTTTTGGTACATGGCATATTGGAAATAGGCTAGTGATTTTATTTGACTATTGGACTATAAATTCAAGAGGCATATCATGCATTATATTAGGCAATTAGGATTCACATGACATATTGTCTTTCTAGTGTGATATTTTACAGATGATTAAGGCTCAATTTTTTAATGTGTCAAAAACTACTCATACTGCATTTTCCAATATATGTACATAGTATAATTATACTAAATGTGGCCCTGGGTATTTTCCATATTCTTATAGAATGTTATTTAAGTATAAAATGAGATTCTTGATGATGAGGATGGAGACTTAGTGCATGTGCACAGGAGGTGTGGTGACCCTAGTTGGATGGGTATGGGAACAAGGTGCCTCGACATTGTACCCATCATGGGTGTTTTTATTTATGATTGGTGATTTAAATTTATAGTAACAACCTATATTGAATTTTCTCATATTTATTCGAATGAAATTCTACCTAACTAAACCATATAGTTATATTCTCTCAACATGGGTCTTCTAGGATGATGTCATTGGTTATGGAAAGAGTCGACTGGTGAGATGTAATCATTCAGGGTGAATTCTGATATGTAGATGCTTTGAGAGTATGGGTTTCCTAGTTATGGGTGATGGTTATCTTGTGGTGTCATCGGATTTGATACCCCATGAGTGGGTGTTTTTTCATGTTGATGGAATACGATTTGGAGATGGGTTTCTAGGAGACACCCTATAAGCAGCGACCATATGAGAGTCTTAGTTGTGGGTTAGGTGGACATACCTGGTGACCTCAACATGATAAATTCCTACTATGGATAGGTATGAGACCTAGAAAACATTATTTTTAACTTTACCTGAGTGAATTTGTGTTTTTTTATTGGGGGAAGCCACGAGAGGGGCTCACCTAGGTTTTTTAGTTCCCTAGGAGGTTATGATCCTTGTAGTACGTTTTTGTGGATAGGGATTCACATGAGGTGCTACAAAGTTTTTGAACTAGTAATTTTAATTCTTTGGGGTTTTGTGTTGATGAGAAAATTGGGTTTTTGTGCCTTTGGTATCAATTTTTTATTTCGAGGGAAGGACTAAGGTGATTTCTGGTCCTGTGTGTTCTTTTCAAAACATGCTCAAAGTATAAGTAGATTCTCACAAATAGAAAATCATAGGTGGTAGTTATATTTGTGGTTTTATTAATGAGAACACATTCTTGGGAGAATGGGTGGACACCTGTAGTGTTTGGATGAATCCTATTACTGGGCATCCATGGGGTGAATCCTGGCATGAGTAAGGTTCCCAATTTTGGAGAGGAGTTCCAATGAAACTCCTCCCCTGATATGGCTGACATGTATTTTAGAAATTTTATCCTATTCATGGGGTTATATGACTCATAAAATCATTTATTAGTAAATCAATTAGGTTTTATGGGGTTTTACACCTTCTACATAGGATGAGATGATATTGGTATGCATAATTGCACTCAGTTCCCATTTAATTTTAAAATTAGTGAGAAGCTAGGTATAATCTAGGGAGAGATGGATCGATAAAAGACACATGGGAATGATATCTCAAGGGGTTTATGGAATTATATATTTCCCCCCATGGTATAGGAGACACCAATGTCTTATCGGGTGTGACAACATTGAAAATATGGGTGGATCCTAATCAGGTATTAATGGGAAGATGGGAGCATGACCCATGAGGATCAAAAATTATATGGTGATAAGACCTTTTGAGGTGAATCATAAAGATTGGTATAAGTTAAAACCATATTTAAGGGCATCTACCATAGGCTATTGAGGTTGAGATGCTCATTTCTTATCAATTTTGGTGGGTGTTGCGGAAAATATTCCCTTGGGTTGGGAATTAGTGATGAAGTAGTCTACTTGATTAGAGTTTGGGAAGGAGTAGGTTTGGCCGTGATGATTACTATGTATCATGATAGATAAGGTTTCATCTATAATGGTCTATATATTTATTTATTAGAATGATTCCAATTATTATACAATGTTTTTGAATGGGATGTTAGTTGAGAATGTTTGAACCTCACATGAGATGGGTCATGGGACTATGGTACTAGTAATTCAATTATTGATTTTACATTTTTATACTAATGAATGAATGTATAAAAATAATTCTAGATTCCTCTAGTAATGTTAATTTTGAATTGGTATGTTCTACTGGATTGATTTAGGGCATTGACATTAGGCTTGAAATAGTTTTAATGGAATTCATCTAGCTGTCAGATTGGGGGTGTGTTGTAGCATATAGTAGTATGAAATAGAGTATTTTTTGGATTAAGGATCCAAATATGGATTTACTGTGGGAGTCAGGTGTGTAATTTTATTATAATAATTGAATGATCATGGGGTGTATCATAGGGAAGGGGCATCAGGAATGGGTGTCTTGAAATTTTTAGGTGGTTGAGGTTGAGCTCCTTCAAAAAGGGTCATACATAGGAGTTTTGATAGTTCTTTTTCTTTTAATTGGATCAAATCTGTCATAGAATACATCAATAATTTCATTTTGGACATGATGAGTGTGTTTTTAGGATTAGGTAGCATTTTTCAAGTAAAATCTATAGTTATCATGATTTCATCTTGGTTTACTGGAACTTGATTAGTTCATATCAGAGTCGAGAACTAGGAGCGGCATTCTCATCAGTGAATTGGTGTGGTGAGTTGGTAACTATGTGAGGCATGTTGTCGTACCATGGGATTGGATAATTAGTTTGGGAGTCTAATGGAAGGGTGTGTCATGACTCAAAATTGGTATTCATCAGAAAATACCTATAGTGGGGAGCACTATAGTCATCGTGATGAACTATATGGAAACTATAACATCTTAAGTTGGGATCCACTAAAACAATGGCCCAAGCCATAAGGTTACATTACCTCAAAAACCTCCCCATACAATAGATTCTTATTACTAGTAGAAAGGGTCTAATGTGGTATATTGGGGAGACTGTACCCTCATATCATAGTGGTACAGTAGATACAAACAGTGATAGTAAATAGTGTAAGAATGACATAACTGATGGAAAAGTGGAAAAGAAAACATCCAAGCAGTAGTAAAAACCAAAATCCTTAGGCTGATTCATATACAAAATTATTTCATTTCATGATGAAATACAAAAATAGGGATACATGGGATATGTGGAAGTATTAATATACAATATGCTATATAAAAAGTAAAAAATATTAAAATACATATCCATTATCATCATAAATATACTCTCAGACCTCTTCTGCCATGGTCCCATGTTGTAAGTAAAATAGATCAAGAATCCATGTCTAGTTTCTTACCCATGTAAATACATGTAATCATAATGTATGTCTAGGTGACAATAGCGGACCACATAGGGTTTGAGATAAACTTTAGTAGGCCACCAAAAATGGTGACTAGAATAATCCAGTCGATGTATATAGCATAAAAGTGTTCAGGTTTAAGAACAATAAATATGATAGAAATAAGTACCAGTTGGATCAGGTTCTTAAAGGACTCCTTCCAGACTTTACCTACTTTGGAATTGGCCAGAATAAGTATGATCTCAATTACCTTGTACAACCATATATAATATGTATACATGTATATACACTGTATATGTAAGAATATATATATGAATATACATGGATACTAGGTGCTTGTTGGGCCTGAGCTGAAACTTAGGAATCCATGCATAGTCTAATGAGCTATAAGATCTAGAAAGGGTGTTAGACCTTAATCACATATGAATGTAAAATTTCATTCTCATCACCTGAGTTAGTGGGGTGATTACTCATTCCCAACACCTAAGATTGTGGTGTGATTCATCATGTTCAATACCCAATATAAGGGAACATGGAACACCATTCCCATCATCCAAATAAAAGTAAATTGGGTGAGATACCACGCCCATCACCCAACATAAGGGGCATTAAATTCCATTCTCAATAAATCCCATAACCATTTTCCAACATCTTATATACATGGTATAATTATAATAACCATGAGGCATTTCCTCTTAATCATTTATAATCATTTGACCCAATCTAAATATGGGTGTCAAAATTCATATAGTTCATATATATAAATATAAAATATGTGTCATGGAATTTCCAACCACTTCCATTTAATTAATAAAACCCACGTAATTTATAAAGCATGGGAAATCCAATTTATGGTCCAGAAGAGCCACTTAAGATGTGGTTGGCCAATTAAATATTTATATTAAATAAGGCATTTAATTTATCACGCCCGATGGGGTGGAAACTAATGAGGTAGACATCATCTGACTATTCAAAAGGGATCTAAAAGAGTATTATGACATGATTCATTTAATTTAAAAAGATCAAAGTCATTTTAAAGAAACACGCATAAAATTATGATATGTAGTACAACATAAAATAATATAAAATAGCTAAAATTTTAGGGCAAATTACTAAAACACCTACCTTAGAAATAATATTATATCTCTTTATATTAGCTATCCAATGCATCTGATGATAGTTCGATAAGAGTCCATATGAAGAGATGAATTCAAAGACAATCCATGGATAAGGTAGATCTCTCACAAGTGTGGGTTTATTTTTCATGGAAAGTGATGGAAAAAATTAGTGTTTTAGTTAAATATGTATAGGGTTAAAAGGTTTATATTTTATTCATCTTAATAAGTGCACAGTTTAGCCACATGGTTGGCTAAACCATGAACCAATTGTGTGCCATCACTACCCATGGAAGTCCACCCCAAGCACGGCTAGCTCACGATTAGACAAGCCATGCATGGATCATGAAAAAGTACTATGTATCTTGTCTGAGATAAGATTCACTACCATTAATCTTGGTTCTTATATTTTATCCTAACTATGTGCCCATATGTAGCCACATAAAACGCCCCACATGATTAGGACAAACCATGTGGGATCATGTGCATGTTTTGGGTAAACCATATTCCTATCTTCATTTCTCCAAAACATAGAGTTCTGGGCTCTGAACAAGCCTCAGATTCTCTTGAGACCTTCCTTGGTCCATAAGGAAAAATAACTAGGGTAAAAAATAATTAAAACAAAAAAATGATTCATACAGTCATGAAAATTTAGGTCATTATAACCACCACTTATTAAAAAAACTCTTCCCTAAGTTGTCCTTCTGAGGGTAGTAAGAGATAATTTGAGGAAAATCTCTATCCACTGGGCATGTAAATCACCTTCCCACTCCCAAGTCTCATCCAATACTTGGTCATGCTTCCATAGAACGTGTATTAAAGGAATTGGCCTACCTCAGAGAGTCTTCACACTCTGATCCATGATATGCACTAGGTATTCCTCAAAAACAAGAATCATAATCTATCTTAACATTATTTGGATGAAAAACATGATACGTGTTTGGATATTACTAGTGAAGCTGAGACACATGAAAAATTCCATGAATATATCATTTAATCTAAGGAAATTCTATCATGTAATCCACTAGTACGAACCTCTCTAAGATCTCAAATGGTCTGATGAATCAAGGTGAAAGATTACCCTACCTCTAAATCTGTTGATGGCCCAGCCTAGCCAATAAATTCCAGAAAATCAATCCCTAACCTCTAACACAATAGGTCATCAAAATTGGTTAAAATATGAATTTTACATAAATTGAACAGTCAACTTGAACGTATGTATCAACTACAATTTCTCTAAAGTATCCTGAATAAGGTGTTTCCTAGGTAAATCTACCTCCTTTCCTTTAACCAGCACAGAGGTGATCCTAATTTCCTACCATATAAGGCCTTTTAAGGATACATCTGTTAGAGTTGGTGCCCTATAAACCAGCATCTTTTTACTTTATGATAAATTTGTCTTCATTGGATGAATATTAATAAACTACTTATCAGATCATGATTGTTCTTCTACATGACATATAAAGTTATAATGTCCTAATAATAGCTATCCCATTAAAAGGTCATAGCAGATCCCTTCTATGATGAGAACTTGTGATATGACACTATTCTTGAATATATGTTTTATGGTCGGATGATATCATTTAAAGGGACACAAATGATACAGACTATTAGGGGTGTAGACTCATGAAACTTTGAGTCACCTTCTCATGGTGTGTACCCTTGGTAATATCTATGAGGATATTATGAGAACACATCTAGCCATTAGGAAATCCACATTCATAGTGTCATTGGATGTGTCACGACCCATCCTCGGGGTCCGTGTCGTGACTACCCAAAACCCGCCTTCCATAGGCCAGGGGCTGGCGACTAGCACCGAAGGTGTAAATCCCGAAAAAAAAGGGAAGGCGTTGCCTTTATATAAGAAAAAAACACCACAGAGTATGGAAGCTGAAGTAAACACTAAGTAAACTGAGTATAAAAGTAAGTGCTGGAAAGTAAATGGTCCAGTATACAAACCCAACTGAAAGTACAGTACAACTGAGAAAAGAAAGTACAACAGTTGAAAAGTAAGCAGCAACCACCAAGTCGTCCTCCAGAATTCCCACCTGAAGGGTGGGTACAGATAGTCTCATCGGCTCCTCGGGTCCGGCCGCCCACTCTGAGTACATCCTGCCAAGTGTTCCACCTCCAATTAACATCCCGTTCCACAGGTTTCAACCTCGATCTGTGTTGTCCGTCGTCTGCAACCAATGCAATGTAGTGCAGGCAAAGCTCGTGTAGGGGTGAGTATACAATACTCAGTAGGGACCCTGAGACCCCTGAAGGCCTACCAGAACCCACAAAGGATATACTAAAAAGTAAAGATACAAACACAAGTATCAACCAACTCTACTTAGGTATATGCCCATACATATACCTAAGTCATCAATTCCAGTTCTGCTCCAACTCACGAGCCCAAGTACAACCCAGTCCACACAGGAAAGCATAACCCAACCCACACAGGAAAGCACAACCCAATCCACATAATAAATCATGACAATCACATCATAGATAATTATTGGAAGTCAATACTCGGCTCACATAGGTATACTACTCACGAAGAGAGGTGGAGATGATTAGACGTAGCCTCTGAATCATCTCCCCTGTGGAACCCACATAGGATCCAAGTACAGAATTCGTCGCTGCCGAACCCATGTAGGATCCAAGTACAGTAACTATCACCATCGAACCCACATAGGATCCAAGTACAGTCTTCATCGCTTCTGAACCCACGGAGGATCCATGTACGGTCATCCTCACTACCGAACCCACGTAGGATCCAAGTACCGTCGTCATCCTCGTCGCAGTCACAGCCAGCTCTAGGGTTCACGGACACAGCATACTCAATTCTGAGAGGGTCCGCTCCACGAGCTAAGAGGTTTGATTCATAAACTGTCAAAAAGTCGATATTTTATGTATCACAAAGTTCCGTCTCGTCAATAGTAACTCAACGCGATAGACGGCGCATCAATCGGACGTCTGGTCTGAGAGATATTGGCTTTTCTGTTCTAGGGGTCCGGTTTGTTTTTAAGCTAAAACAAACCCGAACATACTCCAACTGTGTCCGAACCTCAATTGGAGTAAGCCAAAAGAATCGTCTCACTAAGAGTAAAACAACATGATTGGCGGCATGTCATTCGCATGTCCGGTCGTTGAGTTATAAGCATTTCTGCACCAAGGGCCCGATTGGTTTCGGGTTTGAACCAACCCGTCCATACCCAAACTTCACAAAAACCTCGAGTGTAATATATTGAAACAACCAACTCGATCCAAGGATCCCAACCCAAGCTGGTCGTGGCTCGGCTCGCGGTCAAGTGGGGTTCGAAGGGGGCATGACCCCCTTTATTTTGGAAATGGAGGCCCCCCTGGTGGGGTCCTCCCTAGGAACGTCTAGGGGGTTACACCCCCCGATTTCTTCAGAAACGGCCAGCCATAATGGATAGTCGGATGAGATTCCGTGGGACCCTCAGGGGTCCCGCCTCCTCGAACGCCGGCGACCGGCCGAGCCTGGTCGCCCCTACTGAAGACCGTCGCGGCCTTAGGTCGCGGCTCCTGTCCGACCGGCACGGCGTCATGGCCCCCTTGAAGTTCCAGCATGGCGTGAAGGCACCACGGACCCCTTGAAGTTCTGTCGTGGCGCGGTGGCGCCGCACCCCTCCGCCGCGGCCCGCTCCTGGCCGCGACATCCTTTGGCCTCACCGACGTAGCGCGGTGGCGCCGTGCACCGCCGCCGCGGCCCACTCTGGTCACGGTTCTCTTCATTCTCACGCGGTGTAACGGCACCGTGCGACCTTCGCCGCAAAGATCAATGAGGATCAACAAGAAAAAGGGAGTAGGATCGTCCGTGTTTGTGCGGTCTGATCTCCTCCCTTTATGATGATAAAAAGTGGCCAAATTAATCAACGAATAATGTTAAATTAAACTTGAACGAAGATAACCCCTACCTCAATAAATGATGTCGTTTTCCGGCGACGCGAAAAATGGTGTTGCGGGGTGAGGTTTTGATGAGGGTGTTGGCATGCGTCTAAGGAGGGGACGGCGTCTCACACTAGCTGCAGAGAGAAGAAGGAATGGAACGTTGTCTCTCCTTGTGGTGATTGTGTTCTTCGTCGAAGGGTGTCGTTCTTCGCAGAAGGATGAAGTTCTTCCAACAAAGCTAAATCTCTCTCCCCAATTCCCAACACAACAAGCTGACCCCAAAATAAAATAATCTTTCCCTTATTTTATTTTACCTTGCCATGCATTTCAAAAACTCAAAATTCAAAACATAATCCAATTAATTGAAGAGGTTAAATTAATTAAATTAATGTGAGTTGTCATAATAAGGAGGGAGAGAGGGGAGTTACTCAAAATAAAGGGGGGAGTTCGGGAGTTAAGGAATGTGAAGAGTTGGGGCTCGTGTGGGCCCCACCTCACCTTTATCCTCTCAAGGTTAGTTAGTAACTAGTGGGTCCCACCCCAACTCCAAAACCTAGGATATAACAACTTAGAAAAAGAAATCAAATTGTAAAACAATTTTATTTTACTTTTCATTTAATCCACATTTTTTTTAAACAACTCCACCCGAGCAGACGCATCTTTGGTAAAGGTCCTCTTAAGCAATTACCAGTGTTGCAGTTCCATCGGTGCCCTCAGATTTCAATTCCAAGCACTGGTTCAAGAGATAGAAAAACACACTCATTCGTTCACTAAACGTACTCGAGCTAAACTTAGGATATTTATTCTGGGCACATCGGGCCTCAGAATCAGGTGTTGTGAGAAAATACGCACTCGTAAAATCCCAACGAATTTAAGAAAAACATTTCCTTTAATTTTATGGGTCTTTAAATTACTCCCACCTTAGGGCTTTACGTCCTCATAAAGATACATCATAAACTAGGGGGAAAATGAGGGTAATGTGCACGCATCTGAGCCTCCCGCTCCCATGTGCTCTCCTGGAGGTTTTCGTGCTGCCTCCTGATGCGCACTTGAGGAATCGATTTTCCATGTAGGAACCACACTTTTCGATCCTCGATCTCCACCAGGACCTCCTCAAATGCCTCCTCGTCATCGATTTCCAGATCCCAGTGGTCGATGACATGCATCGGGTCATGCACACATCTAATCAGCTGAGATATGTGGAAAACATCGTGCACCCGGTGCAACTGAGGTTGAAGAGCCAGGCGATAAGCAACATCGCCTATTCTGGTGAGAACCTAGAATGGTCCGATGAAGCACGGAGATAACTTTCTGCCCCAACCAAATCTCTGTAATCCATTTCAAGGTGAGACCTGTAAGAAAACGTGGTCACCATCCTCGAAATCCAGTGGTCTCCGCCTCCTATCAGCATAGGACTTCTGTCGGTTCTGAGCAGTCCTCATCTGCTCCTGGATGATCTGAACCTTCTCTGTCGTAGCTTGGACCATCTCTGGTCCTACAATTGCTGACTCCCCAGGGTCTGTCCAGCACAAAGGTGATCTGCAAGGTCATCCATACAATGCCTCGTATGGTTTCATCCCGATAGTGGAGTGGTAACTGTTGTTGTATGCAAACTCTACCAAAGGTAGGTGATCCTCCCAGCTGTGACCAAAGTCCAGGACACATGCACGGAGCATGTCCTTGAGATTCTAAATGGTCCTCTCTTTCTGACCATCCGTCTGAGGATGAAAGGCAGTTCTTAGGCGTAGCTGTGTCCCAAACGCCTCCTGCAACCCCTTCAAAATCCGGGAAGTAAAATGAGCGTCTCGATCGGAGATGATAGACGATAGCACACAATGAAGCCGTACGATCTCCTAAACATAGAGGCATCCCAAGATCTCCACTGATCCCTGCTCTATGATAGGTAAGAAGTGGGCCGACATGGTGAGTCAGTTTACGATCACCCAGATGGATTCATGTCCTCTGGAAGTACATGGAAGTCCCGTCACGAAATCCATAGATATCCCATCCCACTTCCACTCCGAGAACTCTAAGGGCTGTACCAAGCCAGATGGTACCTGGTGCTCCACCTTCACCTGCTGGAAGGTGAGACATCATGAAAAGAACTATGCCACAACCTTCTTCATACCTGGCCACCAGTGCTGTCGTTTAAGATCCCAGTACATCTTCGCTACTCCTGGATGTACCCCTAATGGGGAAGTGTGAAACTCCCTCAGCACCTCCCCCTGTAATGCAACCGATACCATGGTACATCCTCTGAAAAGGATTACATGCTCTCCTCCTATAGAAAATTCATCAGGTGCCTGTCATGTGGATATCTGTGCACGTCGCATCTCACAGTCAACGTCCCCACGCTATGCCTCTCTGGCCCACTGAAGTAGTGGAGGAGTGACTATGAGTGATTGTAGAAAGTATTCCCCATCTCTATCCACGAAGGATATCTGCAATGTGGCTAGCTGCTCCATTTCCTCTCCAAGTAGTTGAATGCACGACCTCCTGCTGAGAGCTTCTGCTACTACATTCCCCTTCCCAGGAGTATAGACTATCTAAAAGTCATAGTTCTTGAGGAACTCGAGCCATCTCCAATGTCTCAGGTTCATTTCCTTCTGCGAGAAGATGTACCTGAGACTCTGGTGGTCAGAGTAGACTGTAAAGAGCTCTCCCATCAGATAGTGATTCCACATCTTCAAGGCGAAGACCACTAATGCTAACTCCAGGCCAGGGGTAGTGTAGTTCTGTTCATACTGCCTCGACTGTCGTGAACCATAAGTGATCACTACCTGCTCTTGCATTAGTAAACACCCGAGTCTGGTCCCTGATGCATTGAAGTAAACTACGTACCCTACGCTCTCCTCCAGTAGCATCAAGATGGGTGCACTGGTCAATCTCTGCCTCAGCTCCTAGAATCTCTGCTGACATCTATCTGACCACATGAAGGCTTTACCCTTCTTCATCAAAGCTATAAGCGGTGCTACAACTCTGGAGAAGTCTGTCACAAATCCCCAATAGTACCCTGCCAGACCTAGGAAACTCCGCACCTCCGACACGCTCCTAGGTGGCTCCCAATCTAGTACTGTCTCAATCTTCAGAGGATCCACCGCAAATCCAGCCTCAGAGATGAAGTTCCCTAATAAGTTTACCTCTCGAATATATAACTGACACTTCGAGAGCATACCATAAATCCGGTGCTCTCGGAATGTATCCAGTACAACCCGCAAGTGGTAGGCATGCTCCTCCTCAGTAGTCGAGTAAATCAGTATGTCTTCGATGAAGACTACGACAAATCGATCGAGGTAAGGCTGGAAGATCCTGTTCATGAGACTCATGAACACTTATGGATCTTTGGTTATTCCAAAATACATAACCATGAACTCATAGTGTCCATACCGACACCTAAAGGTCGTCTTCTTCACATCCTTGTCTCGAACTCTTAGCTAATGATAGCCTGACCTTAGGTCTATCTTCGAGAACCATCGTGCTTCTTTGAGATGATCAAATAGGTTGTCAATCCTCAGGAGTGGATAATTGTTCTTTAAGGTCACCTTATTCAAGAAACGGTAGTCGACACATAGTCATAAGCTCCCATCCGCCTTCTTGGTGAATAAAATCGGAGAAGCCCAAGGTGAGACACTGGGTCAGATAAATCCCTTTCCCTGCAAGTCCTCCACCTGTACTCAAAGCTCTCGAAGCTCAGCGGGAGCCATCCGATATGTTGGAGTAGATATCGGGTATGTCCTTGGGTACAAGTCAATATAGAAGTCTACCTCTCTTCAATGAGGTAGTCCTGGAACGTCATCAAGAAAAATCTCTGCATACTGATCCACCATAATAGGAAAACTCGAACTCCTCACATCAACTAATCCCAGGATGAGACTATCCAACCGATGGGTGATCGGATGTCCTCTCGTCTGGTTGAGTCCATCGTCTGCTGCAAAGGCTCCCTTCTCACCGGTGAAGGTGAACCTTCTCCCATCGGTGCGGACACATCGCAACTTGCGCCTAATACAGTCGATCTGACCATGGACCGTAGATAACCAATCCATGCCCAAGATGACGCCGTAAGTCCTCGACACCGCTACAAGAAGATATCAGCTGAAGCTCTCGCCTCCTAGAGTAATCTCACACTACTGGCACCAGTGCGTAATCATCGATTCTTCTCCCGTAGGAGTCTCTATTATAAGGATCGAGCCAACGACTCCGTCAGAATCTTCGAGCTCCGAACAAGGGAAGCAGTAATGAAAGAATGACTCACTCCTATGTCTGTAAGAACTACAGAAAGGGTGGATTAGATACATATAGTACCTAGAATCATCTCAGGCGCGCCGTGGTCGTAGTCCTCCACTGCCTGAAGCTGAGCCTGCCTCTATCCGCCAGCTCCCTGTGGTTGGGGTGGACCTACTGGTGGTGGTGGTGGTGGTAGATCCCCGAAGCTTTGTCTACCGCCCGCTACTCAGCTAGCTCATCTACCTCGTCTTCATGCTCCCTACGGACCTCCACAGTCAAACCTCTGCCTCTTCCTGGGTGGTCCCTTAACCGTCTGCTGCTCCTCTGCATGGCGGGTCGGGCAGTCATGAGCCATGTGGCCCTGCCCGCCGCATGCATAGCACTACCTTCCTCTCATATGATTGGCTCTGCTGCGTGTGCCCTGCACCTCCGAACCAGTATCCTGAGGTCGCCCACCTGATGGTCTGGTCCGCTTGGACCTCTACAACATATGTCTACTACCGGCTATAGAAGACTCCGATATGTGTTTCCCTACGGTAGGCCTTGCTGCTGGTGTAGGCTCAGCAAGAAATCTCTCCCCAAGATGGGCTCACTCCAGTACTCCTGCATGCGTCAGAATACTGAGGGAGATCATCAATGCCCTGATCTCATGCCTCGGTCCCTGCTCGAAGGTCTGGGCCCGGAATAATGGGTCTCGTACAATTTCCATGGAGTAGCATGAGAGATCAGTAAATCTCACCGAGTACTGGGCTACTGTCATGCTGCCTTGCTGCAGCTGTAGTAACTCCTGGATGTGCACCGCACGAAGTGTGGCTGGAACAAACTCCGAGCGGAAGAGACTCTCGAAGTCCATCCAAAGAAGAGACGCCTCATCGTGCACCAGGAGAATCAGGCCCCACCATCTACCTGTTTCCGCGTGCAGGAGACTCGCCACAAGGATCACCATAAGATCTGCTGGTGTCCCTACCAATCTGAAGACTTGAACAATAGCCTCCATCCAATCCTGGGCTGCCTGAGTGTCTGTCTCTCCAGGGAACCTGGGCGGCCTCTGACATTGAAACTCGTGTAGTGCACTCAGGTGACGTGCACTCTCCGATGTTGGGGCCGGTGGTATTGGTGGCCCAGTGGGTAGAGGTACCGCTGGTGCCTCCACTATAATGGGGCCCTGCACCGAGGACTCGTCACTTGGTGGGCTTCCATCTCGCACAAAGCTCGGAACCCTAGCTGGCTGCCGTCGTGGGGCCATCTTGAAAAGAAATAGGTGTGCCACGGTTAATACAGTATACCTGATGAGATGACACAAAGTAATCACAAAGAAAACATTTTAAACACACATGCAATCAATGTTTTCGTGCACTGAGTCGGAAATCAGAAGTCTGGGTCCTGGTGTATGGATACGTCGGTTTCCGCACCAACACTGGACTCCCTGGACTGATAACCACACTCAATACCCTTAAAACTATTACTTCATATAGAATAAATTATCATATTCCTGAGTTCTGTGGTTGAACTGACACCTCTGATACCAATTTGTCACAACCCTTCCTCGGGGCCCGTGTCGTGACTACCCCAAGCCCGCCTTCCATAGGCCAGGGGCTGGAGACTAGAAACAATGGTGTAAATCCCGAAAAAAAGGGAATGAATTTCCTTTATATAAGAAAAAACATCATAGAGTATGGAAGATGAAGTAAACACTAAGTAAACTGAGTAAAAAAGTAAGTGCTGTAAAGTAAATGGGTCAGTATACAAACCCAACTGAAAGTACAGTACAACTGAGAAAAGAAAGTACAACAGCTAAAAAGTAAGCAGAAACCACCAAGTCATCCTCCAGAATTCCCACCTGAAGGGTGGGTATAGATAGTCTCGTTGGCTCCTCGGGTCCGTCCATCCGCTCTAAGTACGTCCCGCCAAGTGGTCCACCTCCAGGTACCATCTCATTCCCCAAGCTTCAACCACGATCAGTGATGTCCGTTGTCTACAACCAACACAACGTAATGCGGGCATAGCCAGTGCAGGGGTGAGTATACGATACTCAGTAAAGACCCTGAGACCCCTGAAGGCCTCCCAGAATCCATAAAGGATATACAACAAAGGAAAGATACAAACACAAGTATCAACCAACTCTACTTAGGTATATGCCCATACATATATCTAAGTCATCAATTTCAGTTCTGCTCCAACTGACAAGCCCAAGTACAACCCAGTCCACACAGGAAAGCATAACCCAATCCACATAGGAAAGAACAACCCAATCCAAATAGGAAATCATGAAAATCACATCGTAGATAATGATTGGAAGTTAAGACTCACCTCACACAGGTATACTACTCACGAAGAGAGGTGGATATGATTAGATGTAGCCTTTGAATCATCTCCCATGCCGAACCCACGTAGAATCCAAGTACATAAGTCGTCGCTGCCGAACCCACATAGGATACAAGTACAGTAACCATCGCTACCAAACCCACATAGGATCCAAGTACAGTCGTCGTCGCTACCGAACCCATGGAGGATCCAAGTACAGCAGTCCTTGCTACCGAACCCACGTAGGATCCAAGTGCAGTCGTCATTGTCGTCGCAGTCGTAGCCAGCTCAAGGGTTCCCGCACACAGCATTCTCGATTCTGGGAAGGTCCGCTCGACGAGCTAAGAGGGTCGATACATCAACTTTCATGAATTCCATAGTTGTTGTATCACAATTTTACATCTCTTCAAAAGGAACTCAATGCGACAGACAGCGCGTCAATCGGACGCCCGGTCTGAGAGATATTGTCTTTTCCGTTCCAGGGGCCCGGTTGGTTTTTAAGCTAAAATAAATCCGACCGTACTCCAGCTACATCCAAAACTCAAGTGTAGTAATCCAAAAGAACTGTCTCACTAAGAGGAAAACAACGTGATTGACGGCACGTCATTCGGATGTCTGGTCGTTGAGTTATAAGCGTTTCTGCTCCAAGGGCCCAGTTTGTTTCAAGTTAGAACCAACCCAGTCATACGCAAACTTCACTAAAACATCAATTGTAATATACTGAAATGACCATATGAATCCAAGGATTCCAACGCAACTGACGGTGCGTCGATCGGAGGTCTGTAGCCCAAGATATGGGTGTTTGAACGAACCTTACCGAAAATAGGGGGTTTGGGCCCGGTCCGACCCGGCCCAATACCCCCTGGGGCGGCCCGAACCGGTTCGACATGACCCAGGTCTGGCTCTGGCCCAATTGGGTACGGCCCGGCCTGGCTGACGCGGCTCGACCAGCGGCTGGCGCGGCCCGGCCCGGCTGGCGCGGCTCGGCCCGCTGCTGGAGCGGCCCGACCCGGTTGGGCGCGGCCTGCGGCCAAGCTCGGAAGCCGGTCGCGGCTCGGCTCGCGGCCGAGCGGGGTGAGAAGTGGGCTTGGCCCCCTTTGTTTCGGAAATGGTGGCCCCCCTAGTGGGTTCCACCATAGGCAGGTCCAGGGGGTTACGCCCCCCGGTTTCTTCGGAAAAGGCAGGCCATAATGGCTAGTCGGTTGAGCCGCTGCGGGACCCGCGGGGGTCCCGCCTCTTGGAACGTCGGCAGCCAACCGAGCCCGGCCTCCCCTGCTGAAGACCGCCGCCACCTTAGGCCGTAGCTCCTGTCTGACCGGCATGACACGACGACGCCACACCCCTCCTCCGCAGCCCGCTTCGGTCGCGGTTCTCCTCATTCTCGCACGGTGCAACGGCACCGCGCCGCCTTCGTCGTAAAGATCAATGAGGATCAACAAAAAAGGGGAGGAGGATCGGCCGTGTTTGTGTGGTCTGATCTCCTCCCATTATGATGATAACAAGAGTCCAAATTAATCAACGAAGAACATTAAATTAATCTTGAACAAAGATAACCCCTACCTTGATAAACGATGTCGTTTGCCGGTGACGTGGAAGATGGTGTTGCAGGGTGAGGTTTTGAGGATGGTGTTGGCGTGCGTCCAAGGAGGGGATGGCGTCTCACACTAGCTGCAGAGAGAATAAGGAATGGCATGTTGTCTCTCCTTGTGTTGACGGCGTTCTTTGTCAAAGGGTGTAGTTCTTCGTGGAAGGATAATGTTCCTCCAACAAAGTTAAAGCTCTCTCCCCAATTCCCAACACAACAAGATAACCCCAAAATAAAATAATCTTTCCTTTATTTTATTTTACCGTGTCGTGCATTTCAAAAACTCAAAATTCAAAACTTAATCCAATTAATTGAAGAGGTTCAATTAATTAAATTAATGTGATTTGGCATTAATAAAGTGGGATAGAGGGGAGTTACTCAAAATAAAGGGGGAGTTAGGGAGTTAAGGAATGTGAAGAGTTGGGGATCATATGGGCCCCACCTCACCTTTATCCTCTCAAGGGTAGTTATTAACTAGTGGGTCCCACCCCAACTCCCACACCTAGGATATAACCACTTAGAAAATGAAATAAAATTGTAACACAATTTTATTTTACTTTTCATTTAATCCACATTTTTTTTAAACAACTCCACCCGAGCAGACGTATCTTCAGTAAAGGTCCTCTTAAGTAATTACCGGCGTTGCGGTTCCATCAGTGCCCTCGGATTTCCATTCCGAGCACTGGTTCGAGAGATATAAAAACCCACTCGTTCGTTCACTGAATGTACCCAAGATAAAATTCGGAACTTGATTCCGGGCACACCGGGCCTCGAAATCAGGTGTCGTTAGAAACTATGCACTCGTAAAATCCCAAATAATTTAAGAGAAAAATTTTCTTGAAATTTACGGGTCTTTACATGATGTTATTATTTGCGTATGTGTTTATTGGTCTATATAATTTAATATTATTATTAATGGGTATTATGACTCACACACTAAGATGTATTGTTGAAAACAATGATGACAGATATTCATGGTGAGTTAGGTTATGTTTGGTGGTTCATGAGTAATATTGCATTAATGAATATTGCGATAAAGGATTTTTCACTTCTAAAAAATTATATATCTCGGTTTCCTTGATGGAAATGACATAGCCTAACTAAATCCATGGACATGGTGTTCTATAGGTAGGTTCAATTCTGGGAAGTCAAATAATGAGAAATCAAGCACATGGATTGATGGCACTAGCTTGAAACCCACTTGATTGGAGATATCAATACAAATGGATTATATTACATGGTAAGTGTTCATATGAGGTGACATGTCATTGTGACATCAACTTATTTCTCTTGGATTCCTTGACCTATTTCTAGACAGTAATATTGGAATTTAGAAAAGCCCACCTAATCCCAATGAGAAAGAGGCCTAAAGGGTCACACATTATGTGTAGCCAATATCTCAGTTAAATAATTTATTTATTTTACAAGTTGAATAAACATTATTCATGATTTTTTTTTAATAATTACTCAATTGTTTTTTTATCACTTTTATTTTTTCACTAGTTATTTGATAGATTATATTGCGTATGGAATATTTATTTATCAGTGAATAATGTAATTATATTTATTTAATAAATAAAGATTCATTATTCAAGACCCAATAAATATTGAGGTGGATTGGAGGACCATGTTATGAGTACGATGAGAAATAATATTAAATATTATTTGGTTAAATAATATTTCAATATAATGTTCTAGTTTAGAACATGTCATGGAAATAATAGCATTACTATTATTATTTGACATGGTGTTTCACTTGAAATAAGAAATTAAGTAACGGTACCTGTGATGATTATTTATTATTACCTAGTGAATTAAATTACCCCATTATGTTATTATTCGCTATATTATCCAAGGGGTCATTCAACTAGCTAACCAATCGTTGTGTGCACAAAATCCTTGGAGAAAATCTCTCAAGCCAAGAGAACTCTTACCGCTATAAGAATGCTCTCAAGAATGGGAGATATCCTCCTCCACTAGATCATGGAGAATGCTTTGGAAAAAATTATGAAGGTTATTAATGGTGGAAATTGAAAGCACAAGGATCTTCCATGATAGCACCCGAAGAATCATTCAGTGATGTCTGGAGATATGTGGAGAACAAGTGGATCACTTCTAGGGGATTCATATCCTTGGATTCTACATCACAACAAAGTCTCACATCGGACCCGTGGTCGAATGCATCAGTGAAGAAAGAATCACCTTTTAGGTAATTCTATAATATAATTAAATTAATTTTAAATAAAATATGTTGATCCTCTCTTCTCATTTCCAGGTTCTCTCCTTTGTCTTTTATATTTCATTAAAAGCCTTGGATATTGGCATTCATTTTTGAATTGATCCCAGATTAGTCATCAATTATGAAAATTTGTAAAGTTTGGTACACACCCGTCCTACGCTTCCGCTACCCCCAGAAACTAAAAATTGTATAAGAGCGGTCATATGTGTTTTTATAATTATTTAAATAATTCTTTGATGATTTATGCTTTAGTAATTTAGTTTTTCAATTCATGTTTACTCATTCTTGTAATCTAAATTTTGAGAACTGTTCCTCCCTAATCATTTCTCACAGATCTAATAGAAACTAATAATTTTATGATTAAAATTAAATCAAGGATCTCATCAGGAGGTGCTGATGATTCTATCTAGATAACACAAGAATACACATTGTATATTTAGATCTATATGTCAGTTATTTGTGTTCAATTCATCAGGAGTAATTAAGAAATTACTCAATCTGTGTGCATTAATGACTCATAGTGTAGTTAATTCTTACACCACATGTTGACTAGGACAAACTGGTGCATGGTCAGTCAGACTACATGCAATGTGGCCTACTAGAAACGGTGTATAGTCCCTTCAGGTCGGGGTCAAATTGTGTATCTCATACACATCTTACCCTACTGTTGACCATGTAATGTGGGGTCTAAACAGTGTATGTCCCACTGGACATGCTGTGTACTCTGAATATTTCTAAAGTACACCTCACACACTGCTTATTAAGGCATGTACTTCAAATGGACAGTGAGGAGGGAACACGCCGTGTAGTTGCATCTACACGCCATGTACTATTTCAAGATTATGTAGATTTAAAAAATTATTATTATATTATGTAACCCTTGAGACATGTACCTTCATGTTGGTGTAAAGTTGGGACAAAACATGTGATAGGTGTTATATATATATATATAGGTGTCGGTGTGTTTAATTAACAACTGCATAATGTTCAAAGATCTTCACATCAAGTTTGAGTTGTATTAAAATTATAATTTTGCGTGAAAGCTACATGTCACAAAGAATAAACTGTATAAAAGTATAAATACATTCCAGGTAGTTTTGGATGGGTATTCACTAGGTTTCTTACAAGATACAAGTTATGTACAAGGTTATGGATGAGAATCTCAAGGAAATTCATAAAAGGATTTAGATAAAAAGGATGGATTAATTAAAGATAATGATTAATCGATTTGATCATAATTTATCTTAATAAGATCAATTAATGAATTGAATTCTAGTTTTATGAAATGTATAATTTGTTTCATGTATGTGGATGATAATGAGCTAGACCAAACCATTGTATGAGATTGTTTCCCTTTTAATTTATTTATTAAATTAAAATTGTTGGCATGCGTTCCTTCTCCTCATTAATATGTAGGTCATGTGTGACCATTGTTTCATTTATGTAAACACCCATTTACCCCTCACCTACATGTTAGTTAAAAATCATATGTAATGGATAGATCTCCTAATCTAGTAGAGGCAGTTCAGGTTAGGAGCCAAGGTGAAACCAATCTAAGAAGATACAAATGTGGACAGGTGGAAAGATGTAAACACAAACATTAAATGGTTCAAGGTATTTCTCCCCTAGGTAAAGGTTAGTTTCTCAACTACTAGATAAACTGGCCAATAGTAAATCTCATGATCATGCCCTTTTTTTATTTCTATCAGTTTTATGGTTATTCAGTATGTATGTTTGATGAGATAACATAATTAATCAAATAACAATCATACAAGATGGAACAAAAATAAAAACAAATTATGATAAAATATTATCTATACATGGTTAATCAGTTATGTATATCCCACTTAATATTAAAAAGAATGTAAAAAGATCAAAAGTGGAAATTTACGCATAAAGGATAAAATCCCTCAAATTAAATATTAATTCAGTATAGCCTTCCATTACTTCAGTTAGAATCGAACCATAGTTCAAAGTGCTTGACCAACTCTAGTTGGGGTGATTTCAATTATTAGGGAATTCTAATTTTAGGTTTTGGGTTGACTAAACTTGGATTACACCAATGGATGATTTCCCTATAAGGATTTGGTGTACTCAGAGGAAAATGTTGAGGAAATCCAAAATTAATGATTTTCGTATTGGGGAGTCCAATCAATAGATCCAAGAGTTGTGAGTTAATGCAGTTGGAATTTGGAATTTCTACCTAAAACCTTTCAAGTTTCATCACCAACTCTAGTTGGGGTAATGACATAGGAAATATGGATCCTTGCCGCTAGAATGTCTAAGAAGCAGGATATTCTGAAGCCAACAGTGAGGTCTATTGGGTTTCAACAAAATATTGGGAGACCAATAGATATTAATTTATTTATTTTTTATCGAGAGAAATTACTAAAACTCTGTTAATCTTAATTTTTAGAATTAGAATTAAAAATGACATCAAACATATCATTGTGATCCATACTCAAGAAGGAAAACCTTCTCTCCGGTACTAATTTCCAAGAGTGTTAAAGGCACCTTCAGGTTATCCTTCTTCATGAGAGGAAACTTTATGTGATGGAAGAGCATTTACCAGTTGTTCTAGGAAATGAGGTGAGTGATGAGGAACTCTCCATGTATGAGAAACATCTGAATGATGCTATAGATGTTTAGCGCCTCATGCTATCATCCATGACCAATGAGATCTTGAAGAAACATGAGGAAATGGGTGCTTATAACATGATGTCTCACCTTTGGGATCTCTATCAAGATAAGGAGGGATATGAGAGGTATGAGATCTCCAATGCTCTGTTCACTACTAAGATTCGAGAGTATATGCCAACTATACAACATGTAGTCAAGCTTGTTGGATACCTTGAGCATTTGTACATCTTAGGGATTATGTTCCCAGATGAGTTTCTTACAGATCTCATACTATCATCACTACCTAAGACCTTCTCTACTTTTATTATGAATTATAATATGAGTAATAGTGAGAAGTGTGTATCATAGCTTCTTACCCTAATTCTCTGTGTTGATAAGGACATTGGGAATGAAAAACCCACAGTCTTTATGGTTAAAAGGAAGAGGAAATAAAGGTAATAGGTGGATATTATTTATAAAAAATCTAAATACTCTGAGCACTGTCTGACCAAGAATAATACAATCCAAAGGTAGGTCAAGGAAAAGGAGGTATTATGCTTTTCATGTGGAAATTTAGGCCACTAGAATAGGAACTACACCCATAGGATTGGGGAATCCAATGGTGCATTCGTTATCAAGTGAAATCTTTCCATTTCTACACATTGGGTATTAGATACATCTTGTGGGGATCACATCTATAGTCAAATGTAGAAACCAAGTAGATTCTGGAAAATTTCTAGAGGGAAGGTGGATCTGCGAGCAACCAATGGTGAGAGGTTGGCTTCTCTTTCCATTGGTGACCACCACCTCACATTTCTGATGGGAATGATTTTGGTTTTAAATGGAATTTATTATGTTCTTAGTGTTACTGAGAACCTAATTTCTGTATTGAGTTTAGATATAGATGGATTTATTTTCATGGTCAGAAATAAATGTTATTACTTTTACAATGACAACATATGTTATTATTTGGTGCCTTTAAATAATGGTCTGTATGTATTAAATTACAAATAAAATTTGTTGTCAGTTGATAACTAACTAATTTCACATGACTCATACAACACCCAGTTGTGCCATCACCACCTTGGTCATGCAAATGAGAAGCTCCTGAAAAATCTCTATCAAGATGGTTATTTAGACTCCTCTAACCTAAATCCACTTGATAGATGTCATGCATGTTAAAAATGGAATATGAACAAACCACCGTTTTTTGGACAGGGTGAAAGGGCCATAAAGCTTCTAGGATTGGTATACACTAATGTGTGTGGAACATTTCCAGTTGAAGCTATAGATGGATATAATTACTTCATTACTTTTACCGATGACTTGAGTAGATATAGATTTTTCTACTTAATAAAGTATAAGCCCAAGTTTATTGAGAAATTTAAGGAGTTCAAGAATGAAGTAGAGAATCACTTTGGTAATAATATAAAGAAGCATTGATCGGATTGAAGTATAGAATATCTTAACCTGGAGTTCATCGACCTTTTACAGGAGTCTTGGATTCTATCTTAACTCACTCCACCTTATACCCCACATTCCAATAGTTTTAGTGAAAGGAGTAACCATACCATATTGTACGTGGTATGGTCGGTGATGAGCCACGCAAATATTCCATTATCCTTTTGGGGATATTCATTACAAACTGCAACATACACATTAAACCAAGTACCAAACAAGGTATAAAATGAGATTCCCTTTGAGCTATGGAGTCGAAGGAAACAAACGTTTTCACATAAATGTGTATGGGGATGTGAGGCATTTGTTATGGAATTCTCAAGAAACAAACTAGCACCCCAGGTCACAAAGTGTATCATTATAGGCTATCATAAGGAAACAAAGGGATACTACCTATACAACCCCTCAGACAAGAAAGTGATTATTGTCAGACAGGCTATCTTTCTTGAGAAATATCCCATCCTAAAAAAGGATATGGGGAGAAGGATTTAATTTTTTGAATTTGATGATCAAGATACGCAAGATTTGTTAGAGGAACAAGTTCCCAAGGTCCTAATGGAAGAGTTAGTTCCTAAAACACAAGTACTACATAAGATCACAAGAGGGGTAAGGGAACCAAAGAGGTATGGTTTCATTGTCACTGAGGAAGGAGATTCATTATTTTTTGACAATGATGAACCTATCCCCTAAAAGAAAGTAGAAGAGATCTCAGAAGCTACAATATTTCTATAAGATATGAATTCTGAGATTGATTTCATGTATTAGAACCATGTTTGGGTTCTAGTTGAATCATTAGTTGATGAAAATACTATTGGGTGTAAATGGTTATTCAATAAGAAACTAGACATGTAAGGTCAAGTTAGTACCTATAAAGAAAAGAGAGTGGTTAAAGGTTTTAAATAGCATCATGGAATTAACAATTATGAAACGTTTTCACCATTTTTCATGTTTAAATCCATAATAATCATACATTCCATAGAATCTTTCCATGAAAATGAGTTTTGGCAGATGGATGTCAAAACTGCATTACTTAATGGGAACGTTTAGGAAGATGTCTATATGACACAACCATAAGGTTTTGTGAGACCAGGTGATGCTAAAAGTGTTTTCAAGTTATAGAGATCCATTAATATAATAAATAAAGCATTCAGGTCATAGTACAATCGATTCGATGAAGCCATAAAAAAATTTGGTTTCATTAAGAATTATTTTTAATCATGTGTTTAGATGTGGTTTAATGGGAATGTGGTCTTTATATTAGTATTGTATGTTGATGAAATATTTATTATTTGAAAAGACATACCAGTCTTACAGTTAGTCATAGAATGGTTGAAATTTTTCTTCTCCATGAAGGACTTAGGTGAAGCATCCAACATTTTAGGGATCAAGATCATTCGTGATTTATCCAAGAGGCTTCTTGGACTAAGTAAAAGTACATATATTGACCGGATACTAAGGAGATTTGGTATAGAATAATCCAAGAGGGTATTGGTTCTATTTTCACATGGTATAAATTCCTTAGAGAGAACATGATAAAGATAGGATGAGTAAGATTCCATACGCTTCAATGATGGGATCTATCATGTATTCAGTGTTATGTACCATACTTGATGTTACCTATGCACTGATCATGGTAGAAAGATATCAAGAAGATCCTGGAGAATAGTATTGAACTACTTTCAAGACTATCCTTAAGTATTTGAGAAGAACTAAGGATATGTTCTTGGTGTATGGAGTAGATTAGGAGATTTTCATTAGAGGGTATAATGATGCTGCTTTTTCATATAGATCAGAATGATCTAAAGTCACAATCAATATATGTTTTCTATCACAATGAAGGATTTGTGAGCTGGAAGGGTTCAAAGCATCCAGTTGTCACTAAATTTTTAGTGAAGTCCAAATATATAGTGGCTTCTGAAAGATCTAAGGAAACTATTTGGATTTGGAACTTTTCCAAGATCTTGATGTGGTTCCTAGATATAAAGATCCCATTACATTTTATTGTGATAATAATATAGCAGTAGATCTTGAAAAAGAGCCAAGGTCATGTCAACGGATAAATAACATACTATAAAAGTATCATCTCTTGATGGATTTCTATCAAAGGGGTGAAGTTTTAGTGAGAAATGTGTCTATTGAAGAGAACATTTTATACCCCTTGGATAAAGGCCTATGTCTGGAAAATCATGAATATCATGTGAGATCTAGGGGACTAAAGTTTTTTATTAGTTTTCTCTAGTGAAAGTGCGATTTTGTTGGATTTCGTTCCCTAGAAACCAACTTATTTTTACTTTATGATAAACCTATATTCATTGGATGAATATTAATAAACTATATATCACATCATGATTGTTCTTATAGGATATATAGTATATTATAATGTCCTAATAATAGCTATCGCATTAAAAGGTTATAGAAGATCCCTACTATGATGAGAACCTAGAAGTTCCATGAC
Source organism: Viscum album (assembly GCA_963277665.1). Classification (NCBI taxonomy): domain Eukaryota; kingdom Viridiplantae; phylum Streptophyta; class Magnoliopsida; order Santalales; family Viscaceae; genus Viscum; species Viscum album. The sequence goes on from OY728120.1 coordinate 1,646,680,438, forward strand.
ATTATTCTTGAATATATGTTCTATGGATAGATGATATCATTTTAAGGGAAAAAATGATACATTATATCAAGGGTGGGGACTCATAAAACATTGAGTAACCTTCTCATGGTGTGTGACCTTGGTAATATCCCGGAGGATATTATGAGAACATGACCTTCCATTAGAAAATCCTCTTTCATATGTTTCATTGGATATTATTATCTGTGGAAATTTGTATTGTTCCTTAGACTTTAATATTATTATTAAGGTATATTATGACTCACTCACTTATATGTATTGATGAAAACCTTGATCACAGATGTTCGCAGTGAGGTAGGATATGTTGGGTGTGTGACGAGTAATACTACATTAATGAATAATTGGGGAAAGGATTTTTCAGTTCTATAGAAGTAGATATCTCAATCCCTTAGAAGGTAATTATATAGCCTAAATAAATCCATTTTCATGGTGTTCTCTGGGAATGTTCAATTATGGGAAGTCAAATAATGATAAAACGAGCACATGGGTTTATGGCACTTTCATGAAACCTAATTGATTGGAGATATTAGGACAAGGGTATTATATTAGATGGTATGAATTCATATAAGGTGACATATCATTGCGAAATCAACTTCTTTCTCTTGGGTGCCTTTACCCATTGATAGATATTAATCTTGGACTGTAGGCAAGCCTGCCTAATTCCAAAGAGAAAGAGGCCTAGAAGGTCACACACTAAGTGCATCCAGTATCTCAGTTAAATAATTTATTTATTTAACAAGTTTTGTTCGAAACTTTCTCTAGGGAATACATCCGTATATGGAATATGCGTTGATTGGTGCCCTGTATTCCTACTTTCAAAAGGCGGGCAGTATAAGTCGCTTATTCAGGGACATTTTCTCCTTGATCAAAATGGGATGATGGGATGTCAGTTCCTCGTTATGTGGATTCCACCTTGGAACTCATCACCTAGTCTGGGTATCCCTCAAAGACTTAAGATTTTGTTTGTGAAACTATTCCCAGTTCCATGTCTTCATGGACATCGGTTAATTATAATGCTTCTATCTAGAAATTCCAAGTGGTCAAGTTAGGACATAAACCTTCGGTCGGGGAGTAGTCATGTTGGAAATAACTGGCATGTCTGGATGCTAGAACACTAAGGCATTTGTGTTTCTTCCCCTTATGATAGGGATTCTCGAGGGCACAGAATCCCGAGGAATCCCATGTCTATTGTGGAGAATTATATTCCATAGGAATGTCTCTAAGGTTTTCCTCAGCTTCCAATGTTTAACAGAGGACATACAGCAAGTTTAACATCTAGCGGAGATGGATCAGACTGAAAGAAAAAATGATAAGAGTAGATCAGATGGGTGTAACCTCATTAGGGAACACTGAGGTTGGGGCTAACGTGTGGTTATTTACCTGATTTATTCTAAGAGTAGTAATAAAGTGGGTGACATGATCTTACCAGGATGTGGTGGCCTAGGTAAAAATCAGGATGGATAAGGATGTTTGAGAGAAGTTGTTGGAGAATGAGATGGAACCAATGTGAGGATGATGGTGATGTTGGGATTTAGTCTCGAAGAAACCTCCTACGTATCAATGAGGTAGGGAATCAAATTCCATGTAGTTTGGTGGGGTGATGGGACACTTGAGGATTCAACCTGTGAGAATAAACGCATTGATGGGATCTGGAGGGAGTAGAACCTTTGAGTTGTGGCATGACCTTCCTGAAACACATAGGCTTGAGGGAAAGACCATGACGGGACATGAGTGATGGGCTTGAACCTCAGGGAGGATTTCTATGTATCCTTTTCGTAGGGAATCAAAGTCTACGTAGTTCAATATGGGGCATAGCATTGGGGTGTGTGCAGTGGACAGTGACCCGATGACATGTTGGGGCTTACACGTGGTTAGTAGCCCAAGATTTGGTCTGATTCCTAGGGGCAGACCAGATATGTAGGTCCCAACAAAGGGGACTGCAATATATTACCGTCGATGGAATACTATAATGGCTTACCACTAGTTTAGGTTCCAATGGCTTAACAATGGTTGGGGATCCAACGGCTTACCGCCGATTGGGTTTACACTGCCTTACTACAGATTAGTGTTATAGAGGCTTACCATTGATTGGGGTATTAATGGATTACCATTGATCGGTGTTACAGGGGATTACTACTGATTAGGATTACAACGACTTACTAATGATTAGAGTTATAGAGGCTTACCACAGATTGAGGTTACAAAATCTTACCACTGGTTGAGATACAATGGATTACCGCTAGTTGGGATAAAAATTCTTACCAGTGGTTGGGATACAACGGCTTACCACTGGTTGAGATATAATGTCTTACTGTTGGTTGGGGTACAACGGGTTACTACTAGTTGGGTTTGAACCTCAAGAAGGCTTCCTACGTACCCTGTCTAGTAGATAGGGATCAAACCCATGTAGTTCAAAAGTATACAGTTTAGCGCCATGGTGGATGAAAAAGGGAATACTATTTAATGTCATGCGAGATGAGGGTGAACTGATGTGGAGTGGTCAGAATTGATGGGTGTTGGGATTGAACCTCAGGGAGGCTTCCTATGTACCTTTTTTAGGATACGAGGATTAAAATCCATGTAGTTTTGGAATAGAAGATATAGATTAACATTATACGAGATGAGAGTGAACCGACATAAAGGGGTCGGGACAAGTAGGTGTTGGTCTTGAACCTTAGGGAGGATTCCTATGTACCTTTCCTAGGAGACAAGGATTGAAGTCCACGTAGTCCACAATGGAAGACATAGTTTAATTACATGTGGGATAAGAGTGAACCGAGGTGAAGTGGTCGGGACAAGTAGGTGTTGGGCTTGAACCTCAGAGAGGCTTCCTACGTACCTTTTCTAGGAGATAATGATCAAAGTCCACGTAGTTTGGAATGGGTTTGGGGATTACATGCTAAGGTATCCTAGGTAAGTATGCCATGGTCAATTCTTACTCGAAGCCCACATGAGTCATGATCAGTGTGAGAAAAAGGAGGTAGCAAAGACCTGATTATCATGTCACGAAAGATGCATCTGTGGGAAGTGGAGTGGGGATTACACATGGTTAGCAGGACAAAGAGGAAAAGGGGGTTTTATGCATGGTTAGAAGCCCATGGAGATAGATATTGGTACTTAGTCCATGATAGAGGAATGATGGGGACAAATCCCATAGGGAGAAAGATGGGGTAACAAAGGTCATGTTCCCATCTCTCTTCTAGACTTTGGCACCAAAGAGGAGAGGAGTATGGATGCTACCTCCCACAAGAAATTCTAGGGTCTTACCCCAAGATGGTTTCCATTCCCCATGGATAGATGTCATTCCAAAAATGACTATCTCATTCCATGTGATGAAGATATCAATCCCATAGAGAATAGAAGGCATGGATAATGTCTGATATGGGACACCCCATGTTTGATGCATAAGGCAAGGCCACAGTTTAACATCATGTACTGAGGATGATGGTGCTTGGCAGTTTAACGTCCTATGGCTTAGACAAGGTGGGTTTACTCTACACCCCTAGGACTTACCTAACTGATATCCACCCACCCTTGGGGAAGGGAAGTCATCAGTAACTCTGTGGCGCAAGGTGGTGTTGTGGAGTGATCCACTAAGTGGCCCATGTTAGCATGGATATTCGAAGAAGCAATATTTGTTAGTGTTCCTCTACGTTGAAGCATAAGGCTATGCAACACAACATATAGCACCGACCAAGGGACCTTCAAATCACTTCATGTGAACCTGAAGGGTCATATGGAAGAAGGGATTCAAAGAAAATGAGTTTACATGAAAGGACTTTGTGAATCTCTAGTGATCCACATTGGAGAGGGACTTCACGAAGGGGTATGCTTCATGAATTGAAGTGGCCTGGATTTGGAATAGGGTATAGGTTCATATTCAGGGTGCTTCAGAAAGTGTAAAGGCTTTCACAGAGTAGGACTTCATGAAGAAATGGTACCTTGAAAATAATATCACTACGAAGAAATGTGCTTCGCGAAGCATAGTGATCATGCCTTATCATGTGGTCCACATGATCATGGAATGTACTTTAAAAATCATGAGTGATTTGCGAAGACCCGGGTACCCTTATGGATCTCCATCCTTTGTGATGGCCTGTGGGCTCTGTAAAGGGCATCCCTTCTTGAAGAGGGGTTGTATTCGAGCTAAAGGAATGGTACATCACAACACTCAAGTACCTTGAAGACCTCATTTTTTTCAAGTTTCTTCAGAGAAAAAGGTGCTTCATGATTTGAGATCTGAGAAGGTGAAAGGTTGTTATATCTATCCTTTGGGCTTGAGGTGAGCCTGGTGTTTATAGGTGAGGGGTGGCGTGAAGCAGGTATAGCTCAGTGTGCAGCCATGGGGTTCTCTACAATCATCTGCAGATTGCGCCAAGTTCATCGTAACCTCATAGTTGACTGTCATCCCATCCTCAGCACGGAGATCTTCTAGGTTCTCTTCATGGAGCTTGTGGAGGATTCTGTCAAGTTCGATGGGCTCGCAGAGTCCAATTTGGATCCCTCTGTGGCGTGAATATTTTGGTCAATTATGTTGTAACCATGGAGCCTCCTACCTCTTTACTCTATAGTGACCACCAATGGGCTTTAGCTTCAATCGTCCACGGGGTTGCAGGGCTTTGGAAATGTCGTGGTGCTAAGGGGATCTGTGAATGGGATTCGTGAGGCAGCCTCATTGGAATTGGATTTCTCTTTGAGTCCTTTTTCTCTGCACATATTTTGGGGCCAACAAATGCCCCCCCCCCCCCTCAGACTTGGATCCAAGTAGAAAATGATTGTCTAAGTCTGAGGTTTAGTCACAAAAATTTTTAGCCAATCGTAATGCAATAATGTGAAATGGGGTCGTGATGTGGAGATAGGACACACAAGTTGAAAGCCTCATGAATATTGTCATGTTCAGACGTGTCTTGAAGAAAAGGGGGTCATCTCCTATTTATAGGGGAGTCTGACCTCTATTTTTTCCTTTCTTGTCTTTTCATTTTCATGACAGAACTCTTGATTCACCAATCTTTGCATGATCTACGATCTCTTTTTGAAAATTGAGCATTTATACTCTTCAGTGCATAGAAAGTCTTCAGACTCTGCAAGTGTGTGCATTATGGCTTATGTCTATGAGGCTTGTGGAAGGGTTATGTGACTTGTCTATGTGGTCAGGCTTTGTGATTGAGGTTCGAGACTAAGCTCCATGATCCAAGACAAAATTTCAAAAAACTTGATGACTGAATGGCTCTTCAGGAAGATGCTAGGGGGTTCCTTTAAGATGCTTCCTAGAGAGAAGAAATGAAAAATAACCTGGTCATTGGGGAGCATGTGAAAATCCATTCAAAAAATGAGTCTCTGGTGGAGTAGCTTTCAGAGACTTGGAGGAACTACCCTCTATAAAAGAGGTTTCCTTTATATGTCTCTAATCTATTGGATGATGTTTTCATTCTTAATGTGAGAAAGGATGAGCTGGGATACTAGTTTAAGAGTTTATCATTCCATCGTAAGTAGTTCAGTGCGGTTAATGGCCATACTTGGGAGGATTTAACATCCATCAAAGTTGATTTCACGTATAACTGTGTGAATAACATTGATGATAAGGCATTGAATTCAGAGACATCCCCCACTGCACCACACCATTCTAAAGGCGTCCCTGGGAAACCTGAAGAAGGGGTGGACTGATGAGTTGGATTTGTGCTAGGGCGGTAACTTCCCAGATGATTGGGTGTGGGCTTACTAGGTCAGTGCCTCCTGTCAGAAGATCGGGGTGGAGCTGAGGTGAGTGGTCCTATATGAGGTATCATGGGCCTCCCAATTTCACATTTACCAGTCAAAGAAGCTGATGTAGGAGTTTCTGAGTAAGTGGTCATCGAGGACCAACACTTTCCACTTGCACCATGGAGAGGTTGGCATTAGCCTATGGGACCTACAAAAAATCTTGGGGGTCCCAATAATAGGGGAAATTTATGATTAGTTCCTTCCTATCATGAATACATGGGAAGACCCAGAGAAAATTCCGTCGCTAGAAAAGCTATTGATGGACTTAGTGCTGGGTGAGGACAAGTATCTAGTAAGGGATGTCCACTATAAGCGGTGGTTCAAGCAGTTCCTGAATTTCCATAAAGATAGACAGTTTCCCATCATGCCTCAAACCTACCCTAAGGGGGTTCAGCGTGGCAAGGAACACTCATATTGGAAACTCTAGGAGGATAGCCATAGGATGACATGGGGATTCAGTGTTAGTACTGAGCAACAACTGGTGGTTAGGTTGGTTGTGTTTATTTTGGCGCTTATCTGTGGATGGATTCTAGCCGTGAGGGACACAAACATGGGCATGCAACCGAGTAAATTCATCGTAGCATCTGCATTGGTGATTGGGGAGTGAGTCAACCTTGGGATCCCAATTCTCGCCATGATGTATAAGGTTCGGTGGAACATCGGTGAACGGAAGAATCCACAAATTGTATGAGGTCCATTCCATCTTATTTATGGGTGGATAGCATCACATATTAGGGGAATATTTGAATATATGAACCCTATTTCCCCTCTGGGATTGAATTTCTAACCGGACATTCTGAACGTGGTGGGGAGTTTCCTGACCAAGATGAGCCTATTGCTGGTATTGAACTGAGTCTGGAAGGAGAATGAGTTAAACATCTACCCATTCCCACTACCAATAGGTGTGTTCACTGATGACATACAGGGAATAGAGGAGCATCGTTCCTACCTGCTGGCCTTCCTAGGTGGAGTCCTGGTGGTATGGTATGACTGCAAGCCTCTACGCGATCCATACACCCTGCACCATTTCACGAGGCAGTTCTGGTGCATACATAGGATCACCCCGCTGGTCTACATGGTATTGCACCATGAGGGTCACCCATGTGTGATGAGTCTAATGTGGATCATGTTCACATGGGAGGATGGGAAGAGGTGGAATGATCTGTATCAACCCACAACATTCTATGGGATGTTGAAAGGGTAGTCCAAGAGCTGGGAGGAAGCCTACCTGATAAAGATGATCAAGCAGTAGACTGTTCGTTCCAGTGAAGGGGACCCCCTCAACCTCAAGGTCCGGGGTAGAAGGCGGCAAGGACATCCCATAGTGGCAGGGCTACAGTGGCAGCGAGACCCACGCCAACCAATAGGAACATAGCAACATCGGACCTGCTGGTCCTAGAGGAGAAGAGTTATCCAGAGGGGAGGCCACCCAGGTGGTTCTATTGGATATCCACCCAAGCTCCAAGGAAGAAGCTATTACATATAGACTTTCCTAAGAATGTTATCTTCCTAGAGGCTTGGGAAATCTTGGATGTCAACAGACAATTCCTCAACCCATTCGAGATGTGGAACCCTCTAAACCATCTCAATATGGATTTTCAATGGATCGGTCCTATCAGTTCTGACTTTGCAGTATCCCAGGCAGAGGGGGAGATGTAACTTGCTAATTTGGAGGAATTCATGCACTCTTGGGGTGTTCCACATCCAATGATAGATTGAGTGAAGGTGCTACTTGATCGAACATTCCCTATCTAGTTTTTGGACACCTAATTGAGAAAATGATTCCCTCTACTAGAAGAATAAGATGAGTCCTCCTGGGGGGAGGAGGCCAGTGGAGGGAACCCCATGAAAGAGTGTGCGGTTGGAAACTCAGACCTGGAGCTGGAAAAGTTTGAAGATACCCTCAAGGTAAAAACCCAAAACCACTTTCTCGTAGTCTTCATCCAGGTCATCTAGGATTTCTTAACTAACATCTGACATGTGCAGTAGGGCCTCATATACAAAACCCGCTCCCACTCAATAGTAGATGCAACTGCAGGAACATCAGGATCTACACCCACGGCTATGATGATTATCATGCCCAAAAGGGCCACAACAACTAGGGTGGTCCTCCGGGAGCCATTTTAATTCCTGACCATATACAGGGGGCCATGACTTAGGGTCCTGACAACAACAACTCAGGATCGAGACAGACTATTTGACCTATGTAAGTCTCCTTTATAGAATTTGTAACTTTCAACCATTGATCCGGTTAGCTGATGTCTATGAACTTTTTGTATAAGCCGTTATTGAAATGGCATGGCCCACCTTGGTGAGCTTGGATGGATCTCCTGGAGTTACCTTCCCAAGGGGAATGCTGGTGGTTGTGGAAGAGGATGCTCATACTGACAAAACTGCAGCGCTTCTGATCATAGGTGGGACCGTCAGCCGGACCAATCCCAAAATTATTGAGGTGGAATCTGACAATGAGGATCAATCAGAGGACATGGGTCCTGACCTACCCAGTCAAATGCTGAATGCAGACCCTGGTGATGAGTTCCTAGAGTCGTTCCCTGCTTACAAACCCGCCGACCCTACGGACTGGGATAAGATGACTTCTAATTAATAGGATATCAGAATTGTTTTTCATCAGTCATGGAAGCTAATCAATTGCTTCATCTAAGAGACTCCTCAATATCACTGTATAGACAAGATAGGGAGGCTTTGTTCCTAGTTTTGTGAATTGTGCACTACAGGAGTAGATGCCCAGCATCCTCATATTCTCATCTGGGACTTCATGGAGGAGAAGATTCAGGAGCATGATCGTGTCCTTGGTGTAAGTTGGCAACAAAGGAAATTGGCGAACATCAAGAGGCTCCAAGAGGCCAAAAATGATTTCCAACAGATCTGGGCATCGGCAAATGAGTATTCATCTTGTCTCAATGTGCAATCGGGGCTTATATCATGGCTGAAGGCCTAGCTGGAAGAGGTCAGAGAATAAATTAATCATTCCTCCTAGAATATGGACACTATCCAAGCTGACGAGGATCAGCCTCATATCGAGGCTGATGAACTACATCCCATCACCACCGATGAGGAACATGAGATAAATAGGCGACAACAGATCCTGGATGCCACAAGACAGAGGGTGGTGGAGTTGGAATATTATATTGAAGAGGTCAACCAATCCATGGGAGGTTCTAATCCATGGGTGATGTAATGTATGTAAACTCACAAACATACTTTCATGATTTCTTTTGTTTATTCCAGATGCATGCATGAGTTCCATTATTTGTTTTGGTTTAATTCATGTATATCACATTCGTGAAATATCCATTTATCAATCCCTAAGCTCATGTGGGTCGGGCCCGATGTGAGAAACAAGGTATGAACACCTCATTATTCCATCCAAATATGAGAGTGTCAATCAAGCTTTGGTCTTGACTAGAGAGTGAAGCTCTCAGAATAGTATAATTTTCATTTTACCAACATTCCCTAATGCACAAATAGGGTAACTCTAGGGTAATTAGAATAAATCCTAATAGATGGGAGTGGAAAGCATGAATCACGATACCCAAAATTCATAATGTTGTGGGAGAGTCATCACAATGAAGGTTAACTATTGACCATGTTCAAAACAATGTATCCCTATTGTGTTAGCCTGAAATGGAGGTAACAGAAGAGGGTCGACCACTGAGCATGTTCGAAACACAGGGCCTAACTTGAAATGTCATCCTTTAATATTCCATAACATTTTCCCAGGATAGTAGGTGATACATTGGCCAAGAATCTGTATATTATGGGATTTCTTTATGAATAAAAGTTTACGAGGGTCCAAATAAAGGGCACACAAAGCATGAAGGGTGGATTGATGGGTTTTTTGAATTGATTCCAACACTCTTGAAATTATGTCACCGTGATGAAAACATGTTAGGTGGGTGCATCAGTCTGATCTGAGATCATACCTATTTCCAGAAAGGAACTCTCGGGTGAGGGCTTGGAATGCCTTGCAGTTTTACATCATATGGATGCAGACGATGAATGGAATAGTTTAACATCATATGACCAGGGTGTTGCACATAGTTTTAAGGTCATACTTCTTGGACCAAGGATAACAATTTAAAGTCATATTGAAAGGACTATAAGATCTTAGTTTAAGGTCATAGAGATAGGACCATAATCAGGGTCGAGGGGCCCGATGGGTTAATGACCCTAGGGCTGGGCCTGAGGTGAAATGTATGGGAATTTCTATATATCCCATAAAGATTATAATCAATCCAAACATAGTTCTTGAACACATTGAGGTTAATAACCAATGTTGTTTAGGAAAATCTTCTCTGGTGAGGAAGCCGATGCATCCCATAATTATTACGGGGCATCATGAACTTCTTCAGAGTAGAACAGTAGTTTAAAGACATACATTGAGGAAATATAGACTCGTGTAGTTTAACATCATATGGTAGGATGGAGAGTGAAAGGGGAGATCCCAAAAATTGTGTATGTGATTCGGTATCTATAAACCCAATGTGAATGAGGACATATGGAGTCTGCACCACACCACATATCCCCGGAGGAAGTTTTTTTAGGTCAAGGGACCAAAAGTGAAAGTTAAGCTGGGCTAGAGGAAAAGTCGATTTGCATTCCTATGTATCCCATCAGGATAGAAATCAAGCCACACGTATTTCGGGGATTACAATTTAATGGCATGCAGGATGAAAAGCCTATGCAGTACAACTACACCAGTGGACACCCCACAAAAACTACTAAGCCCACGTGAGTTGTGCTCAATGTGAGAAATAGGGAGTATCAATGGGATTTCCCTAGTACAGGGAGGAACACATTAGGAGTGATGGTCCACTAGGTGAGTGACGTCCCACTATTAAAGATCTGCCTACTTAACACACATAAATACATGTAGGGGGTAGAACCAAGTGTGTTGGAATTCCACTTAAACATATGGGAGTGGAAAGATGTGAATCATGATGCTCATGATCTGGATCACAATGATAGAAGTGTATAGATAGAGGATAACTGCTGACCATTTTTGAAACCCAGTATACATTTTGCGTTATCCTGGAATAGGGACAGAAAAATGAGGGTTGACCACTGACCATGTTCGAAACATGGGACCTGTCGCAAAATGTCTTCTGAGAATTTCTGAGGCATTGTCCCAAGACAGTAGGTGGACCAATGTGACATGAGACCGGGTCATAAAGGGGGTACCTTCAGATGTGGAAGAGGATAATGATTCAAATAAAGGGATCATGAAGTGTGGACGCGAAACAAGGGAATGTCCATATGAAAACTCCACACTTTGGGTTCTTTTCTACAACACGTTCGAGTATGTCAATAAGACGTGTCATATAAAGGATGTTGAATCCCCTTCCAAGGACAAGGGTCATGGGGTCGCATGCTTCAAACATTATGTCATTGAGTGGACTATTAATAGGGGACCTAGTTTAATGGATTGTACACAGGGTGGAAAAGTAGCGACACCGGATGCATAACTCCCATAAGGAGGTCTTAGTTTAGGTTTGTGGAATTCAGACCAGGTTTGGAAACGACCAAGGAGGTACATGGTGAAGTTTTTGTAAAACCTGATGTAAATGGGAACCCAATAATTACTCATAACACCACATGTTCCCAATAGAGTTTGGGCCAAGGGGATGAAAAAAGGGGGTAGGATTTATTACTGGAGCTAGACCCACAGAATGAATGTTTGGGTGTTCCTATGTATCCCATGAGGATGGTAATTAATCCATACGTAGTTCTAGAATGCAATTTTGTGTCATGTGACAAGGATGGTTGGATCTTAGTTTTATGGTCTTAGAGTTAAGACCTTGGATTGAAAGGATGGAAGGGGACAAATGGAGTGGTAATTAAAAAACTTGACATGAATGAGGACATGATCCCATATCACACCATGTGCCCCCTAGGGAGGTTTCAGGTCGAGGGACCAAAAATGAAAGTTGGGTTGGGCCCAAGGAAAAGTGTGTGGGTGTTCCTATGTACCCCATTATGATGGGGATCAAGATGTACATAGTTCTAGAAGTGGAATGGTATGATACCAATTCTAGGGACAATACTGTCATGCGGGTCTTGCCCATGAACTAAAAGAAGCATCATTTGATAGATCTGGTTGGTTCTTTAGGATTGAAATGTATTGTTGTTGTTTTTTGTTTTTTTGGTGACGAAAAAACCCTAGGATGGAAAATCTAGGTGTCTCTATAGTAATCAAGATATATGTTGGCCTTGAAAAATGGTATGGCGGATAACTGATACAAAAAATGATGTCTGATTCGAGTGAGGGAATCACAATGTAGTACTATTTTTTGTCGTACGACCAGGACAATAATGTCATATTTTAGGGTCGTATGATAGGACCAACCCCTGTATTTTAACATCGTATAGAAAATACGCAACAATTTAAAGTCATGTGGGAATAAGAAGCATAGTTTAAGGTCATATGTCTTGGATGCATATAGAAGAGATGAGTTTTTAAATGGTAATGTGCATGGCGTGACGAAGTATACCCGATGTTAATGAGGACAAGGACCAACCACACCACGTGCAATTATGGGGAAGAAACCTCGGTCCGAGGGGACAAAAATGATCAAAGAATATGGGGCTAGACCCCTGGATGAAACTTATAGGTTTTTATATGTATCCCATGAGGATGGGAATCAAGCCATACATAGTTCTAAGGGTGTAGTTTAACGTTATGTAGGATAATAGGTAGAAGATACTAGCTCCTAGAAGGGGAGTACATGGTGTGGCTATTGAAAACCCAAAGTGAATGAGAACTTAAGACCAAAACAAACCACACCACACAATCCTATGAAATTCAGGGCCCAAAGGCCAAACAGAAGAGGTAATTGGTGGAACCTAAGCTGAACCCATAGATAAGATTCATGGGCATTCCTACGTAACCCATGAAGATGGGAATCAAGTTATACGTAGATCTATGAGTGTCATGTAGTTTTTTTCTTGCAGTAATGATGCAGATAGATCTTAGGTTTAATGTCTTAGAACTCAGACCATAGAGAATCAAAACTCTTACAAATGGGCACAGACCTTGACTACATCCCTAAGCCTACATGAGCTATGGTTGATGTGTGAAACAAGGGTGGAGAAGGTCTTTGCAACAGACTGAATACATAAAAATGGGAAATTAGTGCGGAGCCCCGAATGACACCCCACCATGGCATTTTCCTCTTAACGTGCAAACACGCACTGAGGGATAACACCAAGAGTGTTGAAATTCCACTTGGACATGATGGAGTGGAAAAGGATGTGAATCCTACAACCAATATTTAGGGCTTGATGGGGTGGTGTGACAATGGAAGATAATTGTTGACTGTGTTTGAAACACAGCCTCCATATCATGTGACCTAGAATGGGAACAACAAATAAGCTTCGACCACTAACCATATTCACAAAGTGGGACTTGTATAAATTTTTCTTTCGAGATCCTTGAGGATATTGGCCCGAAATGGTATTATAGCCCTTAGGATAAGCATCTGTACCATTTGGGGGTCCTTTTGGATGTGAAAGATGATGAAAGCCCCAATGAAGGGGATCATGAAGAGTGAAAATGGGTGATAACATGTATATGTAGAATTCAACACTCTAGCCCTGAACCAGAGTGCTCCTCGGCACATTAGTGAACTATAAAAGAGGGTCTAGGGGCCTGATTCAAGAGCAGAAGACTCACAAGGGTGAGTGGAAAATAGGGGGAGTAAGAGATCTCACGAGGAAGAGGTGTGTGTCCTGGATATTAAAAACTCAAGGTGAATGAGGACATAAGCCCACACCACACCACATACCTCCCCCTAAGGAACTCAGGCTAGGGGGCTAGAAAGATGACAAGGTTTCTAGGAAACAGGGCGGGACCTAAAGAAAAAATGTTTGGACAGTCCTGCATATTCCATGAGAATGGGAATCAATCCATGTGTAGTTCTATATATTTCATGCAGTTTAACATCAAGTGGTAAGGACAAAGATATTTTTGGGACATCTCATCGAGGAATGTGTGTGGAGTGGAGAATAACCCGAAGTGAATGAGGAAATAATCCCACATATGCCACACCATTCATAATTCTAGAGAGAGCTCAGGCCAAGAGGTCGAGGGAAAGAATAAATGAACTTGGGCTGGACCTGAAGACAAAATTTCTTGGTTTTTCTACGTATCCCATGAGGATGGGAATCAAGACAAAAAAAGTTATAGGAGATGTGTTGCAGTTTAACATCATTGGGTGAAGATGTAGTAGATCTTAGTTTGTGGTCATAGATCTCAGACTGTAGATGCCTAGTTTAATGTCATGTGAAAGGGATATATGTTTGGAAAGGTTAAATCATCATGCCTACTATTTGGGAGACCACATAACATAAAAAATGATCGAGGATAACTACTGACCATTTTCACAACACAATATCTGTATTGTGTGACCATGGATGGGGGTAAACAATTGAGCATCGACCATTGGCTATATTTGCAACATGGGACTTGTATCAAATTTTCATCCAAAATCCTCGAGGACATTATCCTGAAATGGAGGGATATACCTAGGGGCTAGCATCCTTATCTTTTAGGGGTCCTTTAAAATGTGAAAGATAATGGAAACCCAAATGAAGGGATTCGTAAAGCATGTATATGCCCATGCAGTTTAATGTCTTGATGTAAGGACGATGGATGGAGGGATGTCTCAAGGGGATATGTGTGGCATTGAAAAAATAACCTGACATGAATGAGGACATGGAGTCCATACAACACGACACAATCCTAAATGTGAAATTGTGTCAGGGGGACCAAAAAGGATGAGGGACCTCAGACAGGAAGTCCCATCCAACTTTCAATTTAATGTCTTATGGTGAGGATGGTGAATGATATTAGTTTAAGGTCATAGGTCTTAGACTATATATACATGAACCTTTATACAGGTATTTATTTACCAAATATCTTAAGCCCATGTGAGTAATGCTCAGTGTTAGAAATAATGAATAGTATCAGGATCTCCCCAACATATAAGGGTATGACAATGAGGGAAGAAGATCTGGAAGGGTTGACCCCGACCAGACCAACTCCCCTACTTGAGGAAGACTGATGTTTTAAGGGATGGAAGGACAAAATGAATCATTGCACCCAATATTTGTGGCTTACAGGGGCGGTGATGATGATGGGGGATAGATTTTGACTACGTTCGACACACATCAACCACAACATGTGACCTAAAATTAAAACAAAAAATGAGTGTTGACCTCTAACCATATTCGCAACGCAGGACTTGTATCAATTTTTCATTCGAGATCCTCGAGGATGTTGGCCCAAAATGGTGGGAGAGCCCTAGGACCTTGCATCCATGTCATTCGGGGGTCCTTTTGGATTTGAAAGATGATGAAGACCTAAATAAAGTGGATGTGTGAAGCATGAATATGCCCATGAAGTCTAGCATCATTCATGATGAAATAGGAAGATATCTCCAAGGTGGTAAATACACGGTGCGGTCATGATGAACTCAATGTTAGTGAAGGAAAAAAGCCTCCACCATACAATGTGTTTCGACCCAAGGTGAGATCTGTAAGTTTGGGGTTGGCCCTATGGACTAAATGCCTAGGAATTCCAACGTATCCCATGAGGATGGGAATCAAGACTTATATAGTTTTAAAAGGGCCATGAAGTTTAACGTCATGTGGTGAGAACATGGGAGGATAGAATAATGATGAGGGGAACATGGTGCGATCATTGTAATTATGACATGAGTGGGGGGAACAGAAGCCTACACTACACCATGTGGAATCCTCTAAGAAAACAACACCTAGGGGGTAGTCAAAGAGAAATTTTTGGGGGATGGAATCTAAGACGAGGCGTCCGAGTGTTCCTACATATCCAATGAGGATGGGAATGAATCCATACGTAGTTCTTGATTATGTAGTTTATCATATTGCGGTGTGATGGATACAGGGAGATCTTAGTTTAAGGTTGTAGAGCTCGGAGAATCTTGCAGTTTATTGTCATGCGAGATGACTGTGGGTTAGTTTTACATCCTTCAACTGAGACGGATCACGCATTTTAATGTTGTGCAGTAATGACATCACAATTTATGGTCATGTTGGACTATATAGATCTTATTTTATGGTAATAGAGCTCAGACCATCTTGTATTTTATTGTCATGTGGGATGACCTAGAATCTTAATGTCATGTAGGATGTACAATCAATTTAATTTCATTAATGACATAATAGTTTAAGGTCATGTATGACCATGACATACTCGGGGAAAGTACTACTTGAGAAATTTTTCATTGGTGGGAGGAGTTATACGCTCACTACCAATGGTAACTAGGGAGTATGCGCCATTGAGTAAACCTTTTAAATGATGTAAGTTCCTTCCCATTTGGCCTCCAATTTAGGTTGTTTCCTACTAGGTATCATTGGCATTCTCAGATCCAACACCGTGTCACCTCGAAAGAAAAAGAATAGGTGAACTTTCCTATTGAAAGCTCTAGATATCTTGTTTTGATGCCTTTGTCGATTGTGTAGGTCACAAAGCCTGCTCTCATCGAGCACTTCCAATTCATCTAGACATATTTCAGCAACCTTATCTAGGGCTTTCTGTTTGTAGACAGCTGTGCATAATAAAGGCAATTAAATATTGATGGGTAGGGTGGACTCTCTTCCATAAACCAGGGAGTATGGGGTCACCTAGGTGGAATTACGAGTCATCATTTGATAATCACAGAGGTCATTGGGGAGTTTTTCTGGACAAATTTTCTAGTTCTAACCAACCATCTTTTGCAGAATGTTAGATAGGGTTTTGTTGAATTCCCTAGTCTGTTCATTTTCTTGTGTGTGATAGTTTGAGGTATGGTTACAATGGATGTTGTAATTAGAATAAAACTTATTTATTTTGGCTACATGGAAGTTGGTTCCATTATTAGTGGGGACGGAATGAAGGACTTAGAATCAGTAGATGGTATTGGAGCTCACAAATTCAATGATAGAATGGGCCTTGACCTCCTGAGTGGAATCGACTCTTCCCACTTGTAAAAATATCCATAGTGGTCAGGATGAACCTGCACTGGTTTGATGTCACTGGTGGATATGGTCCCACAACATCATGTCCCCAAACCACAAAGGTCGAAGAGTAATTGGTAGTGTGGAGAATCTCTAGTGTATGATACACTAAATTAGCATAAATTTTTCACACATGGAACCTCTTGGAAAACTCGATACAATCAAAAATCCTGGAGGGCCAAAAATACCCCAATATCTGGATCTGGTGAGATAGTTTCGGCTTAGTCTGATAAGCCCCGTAGGAATCAGCATCAACCTCCTACATTACCCGAGAAACCTCACCTCAAAGAATGAAACAGACAAGGACTCCATCAAACCTATTTTTGTATAGGATCTTCTCAAGACATGGGTCACTATAGAGAGTAAAATGTACTTCGCGGCATTAGATTCCCTCACGCTCTACTTGGTCTTCTGGGAGACAACCATTTTGGAGGTACTCAATAAACGGGGTCCTTAGTTGAGATCCACTTCCAACACTATGTCAGTGGGATCTGGGGACCCTAGCATGGAGGCACCGAAGATACGGTGGCATACCTGTGGGCTATCATCATAGTATGAAGTGACGGGGGAAATGAATCTCCGGTGTGCCACGTGGACAATCAAATCCTCTTGACTAGGATCTGCAAGAGATGTAGCCATGCTGGCCAAGGCATCGGCTCAACCATTTTGGGATGGAGGGACATGGGTATCCTCTGGCAGAGACGGGAACTAGTACATCAACTGGAGACTGTGTTCCAACAGTGGCATAAGCTCTATCTTTCTGATGACTAGTTTAGATCCCCCTTTCACATGCAAGTAGGGAACATCAATCTCGAGGGCCAGCTTGAGGCCAATAATGAGATCTCGATACTCTGCCTCATTGTTGGTACAACATTCTAACAATATGAGTGAATATGGTAGAATAGCTTGTGTTCTAGTGATGAATATGATACATAGGCCCACTCTATTGAGTTTGGGGTCATTGAGTCTTTTGCTGGTAGGGCCTTAGGAAGCACCATCAATGTGAAATTTCCAACACCGAATGACTTGGTCTACTAAGAGGATTGCCTCATTGAGAAAATCAAAATCTAGGGACTGGTCTACAAGAGCTGTATGGGCAGCTAGGAAGTCTTCCAATGCCATCCCCTTAATAACCTTCGATGAACCTGATGTCAAACTGTGGGAGGATCACCGACCATCAAGCTAAATGGTCTGCTAAAATGGGGAGATTCAGGATGTACTTCAGTGGATCCACTTGGGACACTAGCTGTATCTCATGATGTTGCATGTAATGTTGCAATTTCTATACTATGAATACCAATGCAAGGAATCTTTTCTAGATAAAAGAGTATCTAGTCTTTGTATCGAGGAGAATGTGGATTAAATTATATAGAATGTTCTTCATTCCCTCATTGTTCTTCTGGGAAATAAGGGCATCGAGAGATCATTCCAGAACTATCACATAAAGGACCAATGGTTTTAAAAAAGCAGGTGACATCAGGACCAGAGGCTGTAACAGGTACTACTTGATTTCGTTGAAAGTATTTTTACCTTCCTCATACCACTGATAGACTGTGCCTTTCTTCTTGAGCTGAGAAAAGGGCATACACTTTTCAGCCAATTCAATATGAATCAATGTATATAGGCCAAGTGGATTTTAAAACCTTGTAACTCCCAAATGTTTCTCAAAGGAGACATCTAACTGATGGCCTTAATCTTCTCTGGATTTATCTTGATGCCTCTATATCTGAAAACATATCTGATAAACTTTTCAGAGGTGACCCTGAAGGCACACTTCAATGGGTTCATCTTCAAATGGTGAGAACGGTGGAATTCGTACACTTTATCAAGGTCTTTGAGATGGTCCTGGAACTGGAGATATTTTAGCACTAGATCATCCACATATAATTTCCCCAATTTCCTAAGGATCGATTTAAATATGTGATGCATGGAACGTTGATAGGTGTCACCTGAATTCTTTAAACAGAAGGGAATCATCAGGTCATAGAAAGTACCTTGAGGTTCCCTAAAGGCTGGAGACTCTTCATCCATAGGGTACATTCAAATTTGGTTATACCCGGAATACCCATCCATGAATAAGAGAGAATTTAACCTAGTGGCGGCGTCAATCAACAGTTCTTTCACATGAAGGGAAAAATCATCCTTTGGATAGTGACGGTTGAGATCCCAAAAGTTGATGCAGACTCTGATATGTCTATTCTTCTTTTTGATTGGAACAATGTTGACTAACCACCTAGGGTACTTAACCGCCTTGAAAAAATTGGCTCTGATGAGCTTATCAACTTCATCCTCGACCATGGCTGTAACGACCCAATGTTTTTCAATGGAAAATTCCCTTCTTATATTTATGTCCTAAAATAACATGAAAACACAAAATAATGAACTACTAAGTGATAAGTGACCTTTAAACATAATTTTTTCACTCTTATGTTTGGAATTTTTAAAATCCAACATACACGGTTGTGTTCAAGATGATTTTTGGAGTCTAATGAAACAAAAATAATTTTTGATCAATAGTGACCTACCCTTATGAATAGTAACATACCCTTATGAATAGTAATATGACCCTTATGAATAGTAAACCATCCAACATAAAATTAACATTACCTATGAATAAATAAATAAAATTTATACATCTTAGAAAGTGACAATTTGACCTTAGTAAACGTTTTAGTATTTTGTAAGTCGTAAATAATTAATTTTTGTTAATTAATTAATTTAAAGGAAATTTTATTTTATTAAAATGTGTTAATTAATTATTGAATCAATGTATTATAGGTTTTAGATAATTTTATAAGACCCTACGTAATTTATGAAAGCACTATAAAATCAATTTTAATCTTAAAAACTGTTTTTTTAAGTAAATTATCATTTTAATTAAATATTAAATTAATAATATTTAGAAAATTATTTTTGAAAAATGGAATTCATTTTTGGATTATACACATCAAAAAATGTTTGGGGTAAATTTTTGGGATTTTTCTGAGATACTTGAATTTTTTATGAATAGTAGAATCCGATAATTCACAATAAATTCTAAATAATGGATTAATTGAGTCATAGATGATGTTCTACTGATATAAGCCCACTTAGTTTGGGATCACATGATAAAATTAATATTATTTTTCATTCAAGACTCACTATTCCTTGTCTTTGGGGAAATTAACAAACTAATGAATTTTAAAATAAGGAAACCCCTCTCCCCTCCACTATAAAAGCCACCTTTAACACCCTCATTTACTCACACCTCTCAAGCTCCAAGCCTTCTCTAAACTCCTCCCAAACACCTTCCCTATCCCCTCCCCCATGTCCAAGTGTTTTTGTTCTCATAAAACCCCTCTCCCCTCCAAGTTTCAATAAGAAGCTTGAGAAGAAGAAATTAAATAAATGTTTATGCTAGATGTTGTATTTGTTAAGTGTGCTCCTAGTTTCCACAAGATACTAAGCCTTTGGATTCTCTTTGTATAATACTATTATGTTTTTTATCTTTAAAATTATGTAATAGTAAGGTAAGAAAAGTTCGGGTCTCTATATTTGGTATAGCGACCCATACTTTACATACATGGTTAATACTTCAAAATTGAACCATACTTATTACAACATATAACAAACCCATGAAAGGACCATATAGGTATAGTGTCTTTAGAAACTGGGAAACATAAACAACTGGTTCATAAAGCATCTACACTGTCCCCCATTTATTTCATCATATCTATAGTCCCTTTTTGGCATATCTTACTTAATAACCTTCTTCCTGACCTGGGGAAAGAAAACATACAAAAGGGTGAGCTCAAATGCTCAGTAAGGGTAAACAAAAGAAATACCAATCACATCATATTCATAAGAACATACCATTTTGGAAATATTATCCTACAAAAGAGATCATAATTTCATAACATGGGATAAATCATGGAAGTTAAATGTAATCCCAATAATCATAACTAAAAACATGAAACTTTTTGGCATACACACATAATCATAGAGAATCGTTTCTTATTAGTCAAGACTCATTGCCAAGACTATCTTAGTGGAAAAATTCCATTTCTGAACTGAGTTAACTCTTCATTTCAGTCATGTTTTACTGAACCGGTTTAACCTTCCATTCCAGCCATGTCTATCTCATGATATATAAAATCTTTACCCAATGCATTGGAGGGAGATATAGGTCCCACCCATTTCATAATGATACCATTCTTATGTGTGCCACAAAATCATAAATCATACATCATAACATAACCCATGTAATAAAAATGGGATTCTTAAACATCATGCCATCATAACACAATCCATATAAGATATAAGGACATCATAAAAATAATTTCATCATAACATAATCAAAACAATGTAAAAATAGGTATTGAAACAGAACCCTATATTATCCTAGATGGAAAATAATTTTGATAAAATGCTTGAACTCCATTCTTGAGGAAAATATCCTTTCTACTTCAAAATCATTTTTCCTTTGTTAACATGTCATAAAATTTTAAATTAAAAGAAGTTGTTTAAAAATAAACTTGAAAACTGGTAAAGGATTCTTCATGGAAATAATGTTTTATGAGATCATAAAATCCATTCATGCTGTATAAGTTAAAAAAACATTCTTCTCGTACTTTAGACGGAAAAGTCAAAAAGTACCTCATATGAAAAACGACAAAAGATTACATTCATATATTTTAATAAAAACTCACCGAAGGGTAAAATTGGATTTAAAAAATTTTAGTAGGATATAAATAATATTACATATTGAGGAAACATGGATTTGGATGATAAATATTCCCCAGTAAATTATGAAGTATAAACAATCTTGGATAAAAATTGAGATTGCGAG
Organism: Viscum album; assembly: GCA_963277665.1. NCBI lineage: Eukaryota > Viridiplantae > Streptophyta > Magnoliopsida > Santalales > Viscaceae > Viscum > Viscum album. The sequence goes on from OY728120.1 coordinate 1,646,702,096, forward strand.
ATTGTCCCTTACCTTAGGTTAGATTTGCTTCGTAAGTGTCTGAACCTCCTATATAATGATTTAAATATTGTTATTGACTTGTTCCAGAATCATACATATTGTTATGATATCATATATGGTCATATTCTTAGCTTCTTATTAGTAATATTACATTTCTACTTGTTATTGGGGTGTTTATTACTTTTTGTTCTTATGCATTTTTTGTCGAATAAATTCTTATTCTTCTCTTTAGGTTATAGATACCTCATTTCCAGAATGGTATTAGTGTACTATATATCATATTTATTCATTCAATTAATTTATATAATCATTATCCAATGAAGATCATGTAGAACGAATCGCATCACATCGTGGAGACGGTATTCCGTACGTACGCACGAGCGATGATATTGTTCCCATGATCGTGGAATTGTATTGGAGTGTATGTATAATATTTCATAATCAATAAAACTTTACAATAATCATATATAGTTATTTATTTACACCTTTATACCCATCCAGGTAAGGTGGTGATGGAAAATAGATTACACCATGGCGTGGAGACGGTATTCCGTACGTATGCACACGCGGTGATTTTGTTTTCCATAGGATGAATAGATGGTGAAATAGGGTTGTTTCATACTTATAATAAAATATCATTATATTAGTGATACTGATGTTATTAATTCCTAATGAAACAACTAAACAAGAAGAAGTGTAAGAAGAAATAAAGTTGAAAGAATCGGTAACGGACATTACCTCTTCTTTGAAGCGCCTCTTTGAGACCTCCTCTTAGGGCACTAAAATTGATCTCTGAAGAAGACCAGGACAACTATGATGTTTCTAGGGAAGTTTAGAAGTGAAATTGGTAGGGTTTGGCCGAGATTGAAGGCTCAAATTGGTGTGAGTAGGAGAGGGAGGAGGTTCCCTTTTATAAGGGAGGAGAGGGGCACCTTTGGAAATATAAGAAATATTAGTTTATATTAAGTCCCAACCCCACATAAAAACATCCAAAATGACTCATATCTGAATATTAGATAATACAGGGTTGTAATATCATCAAAAAAAATTTATACATGTTAGAAATTTATTTTAAACATTATTAACTTGATTTATCCTTATTTATCAATTTAATTTTATTTGTGGTAATAATATTCTAAATTTTAAATTATTATAAATAATTACATATGTGTTTTTAATTTTCTATAATTTGACACTTTATGACAGTTTAGACCATATAAATTTTAATTTATAATTTTTAAATATTTTTGTGATTTTTAAACAATTTTATAATATGTTATTTTTATAAAATAACAATAGTGTCAATTTTGACACTATTCATTTATTTGAATTTAAATAAAATATATACAGAAGAAATGTTCAAACTAAAAGCTTTAATAGATTCATAAAATGTCATATGTATCTAGAAAATTAGTGGCGCACATTAAATAGTTCATATAATATTTATTTTAATATTTTTAAAATCATTTATTTGATATTTTAATTAATAAAATAATTTCAACATCACTATTGTGTCATAATTAATGATAATTATTTAATCCCTAAAAATTCTAAATAAATTACTATTATGTAGATAATTGTATTATATTTCTGGAGACTATTCATGTTCTAAGTTTCATTAAGTTTATCACTAAATTAAAATTATTATACTTATAAGATTTAAGAAAGTGACTTGTTGTCACATTCTTTGGTTTTAATAATAATTAAATTATTTTCATGGAAAAAAGTCCATTAAATGAATATAATCCGACCCTTAGGTTATATGGGGCGACTTTTAGTCATCCAATATGATTTTGTCAGGTGTTAGGGTAATTTTATAATCTTATATTTACCCTTAATTACCCGATTTACCTTTAACTATGGTAAATAAAATTTACTGTAGTTACTATTCATAATGCCCAAAAAATAAAAAGTAGCCTATTAACATAATTTGGACCCCCTGATTCCAAATATGGAATACATTTTTCAAAATTCAAAACAAATAAGTTACAGTAATTAATTTAAAATAAATCTCGTTGTTAAGAAAATGGGTTTTAGAAGTTTAAACATTGCCGAAGATTGAAATGTTTTTACCTATGAATTCAATGTGAAATTAATGATAATGACATAAATTATATTAAATTGTAAAAATATATTCTATTTGTACTTTAAAACCATTCAATATTATAATTTATCTGTATAAATTATCTCAATGAAAAAAGTTTTTTTTTAATTAAAAATTAGCATATTTTTACTATTCATCAAAATATGAATGTTATCAGAAAAATATCAAAAATTTATCCAAAGTAAATTTTTATATCCTGATTCAAAAGAATAATTTTGTCAAATTGAACTTATAACCATGTCAAAAACTAGATTTAATGTGGGTGCGCCATCAAAAGGCCACAAAACTGCATTTTTTGAAAAATACTTATTTTACCCGAAAAAATTATTTTGTTCTCTTACCATGTTCTAGAAAATGTGTAAGATGAATAATAATGTTATAAAATTAAAAATGTAGTTAATACTATTCATAACGTCTAGTCCATAAAAATATATCGTTGTTTAGTGAAACCCAGTATTGCATACTACACACGCTATCAAGGAAGGTCGTGATTGCGAGTAATACAAGCCAAGTCCATATTGTGTGCTGTGAAACATTCCTTTGGTGTTGCATATAAAATAAGAAATAAAAAAATATTTCTCATAAAATCTCAGGGTGTTACATTCTACCCCCCTTAAAATGAATTTCTCCCTTGAAATTCACCACTTCATTACAAACAAATGAGGATACCTCTCCCTCATCATATCCTCAAGTTCCCATGTAGCTTCTTCTAATTGGTGGTTCCTCCATAAAACTTTCACCAAGCGAGTGGTCTTATTCCATAGGACCTTTTTGCTACGATCCAAGATCTCTATCGGCTGTTCTTCATAAGAAAGATCTTGCTCCAGCGGTACAACTTCTGAGCTGAGTACATGTGAAGGATCAGGTATATACTTTCTCAAGAGAGATACATGGAACACATCATGAGCTTGAGAGAGATTCTGTGGAAGCGCCAATCGGTAAGCTACCCTCCAAACACGATCCAGAATTTCAAAAGGATCGATATATCTAGGGCTCAACTTTCCCTTCTTTCCAAATCTCATGACCCTCTTCTAGGGATATATTCATAAGAACACTTTATCACCCACTTCAAACTCTAAGTCTTTTCTTCGGTTGTCGGAATAACTTTTTTGTCGACTCTGATCTGCTCTTATGTGTTGTTGAATAGATCTGACATTTTCTTCCATTTCATCAACAAGATCAGGTCCTAATAGCTTTATTTCCCCAACTTCATCCCAGCAAGTTGGAGTCCGGGATTTCTTTCCATAGAGAGCTTCATAAGGAGTCATCTGAATACTGGAGTGAAAGTTATTATTATAAGAAAATTCCACCAAAGGTAGGTGTTGATCCCAACCACCTTTGAAATCCATAGAGCAAGCTCTCAACATATCTTCTAGAGTTTGAATTGTCCTCTCATACTGACCATCTATCTGAGGATGATAAGCAGTGCTGAAACTCAACTCTGTATCCATAGTATGCTGAGGACTTCGCCAGAACTTTGTGGTAAACCTCAGATCCCGATCAAATATAATAGAAAGTGGTACTCCATGAAATCTTACCACTTATTTTACATATATCTTGGCAAGATGATCTAGAGATAAATCCTCTCTAATAGGAATGAAGTGTGCAGACTTTTTAAGACGATCAACTATGACCCAGATAGAATTATTTCCTATGGATGTTTTAGGAAGTCCAGTGAAAAAGTCCATAGTGATGTTTTCCCATTTCCATTCTGGTATGGGTAATGGTTGTAACATCCCCTTAGACTTTTGTCTCTCAGCTTTAACTTGCTGACGAACCAAGCATCGAGAGACATATTCAGCAACATCTCTTTTCATGTCATCCCACCAGAAGTACTCTTTCAAGTCCCTATACATCTTCATGATTCCAGGATGAATAGAGAATGAAGAACTATAAGCCTCATCTAGCATCTCCTTCTTTAATTCAGGGATGGGAGGAACACAAACCTAATTCCTGAACTTTATTATCCCATCACAATCAAGGTTGAATTTAGGAACATTTCTCACCTTCTTTTGCAATTCAACATCTTCTTTCTGTGCCTCTTTAATCTTCACATGTATAGATGGTTGAACATTCATTTGAGAAAGATAATATTTCTCCCCTTCCATTAAAATTACAAGATCCATCCTTTTTAAATCCATAAATATTGGATCTTTTGTTATCCTCATCATGGATAAGCTAGCATGGTCTTGTCAACTTAATGCGTCTGCTACCTTGTTTGATTTCCCAGGGTGGTAATGAATTGAGAAGTCGTAATCCTTAATCAGCTCAAACCATCTTCTTTGATGCATATTCAGCTCCTTTTGTGTGAAAATATACTTTAAAATTTTATGATTAGTATAAATGTCACGCCTTTCTCCATAAAGATAATGCCTCTAAATCTTTAATGCAAAGATTACCGCAGCTAACTCTAAATCATGAGTTGGGTAATTTTTCTCATGGATTTTCAACTATCGTGAAACATAAGCTATCACCATATCATTTTGCATAAGAACACACCCCAATCCCTTCTTGGATGAATCACTGTAGATCACAAACCTTTCTCCACTCTAAGGCAGTGTGAGCATAGGTGCACTGGATAACCTTCTTTTCAACTCCTTGAAATTCTCTTCACATTACTCCGTCCAAACAAACTTAAATCCTTTCCGAGTCAACTTGGTGAGTGTATTAGATAACCTTGAAAAATCTTTCACAAAACATCGGTAATATCCATCCAAACCATGAAAACTTCGGATCTCAGTTACTGTTGTTGGTCTCGACCATCTTTCGATTACCTCTATTTTTTCTGGATCCACAGATATCCCCTCTTTTGAGATTATGTGACCCAAAAATGAAACTTTTTTAAGCCAAAATTCACACTTGGTAAATTTGGCATAAAGCTTCTCCTTTCTAAGGGACTTTAATACAATTCTCAAGTGATCTTCATGTTCTTCCTTACTCTTTGAATAGACAAGAATATAATCTATAAAGACTACCACAAACTGATCAAAATAGTCTCTAAAGACTCCATTCATCAGATCCATGAAGATAGCAGGGGCATTAGTAAGACCAAATGACATCATTATAAATTCATAGTGTCTATACCTTGTACGAAAGTCGTCTTTGGTATATCCTCCCTTTTGACCCTTAATTGATGATACCTTGAACGAAGATCAATCTTGGAAAATTATTGAGCTCCGCGTAGTTGGTCAAATAGGTTATCAATGCGTGGGAGAGGATATTTGTTCTTGATAGTGATCTTGTTAAGTTCTAGATAATCAATGCAGAGTCTCATTGATCCATCTTTCTTCTTAACAAGGTGCTCCCCAAGGTGACGCACTAGGGTGTATGAATACTTTATCAAGATTCTCTTGGAGTTGCTTCTTCAATTCCTGCAACTTAATTGGGGCCATTCTATAAGGTGTCTTTGAAATAGGAAAAGCACCTGGTACGAGTTCTTTTGAAAACTCAACTTCACTATTTGGTGGAAGACCTAGAAATTCCTCTGGAAATACATCATCAAATTCCCATACAATGCGAATATTATTAATCGTGAGTTTCTCTCCAACCATTTGAGATAAATAACCTTCATTTAGTGGAATCAAGACCCATAAGATTGAAGAAATTTCCACTAGAAGGTTATGTTCATCCTTGCATCGATAGAAGATCATAGATTGATCTGGAATATGAAATGTGACTTCACTTTTTTGGAGATTGATATCAGTTCCATATAAAGAAAGGCAATCCATGCCAGGAATTACATCAAATTCTACTATAGGAAGGATCACAAGATTTGAAGGAATCAATTTCCCACAAACTTAAATCAGAGAATAATTGTAAACTTTTGATGCGACGTTTGTGCCATTAGGAGTTGTCACAACCAACTCAACATCTAATTGTTGAGGTAATACGGTGATACCCTTATAAAATTCTTCAGAAATAAACGAGTGGGTGCCTCCAGAATCAAATAAAACATTTTCTACTTTAGAGTGGATGGTAAGTGTACCTCTCACCACTTCGTTGTCGTACCCCACATCACCGATAGTAATTGCATGTGACTTTCCTTTGTCTTTGTCCTTAAGAGTTTGTTGACATCGATCATCATCATCAACCCTTGGAATTGGGAATTGATTGGCATAATGCCCCATCTCCTTGAACTTGAAACATTGAAGTGTAGTAGGTTCATTCTGTGTATCCCTTTCTTTGTTTGCATCATTAGACATCTTCTTCCCATTATTTCGACATTCAATTGCCTGATGACCTTATTTTCCACACTTATAACATTTTCTTGTCCCTTTAAGACAATTTCCTCCATGTTTATTTCCACACATTGATCATAATGGAAAACTCATCTTCTTTTTAGTGAGGTATTTAGATTTTCCTTTGAATTCCATTTTCCTCTTCTTATCAAACCCATGTGACTGATGGGTTACACCAATCTTCATCTCAACCTTGAGAGCACATCGAACAATTTCCTCATAGATATTGAAGTCCCTTATGTCTAACTCCCTTTGAAGACTTGGTTTTAAGCCACTAAAGAATCAATCGATCTTACTCTCAGGTTGGATAATAATTCTGGAAGCGTACCTTGCAAGTCTTGTAAAATTTTCTTCGTAGGTACCAACAGATTCAACATATGTTTTCTTCAGTTCAAGAAACTCCATCTCCATATTTGTTCGAAGAATATGAGGGAAATACTTATTGAAAAATATGTTCGTGAACTCGTCCCATTCCATGGACTCAATTTCATCCCTTTGCCTTGTATTCTTAATAAGATTCCACCATTGATCAGCATCAACTTCCAAACGATACACTGCTAAGATGACTTTATCATGTTCAGAACACTGAAGAACTGAAAATATCTTTTCAGTGGTACTGGTCCATTGTTCCGCCACTAATGGATCAGAAGACCAGCTGAATGAAGGTGGATGCTGCCTCATGAAGGATTCAACAGAATGTTGCTCCTTCCTTTGCTCATTTGGAAGTCCTGCATGATTCATAGCTTGAGAAAGTTGTGTGAGCATGGCTACAAGGTTTTTCATTCTAGCTTCCATAACGTTTGGTTGCTCAGGGGGACAATCATTGCATTTCTAGTCGCATTCCTCATTAACACAGTTCCTTCGGGTTCCAGCCATTGACTAAAACCAAGAAGAATAGTGTGAGCAACACTAATTATAATAGGAAAACCACATAATCAAGAATAAAATTTCACACTGAAGGTCTTATCATAGGTTGTTCATGGCCATTTCTAAAACACTAATATTGTGTTCTATGCTTATACATATCCTTAGGTTTCTTACTAAAGCTTTCACATCCTAGTTTCAAAAGGTTGACTATACCTTTCCTCTAATACCAACTATAGCGAACCATACTTTACATACATGGTTAATACTTCAAAATTGAAGCATACTTATTACAACATATAACAAAACCATGAAAGGACCATATATGTATAGTGTCTTTAGAAACTCGTAAACATAAACAACTGGTTCATTAAGCATCTACATTGTCTCCCATTTATTTCATCATATCTATAGTCCCTTTTTGGCATATCTTACTTAATAACCTTCTTCCTGACCTGGGGAAAGAAAAAATATAAAAGGGTGAGCTCAAATGCTCATTAAGGGTAAGAAAAAGAAATATCAATCACATCATATTCATAAGAACATAACATTTTGGAAATCTTACCCTGCAAAAGAGATCATAATTTCATAACATGGGATAAATCATGGTAGTGAAATGTAATCCCAATAATCATAACATAAAATATGAAACTTTGTGGAATATACACATAATCATAGAGAATCATTTCTTATTAGTCAATACTCATTACTAAGACTATCTTAGTGGACAAAGTCCATTTCTGAATCGAGTTCACTCCTCGTTTCAGTCCTGTTTCACTGAACTGGTTTAACCTGTCGTTACAGCCATGAATATCTCATGAGATATAAAATCATTACCCAATGCATTGGAGAGAGATATAGGTCCCACCCATCTCATAATGATACCATTCTTATGTGTTCCACAGAATCATAAATCATACATCATAACATAACCCATGTAATAAAAATGGGATTCTTAAACATCATGCCATCATAACACAATCCATATAAGATAGAAGGACATCATAAAAATAATTTCATCATAAAATAATCAAAACAATGTAAAAATAGGGATAGAAACAGAACCGTATATTATCTTATATGGAAAATAATTTTGATAAAATGCATGAACTCCATTCTTGAGGAAAATATCCTTTCTACTTCAAAAACATTTTTCCTTTGTTAACATGTCATAAAATTTTAAACTAAAAGAAGTTGATAAAAAATAAACTTGAAAAATGTTAAAGGAAGCTTCATGGAAATTATGTTTTATGAAATCATAAAATCCATTCATTCCGTATAAGTTAAAAAAACATTCTTCTCATACTTTGGCCAGAAAATTCAAAACGTAACTCGTATGAAAAACGACAAAAGATTCCTTTCATATCTTTTACTAAAAACTCACCAAAGGGTAAAATTGGATTTAAAAAATTGTAGGAGGATATAAATAATATTAGATATTGAGGAAACATGGATGTGGATGATAAATATTCCCCAGTAAATTTTGAAGTATAAACAATCTCTGATAAAAATTGAGATTGCGAGATTGTCCCTTACCTTAGGTCCAATTATCTTCGTAAGTGTCCGAACCTCCTATATAATATTTTAAATAATGTTATTTACTTATTAAATAATCATAATTATTGTTATTATATCATATATGGTCATATTCTTAGCTTCTTATTAGTAATATTTCATTGCTACTTGTTATTCGGGTGTTTATTACTTTTTGTTCTTATGCGTGTTTTATCGAATAAATTCTTATTCTTCACTTTAGGTTATAGATAACTTATTTCCAGAATGGTATTAGTGTACTATATATCATATTTATTCATTCAATTCATTTATATAATCATTATCCAATGAAGATCATGTAGAACGAATTGCATCACATCGTGGAGACGGTATTCCGTACGCACGCACGGGCGATGATATCATTCCCATGATCGTGGAATTGTATTGGAGTGTATGTATACTATTTAAGAATCAATTATACTTTACAATAATCATATATAGTTATTTATTTTCACCTTTATACCCATACAAGTAAGGTGGTGATGGAAAATAGATTACACCACGGCATGGAGACGGTATTCCGTATGTACGCACGCGCGGTGATTTCATTTTCCGTAGGATGAATAGATGGTGAAATAGGGTTGTTTCATACTTATAATAACATATCAGTATATGAGTGATACTTATTTTATTAATTCATAATGAAACAACTAAATAAGAAGAATTGGAAGAAGAAATAAAGTTGAAAGAATCGGTTACGGACATTACCTCTTCTTTGAAGCGCCTCTTTGAGACCTCCTCTTAGGGCACTAAAATTGGTCTTTGAAGAAGACCAGGACCTCTAGGATGATTTTATGGAAGTGGGGAAGTGAAATGGGCAGGTTTTGTCCGATCTTGAAGGCTCAAATTGGTGTGAGGAGGAGAGGGAGGAGGTTCCCTTTTATAAGGAAGGAGAGGGGCACCTTTGGAAATATAAGAAATATTAGTTTATATTAAGTCCCAACCCCACTTAAAAACATCCAAAATGACTCATATCAGAATATTAGATGAGATAGGGTTTTAATCTCATCAACCAATAAAATTTAGACATGTTAGGAATTTATTTTAAACATTATCAACTTGATTTATCCTTATTTATCAATTTAATTTTATTTGTGGTAATAATATTCAAAATTTTAAATTATTATAAATAATTACATATGTGTTGTGAATTTTCTATAATTTTACAATTTATGACATTTTAGAGCATATAAATTTTAATTTATAATTTTTAAATATTTTTGTGATTTGTAAACAATTTTATAATATATTATTTTTAAAAAATAACAATAGTGTCGATTTTGACACTATTCATTTATTTGAATTTAAATAAAATATATACAGAATATATGTTCGAAATAAAAGCTTTAATAGATTCATAAAATGTCATATGTATCTATAAAAGTAGTGTAGAATATTAAATAGTTCATATAATATTTATTTTAATATTTTTAAAACCATTTATTTGATATTTTAATTAATAAAATAATTTCAACATCACTATTGTTTCATAATTAATGATAATTATTTAATCCCTAAAAATTCTAAATAAATTCCTATTATGTAGATAATTGTATTATATTTCTTGAGACTATTCATGTTAAAAGTTTCATTAATTTTATCACTAAAGTAAAATTATTATACTTATAAGATTTAAGAAAGTGACATGTTGTCACATTCTTTGGTTTTAATAATAATTAAATTATTTTCATGGAAAAAAGCCCATTAAATGAATCTAATCCGACCCTTAGGTGATATGGGTCAACTTTTAGTCATCCAATAGGATTTTGGAAGGTGTTAGGGTAATTTTATAATCTTATATTTACCCATAATTACCCGATTTACCTTTAACTATGGTAAATAAAATTTACCGTAGTTACTATTCATAATGACCAAAAATAAAAAGTAGCCTATTAACATAATTTGGAAACAATGATTCCAAATATGGAATCCATTTTTCAAAATTAAAAACAAATAAGTTGCAGTAATTGATTTAAAATAAATCCCATTGTTAAGAAAACGGGTTTTAGAAGTTAAAACATTGCCAAAGATTGAAATGTTTTTACCTATGAATTCAATGTGAAATTAATGATAATGAAATACATTATATTAAATGGTAAAAATATATTCTATTTATACTTTAAAACCACTAAATATTATAATTTATCCATATAAATTATCTCAATGAAAAAAGTTGTTTTTAATTAAAAATTAGCATATTTTTACTATTCATCAAAATATGAAAGTTATCAGAAAAATATCAAAAATTTATCCAAAGTAAATTTTTATATCCTGATTCAAAATAATAATTTTGTCAAATTTAACTTATAAACATTTCAAAAACTAGATTTAATGTGGGTGTGCCATCAAAAGGCGGCAAAACTGCATTTTTTGAAAAATACTTATTTTACCCAAAAAAATTATTTTGTTCTCTTACCATGTTCTAGAAAATGTGTAAGATGAATAATAATGTTATAAAATTCAAAATTTAGTTAATACTATTCATAATGGCTAGTCCATAATAATATATCGTTGTTTATTGACACCCGGTATTGCGTACTACACACGCTATCGAGGAAGGTCGTGATTGCGTGTAATGAAAGCCAAGTCTGTATTGTGTGTTGTGAAAGACTCCTTTGGTGTTGCATATAAAATAAGAAATAAAAAAATATTTCTCATAAAATCTCAGGGTTTTACAGTTGGTATTAGAGGAAAGGTTTAGTTAATTTCGGAATTAGGATTAGTGAACCCCAGAGGAAACCTATATCATGATATTAAGTACAAATATGCACACAAGAATATTTACATTGGGATACCATATGTTATGTTTTTGGGATAAATTGTTTAAATGAATATGTTATTCATGACTTGTTTAGTTATGTTTTGTTCTGTCCTTTTCTATTTTAGAAAATGGTGGGAACCAGGAGAAATCAGGCCAACAACTCATGCGAGGGCCAATGCAATGATTGCCCAAACAACATCCCTAATGATTTGGGAGGTGGAGTTAAAAACTGTATGGCGATGCTTACCCAATTATCTCAGGTTATGAATAATAACCATAATAATGGGTAACATACTCCTTCACCAAATAGGGAGAAACAGGCTATTGAAGGTTTTATGCAGCAACGACCACCGAAATTTTGTGGATCTTCTGATCCACTAGTTGCGGAACAGTGGGTCAAATCCATGGAGAAGATCTTTTCTGTGCTTCACTATTCTGACATGGAGAAGGTTACTCTAGCTGTTTATCGTCTTGATGGAGAATCTGATCAATGGTGGGCTTTGATTAAGAACACCAATCCAAAGGAGAAAATTGAAGAGATGGAATGGGAAGACGTTAAGATAATGTTTCTTAATAAGTACTTCCCATGAACTCATCGCACGATGATGGAGAGAGAATTCATATAGCTCAAGAAAAAATAAGTAGAATTTGTCACAACTTATGAAGTGAATTTCAAAAGGCTCGCAAGGTATGCTTTGGGTTTTGTTATCAACAATGATAGATTAATTGATGGATTCTTTAGTGGATTAAAACCACACCTTCGAAAGGCTCTTGCAATTCGAGACTTTGGGAGTTATGAAGAAGTTGTTCGGTGTGCTCTCAAAGTGGAGATAGAGTTTAGATAATGGTCTCATGGCTATGGGGATAAGAAATGAAAGATGGATTTTCAAGCTGGTGGATCTAGTGACAAAGGTGGGAAGAAAAATCAACGACCCACATGCAAAAAATGTTGGAAGTTGCACCATGGGAACTGCCTCAAAGGGATGGGGAAATGCTTCAAGTGTGGGAAAGAAGGATACCATGCTCAAGAGTGTCGAAAAGACATGAAAATGAAGGACAATGTAGCCGATTAAAGGAGAGAACCACTCATGGTTCAATGCTACAACTGTAAGGAGCTAGGGCACTATGAAAACCAGTGCACTAAACCTCGAGTTCTCAAGGGTAATCAACATCAGCAACCATTAAAGCCAAAGGAACAAGGGAAGGCTTATGACATCACTACTTCGGAGGTGGAGCATGATAATGAATTCATACAAGGTGCACTTCCTATTCACTCAATAATGGAAAAATCTTATTTGATTCGGTTTCTACACATTCCTTTATGTCTAGCACGTTTTCTATAACTATAGGATCGAATCCCTGAAACCTTGAAGTAAAGATATCTGTAAAAACACCAAGTGGTGAAATCATTGCAACCCAAGTGTTTGACTCTTCTCCCATTGGCATAAGTGGGAAGATTCTTCCATCAAATCTCTTAATACTTCCTTTGGTGTAATTTGATGCTATAATGGGAATGGATTGGATCTTGTTATATAGAGCACATATCAACTATCGGGAAAAAGAAATATCTTTTCATATTTCGAAGCATCCCATGCTCCTCTAAAAATGCAAGGAAGATCATGAATCTACTTTGAAAAATCCTTCAATGGTGTGGGTGTTGATTCCCTATGAAGAAATATACCTCGCCCAAATGGTTGAGTCAAAGGAAAGTTCCAACCTTGAGGAAATTCCCATCATGAGGGAAAAAAATGATGTATTTCTCGAAGAGTTACCTAGAATTCCCCCGGATCGTGAGGTAGAGTTATCAATTGAACTCATACATGGAGCTACTTCTATATCAAAGTTCCCTTATAGGATGGAACTTATAAAATTGGAGGAGTTAAAGAAGAAGCTGCAATTGAATCTGGAAAAAGTGGGCATACACCCTAGTGCATCACCTTGGGGTGCGCCAGTGCTCTTTGTGAAGAAGAAAGATAGAACCATGCGGCTGTGTATCGATTATCGGGAACTCAACAAGATCACCAAAAAGAACAAGTATCCTCTCCCAAGGATTGATGACTTGTTCGCCCAGTTAAGAGGAGCTCAATACTTCTCAAAGGTGGATCTTCATTCTAGATATCATCAGGTAAAGGTGAAGAAGGAAGATATTCAGAAGACTGACTTCCGTACAAGGTATGGGTACTATGAGTTTTTGGTGATGCCCTTTGGACTTACTAATGCCCCTGCAATATTCATGGATTTGATGAATAGAGTCTTTATACATTACCTCGACAAATTTGTGGTAGTTTTTATCGACGATATTCTCATCTACTCAAAGAGAAAGGAGGAACATGAAGAACATATAAGACTTGTGTTGGTGACATTGAGAAAGGAGAAGTTGTATGCCAAGTTCATCAAGTGTGACTTTTGGATGAATCAAGTCACTTTCTTGGGAATTTTGATCACAAGTGTGGGAATTTTTGTGGATCCTTCAAAGACAAAGGCGATTGAGGAATGGCCCAAGCCCTCTAGTGTCACAGAAATCCGTAGTTTTCTTGGATTATCTGGGTACTACCAATGTTTTGTGAGAAAATTCTCATGATTGTCAGGCTTACTAACTAAGTTAACAAGGAAAGGGGTAAAGTATGTCTGGATGAAAGAATGTGAGGGAAGCTTCAATGAGCTAAAGAGAAGGCTGATCACTGCACTTTTACTCACACTACCGAAAAGTGGAGAAAGTTTTGTGATATACAGTGATGCTTCAAAGAATGTATTGGGTTGCATACTCATGAAAAATGATAATGTGATAGCCTACGCCTCATGAAAGTTGAAGATCCATGAGCAGAACTACCCGAAACATGATCTAGAGCTGGAATCTGTGATTTTTGCCTTGAAAATCTGACGACACTACCTTTATGGCGAGAACTGTGACATATAAACCGACCATAAAGCCTAAAGAATATATTCACACAAAATGAGATCAAGATGCATCAAAGGAGATGGTTAGAGCTAATCAAGGATTACGATTTCTCTATTCACTATCATCCTGGAAATGCGAACAAGGTAGCTGATGCTCTAAGCATAAAAGAACCCGCTACTTTATCCATGTTACGGATTGAGAAAGACCATATCTTATTAGATATGAAAAGGATGGATTTGGAAAGCATAAGGGTAGATGATATATCCTACCTTTCCCAAATGATTGCACAACCATCCATCCAGGAGAAGATTAAGGAAGCACAAAGGGATGATGTGGAGATACAAAAGAGGGTGAATGTAGTAAAGGAAGGGAAGCTGCAAGAGTTCCATATCGACGATGTTGGTGTGATTCGGTTTGGAACGCGGATTTGTGTGCCTTCATCACCCGGAATAAAGGATATATTGGATAATGCATATAACTAAACCTTCTCTATCCATCCTGGGAGTACCAAGATGTATTGTGATCTCCGAGAACACTTTTGGTGGTATAACATGAAGAAGGATATTGTGGAATATATATCAAGGTGCTTGGTATGTCAGCAAGTTAAATTTGAGTGACAAAAGTCTAAGGGTATGATGCATCCATTGGCTATACCTATGTCGAAATGGGAAAATGTTACTATAGACTTTGTCATGGGTCTCCCGAAGACGTCAAAGGGAAATAATGTGATATGGGTTGTGGTTGACTGACTCACCAAGACTGCACATTTTATCGCTATTTGGGAAGATATCTCACATGAAAAACATGCAAAGATATATGTGAAGGAAGTGGTGAGACTGCATGGTGTTCCACTCTCAATTGTCTCTGACCGTGATCCAAGGTTCACATCTAAATTCTGGAGGAGCCTTCAACATTCTTTGAGTACAGAATTAAATTTCAGCACGGCCTATCACCCTCAAACTGATGGCCAGTCTGAAAGGACTATTCATATGCTTTAAGATATGCTAAGAGCCTGCTATATTGAATTCAAAGGTTGTTGGGATCAACATCTCCCATTGGTTGAGTTCTCATACAACAATAGCTTCCACTCGAGTATTCAGATGGCTCCGTATGAAGCTCTTTATGGGAAGCTGTGTAGAACTCCAAACTGTTGGTATGAAGTTGGAGAAAGAAAGCTACTTGGACCCGATCTTGTTCAAGAGATGACATAGAAGGTTCAAGTCATCCAAAAACACATCAAATCTGCTCAAATTCGGAAAAAGAGCTATGCTGACAACCGTCAAAGGGAATTGGAGTTCGAAGTTGGAGATAAAGTCTTCCTTCGAATATCTCCATGGAAGAGAGTCATGTGATTTTGGAAGAAAGGGAATCTAATCCCATGGTATATTGGCCCCTTTGAGATCCTTGACCGCATAGGAGTTGTGGCCTATCGTATTGCACTTCCACCGAATATGTCTCAAGTTCATGGTGTGTTTCATGTATCACTACTGAGGAAGTACATACCAGACCCCTCAAATGTATTAAACTCAGAGGTGGTGCAGCTGGAAAATGATCTCTCCTATGAGGAGCAGCCAGTAAAGATTCTGGATCAGAGAGATAAGGTTCTACGCAACAAGACAACCCATCTTTTCAAAGTGTTGTGGAGGAACCATAAGTTTGAGGAAACAACTTGGGAACCAGAAGTGGCAATGAAGGAGAAGTACCCTCACCTGTTTGTGTAAAGTGAAATTTCAGGGGCGAAATTCCATAAAGGGGGAAGAATGTAACGACCCATTGTTTTTCAATGGAAAATTCCATTCAAATATTTATGTCATAAAATAACATGAAAACACAAAATAATTAACTACTAAGTGATAAGTGACCTTTAAACAAAATTGTATCACTCCTATGTTTGGAATTTTGAAAATCCGACATACACGGCTGTGTTCAAGATGATTTTTGGAGTCTAATGAAACAAAAATAATTTTTGATGAATAGTGACCTACCCTTATGAATAGTAACATACCCTTATGAATAGTAATATGACCCTTATGAATATTAAATCATCCAACATAAAAGTAACATTACCTATGAATATTTAAATAAAATTTATACATCTTAGAATGTGACAATTTGACCTTAGTAAACGTTTTGGTATTGTGTAAGTCGTAAATAATTAATTATAATTAATTAATTAATTTAAAGGAAAATGTATTTTCTTAAAATGTGTTCATTAATTATTTAATCAATTTATTATAGTTTTTAGATAATTTTATAACACCCTACGTAATTTTTGAAAGCACTATAAAATCAGTTTTAATCTTAAAAACAGTTTTTTAAGTAAATTATGATTTTAATTAAATATTAAATTAATAATATTTATAAAATTATTCTCTAAAAATGGACTTCATTTTTGGATTCTACATGTCAAAAAATGGTTGGGGTAAATTTTTGGTATTTTTCTTAGATACTTGAATTTTTTATGAATAGTAGAATCTGATAATTCACAATAAATGCTAAATAATGGATTAATTGAGTCATCGATGATGTTATACTGATGTAATACCACTTGTTTCAGGATCCCATGATAAAATTAATATTCTTTGTCCTTAAATACTCACTATTCCTTTTCTTTGGGGAAATTAATAAACTAATGTATTTTATAATAAGGAAACCCCTCTCCCCTCCACTATAAAAGCCACCCTTCACACCCTCATTTCATCACACCTCTCATGATCCAAAACTTCTCTAAACTCTGCCCAAACACCTTACTTATACCCTCCCCCACTTCCAGGAGCTTCTGGTCTCATCAAAATACCAATCTTAGTCCCTTAAGGAGGTTCTCAAGAGAAGGATTCAAGAGGTAATTTCCCTCCCTCTTCTCCTTTAATTTCCTTTCAAGTTCAAGTTCATTTCTTGATTTCTCCCCACCTATATTAATCAAAATTGTATTGTAACTCCATTATTATACATAAAATGTAATTTTATTATTCTAATGGGATATTATATCATCCAACCCCCTTTCCCTCTTCCTTTTATTTTATTAAAGAGAACATTGTTCGTGAGGTATTAATTTATCACCTTTAAGAACGACATGCTTTCTTCTTCCATTTCTACCTTCAGATTTGGTCATGAAACCATTATTATGGTTGAAACAGAATATTTTGTGTTTATTATGCTCTATTTAATGTTCTTTAAATAACCTATGGACATATTACTAAGTGATAAGTTAAAACAAGTTCGTTGTGATCCAAAAACCGCCCAAATTTACCCAAATAACCGTCATTTAATTCTTATCTAATGATTCATCCACATGGATATAATATAATTCATTATAAGATCATAAAATCTCTATTAATATCATTAATGACATTTAATGTCATTTCTGGATGTTTACTCATGTTCTACCCAAGCTTCAATTTAATAATACAAGTGAACCACCCAAGAAAAACCATAAAAACGAACATCCCCGAACAATGTTTTTAAACTCTATAAGTCATCCAAAGGAACATAATATGACATAATGAAACCATAATGAACCCTATTAATGTACACATGGTTCTGGATTTCTAATTAATGAATATAATGTCATTATACAGGACATTAAATAGAAGGAAGCATTCAGGTACAAGGTAAGGGGAAATTCTCGAACCCAACATCATCGTTTAGTTTCTACCTCTTTCACTCCATTTTTGATATGGTCACTCCTTAAAGATCATTTGTTCATAATTATCTTACCTTAACTGGGATATAAATTTTTTCTACTAAGGTTTATGTCAATAAATTTTTTTCCCAAAATAACTCTTCTTTCAAGAACACACCTTTTACCTCTTTCAAGATTGACGGTTCTTGTAACATGTTTGTTATTCCCTCATTCTTTTGGGAACCCGATGTTTATGAATGTGTTCTTATGAGATGAAACCAATTCCTTTTCATGGGTTTATTATGTTCATTTATGTTATATGTTCATTGTGGCATGCATGATAAATGATAATGTTATCATCTGACGGGTGCGCCCAGAATTATATATTGCAATTATGAATGTTTCAAAGTGACGAGTGCGCCCGAAATTATACACCACTACAATGCATTGGGTAAAGTGATGAATCTTGTGAGTAAAGTTTAAATTATTTGTGAACAATATTCTATCTTGGTTCACAATTTTGTGTGGTAGTTAACCACTAAGACATGATGTTTCATTTTTATGCTTTTCCACATTTCAAGTCTTTTATTTATGCTTCTCTCGTGTTCATGATATTTTGCCTATGCTATGATTATGCTCACCCCATGATATATTGTTCTTATCTATCCTATTACTGGGATTCTAGCTCACCCTTTTTTATGTATATCCTCAGGTGGCAACATGTACTAAGGAGAGGACAAGTTCTAATAAGAAGCTAGAGAAGAAGAAATTAAATATATGTTTATGCTAGATGTTGTATTTGTTAAGTGTGGTCTTAGTTTTTCCAAGATACTAGGACTTTTGATCCTCTTTGTGTAATACTATTATGTTTTTTAACTTTGAAATAATGTAATAGTAATGTAAGAAAAGGTCGGGTTTCTATAGTTGGTATCAGAGGAAAGGTTTAGTTAATTTGGCAATTAGGATTAGTGAACCCCAGAGGAAACCTATATCATGAGATTAAGTACAAATATGCACACAAGAATATTTACATAGGGACCCCATATGTTATGTTTTTGGTATAAATTTTTTAAATTAATATGGTATTCATGACTTGTTTAGTTATGTTTTGTTCTATCCTTTTCTATTTTAGAAAATGGTGGGAACCAGGAGAAATAAATCCAACAACTCATGCGAGGTCCAATGCAACGATTGCCCGAACCACATCCCTAATGATTTGGGAGGTGGAGTTAAAAACTTCATGGCGATGATTACCCAGTTATATTCAGTTATGAATAATAACCATGATAATGGGGAACATCCTCCTTCACCAAAGATGGAGAAACTGGATACTGAATGTATTATACGGAAATGACCACCGACATTTTGTGGATCTTCTGATCCACTAGTTGTAGAACAGTGGGTCAACTCCATGGAGAAGATATTTTCTATGCTTCACTGTTCTCAGATGGAGAAGGTTACTCTAGTTGTTTATCGTCTTGATGGAGAAGCTGATCAATGGTGGGCTTTGATTAAGAACACAAATACAAGGGAGGAAATTGAAGAGATGGAATGGGAAGACTTTAAGATAATGTTTCTTAACATGTACTTCCCACAAACTGTTTGCACAAAGATGGAGAGAAAATTCATAGAGCTCAAACAAAAATAAGGAGAATCTGTTACAACCTATGAAGAAAATTTTACAAGGCTCGCAAGGTATGCTTTGGGTTTTGTTATCAACAATGATAGAAAAATTGATAGATTATTTAGTGATTAAAACCACACCTTCAAAAGTCTCTTGAAATTTGTGAATTTGGGAGTTATAAAGAATTTTTTCAGTGTGCTCTCAAAGTGGAGATAGAGTTTAGAGAATGGTTCCATGGCTATGGGGATAAGAAACGAAATATGGAGTTTCAAACTGGTGGATCTAGTGACAAAGGTGGGAAGAAAAATCAATGACCCACATGCCAAAAATGTGGTAAGTTGCACCATGGGAAATGCCTCAAAGGGACGGGGAAATGCTTCAAGTGTGGTAAATAAGGACACCATGCTCAAGAGTGTTGAAAATACACGAAAAGGAAGGAGAATGTAGCCGATGAAAGGAGATAACCACTCATGGTTCAATGCTACAACTGTAAAGAGCTTGGGCACTATGAAAACCAGTGCACTAAACCTCGAGTTCTCAAGGGTAATCAACATCAGCAACCACCAAAGCCAAATGAACAAGGGAAGGCTTATTTCATCACTACTTCGGAGGTGGATCATGATAATGAATTCGTACAATGTACACTTCCGATTTACACAATAATGTAAAAAGTCTTATTTGATTCTAGTTCTACGCATTCCTTTATATCTTGCAAGTTTTTATAATCGAATCCCCGAAACCTTGAAGTAGAGATATCTGTAAAAACACCACGTGGTGAAATCATTGCAACCCAAGTGTTTGAATCTTCTCCCGTTGGCATATGTGGGAAGATTCTTCCAGAAAATTTCTTAATACTTCCTTTGGTGGAATTCAATTCTATAATGGGAATGGATTGGATATCGCTATATAGAGAACATATCAACTATCGAGAAAAGGAAATATCTTTTAATATTCAGAATCATCCCATGATCCACTAAAAATGCAAGGAAGATCATGAATCTCCTTTCAAAAACCCTTCAATGGTGTGGGTGTTGATTCCCTCCAAAGAAGCATACCTCGCCCAAATGGTTGAGTCGAAGGAAAGTTACAACCTTGGGGAAATTCCCTTCGTGAGGGAATATAGTGATGTATTTCCTGAAGAGTTACCCAGAATTCCCTCGGATCGTGAGGTAGAGTTATCAATTGAACTCATACCTAGAGCTACTCCTATCTCAAATTTCCCCTATAAGATGGCTCCTATTGAAGTGGAGGAGTTAAAGAAGCAGCTGCAAGAGCATCTGGACAAAGGGTTCATACGCCCTAGTGCATCACCTTGGGGTGTGCCAGTGCTCTTTATGAAGAAGAAGGATGGAACCATGTGGCTGTGTATTGATTATCGGGAACTCAACAAGATCACCATATAGAACAAGTATCCTCTCCCAAGGATTGATGACTTGTTCGACCAGTTAAGAGGATCTCAATACTTCTCAAAGGTGGATCTTCATTTTGGATTTCATCAGGTAAAGGTGAAAAGGGAAGATATTCAGAAGATTGCCTTCTGTACAAGGTATGGGCACTATGAGTTTTTGGTGATTCCCTTTTGACTTACTAATTCCCCTACAATCTTCATGGATTTGATGATTAGAGTCTTTAGACATTACCTCGACAAATTTGTGGTAGTATTTTTTGACAATATTCTCATCTACTCCAAGAGCAAGGAGGAACATGAAGAACATCTAAGACTTGTGTTGGCGACATTGAGAAAGGAGAAGTTGTATGCCAAGTTCATAAATTGTGACTTTTGGATGAATCAAGTCATGTTCTTGGGACATGTGATCACAAGTGAGGGAATTTCTGTGGATCCTTCAAAGACAAAGGCGATTGAAGAATATCCCAGGCCCTCTAGTGTCATAGAAATTCGTAGTTTTCTTGGATTATATAGGTACTACCAACATTTTGTGAGAAAATTCTCATGATTGTCAAGCCCACTAACTAAGTTAACAAGGAAAGTGTTAAAGAATTTATGGATGGAAGAATATGAGGGAAGATTCAAGGAGCTAAAGAGAAGTCTGATCACTGCACCTGTACTCACACTAACTAAAAGTGGAGAAAGTTTTGTGATATACAGTGATGCTTCAAAGAAAGGCTTGGGTTGTGTACTAATGAAAAATGATAATGTGATAGCCTACGCCTCACGACAGTTAAAGATCCAAGAGCAGAACTACCCGACACATGATCTAGAGCTGGAATCCGTGATTTTTGCCTTGAAAATCTGGTGGCACTACCTTTATGGCAAGAAGTGTGACATATACACCGACCACAAGAGCCTAAAGTATATATTCACACAAAAGGAGATCAACATGCATCAAAGGAGATGGTTAGAGCTAATCAAGGATTACGATTGCTCTATTCACTGTCATCCTAGAAAGGCAAACAAGGTAGTTGATGCTCTAAGCATAAAAGAACCTGCTACTCTATCCATGTTACGGATTGAGAAAGACCATATCTTCTTAGATATGCAAAGGATGGATTTGGAAATCATAAGGGTATATGATACATCCTACATTTCCTAAATTATTGCGCAACCATCCATCCAGGAGAAGATTAAGGAAGCACAAAGGGATGATGTGGAGATACAAAAGAGGGTGAATGTAGTAAAGGAAGGGAAGTTGCAAGAGTTCCATATCGACGATGATGGTGTGATTCGGTTTGGAACGTGGCTTTGTGTGCCTTCACCACCCAGAATAAAGAAGGAGATATTGGATAATGCACATGGATAAACTTTCTCTATCCATCCTGGGAGTACCAAGATGTATCGTGATCTCTGAGAACACTTTTGGTGGTATAACATGAAGAAGGAGATTGCGGAATATATATCAAGTTGTTTGGTATGTTAGCAAGTTAAAGTTGAGCGACAAAAGTCCAAGGGTATGATGCAGCCATTGGCTATACCTATTTGGAAATAGGAAAATTTTACTATGGACTTTTTCACGGGTCTCCTGAAGACATCAAAGGGAAATAATGTGATATAGGTTGTGGTTGACTGACTCCCCAAGACTGCCCATTTTATCGCTATTCGGGAAGACATCTCACTTGAACGACTTGCAATGATATATGTGAAAGAAGTGGTGAGACTGCATAGTGTTCCACTCTCAATTGTCTCTGACCAAGATCCAAGGTTCACATCTAAATTTTGGAGGAGCCTTCAACATTCTTTGAGTACTAAATTAAATTTCAGCACGACCTATCACCCCCAAAATGATGGCCAGTCTGAAAGGACTATTCAGACGCTTGAAGATACGCTACTAGCCTGCTCTCTTGAATTCAAAGGTGGTTGGGATCAGCATCTCCCATTGGTTGATTTATCATAAAATAATATCTTCCACTCGAGTATTCAGATGGCTCCGTATGAAGCTATTTATGGGAATCAGTGTACAACTCCAACCTGTTGGGATGAAGTTTGAGAAATAAAGCTACTTGGACCCGATCTTGTTCAAGAGATGACAGAGAAGGTTCAAGTCATCCAAAAACACATCAAAGCTCCTCAAAGTTGGAAAAAGAGCTATGCTGACAACTGTTGAAGGGACTTGGAGTTCGACGTTGGAGATAATTCTTGCTTTGAATATCTCCATGGAAGAGAGTCATGCGATTCAGGAAAAAAAGGGAAGATAAGCCCAAGTTATATTGGCCCCTTTGAGATCCTTGACTGCATAGGAGTCGTGGCCTATCGTCTTGCACTTCCACTGAATATGTCTGAAGTTCATGATGTGTTTCATGTATCACTACTGGGAAAGTACATACCAGACCCCTCACATGTACTAAACTCAGAGGTGGTGCGGCTGGAAGATGATCTCTCCTATGAGGAGCAGCCAGTAAATATTCTGTATCAGAGAGATAAGGTTCTACAAAACAAGACAATCCATCTTTTCAAAGTGTTGTGGAGGAACCATAAGTTTGGGGAAGAAACTAGGGAACCAGAAGTGGCAATGATGGAGAAGTACCCTCACCTTTTTATGTAAAGTGAAATTTCTGGGGCGAAATTCCTTAAGGGGGGAAGAATGTAACGACCCAATGTTTTTCAATGGAAACTTTCCTTGTTATATTTATGTCATAAAATAACATGAAAACACAAAATAATGAACTACTAAGTGATAATTGACCTTTAAACAAAATTTTGTCACTGCTATGTTTGGAATTTTGAAAATCTGACATACACGGTTGTGTTCAAGATGATTTTTGGAGTCTAATTATTCAAAAATAAGTTTTGATGAATAGTGACCTAACCTTATGAATATTAACATACCCTTATGAATAGTAATATGACCCTTATGAATATTAAATCATCCAACATAAAATTAACATTACCTATGAGTAATTAAATAAAATTTAGACATCTTAGAAAGTGACAATTTGACCTTAGTAAACGTTTTGGTATTTTGTAAGTCATAAATAATTAATTATAATTAATGAATTAATTTAAATGAAAATTTATTTTCTTAAAATGTGTTCATTAATTATTGAATCAATGTATTATAGTTTTTAGATAATTTTATAAGACCCTACATAATTTTTGAAAGCACTATAAAATCAGTTTTAATCTTAAAAACTGTTTTTTTAAGTAAATTATGATTTTAATTAAATATTAAATTAATAATATTTAGAAAATTATTTTTGAAAAATGGACTTCATTTTTGGATTCTACACGTCAGAAAATGGTCGACGTAAATTTTTGGTATTTTTCTGAGATACTTGAATTTTTTATGAATAGTAGAATCCGATAATTCACAATAAATGCTAAATAATGGGTTAATTGAGTTATCGATGATGTTATGATGATGTAAGACCACTTGGTTCGGGATCACATCATAAAATTACTATTATTGGTCATTAAATACTCACTATTTCTTTTCTTTGGGGAAATTAATAAACTAATGAATTTTATAATAAGGAAACCCCTCTCCCATCCACTATGAAAGCCACCTTTGACACCCTCATTTCCTCACACCTAGCAAGCTCAAATACTTCTCTAAACTCTACCCAAACACCTTCCCTATCCCCTCCCCAAATTCCAAGAGCTTTTGGTCTCATCAGAAGACCAAGCTTTGTCCCTTAAGGAGGTTCTCAAGAGAAGGATTCAAGAGGTAATTCCCCCCCCCCCTCTTCTCCTTTAATTTCCTTTCAAGTTCAAGTTCATTTATTGATCTCTCCCCACATATCATCATAAAAATTGTATTTTAACTCCATTATTATACATATAATATAATTTTATGATTCTAATGGTATTTTATATCATCCAACCCCCTTTCCCTCTTCCTTTTATTTTATTAAAGAGAACGTTGTTTGTGAGGTGTTAATTTATCACCTTCAAGAACGACATGCTTTCTTCTTCCATTTCTACCTTCAGATATGGTCATTAAACCATTTTTATGTTTTAACCAGAATATTTTATGTGAATTATGTTCTATTTAAAGTTTTGTAAAAAACCTATGGACATATTACTAACTGATAAGTTAAAACAAGTTCGTTGTGATCCAAAAACCACCCAACTTTACCCAAATAACCATCATTTAATTGTTATCTAATGATTCATCCACATGGATATAATATAATTCATTATAAGAACTTTCAATCTACTGTAATATAATTAATTACTTGTAATATCATTTCTGTATTTTTACTCATGTTCTACCCAAGCTTCAATTTAAGAATACAAGTGAACCACCCAAGAAAAAACCATAAAAACGAACATCCCTGAACAATGTCTTTAAACATTATAAGTCATCCAAAGGAACATAACATGAAATAATGAAACATTAATGAACCCTATTAATGTAAAAATGGTTCTAGATTTCTAATTAATGAATATAATGTCATTATAAAGGACATTAAAGAGAAGGAATCATTCGGGTACAAGGTAAGGGGAAACTCTCGAACACAACCTTCATCCTTTGAGTTCTACCTCTTTAACTCAATTTTTGATATGGTCACTCATTAAATATCATTTGTTCATAATTATCTTATCTTAAATGGGATATAAATGTTTTCTACTAAGGTTTATGTCAATCAAAATGTTTTCCAAAAGAACTCTTCTTTCAAGAACACACCTTTTACATCTTTCAAGATTGACGGTTCTTGTAACATGTTTATTATTCCCTCCTTCTTTTGGGAACCCAATGTTTATGAAAGTGTTATTATGAGATGAAATCCATTCCTTTTCATTGGTTCATTATGTTAATTTATGTTATATTTTCATTGTGTAATGCATGATAAATGATAATGTTATGATGTGATGGGTGCGCCCGGAATTATATAGCACAATTATGAATGTTTCAAAGTGACGGGTGCGCCTAGAATTATACAGCACTCCACTGCATTGGGTAAAGTAATGAATATCATGAGTAAATGTGGAATGATTTGTGAACAAGATTCTAGCTTGGTTCACAATTATTTATGGTAGTTAACCACTAAGACATGATGTTTCATTTTTATTCTTTTCCACATTTTAAGTATTTTATTTATGATCCTCTCATGTTCATGATCTTTTGCCTCTGTTATGATTATGATCACCCCATGATATATTGTTCTTATATATCCTCTTACTGTGATTCTAGCTCAACCATTTTTATGTATATCCTCAGGTGGCTACATGTACTAAGGAGAGGAAAAGTGCCAATAAGAAGCTAGAGAAGAAGAAATTAAATAAATGTTTATGATAGATGTTGTATTTGTTAAGTGTGGTCCTAGTTTTCCCAAGATACTAAGACTTGGGATCCTCTTTTTGTAATACTATTATGTTTTTTATCTTTGAAATGGTGTAATAGTAATGTAAGAAAAGGCCAGGTCACTATATTTGGTATCAGAGGAAAGGTTTAGTTAATTTAGGAATTAGGATTAGTGAACCCCAGAGGAAACCTATATCATGAGATTATGTACAAATATGCACACAAGAATATTTACATAGGGATCCCATATGTTATGTTTTTGGTATAAATTGTTTAAATGAATATGTTATTCATGACTTTTTTAGTTATGTTTTTTTCTATCCTTTTCTATTTTAGAAAATGGTGGGAACCAAGAGAAATCAGGCCAAAAACTCATGCAAGGGCCAATGCATCGATTTCCCAAACAACATCTCTAATGATTTGGGAGTTGGAGTTCAAAACTTCATGGAGATTCTTACCCAATTATCTCAGGTTATGAATAATAACCATAATAATAGGGAACATCCTCCTTCACCAAAGAGGGAGCAACTGGTTATTGACTGTTTTATGCGGCAACGACCACCGACGTTTTGTGGATCTTCTGATCCACTAGTTGCGGAACAGTGGATCAACCCCATGGAGAAGATCTTTTCTATGCTTCACTATTCTGAGACGGAGAAGGTTACTCTATCCGTTTATCGTCTTGATGGAGAAGCTGATCAATGGTGGTCTTCGATTAAGAACACCAATCCAAGGGAGGAAATTGAAGAGATGGAATGGGAAGACTTTAAGATAATGTTTCTTAATAAGTACTTCCCACAAACTCTTCGCACAAAGATGGAGAGATAATTCCTAGAGGTCAAGAAAAAACAAGGAGAATCTTTCACAACCTATGAAGCGAATTTCACAAGGCTTTCAAGGTATGCTTTGGGTTTTTTTATCAACAATGATAGAGAAATTAATAGATTATTTAGTGTATTAAAACCACACCTTTGAAATGCTCTTGCAATTCAATAATTTGGGAGTTATGAAGAAGTTGTTCGGTGTGCTCTCAAAGTGGAGATAGAGTTTTGAGAATGGTCCCATGGCTATGGGGATAAGAAACGAAATATGGATTTTCAAGCTGGTGGATCTAGTGACAAAGGTGGGAAGAAAAATCAACAACCCACATGCCAAAAATGTGGTAAGTTTCACCATGCGAAAAGCCTCAAAGGGATGGGTAAATTCTTCAAGTGTGGGAAAGAAGTAAACCATGCTCAAGAGTGTCGAAAAGACACAAAAAGGAAGTAGAATGTAGCCGATGAAAGGAGAGAACCACTCATGGTTCAATTCTAAAACTGTAAGGATCTAGGTAACTATGAAAACTAGTGCACTAAACATCGAGCTCTTGAGGGTAATCAATGTCAGAAACCACCAAAGAAAAAGGAACAAGGGAAGGCTTATGCCATCACTACTGCAGAGGTGGAGAATGATAATGAAGTCGTACAAGGTACACTTCCTATTCACTCAATAATGGAAAAAGTCTTATTTGATTATGGTTCTACGCATTCCTTTATATCTTGCAAGTTTTCTAGAACTATATAATCGAATCCCTGAAACCTTGAAGTAGAGATATCTGTAAAAACACCAAGTGGTGCAATCATTACAACCCAAGTGTTTGAATCTTCTCTCGTTGGCATATGTGGGAAGATTCTTCCAGCAAATCTCCTAATACTTCCTTTGGTGGAATTCGATACTATAATGGGAATGTATTGGATCTCATTATATAGAGAACATATCAACTGTCGGGAAAAGGAAATATATTTTCATATTCCAAAGCATCCCATGCTCCTCCAAAAATGAAAGGAAGATCATGAATCTCCTTTGAAAAATACGTTAATGGTGTGGGTGTTGATTCCCTATGAAGAAGCATACCACGCCCAAATGGTTGAGTCGAAGGAAATTTCCAACCTTGAGGAAATTCCCATCATGAGGGAATACAGTGATGTATTTCCCGAAGAGTAACCCAGAATTCCCCCAAATCGTGAGGTAGAGTTATCGATTGAACTCATACCCAGAGCTACTCCTATCTCAAAGTGCCCCTATAGGATGGATCCTATCAAAATGGAGGAGTTAAAGAAGCAGCTTCAAGAGCATCTGGAAAAAGGGTTCATACGCCCTAGTGCATCACCGTGGGGTTCACTAGTGCTCTTTGTGAAGAAGAAGGATGGAACCATGTGGCTATGTATCGATTATCGGGAACTCAACAATATCACCATAAAGAACAAGTATCCTCTCCCAAGTATTAATGACTTTTTCGACCAGTTAAGAGGAGCTCAATACTTCTCAAAGGTGGATCTTCGTTCTGGATATCATCGGGTAAAGGTGAATAAGGAAGATATTCAGAAGACTACCTTCCGTACATGGTATGGGGACTATGAGTTTTTAGTGATTCCCTTTGGACTTACTAATGCCCCTAAAATCTTCATGGATTTGATGAATAGAGTCTTTATACCTTACCTCGACAAATTTCTGGTAGTGTTTATCGATGATATTCTCATCTACTCCAAGAGCAAGGAGGAACATGAAGAACATCTAAGACTTGTTTTGGAGACATTGAGAAAGGAGAAGTTGTATGCCAAGTTCATCAAGTGTGACTTTTGGATGAATCAAGTCATGTTCTTGGGACATGTGATCACAAGTGAGGGAATTTCTATGGATCCTTCAATGACAAAGGCGGTTGAGGAATGGCCCAGGCCCTCTAGTGTCATAGAAATCCGTAGTTTTCATGTATTAGCTGGGTACTACCAACGTTTTGTGAGAAACTTCTCACGATTGTCAAGCACACTAACTAATTTAACAAGGAAAGGGGTAAAGTATGTCCTGACGGAAGAATGTGAGGGAAGATTCAAGGAGCTAAAGAGAAGGATGATCACTATACATGTACTCACACTACCGAAAAGTAGAGAAAGTTTTGTGATATATTTTGATGCTTCAAAGAAAGGCTTGAGTTGTGTACTCATGAAAATGATAATTTGATAGCCTACACCTCACGACAGTTGAAGATCCATGAGCAGAACTACCCGATGCATGATCTAGAGCTGGCATCCGTGATTTTTGCCTTGAAAATCTGGCGAAACTACCTTTATGGTGAGAAGTGTGGCATATACACCGACCACAAGAGCCTAAAGTATATATTAAAACAAAAGTAGATCAACATGCATCAAAGGAGATGGTTAGAGATAATCAAGGATTATGATTGCTCTATTCACTATCATCCTGGAAAGGTGAACAAGGTAGTTAATGCTCTAAGCAGAAAAGAACCCGCTACTCTATCCATGTTACGGATTGAGAAAGACCCTATCTTCTTAGATATGCAAAGGATGTATTTGTAAATCATAAGGGTAGATGATACATCCTACCTTTCCCAAATGATTGTGTAACCATCCATCCAGGAGAAGATTAAGGAAGCACAAAGGGATGATGTAGAGATACAAAAGAGGGTGAATGTAGTAAATGAAGGGAAGCTGCAAGAGTTCCATATCGATGATGATGGTGTGATTTGGTGTGGAACGTGTCTTTGTGTGCCTTCATCACCCGAAATAAAGAAGGAACTATTGGATAATGCACATAGCTAAAAATTCTATATCCATCCTGGGAGTACACTACTGGAAAATAGGTCTATACCCACGGTTTTCCATAACCGTGGGTATAGGAATAGTATGTGAACCTATACCCACGGTTTTTGAAAACCGTGGGTATAGGCCACCTATACCCACGGTTGTGCTAAAAATCGTGGGTATAGTTGTCTTGCAAGACCTATACCCACGGTTTTAGATAAAACCATGGGTATAGGGTATTTTTCGAAGACCTATACTGATGGTTCATCAAAACCATGGGTATAGGGCCTTTTTTTTGAAGACCTACACCCACGGTTCTCCAGAACCATGGGTATAGCTTTCCCACATTATGGTGGGGTGAAAAAATTAGGAGGGACACTGGAAAAATCTGGTGGGAACAATTTTTTTCATGATTTATATTAGTATATTTACAAAAATATAAATATATTAATTCAAAAATTATTTAGCTTGCTTGGTAAACATATTTCAATCGGTGGTGTAGGTTGTGGGTATGAATCCCGCAGCCCACATTTTTTAATTTTAATTTCTGACGTAAATTATATTAATATATATAGGTTGATATATGTATTCATAATAATAGAAAATTCCAGGTCAGTTGGTCCTTTGTTGCGGCGCGTCCCATAGAAGCTCTGGTTCGAATCCCTCCGGCACTATTTTTGAATTTTAATTTACCACATATTTCATATTAA
The DNA here is from genome assembly GCA_963277665.1 of Viscum album. Classification (NCBI taxonomy): domain Eukaryota; kingdom Viridiplantae; phylum Streptophyta; class Magnoliopsida; order Santalales; family Viscaceae; genus Viscum; species Viscum album. Next base: position 1,646,732,751 of record OY728120.1, read on the forward strand.
TATATATTCGGTGATATATGTATAAAAATCAACAAAAAATCATATTCTGGTTGGTCCTTTGGTGCGGCGCGTTCATGAGGTTCTGCATGAAGCGTGGGGTCGAATCCTACTGGCCGCGGTTTCAATTTTATTTTACCATAGAAATGATATTAATATATATACGGTTATATTTGTATTTATAACAATAAGAAATTGCAGGTCGGTTGGTCTCTTAGTTCGATGCGGCTGTGAAATTCGGTGTGAAGCGTGGGTTCAATTCCCCCCAGCAGCGGAATCTGTTGTGTGCCATGCTGGAGCTGGTGTGAACACTTTAGACTCTCCCTATACCCACAGTTCTCCTAAACTGTGGGTATAGGCTGAGACCCCTATACCGAGGTTGTTCTAGCCCACGTTTCCCAAAACTATGGGTATAGGCTATACCCATGGTTTTGGGGGCTATACCCATGGTTTTGAACTGTGGGTATAGGCCGTTTTTTCAGAAGTGGTAGCAAGATGTATCGTGATCTTCGAGAACACTTCTAGTGGTATAACATGAATAAGGAGATTGTGGAATATATATCAAGGTTCTTGGTATGTCAGAAAGTTAAAGTTGAGCGAGAAAAGTCCAAGGGTATGATGCAGCCATTGCCTATACCTATGTGGAAATGGGAAAATGTTACTATGGACTTTTTCACGGGTCTCCTGAAGACGTCCAAGGGAAATAATGCGATATGGGTTGTGGTTGACTGACTCACCAAGACTGGCCATTTTATTGCTATTCGGGAAGACCTCTCGCTTGAACAACTTGCAAAGATATATGTGAAGGAAGTGGTGAGACTGCACGATGTTCCACTCTCAATTGTCTCTGACCGTGATCCAAGGTTCACATCTAAATTCTGGAGGAGCCATCAACATGCTTTGAGTACTGAATTAAATTTCAGCATGGCCTATCACCCCCAAACTGATGGCCAGTCTGAAAGGACTATTCAGATGCTTGAAGATATGCTAAGAGCCTTCTCTCTTGAATTCAAAGGTGGTTGGGATCAGCATCTCCCATTGGTTGAGTTTTCATACAACAATATCTTCCACTAGAGTATTTAGATGGCTCCATATGAATCTCTTTATGGGAAGTAGTGTAGAACTCCAACCTGTTGGGATTAAGTTGGAGAAGGAAAGCTACTTGGACTCGATCTTGTTCAATAGATGACAGAGAAGTTTCAAGTCATCCAAAAACACATCAAAGCTTCTCAAAGTCAGAAAAAAAGCTATGCTAACAACCATTGAAGGTACTTAGAGTTCGACATTGGAGATAAATTCTTCCTTCGAATATCTCCATGGAAGAGAGTCATGTGATTCGGGAAGAAAGGGAAGTTAAGCCCAAGGTATATTGGCCCCTTTGAGATCCTTGACTGCATAGGTGTTGTGGTCTATCATCTTGCACTTCCACTGAATATGGATCAAGTTCATGATGTGTTTTATGTATCACTACTAAGGAAGTACATACCAGACCCCTCACATGTACTAAACTTAGAGGTGGTGCACCTGGAAGATGATCTCTCCTATGAGGAGTAGCCAGTAAAGATTTTGGATCGGAGAGATAAGGTTATACGCAACAAGACAACCCATCTTTTCAAAGTGATGTGGAGGAACCATGTGTTTGAGGAAGCAACTTGGGAACCAGAAGAGGCAATGAAGGAGAAGTACCTTCACCTGTTTGTGTAAAGTGAAATTTCGGGGGCGAAATTCCTTACGGGGGGAAGAATGTAACAACCGAATGTTTTTCAGTGGAAAATTCCCTTCTTATATTTATGTCATAAAATAACATGAAAACACAAAATAATGAACTACTAAGTGATAAGTGACCTTTAAACATAAGTTTTTCACTCCTATGTTAGGAATTTTCAAAATCTGACATACACGGCTGTGCTCAAGATGATTTTTGGAGTCTAATGAAACAAAAATAATTTTTTATGAATAGTGACGTAACCTTATGAATAGTAACATAGCCTTATGAATAGTAATATGACCCTTATGAGCAGAAAATCATCCAACATAAAAGTAACAATACCTATAAATAATTAAATAAAATTTAGACATCTTAGAAATGGACAATTTGACCTTAGTAAATGTTTTTCTATTTTGTAAGTCATAAATAATTAATTATAATTAATTAATTAATTTAAAGTAAAATGTATTTTATTAAAATTTGTTATTTAATTATTTAATCAATTTATTATAGTTTTTAGATAATTTTATAAGACCCTACATAATTTTTGAAAGAACTATAAAATCAGTTTTAATCTTGAAAAATGTTTTTTTAAGTAAATTATGATTTTAATTAAATATTAAATTAATAATATTTAGAAAATTATTTTTGAAAAATGGATTTCATTTTTTGATTCTAAACATTTAAAAATGGTTGGGGTAAATGTTTGCGATTTTTCTGAGATACGTGAATTTTTTATGAATAGTAGAATCCTATAATTCACAATAAATGCTAAATAATGGATTAATTGAGTCATCGATGATGTTATGCTGATGTAAGCCCACTTGTTTCAGTATCACATTATAAAATTACTATTCTTGGTTATTCAAGACTCACTATTCCTTGTCTATGGGGAAATTAATAAACTAATGAATTTTATAATAAGGAAACCCCTCTCCCCTCCACTATAAAATCCACCCTTCACACCCTCATTTCCACACACCTCCCAAGCTCCAAGCCTTCTCTAAACTCTGCCCAAACACCTTTTATATACCCTCCCCCACGTCCAAGATCTCCTGGTCTCATCAAAAGACCAAGCTTAGTCCCTTAAGGAGGTTCTCAAGGGAAGGATTCAAGAGGTAATTTCCCTCCCTCTTCTCCTTTAATTTCCTTTCAAGTTCAAGTTCATTTCTTGATCTCTCCCCACCTATCTTCATCCAAATTGTATGGTAACTCCATTATTATAAATATACTGTAATTTTATTATTATAATGGGATATTATATCATCCAACCCCCTTTTTGTCTTCCTTTTATTTTATTAAAGAGAACGTTGTTCGTGAGGTGTTAATTTATCACCTTCAAGAACGACATGCTTTCTTCTTCCATTTCTAGCTTCATATCTGGCCATAAAACCATTTTTATGGTTGAACCAGAATAGTTTATTTTTATTATGTTCTATTTAAAGTTCTTTAAATAAACTATGGATATATTACTAAGTGATAAGTTAAAACAAGTTCGTTGTGATCCAAAAACCGCCCAAATTTACCTAAATAACCACCATTTAATTCTTATCTAATGATTCATCCACATGGATCTAATATAATTTATTATAAGATCATTCAATATCCTTTAATATCATTAATGACATGTAATATCATTTCTTTATGTTTACTCATGTTCTAACCAAACTTCAATTTAAGATACAAGTGAACCACCCAAGAAAAACCATAAAAACGAACATCCCCGAACAATGTTTTTAGACTATATAAGTCATCCAAAGGAACATAATATGACATAATGAAACCAGAATAAACCCTATTAATGTACACATGGTTATGGATTTATAATTAATGAATATAATTTCATTATCAGGAAATTAAAGAGAAGGAAGCATTCGGGTACAAGGTAAGGGGAAATTCTCGAACCCAACTTTCATCCTTCGGGTTCCACCTCTTTCACTCCATTTTTGATATGGTCACTCCTTAAAGATCATTTTTTCATAATTATATTACCTTAAATAGGATATACATGTTTTCTACTAAGGTTTATGTCAATAAAAATGTTTTCCAAAATAATTCTTCTTTCTAGAACACACCTTTTACCTCTTTCAAGATTGACGGTTCTTGTTACATGTTTGTTATTCCCTCATTCTTTTTGGAACCCAATGTTTTTGAATGTGTTCTTATGAGATAAAACCCATTACTTTTCAGGGTTTAATTATGTTCATTTATGTTATATGTTCATTTTGGAATTCATGATAAATGATAAATGGTTGGATTCTGTTATAACGAAAAAACAAAGGAGTATTGCACAACACGCAACCCTGACTTGGCTTGCATTATACGCAATCACGACCTTCCTCGATAGCATGTGTTGTATGCAATACCAGGTTTCACTAAACGAAGATATATTGTTATAATATTATTATGGACTATCCGTTTTGAATAGTATTAAATACATTTTTTATTTTATAACTTTATTATTCATCTTATAAATTTTCTAAAACATGTTATGTGAACAAAATAAATGTTTCAGGTAAGAAAAGTATTTTAAAAAAAATGCAGTTTTGCCACCTTTTGATGGCGCACCCACATTAAATCTAGTTTTTGACATGTTTATAAGTTCAATTTTAAAAAATAAAATTCTTCTTTTGAATCAGGATATAAAAATTTACATTGGATAAAGTTTTAATATTTTTCTGATAACTTTCATATTTTAATGAATAGTAAAAACATGCTATATTTTAATTAAAAACAAATTTATTCATCGTAATAATTTATATGGTTAAATTATAATATTGAATGATTTTAAAGTATAAATAGAATATATTTTTACCATTTAATATAATGCATTTCATTAGCATTGATTTTACGTTGAATTCGTAGCCTAAACCAATTCAATCTTTTGCAATGTTTTAAACAAAAACATGTTTTCTTTCGACAACAGGATTAATTTTAATTTACTTTCTGCAACTTTTGTGTATTGAATTTTGAAAAATGGATTCCATATTCGGAATCAGTGGGTCCAAATTATGTTAATAAGCTACTTTTTATTTTTGGGCATTATGAATAGTAACTACGGTAAATTTTATTTACCATAGTTAAAGGTAAATCGAGTAATTAAGGGTAAATAAAAGATTATAAAATTACCCAAACACATGTAAAAATCAATTTGGATGACTAAAAGTCGACCCATATCACCTAAGGGTCTGATTAGATTAATTTAATGGACTTTTTTCCATGAAAATAATTTAATTATTATTAAAGCCAAAGAAACTGACAACATGTCACTTTCTTAAATCTTATAAGTGTAATAATTTCAATTTAGTGATAAAATTAATGAAACATCGAACATGAATAGTCTCAAGAAATCTAATACAATTATCTACATCATATGAATTTATTTATAGTTTTTAGGGATTAAATAATTATCATTAAAGGTGGAATAATAGTGATGTTGAAATTATTTTATTAAGAGAAATATCAAATAAATGGTATTAAAATATTAAAATAAATATTATATTAACTATTTAATGTGATCCACTAATTTTATAGATAAATATGACATTTTATGAATCTTTTAAATATTTTAGTTTGAACATATATTCTGTATATTTTTTATTTAAATTCAAGTAAATGAATAGTTTCAAAATTGACACTGTTGTTATTTTATAAAAATAACATATTATAAAATTGTTTAAAAATAACAAAAAATATTTAAAAATTATAAATTTAAATTTATATGGTCTAAAATATCTTAAAGTGTCAAATTATGGAAAATTCACAACACATATGTAATTATTTATAATAATTTAAAATTTAGAATATTATTACCACAAATAAAATTAAATTGATAAATAAGGATAAATCAAGTTGATAATGTTTAAAATAAATTCCTAACATGTCTAAATTTTGTTGTCTAATGATATTACAACCCTATCTCATATAATCTTTATATATGAGTCATTTTGGAAGTTTTCAAGTGGGTTTGGGATTTAATATAAACTAATATTTCTTATATTTCCAAAGGTGCCCCTCTCCTCCCTTATAAAAGGGCACCTCCTCCCTATCTTACTCACACCATTTTGAGCCTTGAAGCTCGGAAAACCTCTGACCATTTCACTTCCCCACTTCCCTAGAAACCTTATAGAGGTACTGGTCTTCTCAAAAGACAAACTCTTGTGCCCTAAGAGAAAGTTTAAAGGAGGCACTTCGAGAAAGAGGTAATACCTTCTACCGTTTTCTTCAAGTTCCATTATTCTTATACTACATCTTCTTTAGTTGTTTCATTATGAAGTAATAACATTAGTATACCTCATATACGGATATGTTATTATAAATATGAAAAAACCCTATTTTACCTTCTATCCATCCTCAGGAAAACGAAATCACCGTGCGTGCGTACATACGGAATACCATCTCCACGTCATGGTGTAATCTGTTTTTCCAACACCACCTTACTTGGATGGGTATAATGGTGTAAAGAATAACTATACATAGTTATTAAAACATCATACTGATTATGATATATTTTATCATCCACTCCAATTCAATTCAATAATTATGGGAACGATATCATCGCTCGTGCGTACGTACGGACTACCGTCTCCACGATGCGATGAGATTCATTCTCAATGATTAACTATTCATGAATGATTATAAAGTATATATAATAATTAATCATGAAATATATGACATAATAATGATACTTTATTTATTTATATATATATATGTATGTCATCCAATTAATTCCATTCAATTCAATGAGGAAACAAAAACAACGTTCATGCGTACATACGGCCTACCGTCTCCATGAATGGTGTATTTCTTTCCATTTATCGATCTATTATATATATGTATATTCTGAATATATATTATATATAAATAATGTTTTATATTCTTGAATTAAGTAATCATGATCTATGTAATCATATGAATAATTACAAGTCAAAACACGGACGACAAATGAAATGATTTTACCCAAATCTCTCTTTAACGTGGAATTTACAAAAGAACGGGTAATATAAAGTCAAAAGTGAACCATATATTATATCATAACAATGAATATGATTCTGTAATAAGTCAATTACATTATTTAAATCAATATACATGAGGTTCGGATACGTACGAAGCATATCAGACCTTAGGTAAGGGATAACTATTCCAATCTCCTTCTTATCTGAGATTGTTATTCGTAAGTATTTACTGGGGTTATTGTTTTCATCCATGCCCATGTTTTCTAAAAAAAATTTCATGTATTTTTAAAGTCCTTTTTACCCATTTTTGGAATTTACCACATGTTATGAATGGAATATTACTTTTTTTTACCACATGGGGAACTTTTTGACTTTTCTGACAAAAGTATGAGAAGAATGTTATTTTTAACTTATACGACGTGAACGGATTTTTACAGTTTCATAACGCCTCATTTTCATGAATATTATCTACAATATTTTATGACTATTTTCAACAAAATAATTTTCTTTTAAAATTTCATGGAATTTTGTGAAAAGAAAATGATTTTGAAGAAGAAAGGATATTTTCCTCAAGAATTCATTTCAAGTGTTTTATAAAAATCATTTTCCATCTAAGATTAAATTATTTCATATGTGTATGTTTCAAGTATAATGTCTCTATGATTTACATGGTTTCACTTTTCTTATGATGAAATATCCATTTTTTTATATGTATTATGTGATGATTGAATGATGTTTATGAAACCCATTTTATTCTTTGGGTTATGATGAATGATTTATGTTTATTTTGTGGAACAAGTATTAATGATTTCAATATGAGATGGGTGGGACATATATCTCCCTCCAATGAATTGGGTAAAGATTTATAACTCATGAGATAGACATGGATGGAATGGTAAGTTAATCCGGTTCAGTATTACAGGACTGGAATGAGGAGTGAACTCGATTCAGAAAGGGACTTTGTCCACTAAGATGGTCTTGGCAGAAATGCCTTGGCTAATATGGAAATCATATCATGTGCTTAATTGTTGCCACAGTTACATGTTTTATTCCCTTGCTATTTTATCATGATTAATGTTCCATTATGATCTATTCCTTATGTACTTCCATGTTTTTTGTCGTTGCTCAAGATTTTGATGTTTAAACATTATGTTCATGTTTTTAAGTTAAAATGTATATGGTATGTTTTATTTTATCCATGCTTACCCTTGCTGATCATTTGAGCTCACCCTTTTTATGTTTTCTTTTCCCCTAGGATTAAAAAAAGGTTTTAGGTAAGGAAACAAAAATTGGAAGATCTTTATGGGAGATGTTGAAGATCTTTCACCATGATTAGAAGATTATGTTCCAAGTTTCCAAAGACACTAAACTATTACGGTCCTTGTGTGTCTGTTTTTGTTATGTATTAAGTATTTCACAAAAGTAATGTAATGTACATGTATGTCAAGCTTCGGGTCTCTACACATTATGTTCTGAGTATGATGTTGCTTGGAAGTTTAACGTCCTACAGCTCAGATGAGGTGGGTTTACTCTGCACCCATATGACTTACATAACTAATACCCACCAAACCTTAGGGAAGGGAAGGCATTAGTAATTCCATGGTGAGGTGGTGTTGGGGAGTGATCCACTGAGGGGCTTGCGTTATCATGGCTATGTGAAGAAGTAATATCTATTAGCGTGCCTCTATGAAGAAGCATGAGGCTAAGAAATTCAATGTAAATCAATGACCAAGGGACCTTAAAATCACTTCATATGAACCTGGAGGACTTCGCGAAGCAAGGATACCTTGCAAAGCATTACACTGTGAAGCAATGTGCTTCATGAAGCATAGAGATCCTGCCATAGCATTTGGTTCACATGTGCATGGAAGGTACTTTGCAAAGCATGAGTGATTTACGAAGACCCGAGTCCCCTTAGGGATCTCCTTTCTTTGTGATGGCCCATGGGCTCTATGAAGGGCATCCCTTCTTGAAGAGGTGTTGTATTCGAGCTAAAGGAAAGGTACTTCGTAATGCTCTTGTACCTTGAAGAGATCATTTTTCTCAAGGTTTCGTAGAGAATAAGGTGCCTCACGATTTGAGATCCGAGAAGTCAAAAGGATTGGGTATCTATTTTTTGGGATCGAGGGGATCCTGGTATTTATAAGAAAGGGGTGACGCAATGTAGGGACAGCTCGGTGCACAGCCACGTGGTGCTCCATGATTATTCATGGATTGTGTCAAGTTCTTCATAAACATGGAGTCAACTTTCATCCCCTATTCGGTGTTGATCTCTCCTAGGTTCTCTTCTCGTCACTCGCAGAGGCTTCCGTCAAGTTCGATGGGCTCACGGAGGTCGATTATGCTCCCTCCACGGCATGAAGCTTCCATTCAATTGTGTCGTAACTGCAGATCCTCTCACCTCTTTACTCTGCGGTGACCACCAAGAGGATTTGGCTTGACGTCAGCCAAGTTTCTATGGGGCTTTTCAAATGCCGCAGTGTTAAGGGGCTCCGCGAATGGGCTTCGCAAGGCAGCCTCCTTGGAATTGGTTTTCTCTTTGCGTCCTTTTCCTCTACACATATTTTGGCACCAAAAAAGTTCAATAAATATTATTCTTGGTCATCGTTTAATAATTTTTAAAGTATTTATAATCAAATTTATTTTTTCACTAGTTATTCAAGAGAAGATATTGTGGATGGAATATTTATTTATTAGTGAATAATGCAGTTATATTTATTTAATAAATAAATAGTCATTATTCAAGGCATAGTAAATATTGAGGAGGATTGGTAGACCATTTTATGGGTCAGTAGAGAAATAATATTAAATATTATTTGGATAAATAGTGTTTAAATATAACAATAAATTTAATAATATGTCATGGAAATAATATCATTACTATTATTATTTGAAATGGGGTTTCACATGGAATAATAAATTAAGTAACGACACCTATGTTAATTATTTATTAACTAGTGAATTATATTCCTTGTTATGTTATTATTATCTATATTATCCAAGGGTTCATTCAACCCTCTAACTAATAATTATGTTCAAGAAACCCTTGGATAAGTGATTCCCAAGGAGATATAAGGCGGACATCACAATCATAAGGATCTTCCATGCTAGAACCCGGAGACTCCTTCGATGATGTTTAGAGATATGTGGATCATGTGTGGATCATCGCTAGAGGATTCCTATACTTAGATTCTAAATCCCAAAAAAGCCTCACCATGGACCTATTTTCAGATGCATAAATGAATAAAGAATCACCTTGGATGTAATTATATAATTTAATTAAATAAATTATTAAAAAAATATTTGGATCCTCTCTTCTAGGTTTCGGGTTATCTCCTTTTTCTTTTATATTTTATTCAATTCTGTGGATACTGGAGTTCATCATCATATTGATCCCAGATTAATCATTGATTATGAAAATTTGGAAAGTTGGGTACACACCCATCATGTGCTTCCGCTAGGCCTAGAACCTACAAGTGGTATTACAGTGGTCATATTTTCATTTATAATTATTTAAATAATCCTTTGATGATTTTTTCATTAATAATTTAATTTGTTAATTAATATTTAATCAGTATTGTAATCTGAATCTCGATATCTATTCCTCCCTTATCATTTCTCATAGATATAATGGAAATGAATAATTTTATTATCAAAATTAAAATTGAGGATCTCATCAGGAGGTGTCGATGGCTCTGTCTAGATAACACAAGAATACATGCTATGTGGTTAAATCTACATGCTATGTATTTTTGTTCAATACAGTAGGAGTAATTCAGAAAATACTCAAGCTGTGTGAATTAATGACATGCAGTGTAGTTAATTATTACACCTCATGTTGACTAGGATAGACGAACGCACAGTCAGTCAGACTACATGTCGTGTGGCCCACTAGACACATTGTTTAGTCTCTTTGGTTCAAGGTCATGTCATGTATCTTATACACAGTTTCCCAGCTGGTGACCATGTAGCACAGAGTCTACATGTCATGTGTACCACTGGACATACTGTGTACTCCGAATATTTCCAAAGTACACCTCACATGCCATTTCCCTAATCGTATACTTTATATGGTTGGTGAGGAGGGTACACACTCTGTAGTCAAATCTACACATCATGTACTATTTCCAGATTACACAGATTTAAAAATTTATTATTATATTATGTAATCCTTGATACATGTACCTTTGTGTGGTTGTATAGCTAGACACAACATGTGATAGTTGTTATATATATTTATAAATGTTTAATTAACATCTTTTTAATTCTCAAAGATCTGCACATCATGTGTGAGTTGTATTACAATAATAATTCTGCATGCATGATACATGTCACAACGAATAATGTGTATACAAGTATAAATACATGATGGGTAGTTTTGGATGGGTATTCACTTTGTTTATTCCAAGGTAAAAGTTATGTACAAGGTTTTGGATGAGAATCTCAAGGAAATTTAGAAAAGGATTAATATAAAAAAGGATCAATTAATTAAAGATATTGATTAATTGATTCAAGCATAATTTATCTTAATAAGAATGATTAAAGAATTTAATGATAGTTTTATTGAATTCATAATTCATTGCATGTATGTTGATGATGATGAGCTAGACTAGACCTTTGTATGTGATTAGTTCCATTCTAATTTATTTATTAAATTAAAATTATTGGTCTGCATTCCTTCTCCTCATTAATATGAAGGGCATACACGCCCATGTTTTCTTTTATGTTAACCCTTTTTACCCCTCACATACGTGTGAGTTATAAATCATATGTAATGGATTGATCTCCCAAGCTAGTAGAGGTGGTTCAAGTTAGGATCCCATGGGAAACCAGTCCAAGGAGATATAAATGTGGACAAGTGGAAAGATGTAAACACGAACCTTAAATTGTTCAAGGTGTTTCTCCCCTAGGTTAGGGTTAGTTTATTAACTACTAGATAAACTAACCAATAATAAAGCTCATGATCATACCCTTTTTTCTATCAGTTGTATGGTTATTCATTATGAATGTTTGACGCGATCCCATAATTAATAAACTAACAAGAATACATGATGGAACGAAAATAAAAAATGGCTTATGAATAAATATTATCTATACATGGTTAATCACTTAAGTACATCCCACTTAATATTAATAAGCATGTGAAAAGATAATAAGTGGAAATTTACACATAAAGGATAAAATCCCTAAAATTAAATATTAAATCGGTATAGCCACCCATTACTTCATTTAGAATCAAACCATAGTTCAATGTTCTTGACCAACACTATTTGGGGTGCTTTCAATTATTAGGGAAATATAATTTGAGTTTTTGGGTTTAATTATCTTAGATTACATCAAGGGTTGACTACCCTTTTAGGACTTTGTGTAACTGAGGTGAAAAGATTTAGGAAATCAAAAATTTATGATTTTTGGATTCGAGAGTCCACTCAACAGATCAAAGAGCCATGAGTTAATGAATTTGGAATTTGGAATGTCAACCTAAAACCTTTCAAGTTGCTTGAACAACCCTAGTTGTGGTAATGTGAATGGAAATTTGGATCCTTTCCGCTAGAATGTCCAAGAACTTGGATATTCTGAATCCAATGGTGAGGGATATTGGTTTTCGACAAAATAGTGGGAGACTAATAGGTATTCATTTATTTATTTTTCTATATTTATCAAGATAAAGTAATAAAACTCTGTTCATATTATTTTTTAGAAACAATAATCAAAATGACATCAAACATATCATTGTGATCCATACTCAAGAAGGAAAACCTTCTCACCAACATTAATTTCCAAGAGTGTCAACGGTACCTTCGGGTTATCCTTTTCCATGAGAAGAAACTTTATGTACTGAAATAGCCTTTACCAGTTACGTTTGAAAATGAGGTGAGTGATGAGGAACCCTCAATGTATAAGAAACATCTGAATGATAATACAAATGTGCAGTTCCTCATGATATCATCCATGTCCAATTATATCTTAACGCAACATGAGTAAATGGTTGCTTATATCATGATGTCTCACCTTCAGGATCTCAATTAAGAGAAGACAAGACCAGAGAGGTATGAGATCTCCAATACATTGTTCTCTACTAATATTAGAGAGTTTTCACCAGCTAGACCAAATTCAGTCATTCTTATTGGCTACATTGAGATTCTGAACATCTTAGGGATTAAATTCCCATATGAGTTGCATACATATATCATAAAATCATCACTTCCTAAGATCTTCTCTAGTTTTATTGAGAATTATAATATGAGAAATATTGAGAAGAGTCTATTTCTGCTTCTTACCCTCATTTTCCAAGATGATAAAGACATGGGTCTTGAAAAACTTGTAGCCTTATGGTGAATAGGAAGAGGAAGGATAAGTAAATGTGGCCTAATATTTATAAATTATCTAAATCCTCCAAGAACCATCCGACCAAGAAGAAGAAGATCGAGATGTTGGGAAAGGAAAAAGGAGGTATTATTATTTTCCTGTGGAAAGTCAGTCCACTAGAAGAGGAACTACACCCAGAGGCAAGGGGAAGCCAAAGGTGTATTCTTTATCAAGTGTAATCATTCCATTTCTACACATTGGGTATTAGATACATCTTGTGGGACTCACATCTATATTAAAATGTTGGAACCAAGTAGATTCCAAAAATTCCTAGAGTAGAGGTGGATCTGTGAGCTACCAATGGTGTGAGTTTGTCCACTCTTTCCATTGGTGACTACCACATTACATTACTGATGGGAATGATTTTTTTTACATGGCTGTTATTATGTACCTAGTGTTACTAAGAACATAATTTCTTTATAGAGTTTAAATACAGATGGATTTATTTTCACATTCAAAAGTAAATTTTTTTACTTTTATAAAGACAATATATGTTATGGCATGCTTCATTTAAATAATGGTATGTATGTATTAAATTTTGAGAAAAAAGTGTAGGAAATTGATAACGAACCAAGTTCACATGACTCATACAACACCCATTTGTGGAATCACTACATTGGTCATGTAAATGAGAAGTGCCTAAAAAATCTCTATCAAGATGGTTATTTAGACTCTTCTAAGATAAAAACATTTGATAGATTTCATGCTACTTTAAAAGGTAAAATAACCAAACAACCATTTGGAGGAAAGGGTGAAAGGGACATAGAGCTTCTAGGATTGTTACACACTAATATGTGTTGACCATTTCTAGTAGAATATAGAGGTGTATATTCTTACATTTTTACTTTTACTAATGACTTGAGTAGATATGGATATGTCTACTTAAAGAGATATAATTCTAAGTCCTTTGAGAAATTCAAGGATTTCAAGAATGAAGAATAGAATCAGCTTGGTAAGAAGATAAAGAAGCTTCGTCTAGATCGAGGTGGAGAATATATAAACCAAGAGTTCATCAACCATTTAAATGAGTTTGGGATTCTATATCAACTCACTTCACCTTATACACCATAGTAGAATGGTGTTAGGTAAATTAAGAATCATACCTTGTTTAGCATGGTAAGGTCGATGATGAGTCATTCAGATCATCCATTATCCATTTGGGGATATTCATTTCAAACTATGTCATACACATTAAACAAAGTACCAACTAAGATGTAAAATGGGATTCTCTTTGAGCTATGGTGTGGAAAGAAACCCACTTTGTCACATACATGTGTATGGTGATGAGAGGCGCTTATTAAGGCTCTCTCGGGCAACAAACTAGCACCCTGCGGTATGAAATGTATCTTTATAGGGTATCTAAAGGAAAAAAGTGATAATACTTATACAAACCCTTAGACAAGAAAGTGATTATTTCCAGATAGGATCTCTTTCTAGAGAAAGAGCACATCCTCAAGAAGGATAGGGGATATCGATTGACATTAATAAATTTGATGCTCAGGATACATAGGAGTTGGTATAGGAACAAGTTCCACAGGTCCCTAATTAAGTGGTAGTTTCTGAAACACAAGTATTGTGTAGGAGCACAATAGATATAAGGGAACCATAGAGATATGGTTTTCTTATCACTGAGGAAGGTGACTCATTATTGTTGGACAATAATGAACCTATCTCCTACAAGAAAGAAGTAGAGAGCTACGAAGCTGCAAGATGGCTAGAAGATATGAATTCTGAGATGGATTCCACGTATCAGAACCAAGTCTAGTTTTTGGTTGATGCACTAGTTGAAGTAAATCCTATTGGGTTTAAATGGGTATTCAAAAAGAAACTGGACATGGAAGATAAATTTCGTACCTATAAAGCAAGGATAGTGGATAAATTTTTTAAACAGTGTCAAGGAATTGATTATGATGAAACCTTTTCACCCGGTTCATTGTTTCAATCCATAAGAATCATACTTTCCATAGAATATTTCCATGACTATGAGATTTGGCAGATGGATGTCAAAGCTGCATTCCTTAACGGTAACCTTCTAGAAGATGTCTCTATGACACAACCAGAAGGTTATATGAATCTAGGTGATGATAAAAGGGTATGTAAGTTGCAGAGATCCATTTATGGATTAAGTAAATCATCCCATTTATGGAACATTCGATTCGAAAAATCCATAAGAGAGTTTGGTTTCATTAAGAATTAATGTGAGCTTTCTGTTTACAATTGGTTTAATGGGAATGTGGTTGTTATCATAGTTGTGTTCATTGATGACATGTTTCTTATTGGAAACAACATACCATATGTGCATTCAGTCAAGGACTAGTTAAACAAGTGCTTCTCCATGAATTACTTAGGCAAAGCAACCTACTATCTAGGGATCAAGACCATTTTTGATAGATCAAAGCGGCTTCTTAGACTAAGTCAAAGTACATATATTGACCATATACTAAAGGGATTTAGTATGAAAAATCTAAGAGTGGATTAGTTCCAAAGTCACATTGTATACATATTTCCAAGAAAATGTGTCCCCGGACACAACATGAGAAATATAGGATGAGTAAGATTGCATACACTTTAGCAATGGGATATCTCATGTATTCCATATTATGTACCAGAATTTATATTGCCTATTCAATAAGAATAGTAGGAAAATATCAAGAAGATCTAGGAGAACAACATTGGACTGCTTGCAAGACTCTCCTTATGTATCTGAGAAGAACAAAGGATATGTTCTTGGTGTATTGAGTAGATGAGGAGCTTGTCCTCAAAGGGTATGCTGATGCTGTTTTTCATACAGATCTAAATGATTTGAAGTCATAATCGGGATATGTTTTCTTGTCTCAACATAGGAGTTGTGAGCTATAAGAGTTCAAAGAAACCATTTGTCACTGATTCTATAGAAGAGTCCTAATATATAAAAGATTTTGATGCAGCCAAGGAATTTGTCTCAATTCGGAACATTTTCTAGGATCTTGATGTGGTTCCTAGTTGTAAAGATCCCATCACATTGTATTGTTATAATATTGCAGTGGTGGATCTTAAAAAAGATCCAAGGTCACATCAACAGAAAAAGATCATTCTCTAAAATGATCACCTTTTGAGGGATTTCTATCAAAGAGGTGAAGTTTCAGTGAGCAGAGTGTCCATGGAAGAGAACATGGTGGAACCCTTGATTAATGTCCTATCTCAGTAGATGCATAAATATCATGTGAGAGCTAGTATACGGAATGTTGTTATCAGTTGGCTCTAGTGAAATTGGTATCATGTTGTTGTTGGTTCCCTAGAAACCAACTTTTTTGTACTTTATGATAAACCTATATTCATTGGATGAATATTAATAAACTAATCATAACATCATGAATGTTCTTCTTCATGACATAGTATGTGATAATTTTCTCATTAAAAGTCCATAGTAGATCCCTACTATGATGAGAACCCAGAAGTCCCATGACACTATTCTTGAATATATGTTCTAGGGATGGATGATATCATTTTATGG
The DNA here is from genome assembly GCA_963277665.1 of Viscum album. Classification (NCBI taxonomy): domain Eukaryota; kingdom Viridiplantae; phylum Streptophyta; class Magnoliopsida; order Santalales; family Viscaceae; genus Viscum; species Viscum album. Next base: position 1,646,749,273 of record OY728120.1, read on the forward strand.
GGCACAAATGATATAGGATATCAGGGGTGAGGAATCATGATACTTTGAGGCACCATCTATTTGTGTGCATCCTTGGTAATATCTAGGAGGATATTATGAGAACAAGACCCACCCATAGAAAATCCACATTCCTAAGTGGCATTGGATGTTCCTATATATGGATGTGTCTATTGGTCCTTAGACTTTAGATTTATTATTAATGGGTATTATGACTTGCGCACTTAGATGTATTGATGAAAACTGTGATGAAATATGTTCACGGCGAGGTAGGATATGTTGGGTGCATCATGATTAATACTGCATTAATGAATAATGTGAGAAAGGATTTGTCACTTCAATGAAAGTATATATCTCAGGCCCTTTTATGGAAATTATATAGCCTAAATAAATCTAAGTCCATGATGTTCTCTAGGAAAGTTCAATTATAGGAAGTTAAAGAATGAGAAATTGAGCGCATGGGTTGATGCCATTTGCATGAAACCCACTTTATTGGAGATATCAGGACAAACAAATTATATTACATGGTAAGAATTCATATGAGGGGACATGTCATTGTGACATAAACTTGTTTCCCTTGTGTGCCTTGACCCATTACTATACAGTAATCCTGGACTTTAGGAAAGCCCTCCTAATTCCAATGAGAAAGAGTTTTGGAGTGTCAAACACTAATTGTATCTAGTATCTAAGTTAAATAATTTATTTATTTTACAAGTTGAAGAAATATTATTCATGTTTGTGGTTTAATAATTATTCAAGTATGCCTGATCGCATTTATTTCATCACTAGTTATTCAAGAGAATATATTACAGATGGAATATGTATTTATCAGTGAATAATGAAGTTATATTAATTTAATAAGTAAATACTCATTATTCAAGGCCCAAAAAAATATTGAGGAGGATTGTAGGACCAATTAATGGGTCCAGCGAGAAATAATATTAAATATTAATTGGTTAAATAAAATTTAAATATAACGTGATTGTTAGGAACATGTCATGGAAATAATAGCATTACTGTTATTATTTGACATTGGGTTTAACATGGGATAATAAATTATGTAACTAACCATGTTATAATTATTTATTATTACATGGTAAATTAAATTACCCATCATGTTATTATTCTATATATTATCCAAGAGTTCATTTGACTGGCTAATCAATCATTGTGTGTACAAAAACATTAGAGAAAAGCTCTCGAACCTAGAGAACTTTTCCCTCTCCAAGACCACTCTCAAGAAAAAGAGAGATCCTCCTCCAATAGATCAAGGAGAATGCTTAGGAAGCGATTCTCATGGAGATCAGAGGTAGACATCAAGAGCACAAGGATCTTCCACACTAGAAATATGAGACTCCTTCAGAAAAGTATGAAGATACATGGAGCATGTGTGGATCACTGCTAGATGATTCCTATCCATGGATTATACATCACAATGAAGCCACACCTCAGACCCATGGTCAGATGCATCAACAAAGAAAGAATGACCTTGGAGTTAATTCTATAATTTAATTTAATTAATTATAAAAAATATATGTCGATATTATCTTCTTAGTTCTAGGTTCTCTTCATTTTATTTTATCTTTGATTCAGTTCCATTGATACTGGTGTTCGTTGTCATATTGATCCTGTATTAATCATCGATTATGGAAATTTGAAAATTTGGTTACATGCCCATCCTATGCTTCCACTGTGCCTGGAACCTACAACATCTAGATGGTGTCTTGAAAAATATTATTATAAGAGAACATAACTCGGGGTATATTTTTTCCAAGAATCCTCAAAGTCATGGACACAAGTAAGGATCATATCCTCTAACACCTTAATTGTGCACTCTGTTTATCCTTCGGTCTGAGGGTGATAGGCCATGATCAAAGGAAATGGTATCGCCAAGGCCTTATGCATCCTATACTAAAAATGTGACATTAAATGAGAATCCTTATCAAATATTTTAAAAATTAGATCTCTATAAAAGATTATGAAATCCCTAATGTATAGTCTCCTTATCTCGTCAACTAAGAAAATCTCTTGAATAGGTAAGAAATGGGTGAACGTTTCCCACAGATCAACAACAACACAAATTGTATATTTTACTTTAGGATATCTAGGTAAACCTATCATGAAATATGTGGTGATATCATCCCTTTTAAACATGGGAATGGACAATGGATATAAGATTCCTTTTGGTCGTTGGTTTTCTGCCTTCACCTACTAACAGGTGGAACACTGAGTAATAAAGAATGCTATCTCATGTTCCATATCAGGCCACTACTACCAGAAATGTGAATCTTTATACATATTAGGGATGTTGGAATGTACTTCCCAAGATAAGGCATTAAATTATTACATCATATCTTCTTAAAAATGTATTGCAACTCATATATGTCCATGCATGAGTAAGGTATCATCCTCATCCATAGTCCAACCAGGTGACGTATCCTCATATGAGATACCCTCCCTTAGGAATAGGCCCTTAGGATCTGAAATTTTCCACATCTTTACCCATTCCAGAAATTTAGAGGTCACTACTAAAGCTATGAGGATTGTCTGACCATGATCCACTTAAACCTCAACATGTATCTCTGAAACAAGGCCAAAACGTTCCACTCACTACTATCCTACGGAACCACTGGTTCCAGAGTCTTTTAGCTCATTTCATCAGCTACATAATTTTCTTTTCAAGGTGTATAGGTAAGAATAATAGTTAAGGACTATAAGTATTCATCATATATATGCTTCATAAGATTCAGATCACACTACATAAATATATACATGAGGTTTTTATGATCGGTGAATACAGCAAAATGTTCTCCAAGAAAATAATTTATCCAGTAGAATAAATTTTTCAAAAAATAAACTATATTGAGGTTATTTTTCAGTTAGTTCCTATCATGTGGATACAATTTATGAGACCCTTACACCATGATTCTCTCATCCTACATCAAAATTTATCTCATTCATATTCTCCATGCATCATAATAAACGGTGTAGCTTTTTTCCAGCTCTGAAAAAACAAGATTGGTGATGAATGGAACTGGCCTTTCAACTCATAAAATTATATTTCACACAATTTTGACCATATGAATTTCACACCTTTCTTAGTTGATCTAGTAATAGGCACTACTAGGAATGATAAATCCTAGATGAAGCATCTGTAATATATAGATATCCCTAATAAAATCCATATATCAAATATGTTCTTGGGTTTCTCCTAGGAAAATACCACTCTCACCTTAATTTGGTCTACTAATACACCTGTATCTAAGATAATATGACCAAGGAAGTGGAATTTGTCTATCCAAAAGTGGAATTTATTGATCTATTCATAAATATGGTGATTTTTAAATGTATTGATCACAATCTCAAGATGTTGGGCATGGTCGTGTCAAGTGATAGGATACACTAAGATGTCATCCCCAAATAAAACCATGAATGAATCTAAATATGGGTGGAAAACCTGATTCACTGGGGCCATGAAAATAGTTTTCGAGTTCATGAGATCGAATGAAATTATTAATTACTCATAAAGACCATACCTCCTCGAAAAAGTTTTATGAGGTATGTATGAATTCCTAACACACACCTAATGGTATCCTGACCTCAAATAAATCTTTAAAAACACCCTCGATCCTCAAATCTGATCAAAGAGGTCATCTATTCAAGGTAGTGGATATAGGTTCTTAATTATAAGATGGTTCAACCATCAGTAATCCATGTAAAGTATAAGGGTACCATCTGCCTTCTTCGAAAAAAGGACCGGTGAACCCCATAGAGAAGTGATGGGCATATAACATAAAATTGGATAGAATATACAATCCCACCCTCAAATGTGGTTCTTCTAGATATTCAACTGAGTATTGGTAGAATATCTCATAAATGTGTGTTTGGTTGACTATCTCAGAAATAATGGTCAACCAGGAAACCTTAAATTTTTATTGGATAGCGTATATAAGCCAATCCTAAAATAGCCTCTTAGTCAAATGATCTAAACCAATTAAATATGGTTTTAATCACTAAATCTTAATAAAATGGGATAAATATTCCATTAAATACATATCCTCCCATAGTAAATTCATGAACTCTCTAGTGAGTGTTCTCTATGGTCTATGGAAGGTCTTGGGAGTTCTTGAGTTATGTTTAGAGCCAGAAGTCTTGGGTTTTTCAAGAAATAGGATATGAAAATAGTTTTTCCAAACCATTCCCCTAATCCCACACAGTTTGGACAAACCATGTGGGGTGTTTCCTGTGGATGAAAAGGGATGAACGGTTAGGTGAAACAATGTAATCCTTATCACATGGATATGCATCTTGTATCATACAAGAATAAAATTTATTTTCCTTCTATGGTTTGAGAACCTTATGGAAGAATACAATGTCTTGATCTTCTGGTTGACCACTATTTTCGAGATAGTCAACAAGTCCCACATTAATGAGAGAAATTTGTGGGACAACATTAAATTTCATGTGGGCCTGGTTGACTATATCATAAATAGTGGTCAACCATAAAACATTAACTTTCAATTGGATAGCATATAAAATCCCATCCTCAAATCATCTCTTAGTCATAATATCATATCTAGTTAAATTTGGCGTGAAATTATAGATCTCAGTAAAATGGGATGAATATTCAATGAAAGGCATAACCCCCTCTGAAAAGTTCATAAAATCTCTAGTTTGGTTATCCCTCAATGTATATGGAAATAAGTAAGCATAGAATACCGCTTTTAAGTTTGTACAGATCATATCTCAATGTTGTTCTACCTAGATAATGACATCCCACCATCACATGGCTGAACCACATAACATATCAGTAGTGATCTTGACCCTCCTCTCTAGAGGTGCCTCTAAATGCTTGAATATTTATAACATGACCTCCAACCATGACTCAATATCCTAAGGACCTCCATCCCTTGAGAAGGTTGGAGGATGATACTTCTGGAAATCCCACATAAAATCTTCCATAATTAGGTAAGGTTGATAAAATACTTCCATAGACTACATCATATGAGGGAATCCCAATCGAAACTGAGCATCAGTTCCCAATTCAGGGATAGTAGGTGGTGCCTCTAGTGGCACTACTGGAGGTAATATTGATGCCTCAGAGTCCACCGCCACCATAGCATGGTCACCACCACCATCCTAGTTTATGAATCCAGGACGTCGTAATGAAATATATATACAATGAACAAATACACGTCTTAGATAAGATTTAATATAGATAGGAAACAATGATGTAGGAAATGACATACACATAGACTTTCTATAAATGAGTCTCACCTCTCTATCTACTCTTAAAGATAGGTCTATGTGATAAGAAATATCACATAAGTCTCAGGATACACTACCTATTAGTCCACTTCTAAGGTCAGGGTCAAGGTCTCATATCATAGCATAGGTTCTAGTATATAGATTGTCAATTGTAAGGTATAGAGGAAAAAAACCTTTAATTTTCAATTGGAATCCCCATTTAATGGAAACTATTTCTATTAAAAATTTAAATTTATTTAAGTTCATACAAATCTATATACAAATAGATATCATAGTATGGTTAGATGTGTCAAAATTCCCAATTTATAAGGCACATACTCTTTATAAATTCAAATTGGTACTTCAGTAACTGTGACCTGACCTTTATATTCATTATTAGTATGTAATAGTCAAGTATAATGATTTTATTAAATGAATTGTCATTCCTAATTTATAGAAGTTCATGCTTCATAAATAATAATTGTCATTAAACAATCAAATCATTAAATTTTTCAGTCCATAGAACCAATGGTTCATGTATCAAATGTGAAAAAATTGGTTAATTAAAGTGTTATCATCAATCTATGTGGTAAAACACCATTTATATTGATCTAGGCACTTTAATTAATCCAATTATGTTATCCCTTAAACAAATGTCAGCACATTTCCATATATAATAATCAATTAACTCATGGAAATTTCATAAATCACAGGCAATACATGTAATAATATAAATAAGACATGGTATAATGCATGACATGTGAATCTCTAAGTGCCTAATATGATGGGTGAGATGATACCTCCTTATCGTTCCAAGAGAAAAATGTAATACATAATAATTGTATCAACAATTATAACGTCACAAAACATCTGCCTCAACCAAGAGTGAAAATAAATAAAACTATAATAGGAACTACCCCAAATAGCAATAACTCATCCTAGGTAATTTGGGTTTCCTTTTATGTGAGATAGCTACTCTTAGGAATAAACTCTTTACCAAATTCCACTACAACATAAATCGCCTTTAGCAGCGGTATTTTAGCGGCGGTTTACAAAACTGCCGCTAAACCTTTCCTTAAAATGGTTTCGTGGCAGTTAATTAAAAACTTCCGCAAAACCAATGTATTTCTGTACAGTGGAGATGCTACCCCCCCCCCCACCCGAGTTGACCCTCTTCCTCAACACTCGCGACGGTTCTCCCCCTAATGAGGCCCAACCTTTTCTCTGCTCCACTCTCGTGCTGTCAGGGATCTCTCCACTCAGCGTTGCTGACCCCCTTCTCCCCCCGACACCCGTGACACCACCTTCTCACCTGACCCTGTCGATTTCCTACCCTAGGTCGGCTCCCCTCCCCTTCCACTAGTGGTTTTCATTGTCGTAGGTACTGTTTTTCATATTTTTCTTATTTTTCATGCCTTGTGTTTGGAGTTTCATTAGAACTATATAAAACATTTTATGTCATAAAATATGGTTTTATGTTGTAATACTTTTTTATTGATCCATGAGAGGTCAGTGTTTTTAGGATTTTACATGGTAGAGGGAGGCCATGGAAAATGGTTTTATACCATAACACATATATTTATAGTGTAAATCCATTATTCCCTAGACATAATTTTTTTCATAAGAAGTTTATGTTTAAATGGGTTTATTGAATAAAGGTTGGTTTTATGAAATCCATGTCTTAGGCTTATTGATATTACATGGAAAACATGTGGTTTACACCATAAGTGGGTAGAGTTATAGGTTTTTTACAAGTATTTTACATCTTATTATTTTATTAGTAATCTACTAATATGTCTCTTTTTTGGGAGAAACCTAGGGGGTTTTTGATATCTTTGAACCCATTTCCCCATTCTTTTATCTATTGGTTCTGATGATCATGTTTTGGTGATTGGTGGATAGTTTTTATCCTTTCAATATTGTTTTCCTTAAGGTCTTCATCATGGAATCTTCTAACATGTTATTGGATTTGGTTAAAGGTGTTTTTTGTTTGTTGTGTTTTTATCATCCATTGATGACGTGTAGTTTGATCTTTTGTTTCCTTATGCAATTGTGGTTTGTGGGATGAGTCTTCTTCAAACTACATTGTTAAATGAGATCATAATGTATATTTATGTTACGGTTTCCATGTTCTAAAATATTTACGTTATATCTGTCTGAATGTTATAGTTTTCCATACAATTGAATTGTTCAATGAGATCAGAAAGTATATTTATTAAAATTTCATTAACTCTTTTTTCATATTATGAATTTATTAGAATATGGAATATTTTAAATCAAACCAATGGATATTGACTTGGAATTGTTTTCAAAATAAATTACTTAATCAAATTTGTTTCATTTTTAAGATAGAACAAAATTTTCCATGGTCATAAACATTGTATTGATTCATGGTGGTATATTACTATAAATTTTTCACAAAACTTTTATATTTTATTGTGTGTATGGAGGTATGTAATTTTAGTATGTAGATAAATAGAACAATGTTAGGTATCTTTAATTCATCTCTGGTTTTCTGTCACTTTAATGGTGGGTTTGGATAGTGGTAACAGATAGTCACATGGAGACTTTGTTTTAGTTTCTTTTCATGTTTATCTTTCTGGATTGGTTTATTTAGATCTCATGGTCATGTAATTTTTCATCCATGATGTAATATTATTGATTATATTTATCTTGTTATATATGAGAGATATTGTCTTGTTATTTTAGTTTGAAATCGCTCCCATGGTTATGTGTGTTGATACCCAGGTGTTTGTCGCTTTCCCATGGTGATCCGGAATACTCTTTGGGACCCATTTTGGTTCATTAAAAAATAGTATTGTAGGAAGTTTTATTTATATGCATGGTTGGTAATATGGAATTATATTATAAAAACCTCTAGGAGTGTGTCCATCTATGTTTTACCACACACATTGAACTAATTTATCTTTATGTGGAATCGATTCTTTTACTTTTTTACTATACTTTTCTTGTGCTTATTTTATTTTCTAGATTTTCTTCATAACTTCCATCTATATAACTAACATGTCAGTTTTTTCATTGGTATAATGTTTGAACTTTCAACATGGATACTGCTAACTTCCCTCCTTTTTATTAGTTCTTTTAGCTGATGAACCTTTCATAAACTTCTCAAATTTAGATTCCAAGGCCTCTTACCTTCCCTATGTGAAATATTCTTAGGAGGTTTTTTTCTGACAATATTATTTCACTTTTTCCGAAGGATGATTTTTATTTATTCACTAACTTATGTGGCCTTATTTTCTTATTTTATTAATATATAGGTTGATATGAACATGGACCAATCCTATGAATACTACTTCTTCGTACATCAGACACATTTTCAAAATTTCTAATTATTTTTTATGCATACATGTTTCTCTTAACCTATGGGTGTTTTTTCTTCATATCTGAATTTATATCCCTTATAATTGGATTCCTTTATAATTTTTTATTTAATGGTCTATACCAATAATATAATTCACAATAAATTAATTTTCCGCATCACCAACATTGATCCACAACCCATGATCATCTTATTTCATTTGAATAATGACATTAGGTCTTGTTTATAACTTTTTTAGATCTTTAATGGCAACCAACTTCCTTAATTTCCTTATCCACCTTAGCTAAGGTGGAATATTCCATAAAACATTTAAAAATCCATACTTGTACATAATTTTTTGCCTACCCACTCCCTTCATAAAAAGAGATTTACAAACATTATTTTGAGATGGTATGGATCATACCTCTTCCTTATTAGTGGTCTAATCCTAATAAATTTAGTTCTTGATATCCCTTGTTATAAACCAGATTCAATATGACATCATTTATTCTCTTAGTTAAGGCTTGTAAACCTCTTTTTATTCTACAATAATCCCTTTTTTATGTAATTCTAGATTCAACAAGTGACCTTACTTCAGCATGAAACTTCTAGATCATGTTTTGAAGAAAAAAATTGGTTTCTTAACACCACTTGCGGAGTCATGATCATCCATGACATGTTTTGATCATATTTTATATCCCATGAGACTTGAAATAATTATTACATCACTTATTTCATGCATTTTTTGGATTTAATTAGATCCTTCTTTAGCTGAATAACATGTACTTTATTAGCACATCCCCCTCATGGATCATATCTCCCCCTAAACATTGGGACACTTAAAATAATGGTTATTATTATTTAATTTAACGGGAGAGGGGAACCTACAACTTTCTTAAGTAGAGTAATGTGGTTGGACTTTGTTCACTCACCCTAATCTCCCAATTTAATTCTATTCCTTTGTGGTGGTACTACTTTAGATGACACCACTAGTGGGTGATTTACCATATGTATTGATATAGTAAAACCTTATGTAACATATTTATATATTTTTTCAACTAGTATATATGAATATCTTTCCCTATTTAGTAATAGTTATGTGTTTTAATTTTTATTAATATTGTGTAGGGACATTGTGATATACAAGGATAAAGGCTAGATCACATTACTGAGGAACGTACCTCAGTATATTAAGGGTTTGAATGAGTTTTTAGATTTTGAAATTTACAATCGATCCGTTGAAGGGAGAATAAGATTTCCATTTCCTATATGTAAATTTAGAAGATGGTTAAGGAGAGATGAATTTTATGGAAATTTAATATTGAAGCAATTCCCTGATAAATATTTGAATTGGATTTGGCATGGAGAATCGAACGTTACAGAAAGGTTAAGCACTAATGTCAATCCACAGAATGACCTCCCAACTTCATCAAAAATGGAAAATGAAGTGAAAAACCTTATAAATGATGCATTAGGCACTACAAGAGACCACCGTCAACATCATAACATATAAGAACAACTAGATGAGGGTGCTATAAATAGCAACGAGACAAGTGATGTTTTTGAGACTGTAACACAACTAGATCAATATTGTAACATATCATTGGATCATCCTCTTGATTCTATGGGGCCAAATGTAAGATAAAACTTCACTGAGGAAAATGTGTTTCATGATTTAGTTGATGATGGAAATCAAGAGTTGTATAGTGGGTGTTTGAAATATTTAAAGCTTTATTTTCTTCTGAAGTTGTACCATATCAAATGTCTATGTGGAATTAAAAATAAGGCAATGTCCATGATATTGGAATTTATTCATGATGCATTTACTAAAGCAAAAATTCAAGAGTCTTATTATGATGTGAAAAAGGTTGTTAACAGGCTTGGTCTGAATTATGCAAAAATACATGTGTGTCGCAATTATTGTATGATTTATTGGGGAGATGATTCAAGTAGAAAGAATTGAAAAAAAATGTTCTCTTCTAGATGGTAGTCAAAGGGTGATTTTGGATGTCTGAATCAATATAATTTCATGGATAATAAGAAAAGGAACACACCTGAAATTTTTTTTGTTACTTTCCTTTAAATCCTCGATTGAAAAAAATATTCATGTCATCGAAAACCACCGAACACATGAAGTGGCATTCTGTAGATAATAACAATGATGGGTTAATGAGACATCCCCGAGATTCACAATCATGGAAGACATTTTATTCATTACATCCATATTTCTCATCTGATACTAGGAATTTTATATTGGGATTGGTTTCCTATGGATTCAACCCATTTGGGACTTTGAGTACCAGTTATAGCATTTTGCAAGTTGTTTTGATCCCTTACAATCTGCCTCCATGGATGTGTATGAAACAAACATATTTTATCATTTCAATGATTATTTTTTGAAAAAAATGACTGGAAATGATATTTATGTATACTTGCAGCCTTTCATTGACGAATTTCAAGATTTATAGAGCAACTATGTTGAGACTTGTGATGATTCTTCTAAAACAATGTTCAAAATGCATGCTGCTTTAATGTGGACCATTAGTTACTTCCCTAGACTTGGGAATTTATCTATTTGGAACACTTACACGGGTTTGGATTGTCCCATTTGTAACTTTTATTTTGATCCCAAATGTCTACCTCATACTAGATAATGGTGCTTCTCATGCCATCGAAGATTTATTGATGAATCTCATAGATTTCAGCTGAACAAATCAAAATTTAATGGTTTCATTGATCGTAGACCACCTCCAAAGTTGTTAACTGGTTATGAAATATTGACACAACTTGAAAATGTTGAAACAGAATTTGGGAAGGTTCATCATTTGAATGATAGCAAAAAACAGGTCTGAAGTTCATCGTTAAGTGAAATCAGAAAGTAGCAATGGAAGAAAAAAAGTATATTCTTCAAACTTCCGTATTGGGAATTTAATTTGTTGTGGAATAATCTTGATGTGATGCATATTGAGAAGAATGTCTGTGAAAATTTGATTTTCACATTACTTAATGAGCATGGAAAGTTGAAGGATCTTCTCAATGATCACAAATACTTACAAGTAATGTACATAAAACGTGATCTTTGGCCAGATGAGAATGAAAAGTATGCTCCGGAAATTTTTGTAATGAAAAATAGGTATAAAGATACATTCCTTCTAATTTTAAAGAATGTGAAGGTATTTGATGGGTATTCGAGTAACATCTTGAGGTGTGTTGACTTGAAGAATTGTAAGATACATGTATTTAGAAGTCATGATTCACATATTTTATTATAACATTTACAACCATTGGAATTGCATACATTATTACCTGAAAAAGTTAATGCTGTTGTACTCCAATTCTGCACATTCTTCAGGAATTTATGTGAGAAATATCTACATCAATTTCAGCTTGAAAACCTCCAAGAGAGGTTTGTATTGACCCTTTGTGCAATGGAGATGATCTTTCCTCCATCGTTTTTTACTGTCATGATGCATTTAACTGTGCATTTGGTTGAGGAATCTAAATTAGGAGGCCCCATTCATTATCAATGGATGTATCCAATTGAGAGGTATTTTATTTATATGTTTGTAGTTAAGTAAACAATTTTTTGCCTTTAAATAAATGCATAATTATGATTATTTTATTTCACGGATATCTTGGGCATTTGAAATCATAGGTGAGAAATAAAGCTCAACCAAATGGCTCTATTTCTAAAGGCTATTTGGCTGAGGAGTGTCTTACCTTTTGTTCCAGATACTTGGATGATATTGAGACAAGATTTAATCGAGTTAGATGTGTTGATGACGCATCAAATCAATCTCAAATACATCAGAAATAAAAAATATTTCCTACTATTGGTCGATCAGTTGGGAGGACCTCAAATGTGACACTGACAGAATTAAAATTATTACAGTCACATAAAAATGTGATGATGAATAGTGAAATTGTAGATCCATTTATTGAAGAGTTTAGGATACAAAAAAATAGATGAATGATGGGATGAACACGAAATGAGAATGATATAATGAAATCTGTGAATAAAGAGCTTGTAGAATGGTTTGCACGATGTGTAAGTTCATAAATATTGCAATAAATACGAATATTAGTTTGACACATACATTTCGTAAATATAATAAATTATATTTTTTTAGATCATGAATACCAATACTCGAGAAGAGTTATCAGAAGATTTTATGTTTCTTGCTAGAGGTCCTATAAAACAAGTTAGAAAGATCAACGCTTAAAATGTGAATGACTTTAGATTTCGTATAGTCTATCGAGATATGGGTATGAAAACATAGAATAATGGTATATTTACATTTTCTAAAGTGGGATACTATGGAAAGCTTCTTGATATTATTGAATTAAACTACAATGGGAGTTTTTCTATTGTTTTATTAAAATGAAATTGAGTCGATATTATCAGAGGTGTTAAAAGAGATTCCATGCAATTTACTTATATGAACTTCTCTCACTTGATGGATGTTGGTGATCGTGAAATTCATGATCCATATATCTTATCATCGCAAGAAAAAATGGTATATTATGTGAATGATGTTGTGGATTAAGGGTGTAGTGTAGTTTCTCACGTAATACAAAGAGATTTGTATGATATGGGTCATAAAGTGGAAGATTTGACCTCTGAAATTGAATCTCATCAACAACAAGAAGCAGAATTATTTGTCCATCATGATATTGAAAATATTATTCTAGCAAGGTTGAATGATTTGGATGATGTAATGGAGAAGGAAACCAACATGATTGAAGGGGAAAATGATTTTTTGTATAGTTATTTATTCATTCAGCAACCACTTATTACATTTGTGTGGTCATTCATTATCATTGTTATATATATTTTGTTTATTAATATTGGGCATCTATTATCATTTTCAAATTTTTTTTCTACATAATTTTTTTGAAATATATATTTTGAACTTAATTTTATTTGATTAAATGATAGGAATTCCAAGGAGAAAGTGGTACACTATTTCATCTACTACTGCGACAGATGATGATTCATATGTCTCCCTCCCCACGGCATCTGAGCCACTAGTTGCCTACACCCCTGCACCATCTCCCCCTGCACCATCTCTAACACCCTCTGTGGGTTTCCCATTAGAGGTTGATTCATCGACTCTCCCTTTAGAAGCCTCAACAGTGGGGCGGCAGCACGCCCCTTCTAGTTCATCACGGGGATACTGAAGGGTCATAGTCATAGGTACAAATTTTAATATAAATAATTTTATTTCATTTTTTTATACTAATTTTTTTCTCATTGAAGATGAAAAAAATGAAACATTGGAGAAAAACATAAAATGTTCAGATGTTTGGAATATTAATGACGAGAAGATAGTCATGCCATTTGATTCATCTGGGTCCCTACGGATGATGTCGCGGGGTTACATGGATAGATTCTAGGCCAACTAGCAGCGGAGCCCATTTACATACCTATTTATTATGATGATTGGATACATATGCCTCCAAGTTGGAAAATGGTGTTTTTTATTCCAAAATAAAGGTAATTTTAATACATTATGGTTTAATTTAATGTCATGTTACATATATGTTCAAAATGAATTTTTATATACAGATGTTCTTCCACTTTACAGTTGCTGATGTGATAGCACGAAAGTGGACATTGAAAAATATTGGTAATAAATGGAAAGACTTCAAATGGATATTGTGGTGTGATGTCAATGATACTTCATTGATTTTGCAAAAAATGTATGAGAAGCTACCCAATGGGGTACCGAAAGAACAGTGGAAATTTTTTGTTGACAGACAACGTGATGAGAAGAGGATGGTATTGAAATATATATTATTATATTGTCCTAATTTTACATTTATACATGTATTTGAAGAGGATATGACATTGAATACATTATTATTAAATTGAATTTTATTTATTTCCGGATCTCTCAAGACATAATGCATCAAACCGGGCTAAGCAAGTCATCCCTCACACTACAGGGTCAAAAAGATTTTCTAGAAGTCGAATGACTTTGGTAATCTTTTAATTAGTTTAAATATTTATAAGAAAATATTATATGTTTAATATATTAAATTTTTTATTTATCTTTGATTAATGCAGTCACATAGTTTAGGCCACGAAGCATCTCGAACTAAAGTGTGGTTGCATGTTCACAAAAAATCATATGGAAGTTTTGTTAATGATCCTGCAAAAGAAGTTGGGGTATGAAGTCAATTTTTTATTATAATAACGTATTATCAGCTTTTACTGTGTTAATATAAATTTATATTTGATTTATAGATAAAAAATTAAAGAACTATGGGATTTCAATCTTGGGCAGTCCGACTCAGTCTCCTAGGATGACCAGGTTGCTAAAGTCCTTGGGAAGGAGCATCCTGGTAGAGTGCGCGGGATGGGTTTCGGACCCGTACCATCTGAGGTCTTTGGAAGGACACCAGGGATTCCAGCTCGATCTAATTCTGATTATAGTTAGTCCATACCCGAAGATACTCAGAGGGATATTTCTTCTCTATGAACCACAGTTCAAGACCAGGGGGCTCAGATATCCGCTTTGCAGAAAGCGATGACTGATATATATCAAAAGATGAGCATATATGCCCCCGATGGTAGTGCATCGACTGGTGGTAAGTAGGTAAATCATAAAAAATAAAAATCATTTACTTTTCAAACATTTATCGGTTTTAAGTTTAAATATAAATATGCAACAGTATTTGATTTTCAATATAATGTTCTTACAGGTGACAGCAGGAAGTGGAGATGGAGGTAAAGAGGGTGATGATACGTGTTCATCATCGAACTGTGAGTTGTTGTATTGTTGATGTGTTGGAAAAATATGGGAACAGTTGGTTTGTATATGTATCATGTGTGGCACATAGTTTCCTTTTATGCATTTTATTGATTTCTAATGTTTCATTTCATGTCTTGATTTCTCGAGTGTAGTATGCACCATATATGTTGATTATTTATTGCGATGATTCATTTTTTATTATTCATTTTTTATGAGTATGTTTTCCATAGAATTTTTGACTGAAAGGGCCAAAGATTTTATGCATTTAGAGTATGGTTCTATGATTTTTATGAAGTGTTTTACTCACTTTACGAGCTTTTAGGTTTTGTGAATATTTGTCTTATGGATGATCCATCTAGGGTGATATGATTCACATTCGGGCACAATCATGTTGTTTGATCATAGGTTAATGTATTTTGGTTCTCCACCATATAAAAAATAAATTAGGTTCTTATAACATAACATAAATCAAGGTAAGGTGGGGCACAAAGCAGGGTACTTTAGTTTGTTGACCCAATGGAAAAGTGTTTGGTGGAAGGAAGTCACACTTTGTGACCTATCATTAAGGGAATAATTTCTAGATCATTGGTGTTGGTAATTATATTTTCTATCATTGGTGTGGGAGGCAGGGATACATGGGGACACTGTGTGATAGTAATCAAGTTGAGTGTCGAGATTGCAGTAGGATGAGCCATCTATAGGATATTTTTAGATCTTTTCCTATAGTATTCAGTGAATGAGTGTCTGCAATAATTCCACATTTAGGAGTGGGGAAATCAGCTTCATGTTAGGAAGAAATATATTGTTTGGCCAATTGATCAATCTGAATTGGTGGTCATGGTCAAAGCATCCAGACACAAGACTTACATCACTAGCATAGAGGACCTGAACAAGGTATCTAGGCCATATATTAGGGCCACAAATCAGTATAATTGTATAATGTGAGACCAATATGTGAGGAACAGATTATTGGACCTTATATTGTGAGAGGTACTATTTTGGTAGCTTCCACTTTAGTATCTAATTTTTTCGATATAGGTGCTTCTCATTCCATCATATTTGTGCATGTTGTGGAGATCCTTGGGCTCGACATTCAGTTTTCCTATGAATTGATGACACTCAAAACATTTTCTGGGATTTGATTAGAGAATTTATGTTAGTGTAGGGAGTGGACCTTGATATAAGTGGGTGTCACCTCATATGGGACCTCTTTTTCCTCGAGATGATGGTTTTGACATCATTCTTGGGATGGAATGGTTGTTAGCCTACTATGCTTACATTGATTGTTATCACCAAAGGGTGTCATTCACATCACCATAAGGTGGGTTTTTTATTCACAAGGGTGGATAGGATGTACGAGAAAGATGAGATGGACTCGAGCATCATGGGTTGTGTGTGATTATAGACTGAATTAATTGATTATATCTGGAGCATAATGAAGGCATTGGAAAAATTTACATGCCAACAAGGCTCATAGAATCTAAACCCAGTCATGGGAATCCCTGTTATAGAGTTACCAAACAATTCATTTCCTACATTCTCATAATAGAGGTAGAGGCAAGATTATATTTAATAATTAATGATGATATAATCACACATTATTAACTTCGTAACATAAGTGTGTACATGAGTTTATGTTTGTAGTTTCTCTTTGTGAATTTTTGATTTATATTACTAAAGGATGTGATTTATTCTTATACATGGAATCTATTTTTATTCTCTATATATATTACTAATTTTATTTTTTCCAATATAAATATTCATATATATGCTTATTTTCTAGTATAAATCACTATTTTTCACTTATATAGAAAGTAATTGTGACATGACTTCTGTATGCATTTTTTTTCCACTATGCATTACTAGTACTCACTTTTATAGAATATAACTCCATTCTTATATGCACTTATTTTCAAAGAATTCATTTTGGAAAAAAATAAAATTATTTTTATGTGAACATGTAATTGATTGATCGTGTCATGCTAATTCACAGGTTGGGTAGCAGTTCTTTATAACCTAGTGGTTAGAGAAACAAAAGAATGTGTCAAATTAGATGTTCATTAAGGGTAAACGCGAGAGATATCAATTGATAATAATATGAAATCAAAAGATAAGAATAATGATATGAGAGAATGACTATAAATTAGTAATATCATACACAATTCATCATATATTACAAGTGGGATGTATGTTGATATGAATTGTTATGTCAGGGTTGGAACTGGTATGGATGGAATAGGTTCAACCTAGGCTTGGAATTGTTTTCATGAAATATGACAGACATTCTTGTTTATAATTTTTTTTAAAGGTCTTATAGCCATGTGATGTGTTTATTTGCATTCCTTTACTGAAATATGCATTTGATTGTGCTTTGTTAAGCATCTCTTTTCATATTTACTAGTATGTATTCTATTAGACTGTTTGTATTCCGGGAATGGTTTGTTTTTCAGGGCACTAGTGTAGGGGATGCAGAGCTACAATTTTTTTTCTCGGATCAGCTTTTAGAGGCGGTTTTAACCACCGCTAAATGGAACTGGTAAAATTTTAGCGGCAATTTTAACTACTGCTAAATATAGAAATTTTTCTCATAGTTGTGGTTAAAACCTCTGCAATAGTGTCTTGCCATCCGCGTGTATTCCACAGCGGTTTTGATTATTTTAGCGGTGTTTTTTTGGTGAGGGGGTGTTTTTTATTCGTGGCGATTATAACCTCCACGAATAAAAGAGATCCACAAGCTATAAAACTACCACTAAAAAACCAAAATTGTCGCAAAATTGGAAAACTAAGACAATTTATTTAAATCACTGAGAAAAAGATATAACCGCCGTTAATAGTTTATCGATGCGTAATTTAGTAGAGGTTTCTTAAAACCGCTGCCATAGCATATAAAGACAGTTTAAACCGCCACTAATAGGTTATTTTCATGTAGTGTTATGATATATCCTAGTCTTTTGTATAATACACAAACAGTAAGTCAAAAGAACAATGAAACATCTGATACCACTTTGTAACATCCCAACCAATGATCCACAAAAACGGTACCTTGAGATGGTGGGTCATATGGCCTGAAACATGCCTCCCCATACACCATAGGTCACTGAATAGATGTGAGGGTATAAGGTGGTACTGTGGGGAGACTATACCCTCATATTATAGTTGAACAACAGATATAAATAGAGAGATTAAATAGTTGAATCATGGTATTACTAATGGCACAGAGGAAAAAAAATATCTAACACTATGACAAAATGCAAGTATAGTGGCTGTTTGTTTTATGTAGCAGTGGTTTAAACCACTGCTAGATGGTCCTACAGTGGTTTTATAAAACCACCTCTAAAATTAGTGTCAGCATTCAATACATGGAGGTTCCTTCCATTTAGTAGCAGTTTCTAGAAAGTGTTATAGAACCCATATTTCACATTGGTTTTTTTAGTTTTAGTAATGGTTTTTGCTTAAGAAAATAACTACAATCTTGCAATGTTTAAAACCACAACTAAAGCCTAAATATTCTACAGAAAAAAACCACCTATAATATGGATAAAACCTAATATAATTCAAAAAATCTCATATTTAGCAACAATTTTAATAACCACCCTAAAAATGCCATAATATAGTGATGGTTTAAACCGTCGTGAAAAAACCTACATCTAGAGGCAATTTAAACTGCCTCTATCTCATAAATTCCAAAAAACAAGATGTGGGTTCTATAGCCCCAGAACCTGCAGCCAAAAAAACACACTAGTAACACTAAAAATTTTAGCTACAAGGACATTCAAGGTCATTTTATTGTGTTTTTTTTGGTGTTTGAGGTGTTTATGGAAGTTCTGAGGAGATGGATGTTTATTCAGAGCTAAAATTCTAGTTACAAAGGTGGTTCATGGTGTGAATAGGTTGTTCGTAATGTTATTGAATTTATATTTATGGCCCAAATTTTTTTCATGGAATGTATTTTTTGGGGAAGAATTCCTAGGTAGATTTGAAAATGCTTTTGGTTGAGATGATTCATGACATGAAAGGATTATTCATGGTGTGAATTAATTTTACCAAAGGAAACATGAATTTTGGGGGATATTATAATAACATTGACTCAATTGTATTCATGAACTGAAATGAATACATTCCTTTAATTAGGGGTCTTTATGAATCCTCAAGATGTGAATGCGTTCATCATGTTTTGAATGGGATATTTCTAGACTGCTTTAAATTATTAAGCATTACAAAGTTTTATAATTTATATTGGTATTGAGGAAAAACCTAAGTGATTTTAAGATCTCTTTTATCCATGCTTCCATTTTTTGATCCTTGGATTCTAGAGGTTCAACATCGCCAATCAGAGGTGAGTTCTCTCCTTTATACATTTTTTGGTATTCTTGTTCTTCTCTCGTTAACCTTTTATAATTTCAAAATTTGAATCAAGGTATGGTTGGGCTATATTTTTTATGATTTGTTAACGTGATCTATGTAAATATAGGGTTCCTTCCTCATATAGATGTTTTATCTCATAGTTTTCCTTTATAGAAACTCATAAATATTTTTTTGAGTTAGGGTATTTGAGAAGCCTCTTTTTTACATGTAAATCTTGGAATTATAATGAATATGTTTCCATTGTGTGGATGATATAGACCAACCAAATGAATAAAATATCTTGAATTAATAATTAACTACGTTTGGATATTTTATTCAATGTTTTTATGCCTCATTTTTTATCATGGTTTATTAGGTAGTGTGTAATCCATTCTTTTGTGTTGTTAGCATGATTTTCTCAAATTAAAATTGATTAAAAGCATAAATATGGTAATATTGTAAAAACTAATGGTAGAGGAAAGGAATATGTTTACCATTCCTCCTAATATTGATGAAGTCTCGAAGTCTATTTTTGTTTCCCTTAGTGATTGTAAACTATTTATTATAATTTATTTTGTGAAAGATAATTTTTCATAATGAACTGGATAATTCAATATGGTAATGAAATGGTTGTTTTAAACGATAAATTCTTACGATGGATCAATCCCATTTTTTATGATGGCTTTGAAGCCTGGATTATATACCCTTATTTTCCACTTGAATTGTTACAGAAAATAATTTATACCTTATTAATGATGGCTAGTTATATGTAGCTGATCGAAGTGGTTGCATCATGAGGTTGTAGTGTCTTGGTGGATTGTAGAGATGATCAAATTTTGAGTGGGCCTTATTTTCATTCATTGGATGGGAAACCTCTAGTAAGGGATTCAAGGTGTATTTTTTATATTTAATTTATTTTTATTTCTATTTACACACATCTTGTTTTGGATAACAAAACTAGTTCCTCACATACTAGGTACCGAATTTACACCTCAATATATCAGTTAGTGATCGAACATATGGTGGACTCGTCCCTCCTCCCTACTCTCCCTTCAAGGTTTTAGGATTAGTAGGAACTCTTATAGAATACTGAAAAACAATACCAATTATTGGTTTTAGAAAACCCTACAGGGTATTAGTATAATATGTACTAGCTAAACCCACATGATATATACTCATGGAATATGGTGAACTAGTATATTATATGAAATATAAAGTGGTACATTATGTACTATAAGACCCAATATAGTATCAATTTGTACATGAGGTATTGGAAAACCCTATTGGGTATTGGTATGATATGGTACATTGTCATACCCTAAGGGTTATTGATGAGATGATATGTCAAAATTTTTATATGATAATATATGGTTAGTGTCTCTACTTACTTATATGTTCCATATATACTAGGTCTATTAAGGACACCATCTACCAGTTGTCTGTATAAGAAAAGAATCATGCATGCAAATCCCATGCAGTTGTGAGTATAAACACACTTAGTAAGGCACAATGAAAACAAGTGGGAAATAATAGAATATAATAGTTAGATAAACCAATATATAAAAGAGATAAAATAAACTAAACATCATATATGATCATAAAAAAATTTCAATCTCCATATCCAGTTGAAACAAATCATAAAGAGATATGGTTATATAACACATACATATAAAACTCGTTGTCCCGATCACATATAAAATATAAGAAAAATATAAAAAAAAATACCCATATTAGATGTTTTGATACATGAAAAAATCCTCTCCACTAATCATTTCCCAATAATGAACTCTGCTTATCACCCTCTCTATCTTCATCTCTACTTCCTGCTACTGGTACCTGTAAGAAAATTATATTGAAAATTAAACAATGTTTCATATTTATATTTAAACTTAAAATCAATAAAATTTTGTGAACTAAATGATTTTTAATTTGTGTGATTTACCTTATCACCACCATTCATCACTAGAAATCCCTATTTTTCTACTGAAGACCTCATTTGGTAATGTTCCCAAACCCATCTTGTGCACTCGACTAGGATTCTCCTTCCTAAGGAGTTTACCAACTAGGTCATCCTGGGAGACTAAGTAGGACTGTGTGGGATTGACATCCCATAGTTCTTTAATTTTTACATATAAATCAAGTGTCAATCATATTAGAAGAAATATATATTAACATACTTACAAATGATCATAATTTATTATAATGAAAAATGAATTCATAACACAATTTCTTTGGAAGACTTGCTAAAAAATCCCATCATATTTTTTATGAACATTCAACCACACTTCTGTTCAGGATAATTTTCAGCCAAAACTCTATGACTACATTAAAAAAATATAAATCAACAATTTAATATATTAAATAGAGAACATTGTCTAATAAATATTTAAACAAATGAAAATATTACCAGAGTCAATCATCTTCTATAAAAACACTTTGACCCCACAATGTGAGTATAACACTTCCTCTTTGGCATTCATATAATTTAATCAAATAAAATTATGTTCAGAATATATATTTCAAAAAAAATCATGCATAAAAAAATAGAAATGATAACATATTCATAGTACTAACAAAAAAAATATACATAACATTGATAATGAATAACTGCACAAATGTTATAAATGGTTAATACATGAATGGATAACTGCACAAACAATCATTTTCTCCTTAAATATTGTCTGTTTTCTACTCCATCATTACTTAATCTACTTTATCCACTCTTGTAAGACTAATATTTTCAATATCATGAGGGTCAAATAATATTTCTTCCTTTTTTGATGGGATTCAATGATGGAGGTCAAATCTTCCACTTCATCACCCATATCATACAAGTCTCTTTGTTTTATGTGAGAAACTACACTCCACCCTTCATTAATGACTTCTATCACATAATACTCCATTTTTTATTTCGATGATAAGATATACGGATCATGTAGTTCATGATCACCAACATCTGTCAAGTGACAGAAGTTCACATAGGTAAATTGTAACGAATTGCTTTTAACAACCCTGATAATATCCACCCAATTTCATTTGAATAAAACAACTAATAAACTTCCCATAGTAGTTTAATTCAATAATATCAGTCAACATTCCACAGTATTCCACTTTATAAAACATAAATATGCCAGTATTATTTGTTTTCAAATCCTCTTCTCGATCGACTGTATGAAATCTAAATCTATTCACATTATAAGCGTCAAACTTTCTAGCTTGTTTTAGAGGACCTCAAGAAAGAAACACAAAATATTCTGAATACTGTGCTTTAGTATCAGTATTCATAATCTGAAAAAAGTAATATACATTATTATATTTAAAAAATATATATGTCAACCTAATATCTGTATTGATTTCAATATTTATGAAATTACATGTCGTGAAAACCATTATACAAGCTCTTTATTAATAGATTTTATTATATATTTCTCATTTCATGTTCATCCTCGCATTCGTCTCTTTGTATCTTCCTCCCTTAAATAATTGGATATGTATTTTCACTATTTATCATCACATATCTGTGTGCCTGTAATAATTACATTTTTTAATGTAACATTTGAGCTCCTCCCAACTGATCGTCCAATAGAAGTAATGATGTTTTATTTCCCATGTATTTTAGATTGATTTGATATGTCTTCAACATGTCCAACTTTATTGAATTTTTTCTCAATGACATATAAGTATCTAGATCGAATGGTAAGACACATCTCTTCCAAATAGCCTATAGAAATAGAGCCTTCAGGTTGAGCTTTATTTTTCACATAAGATTTAAAATTCCCAAGATATCTATGAAATAAAATAAAAAAACATAATAATGTATTTAATGAAGTTACAAGAAATATTTAATGAAATTAAAAACATGTAAATAAAGTACCTCTCAATTGGATACAACCATTGATAATGTACGAGGCCTCCTAATTTAGCATCATCAACCAAATTCATAGTTAAATGCATCACGATAGTAAAAAATGATGAAGGAGCGATCATCTCCATTGCACAAAGTGTCAATAAAAATCTCTCCAGAAGGTTTTCAAGAAAAAATGGATATAGAGTTTTCTCACATAATTTTCTAAAAAGTGTACAGAATTAGAGAACAATATTAGTAACCTTTTTAGGTAATAATTTATGCAATTACAATGGAATTAAATACTATTAACATGTAACACCCCGAGCTTCCACGATACGCTTCTCATTCAATAATGCAATAGCTTGCATTGTACGCAAGTTCGAGATTCTAACACACTGCGACTAATCAAAATATCCATTATGAATAGTAATACACACTTTTTAAAATTATATATATATATAATATTTCAAAATGGACTTCATTTTTGGATTCAGAATGTTGAAAATAGCTTATGTTGAATTTTTTGTAATTTTCTGAGAACTTCCAAATTTTTATGAATAGTGAAAAATACTTAAAACAATTTTTTTAATCAAAATAATTTATAGTGATAAATTATACTATTGAGTGGTTTTAAATTATAATTAGAATATATTTTTACCATTTTATCCAATGGTGTTCATTAGAATTAATTTCACTTTAAAATTGGACATAAACAATTATCAATCTTTTGATATATATTGTTTCTTAAAAACACGCTATTTGTTGTGACAACGGGAATTAATTATGAAATTAATTAATGAAACATATATTTTTGGAATTTCATAAAATAGACATCATTTTGGAATTTGGAATATCAATTATATCTTAGGGTGAAATTTTGGCATTGTTCTGAAAAACTTCAATTTTTGATGAATAGTGAAACCACTAAGTGGTAGTTAAATAACTGATTTTTCGTTTAAATGAAATATTACCACTTATGTGATTTGATTTTAAAAAATCTGACATACATGGTTTTCATTAGGAAGTAAAATGTGGTTCAATGGGATTAAAATAATTTTTTGGTGAATAGTAACTTTTAAGTTTAATTAATCGCGATTAAAGGTAATTAGTGAAATTTAAGGTAAAAAAGATATTATAAAAATATGAAAATACCTTTACACTTTTCCTACCCCTATTTTATGAGTCATGGCCGACCAAGACAATACATGGGTCAACTTGGGGACCCAATGGAGCCACTTTGGTAGGAAAATGACATAAATAACTTTTTATTTAATGTTAAAATTAAAAGGTCACAAATAAGAGTTGTTTTACTAAAACAATTTTTAAATGGTGTTATACAAGTCATATTTTTGACTATAAATATTAATTATAAAGATAAAAAGATTTAATACATCATGAAATTTTTTTTATAATTTTTAGACATTAAATAAATTAAATTATTTATGACACCATGATGATGCAGCGATTACCTCATTAATTAATGATTTAAATAAAATGAAAAGATAATGTAAAATACAAGGAATACACTTGTCAAAAACCTATTTTATGAGTATATTTATAACCCTTATCACCTTATACTAGAATTATATAAGTGTGGGGCCTTTAAAATCCAAAACTCATTATATAATAAAGTAACATTTCATTACTTTCCAAAAGGGCCCCTCCTCTCCACTTATAAAAGGCCCCCACAACTACCACCTTACTCACACTATCAAAGCCTTTTGGATCGGCCAACCTCTGACCAAATACTCTCCCAACATCCCTACCTTACTCCTAGAAGCCTCACTTTGGGCCTAATTCTTCCCAAGGAATCCTTTGGCTCAAATCAAAAGAGTTACCCAATTTTAAGGTAATGTCTTCTCTTATGTTATTTTGTATTATTTTGCTTATCCAACCCCCTAAACTCTTTTTATTCATTTATTTTGTAACAACACCAGTATCCTCAATATACAAGGATGTTGTTATGAGAATTATTAGAGCTACACTTACACACACCTACATCTAATGGTTAAATAACATACTGTTTCTGTGGATTGTGAATTTCTGCCTCACGAAACGATGATTGTTCAACACTCATATAACACCTTCAAAGGTGGCCATTAAGATGTCACTCTATTTATATTTGATATATAATATGTTTATGTTTTAATTAAGGTTCTGTATTTTTCATTTATGGCATACCTTTCTTGTTTCCATTATGGGAAAACACGATATTTTCATTTTAGGAAGTGCGGACTACCGCCCCCTCAAAGTGATTTGAATCGTTAATTCCATATGTGGGATGTATAAAGGATGGAGTAAATGATATTATATATTAAACTGGAATTATAATATACCTTTATATCATTATTATTTCATTCCATTAAATATGAAATAGAAATGAAAGTAGCGTTCATGCGTATGTACGGCTTACTGTCTCTATGAACGGTGCATTTCATTTCTTACCTCTAAATGTTATGTAATATTATGAATGAATGTATATACTGGATATATATGATATATATGATATCTATAACATGAATATAATTATGGATATAATGGATATTTCACCACATGAACAACTTGTAATTATAAGAAGTTTATTTTTGACTCAAGTACCAAAGATCGACAAAATGACCATTATTAACTTAAATAATTACATAATGTTCATAATATGGTAATAAGTGATATAAAAGGAATAATAAACATGAAAAGGGTTCTTAAAAAAATATAAATTAACTCTAGTTTATTATTTAGGAGGTTAAAGAACGGTCGAGTCAAGACAGGACGCAAGGTAAGGGAATTTCTTAACACAATTTCCATTCTTTTGGTTAATCTCCTACTCTCAAATTATGTCATGATATTATTATGTCCTATCTTGTATTTATACTTTATTTATGTGTAATTATAGTAAATACACATAATAGATATATTTTATTTTAAAAATGATCTTTTTAAGGACTTCGTCTCAATCTTCTTTCATTGAGGCATATTTTGTTTTATACCCAACTTCCTTTTATACGGTGTATAAACCCCTTTGACTTTTACGTTTATTCAAAAGGAATCTTTTTATACGAAGTGTTTTACTAAATGAAAAATGGAATGTTTTTTCTTACGTATGCGGCGACAATGACTTCTTCGCTGCCGTGACCATTATTTGAGTTTCGGCTTCCTCTACAAGCCATAACTTTTTTTAAAATGAAAAATAAATTCCATGTTTTAATTTTCTTTTATTTTGGTATTGAAAATGGTTTTGAAAGTGTTTTTATTATATCAACGTGTTGTATTGATATCTTGTGATTGAAATGTGGAAATGTTATGTTTCCTTTATGCATATTTTATGTGATATGATTATGTTATGGTTTATGATATGTTTAAACATGTTCATATGAGGAATGCATTGGACTTAATAAGTGACGGGTGGAGCCCGCTATATCTCCTCGATGCATCGGTAGGTATCATGAGACAAACTAGTGTCTTGGCACGAGGCCTTGACAAAATCCTATTTGTGGCCTTGGCACGAGGCCTTGGCTACGTGGTTATGATAGTCTGGCATTATGCATTCAATCATTATGAAAGTGGTTATTGATATTGCATGTGATTATTCGACCAGTAGAATATCCATGTGAATAAGTAAATGGCATTATTTCATTTTACTTTTTCCATATTATGTTGAAGTTCAAGTTTAAAAGGCTTTTGTTTTAGTTATACATTGCCTTAAATGTTTATGTTTATTGATGAAATCTTCCGCTATATTGTTATCCTTACTGAGCATCTGAGCTCACCCCTTTCAATGTTTTAATATTTTCCAGGATGTGAAGAAGTATTTTATGAATGACCTGCAGGGATAGTCCGAAGAGGATAAAAGTGTGGACTATGGAGACTTTGTTATTGTAGTTTTTCACTTTATAATGTAATGTAACATTTATGAATGTATCTAGTGTTTCCAAGGCTACTAAACTAATCGGTCTTTCGAGACTTGATCATTTGTGATCATGCCAATGTTACGAAGTAATGCACCGACTCTGGGTAGCTGGGGTCGGGGCGTTACAGTTGGTATCAGAGGAAGTTTAGTACTAAACTTGGAAGCTAGATTTAGATGAACTCTGATTAGAGGACATAGCCCTAAGATAGACTTTGAGGGTTATTATAGAAGAACTTCCTATAATTTTGGTATTATAGAGATTTTTTGAGTTTTCCAAGCAATACATCCCTGTCTGGATACGAGCAGGTAGAGGCGGCTCTGGCACAGATGTACCTAGGGGTAAAACCCAAAAACACCACTTTGAGCTAGACTCGAATGGGAACTGGTGCACAACAACGGGCCTTGCTGCACTCTTGGTTACGACACTCCCGGGGGATATGCTTAGGATAATTCTCATTTTCATTACAAGCCACTATGAAGGGTTATGAGTATATACTTCCTCAAAGAAAACATTTTTATGGATTATATCCATAAATAGTTCAATTTATGTTATGTATTTTACAAGTATGGAATTATGTATTTTGATTCATAAACTAATATAGTTTATGCCATTGTTTAGAAATAGTGCCTAGTGGAAGGAATGGAAGCCATATCAACGCACGCACTCCGTGTAGGGATTTCCCCCCTACTCAAGATAATTATTGTGGAGCTGGAGATACAACTGGTGCTGATCAACTTATTACCATACTGGGACAACTCACTCAGGTTATGAATAATAACCTTACTCGTATGGAGCACCCTGATCTGCAATGTGGAGGATCAATCTTAGACCGCTTCATGAGGCAACAACCACCAACATTTAATGGGGGTACAAATCCATTAGTAGCTGAGAAATGGATAAACTCCTTAGAGAAAATATTCCACGCCTTGGGGAGTAGCGAAAGGGAGAAGGTTGTCATGGCAGTCTACCGCCTCACTGGAGATTCCGATCAGTGGTGGTCGCTGATTCAAAACACAAAGGAAGATGATGAAGTATCGAATATGGAATGGAGAGAGTTCAAAGATCTTTTCTTAGAAAAATACTTTCCACATGACCATCGAGCAGATATGGAAAGGAAATTTATGAGTCTGAGAAAAAATGAGGATGATAATGTCGCAAAGTATGAGGCTAACTTTACAAGGTTAGCGAGGCATGCAGCAGATTATATACGTAACCCAAGAAGTAAGATTGATCATTTCTTTGATGGGTTGAAACCATTTCTCCGTCGAGCTTTAGTATCACAATCTTTCTCAACATACAAGGATACTGTCTCGTGTGCTATCAAGACAGAAAAGGAATTCTCTAAGTATTATGACAACAAAGTAAAGCAAGAGAAGAAGAGAACGGTGGAACAAGAGACAGATAAAGGGAAAAAGGGAAAGAAGGATTTTCCATTATGTGATAATTGTGGGAAGAATCACCCTGGTACTTGCCTAAAAGGAATGGGAGTTTGTTATAAATGTGGAGAAAAAGGTCACCAGGCTCGTGACTGTAAGGGAAAGAAAGAGGCTATCAATGTTGAATGCTACAATTGTAGGGAAATGGGGCATTATGAAAATGAATGTCCTAAGCTTTATGGAAACTTACCTCAGAAAAGGCCAAGGGATCAAGGACAATCTTATTCTATTACTATAGTAGAAGTGGAATAATTAATGTATTGGTGCTTTTGGACTCAAGGATTATATTCTGGTTATAATAATAATGTGATATATATAAGAATTGTATTGTAGTACTTGTTTTTTTAAGGTTTTAATATGATGAAGGTAATCATATTTTTAGTATGTTACAATAAGAGAAACTTTACATTGTTTGGGGAATCTGATGTTACAATTGATTTTGGAATTTAGAGACCTTTTAGAGAAAGTCTGTATAGAGGTATTTTGGATAACTATAAAGGTTGGAATGCATTAAGTTGAACTTTGGATAGTATTGTCTAAGGTTAAAACATTTATGAAGATTATATTTGGAATATTATAAGACTATAGTTTCAGAAAAAGGACAACCTGCAGGGTGGGGAATAACTCGTCGCGTCGGACAAAGATGCAAGAATCAAACCCACAACCATAGTGCGACAGGCCTTTATTACCTACCACTAGCCTAAAGGAAGTCCCCAGTTATTACAAAATAGTTTTCCTAATCTAAATGGTATGTGTTAATATTTGGAACCTTATACAATTAGGATAAATAGAATATTTTTGAGTTCTATTACCTTTTAGAGTGAAAGATGGGTTTGTGGTAAAAATTTATTAAAGAATGAAAGTCTACATGACAAGTATGTGTATTCCCTTACGTTCTTAGTAAACCTCCTAAATAAATTCCTCAACTTTATAAAAGGTAACTTAAAACAAAAACGTTGCCGGTTAACTTTTCCAATTGGGGATTCAATGACCATTTAACCAATCACAAGTTTGTGATTTTCTTATGGTTAACTTTCTCCAAATCTTGTTTTCTACAACTCTCTATCAAACCTTGATGGTTTTTTTTCTTCCATATCCATATTTTCATAGAATCCTATTATGGGCTATCTCGGGTGACCTTTGTACTTATCTTTCTTTCTTTTAAAGTTATATTTTTATTAACCTTATTTCCGATGTGGGTTTTCCACAAAGGTATTTTCTATTTTCAACCTTTTATTTTCAAAGAAAAATTTCAAATTGTGAGGATGCAATTTATTGAAGGAGGGGAGAATGTAACACCCCGATCTTCCACGATACGCTTCTCATTCAATAATGCAATAGCTTGCATTGTACGCAAGTTCGAGATTCTAACACACCACGACAAATCAAAATAGCCATTATGAATAGTAATACCCACTTTTTGAAATTATATATATTTTTTATATTTCAAAATGGACTTCATTTTTGGATTCATAGTGTTGAAATTAGCTTATGTTGAATTTTTTGTAATTTTCTGAGAACTTCCAAATTTTTATGAATAGTGAAAAATACTTAAAACAAATTTTTTAATAAAAATAATTTATAGTGATAAATTATACTATTGAGTGTTTTTAAAGTATAATTAGAATATATTTTTATCATTTTATCCAATTTTGTTCATTATAATTAATTTCACTTTGAAATTGGACATAAACAATTGTCAATCTTTTGATATATATTGTTTCTTAAAAACACGCTATTTATTGTGACAGCGGGAATTAATTATAAAATTAATTAATGAAACTTATATGTTTGGAATTTCATAAAATAGACATCATTTTTGAATTCGTAATATCAATTATAGCTTAGGTTGAAATTTTGGAATTGTTCTGAAAAACTTTAATTTTTTATGAATAGTGAAACCACCAAGTGGTAGTTAAATAACTGATTTTTCATTTAAATGAAATATTACCACTTATGTAATTTGATTTTAAAAAATCCAACATACATGGTTGTCATTATGAAGTAAAATTTGGTTCAATGGGATTAAAATAATTTTTTGGTGAATAGTAACTTTTAAGTTTAATTAATCACGATTAAAGGTAATTAGTAAAATTTAAGGTAAAAATGATATTATAAAAATATGAAAATACCTTTACACTTGTCCTACCCCTATTGGATGAGTCATAGCCGACCAAGAAAATCCATGGGTCAACTTGGGGACCACATGTAGCCACTTTGGTAGGAAAATGAAATAAATAACCTTTTATTTAATGTTAAAATAAAAAGGTCACAAATAAGAGTTGTTTTACTAAAACAATTTTTAAATGGTGTTATACAAGTCATAGTTTTGACTATAAATATTTATTAGAAATATAAAAAGATTTAATACATCATGATATTTTTTTTATAATTTTTAGACATTAAATAAATTAAATTATTTATGACACCATGATGATGCAGCGATTACCTCATTAATTAATGATTTAAATAAAATGAAAAGATAATGTAAAATACAAGGCATAAACTTGTCAAAAACCTATTGTATGAGTATATTTATAACCCTTATCACCTTATCCTAGAATTATATAAGTGTGGGACCTTTAAAATCTGAAACTCATTATATAATAAAGTAACATTTCATTACTTTCCAAAAGTGCCCCTCCTCTCCACTTATAAAAGGCCCCCACCACTACCACCTTACTCACACTTTCAATGCCTTTTGTCTCAGCCAGCCTCTCCCCAAATACTCTCCCAACTTCCCTCCCTTACTCCTAGAAGCCTCACATTGGGCATAATTCTTCCCAAGGAAGCTTTTGGCTCAAATCAAAAGAGTTACCCAATTTTAAGGTAATGTCTTCTCTTATGTTATTTTGTTTTATTTTGCTTATCCAACCCCCTAAACTCTTTTTATTCATTTATTTTGTAACAAAACCAGTATCCTAAATATACTAGTATGTTGTTATGAGAATTATTCGAGCTACACTTACACACACCTACATATAATGGTTAAAGAACATACTGTTTCTGTGGATGGAGAATTTCTGCCTCACGAAACGATGATTGTTCAACACTCATATAACACCTTAAAAGGTGGCCATTAAGATGTCACTATATTTATATATTATATATAATATGTTTATGTTTTACTTAAGGTTCTGTATTTTTCATTTATTGCATACCTTTCTTGTTTCCATTATGGGTAAACACGATATTTTCATTTTAGGAAGTGCGGACTACCGCCCCCTCAAAGTGATTTGAATCGTTAATGCCATATGTGGGATGTATAAAGCATGGAGTAAATGATATTATATATTACACTGGAATTATAATATACCTTTATATCATTATGATTTCATTCCATTAAATATGAAATAGAAATGAAAGTAGCGTTCATGCGTATGTACGGCTTACCGTCTCCATGAATGGTGCATTTCATTTCTTACCTCTAAATGTTATGTAATATTATGAATGAATATATATACTGGATATATATGATATATATTATATCTACAACATGAATATAATTCTGGATATAATGGATATTTCACCACATAAACAACTTTTAATTATAAGAAGTTTATTTTTGACTCAAGTGCCAAAGATCGACAAAATGACCGTTATTAACTTAAATAATTACATAATTTTCATAACATAGTAATAAGTGATATAAAAGAAATAATGAACATGAAAAAGGTTCTTAAGAAAATAGAAATTAACTCTAGTTTATTATTCAGGAGGTTAAAGAATGGTCGAGTCAAGACAGGACGCAAGGTAAGGGAATTTCTTAACCCAATTTCCATTCTTTGGGTTAATATCCTACTTTCAAATTATGTCATGATAATATTATGTCCTATCTTGTATTTGTACTTTATTTATGTGTACTTATAGTAAATACACATAATAGATCTATTTTATTTTAAAAATGATCTTTTTAAGGACTTCGTCTCAATCTCCTTTCATTGAGTCATATTTTGTTTTATACCCAACTTCTTTTTATACGGTGTATAAACCCCTTTGACTTTTACGTTTATTCAAAAGGAATATTTTTATACGAAGTGTTTTACTAAATGACAAAAGAAATGTTTTTTCTTATGTATGCGGCGACAACGACTTCTCCACTGCCGTGACCATTATTTGAGTTTCGCCTTCCTCTACAAGCCATAACTTTTTTTTAAAATGAAAAATAAATTCCATGTTTTAATTTTCTTTTATTTTGGTATTGAAAATGGTTTTGAAAGTGTTTTTATTATATCAATGTGTTGTATTGATATCTTGTGATTGAAATGTGGAAATTTTATGTTTCCTTTATGCATATTTTCTGTGATATGATTATGTTATGGTTTATGATATGTTTAAACCTGTTCATATGAGGAATGCATTGGACTTAATAAGTGACGGGTGGATCCCGCTATAGCTCCTCGATGCATCGGTAGGTCTCATGAGACAAACTAGTGTCTTGGCACGAGGCCTTGACAAAATCTTATTTGTGGTCTTGGCACGAGGCCTTGGATACGTGGTTATGATAGTCTGGAATTATGCATTCCATCATTATGAAAGTGGTTATTTATATTGCATGTGATTATTCGACCAGTTGAATATCCATGTGAATAAGTAAATGGAATTATTTCATTTTTCTTTTGCCATATTATGTTGAAGTTCAAGTTTAAAAGGCTTTTGTTTTAGTTATACATTTCCTTAAATGTTTATGTTTATTGATTAAAGATTCCGCTATATTTTTATCCTTACTGAGCATCTGAGCTCACCCCTTTCAATGTTTTAATATTTTCCTGGATGTGAAGAAGTATTTTATGAATGACCTGCAGGGATAGTCCGAAGAGGATAAAAGTGTGGACTATGGAGACTTTGTTATTTTAGTTTTTCACTTTATAATGTAATGTAACATTTATGAATCTATCTAGTGTTTCCAAGGCTAATAAACTAATCGGTCTTTCGAGACTTGATCATTTGTGATCATGCCAATGTTACGAAGTAATACACCGACTCTGAGTAGCTGGGGTCGGGGCATTACATAAAAAATATGTGAATCGTGGATTTTCACTATATGTAACCTATGATTCTTTAATTAAAAAAACCTTGATATGTTACTTGAATACACATCATATACCTTCACATGTTTTAAAATTCTAAGGAATGTATCTTTATCCCTATTTTTCATTGCAAAAATTTTCAGATCATATCTTTCATTCTCATCTGGCTAGAGATAACACTTTATGTTCATTACTTGTAAGACTTCATGATCATTGAGGTGATCCTTTGAATTTCTATGTTAATTAAGAAATGTGAAGATACAATTGTCACAAACATTCTTCTCAATATGCATCACATCATAATTGTATGGTAAAAATTAAATTCCCAATACAAAATTTTTAATAATATACTTTTTTTCTTCCATTGTTGCGTTCTAATTTCACTTGATGATGCACTTAGAACTCATTTCCCACTATCATTCAAATTAATCATCATCCCAAATTCTATATCAATATTTCCAAGTTGTTCCAAATATTTGAGAACCTGTTAACAACTTTATATGTGGTCTATGATCAATGAAACCATTGAATTTTTACTTGTTCAATTAAAATCAATGTGATGCGTTGAAAAATATTTCATGACACGAGAAGCACTATTTTCTACTATGATGTAGCCATTTGGGCTCAAAAATGAATGTTATAAATAGAAAAATCCAAACTGATGTAAGTGTTCCAATCAGATAAATTTTCAAGTCCATGGAAGTCACTAATGGTCCACATTAAAGCAGCTTGCATTTTGAACATTGTTATAGAAGATACATCATATATATCAACATCGTTGCTCTATAAATCCTATAATTCTTCAATTAAATGCTACATGTATACATCCATATCATTTCCAGGAATTTGGTTTCTAGGAATAGTCATCAAAATGATAAAAGGAATTTTTTTCATACAAATCCACTGAGGCAGATTGTAAGGGATCGAAATAACCGGCCAAATGATATAACTAGTACTCAAAGTCCCAAATGGATTGCATCCATTGGCAGCCAATCCCAGTCAAAAATTCCTAGGATCAGATGAGAAATCTAGATGTAATGAATAAAATATCCTCAACAATTTTGAATCTCCCAGATGTTGCATTAACCCATCATTTTTTTTATCTATAGAAATCCACTTCATATGTTCGGCGGTTTTCTATGACATGAATAATCTTTGAAATCAGGGCTTTAATGGAATGTAACACAAAAACTTTGTAGGGGTGTTCCTTTTCTTATTTTTCATGGTAGTATGTTGATTCAGACTTCTAGCATCACCCATATACTGACATCTAGAAGAAGAACATTTTCTTCAATCATGTATGCTTAAATCCTCTACCCAATAAAGCATATAATCATTGGGGCATGCATGTATTTTTTTATAATTCAAACCAAGATTTTTAACAACTTTTTTAATATCATAAAAATACTAAGGAATATTTGCTATAGAAAATGTGTCATGCAACAATTATAATATCTTGTACATCACCTTATTTATAATTCCACATAGGCATTTGATATAGTAAAACTTCATCAGAAAAGTATGTTTTGATTATTTCAAAAATCCACTATACAACTCCTAATTTCTATCATCAACAAAAACATAAAATGAATCTATCTTCTAAATGATGTTTTATCTTACATTACTCACCACAGAATCAAGAGGAGGATCAAATTATATGTTACAATATTGATATGGTTGTCATACAGGCTCAATAACATCACTTTTCATGTTGTTATTTGTATCACCCTCAACTGGTTGTTCTGATTTGTCGTGATGTCGATGTTGGTGACTTGCAATGATGAATGCATCATTTATAAGGTTTTTCATTTAATATTAAATTTTTGAAAAATTTGGGAGCTCATTCAGTGGATGTAAATCAATGCTCAACCTTTCTATAACATTCGATTCTCTGTGCCAAATCCAAAAAAAATAATGAGTTGGTAATTTCTTCAAAAGATCGATTGCAAATTGAAAAATCTAGAAACTCCTCCAAACCCTTAGCATACTGAGGTTTGTTCCTTGGTAATGTGATCCAGAATATATTCATATATATCACAATGTTCCTACACATTATGAAAAAAATTAAAACACATAACTATTACCAAATAGGAAAATATATTCATATATACTAGTTGAAAAAATATGAATATGTTAAATAACTATATCCTGAATTTTAAATGTACGTATAAAAATATCTGAAATAAGAATTATAGACACTTATAAAAGGTAATAATACTATTTTTTCTATTACAATATGTTGATGAATAAACTGGGGTAGAGTAGTGAACTTCGACACTTCTTTAATTGACACAGAACTTGGAAATATAGGGCAACTATAAATTCCTAAAAAAATCAGTATAATGAATCCATGAAGTTCTAAATGTATTTATTATACTTTATCCACTTCATTCCGTATATTATATTTATAAAAAAAACACAAATGGATAACATTAATTATATATTCGTTGAATCTTATACACATGGGTGACTCTTAATTCTTCATCATATATTTAAAACCCAAAAGTTAGAAATTAAAATAGAATCATATTACTATTTAAAGTATCACACTCAAATTCAAAAACACTCAATGAATTTAATTCTTAGTATCATTTTCCAGTGACAGAGGCTTTATACCATTCAAACATATGAGAGATGATACTCATTAAATATAATAGGAAAATTCTATAGCTATATAGCCCATCTAAGGGTAAAATAATTTTTTCACAGGCTGCATAAGGGTACCTCATATTTTTTATAATTTTAATAAAGTTAACATTTAAAATGTACATCTCTCATAAAGATAAGATGAATTTTACACATGTTGTATATATTTATATTATAATGCAATGTAAGGGTAAGAACAAATTGTAAGCATTTCATAAGGGTAACTAATAAAGTTGTGTAATGGTAAGATTTTACATAAAATGGTCATGTAAAGGTAACTATAAAATCTATATAAAGCCACTCAGAACATACATAAGGGTAATAGGCATTTTATAAAGCATGTATAAAGGAAAAAAACATAAATTCCATAAACTATTTAAAGGTAGCTAGTTCACTACACAAGGGTAACTTACATTTTTTTCATGTCTCTTAAGGGTAGGTTAGCACTTGCGTAGAGGTAAGAAAAACATTTTTTAAGTTAAGAAACACTTGTGTAAAGGTAAGAATCACTTTCATAAAGGTAATAAACACTTGTGTAAATGTAAGTAGAGCTTATGTAAGGTTAAAAAAAAGAATGCAAAGAATCTGTAAGGGTAAAAAGGTACATATGTAAAGGTAACATGAAAACTATAAATTCTATGTAAGGGTAAGAAAATTAGTTATGTGAGGAATATAAAAATACAATATAAACATGAAATATTACATAATAAAGAAAATAGGGGAAATGATGTAATATATCCCTAGATAAAACTCCCCTAAATCACGAAGTAACCATATAATACATTATAAAGAAGAAGGATTCCATAATGATAAAATCATGGGAAATGATATAATATATCACTAGATAAAAATCCCCTAAATCACTAAGTATCCATATAATTAAATGTGTCCCAAGATCTACCCTAGGAATACTAATGTGATAAGTGGTTAATCGTATATGGGAATAACCACCTAAACTATCTATCTACCAGATTATGCTATATATATAATTGAAAACCAAGTTTCCCATACAAACCTCATAATGAAAACCCCCACCTATACCTTCTTCCTCTAATGATGGGTCTGAAACTAGTGGCATGTGAACCAACTAGATAAATAAGTTAGGTCTTCCAATTAGTACTTGTTTTCCCATGACTAATAGTGTAACTGAGGCATAGTGAAAATGAGACAAGTTTAGCATGTGACGAATAACCATAACTACACTCAACCCTAACGACCAAATATGTAGTACCCCAAACATACATAACATACACTCAAGGTATAAGTATCACATTATCATGCATGGGGAGCAATAAGAATCATATATTTATCACAAACCCATACAAGTGGTAAATGAGATAGGTGGAATCAAGGGTATCCTTCCATATATACTATTTAAAAATAATGTTCTAAAAAATAATTTGACACAAAAACAAGTCTTAGAATGAAAAAAAATTAATTTTTCATAAAATAATTGAAAAACACGATATATAAAATGATGTAAAACACCAAAAAATTTAAAAAAAATTAATTTCACCCATACACAAGCATTCCCATCTTTGAAAAAACTAATCATGGCCAATGACCTTCATTTCCCTCAAAAATCACATGAACGCAACTTGAAGCGTTTTAATAGGTCCAAAAAATCAACCATTTCTTTTAAAATGTTTCAAAGCTACACTCCAACAAGGTTATTTCTCTTTGAAATTCAATACAATGAAAAATGGACAAGCACATCCGTCAAACCATTTAAAACAAACCAACAAGATATTTTAGAAGGTTTAAACCATGTAAAATTTTAAAATACCAATTTTAAATGAATTAAAAACCCATTTTTTAAAATATTTATAGGTCAACACCTCAATTACAAATCAAATTCAATTCAAAACCTTGTTTTGACACATTAAAAATCATAATTGGGTCAAAAACCCTTTCAAAACACGATAACCATTTCAAAAGAAAATAA
Source organism: Viscum album (assembly GCA_963277665.1). NCBI lineage: Eukaryota > Viridiplantae > Streptophyta > Magnoliopsida > Santalales > Viscaceae > Viscum > Viscum album. The sequence goes on from OY728120.1 coordinate 1,646,787,750, forward strand.
GATATTTCACAAGAATATTAGCATAAAAACATTCCATTTAAAAAATGAAAACATGGAATTCATGTGAAAACTCATTTATACCAACCCCAAAACACTGAGAAATATATTTCAAAAAACCATTGGTATATCTGAAATATTAATAATTTCATAAATATGGATTTTAGAAAGTAAACTCATGTTAACAGGGAAACCAACTCAATACCCAAAAAGTAGACCTCGTGTTAATAGGGAAGCCAACTCAATTTCTATCTAATATTTATAGTTATTGGAAAATCATCTACAACAAACAGAATTCCAGATATGTCACAATTTAAAAGATGAGTTATTAACTATTAGTTCACATAAATCATAAATTGAATTACCTAAGGTATCCTACCATGGAGTGTAATGATCTGTATTTTTTCTCTTGAACCCATTATATAATATTGGAGTTAAAGAAACTCAGTGGTGAGGGCCGGTGAGGGATGGTGAGGCACGGAAAGGCACAAAGAGGGATGGAAAGTGACAAAGAGGAACGGCAAGGCACAGTGATAGCTGGAGAGGGATGGAGAGGGGCATCGATGGGTGGCAACAGGGAGTAGTAGGGCTTTGGGGAGTCAGTGGGGTGGTGGGGTCGGGGGGTTGGTGGAGTCAGGGGGAAGTTTTGTGGGTATGAAAAATTTTAATGGTCTAGCGGAAGTTTTTTATAAACTATCGATAAAATATTTAAAAAAAATTAGTGATCGTTTAATAAACCGCTACTAAACTATTAGTTTGGTGTAGTGCTATGATAAAACAAAGAATTAAAACTTGAGAAACAGTGATTTTTACCTTCATGAAAAGTCGATTAATTACAAAGATGTGATCATGTTTTGAATTATAAGATCCTATTAAAGTTCAATCATGATGATTTTGAAAAATAATTTGAGCAATGTATTGGTATTCTATGGTTTGATAACCTTATAGAAAATTAGTTTGGTGGATCCCTTGAGTGTTCACAGGTGGAACCCAATTGTCAGATCATGAATTCTCAACCCAGGTAGGTCGGTATGATTGTTTAGATCACTAACTAGACTTATTAATGAATAAATTTAATAGGTTGTGGATGTTTTAAGACCTTATATTAGTACTAGAATTGAATTTAGGGGAAATTTTAATTTTTCCAATTATTGGAGGGGCTGTATTTCGAGTTGGGATTTCGAATGAAACTTTGAAATCCTAGACATCTCAATAGAGGTATTTTGGAAAAGTATTTTTGTTCTTAAAGGATTTCCTGGATGATATATGGAGTTATCCTTCCATGGTTGATCTACTAGAGAGAAGATTAGAATAGCCATTGGTTGGCCAATGCTAGTCCACAGGCTAGCCGGTGGGGCCTACAGTTACTAGGGTACCACTGTAGGGGGAATTGGATAATTGATGGCCTACACTGGTTGTCCAATAGCCTTTAAATGGTATAAATATCATTTTAATATATAGTATTTTATAGGATTTAATACCCTCCCTCCTCCTTCTCTTATCCATGTAACCAGGGGCCTTTACCTCGTTTCTCTCCCTTGGATCCCCTTGGTATGGGGTGTTATTCTTGGTTGTTTTGGGTATTGTGGCTAGATAAAAACTCCTCCCTCATATTTTGTATCTTTTTCTTATATTTTTTCTAATTTTGGTGTTGTTTTTTTAGTCCATAAGTCTCTATTTCACTAAATTATGGAGAAATCACCAATTTTGAAGGGGCTTTCATACAGCCTAGGAAGAGTATATTCTATTCCAATGTATGTCTACATTCATTTTTTGTTTCATTAATGGAATATTACACCCATAATTATTTTAATTTTCCCCTTTAAATTATTTTTTCTAATTAGGGTAATGGTTTTGGAACTTATTTATTTTCTTAGTAATGGTGTTTGGAGTTCCCGTCGAACCTTATATTGGTGGTTGGCCTTGCTTCTAGTGTGATGCATCGATTAAGTGAGTTATCTAGATTTATGTTGGGTTAATGCTTAATTAATTAATTAATTATAAATAGTATAATTGTTTAATCATTGATTTTGTGATTTAGTTAGGATCTCGGGTCATAGAGATGAGTTTAATTGATCTTGTATCAGACTGGATGGTCTAGGATAGGCCTTGGTAGTTGTTTTCAGCCCGTGTAAATAAATGGAAAGAATCAAATGAGGTAGGTGATGTTACATGCAAGACCTATGGATTATGTCCTTTTTTTCTTGGATTCTAGGGAATAACATTGAGGGAGTTGCTTCATATTAATTTATTTAAATTTAATGTTTTAAATAAATTATTAATTTTTAAATAAAATCAATGTTATCTTGGGGTCATGAACAAACCTAGTGAGTTAGTTTGATGCCTCAACTAATAATGGTCGATTTCAAGACCTTTATGATATTATGTGGTCTCTAAACCTCTTAAGAGTTTTTTATTTACTAATGATACCGTTAATCCAATGTGTAGAGTATTAGGATGCCTCCAATATGGAGTTGGGGTATATTTGAGATCATAAGTCATGAAGTCCATAAAGTAACTCTATTTGTGCTTTAAAGATATTAGATCTTATTGAGATGAGTGTGTGATAAGGGATATTCTCCCAACCATTATAATCAAGCCTAGGTGGATAGACTATGGGAAGATTGAGGTTAGGTTGGGTGAGTGAACCATCCCAGAAAAACATTTATGACTATGATGGTCCATGGGAAATCTCTTGACCATAATAAATGTGTAAAGGCCCTATGTAACTAGAAATTTCATGCTACCTTATTGAATAAATTGAGGGAAATGACATCCTAGAGTGTTGTGTGTTGACCTGAGACCTTAAATAATGCATAACATCCATGTATGGGTCCCTCTACTAGGTTGATATTGAGGGGACCTTGTGGGATTACATTCCTGAATATACCCTAATTAGGTACATGTGATATGGTTGCGGTTCACTATTAAACTCGTACCAAATTAGTGAACCCCAGGGGATATAGAATATGGTATTTTTCATGGGTTCTTGACCAATCCTTGTGTATTACTATTATTATAGTGGGTTATAGAATGAAACCAAACTATAGAAGTTATAAATTTGTGTTTCAAAGGATACGATGTAGGGTATACATTTGGGATGTCATGATTTTGAGACAGGATACTCAAAAGAGATAAATCATACATAGGGAAATGGAATTAAAAAATCTATAAAATTGATTCTTTAGACTTGAATTAATTTTCTTTTATTCCTATATATCTTTTAGGTTTTGAGTTTTAGAGAATTATCTAATCACCCTTATATAAATAAATATTACATCAGAATGTGAAAACATCCACTTATTATCCATTTTTTCCAAAATACAAAGCTATTATGATTTTTTTTCATGAAATATATTCAAAATTTTCATTTTCATCGCAACTTTTTCCCTAATTATCATTAAAACCCTATGAAAAAAAATAAAATGTGGGATGAGAACATATAGCTAGGTAAGAAGAATGAAAAAATCTTATTAGTTTAGGAATACACATAAAAAAATTTCTTTTAAAAATAAACTTTAATCTAAAAATAAACAATTTTTTACATAATAAATAATATTCACTACCCAATTAATTTTATAAAATAATCATATACAATATTAAATGAAAATTAAAAATCATAATGGTTTCTTTACAATCATGAAATTTTATACATTTTACCATTAATAAGTATCATAAACATCCTATTAAACATAAACTCATTAGATTCCATAGTGAAGTCATGAGATTTCTATAAAAACCCATAGAAATCATAGATAAATCATGTAGGTAACTGGGGGAATAAATTCTATATCACCCTTATAATCACTCTGATTAATGGATTAACCTACCTGGTAAATTTCAATAATCTCTTAGGAGAAACCTAATTGTTTAACTATATCCCTTTACTCAACACATTAGATATCTATATATGTCTCACCCATCATTAGGAGATATATTGTGCTCACTAACCATCATAAGTTATATCAGGTCCACCGATCATCAAAATTGATTCCCTTAACCATAAAATAATAATAACACATAAAATATTTTGACTCATAAAAATATTATTTATACCCACAAGATAAACATTTCTTGATATAAAATTATCCATTAAATTTAAAACGCTTTTTGAAAACACTCATAACAAAGGTAATATCAACTTTTATTTGAAGAGTCCATGAAATCTTTTAATGGAATCCAAACATAAAATAATAGTTATGATGATGGTAAACACCATTGACACCATATATGATAATATAGAATATTCTATTTTCATTTTCATCAAAACTTTCTATATAAAATAAATTAAAAAGATTACTTTTGAAAACATTTGAAAGAAAATTTAAAGTGACTTGAATTTGTTTAATAATTATTTTATTCTCATAAAAATACATATATAAAATAATTTTTAGAATAAGTAAATAAATGAAAAATATTTATAAAATAAATCTTTAAAACATTTAAAAATAGGTTTTTAGGTAATGTTTCTTTTACCTTGAGTCCAAATCATCATGTAAATTATTTATTATCATGGTCTGGCCCACCAAGGCCCTTATTGGGCCAATGATAATCCGAGAGTGACACCCAAATCTGACATCTAATAGGATAAGGTATGAAGAAAAGCACCGAGTAGGAGAAAACTAAAGTGGTAGGCTTTAACCTAATGTACATGTACTCATGCACACGCACAACTCCATACAAAAGTGCATAGATATAAATGAAATATAACATCTAGAGAGGAATAAATTCATGCAACAACATATTGGAAATACATCAAATAACAACATGAAAATAAAAAATATATAGGTTAAAAAATATATGGCCAACTAGGAAATAAGTCCCAACCTAATGAAAACTAGAAAAAGAGGAATGACAAGAGGACTCAGATCATAATCTCCAGGGATGACCATTGAACATGTCTAGTGACTCTAAGTACCAATATAATCCACTAAAACTAGTCCCACCATTGTCACCACCAATTTTTATTTCATCTGTTTAAGACACCACACATATAGGCATATCCCATGTAGGGGTGAGTATAAATATACCTAGTAATATGCCCTAAAAACCAATATGGAAGTAATAGAAAAAATAAAGTCAATCTAAAGAAAAATGGGAAAATAAACCTTGTCATCAAATTTGATTATACTAAAACAATAGTAAAAAAAAGAGGTAAGTCTTAATGTCCACAACCATCTAAGGATGATGATGAGTCTGTATGCGACTCTAAAGGTCCCATAACTAATTTCAATCACCATGAAAAATCTCACAAAAATAATAGTGGTGGTACCACTCATCACTACTATTATCCATAATCAAGAACTAACTTAATTGGAGGACTCTCTCATTGCTGGTTCTTTCACTACTGGAAATTAAGCCTTTACCAACGGTTTTAAACCATTGGTAAAGGCTGAAAAACCATTGGTATACTATATACCAACGGTTTGTCAAACCGTTGGCAAGTAACAGTTTTTGTATAACCATTGGTAAAGGCAGTGTAATTGGAGTATTTCCAATGGTTTTACAAACCGTTTGCAATACTGATTGTAAATTTTTTTACCAATGGTTTGACAACCATTGGTATATATTAAACACTATACCAACGGTTTAGAACCATTGTTATAGTTTTTAAAATTCTATTTCGACAACTATTATACCAACGGTTTAAAACTATTAGTAATGTGTTTTTCAAGAACTTTTATACCAACGGTTTAAAACCGTTGGGAATGTGTTTTTTCAATTTTTATACCAACGGTTTAAAACCTTTGGTAATGTGTTTTCCAAATTGTAGCACACCAGTCCTCTAGTAGCCCCTCCAGTACACATGCATAAAAAATATCACAAAAACCACATACAGACTTAAAACAGCATAAAAACACCTAAAATAGCACAAAAAACACATTAAACCATCAAACTCTTCCAACCATGTCATGTACTACAATTTCCTATTTCAATCTTCATATGAAAACAATCATACAGTAGAGTTAATAATAGTTTCAATAACACAAACATTATTTACACCCATTTCTATCTTCAAATGACAACCACTCTTCCAGTAGTAATTCACCTCACCCCTGCACAACCCCCCCCCCCCCCACATCCCCATAAAATTCTAACAGTCAGAATAGTGTGAGAAATACTTACTAGAGTTGAATAAGAGTTTGAAATTGGCTCAAATCCTAATTTGTTTTTCTGATCCTAGATTTGGGTATGTAATGATTTCTAATGCTTTTTACATTGAACATGTATTTTTTATAATATATGGTCGAAAGGCATTATCTTAGGAGTCTCATCACTTATGACCCCATGAGTGAAACTACCCAACTCATGAAAAAAGATTTTGTGACTATCGTTGATGAGTGTAAATTTCAGTTGTTGTATTAACTTAAAATGATGTCCTTTTGAAACAAAAGAGAGACACTTTGAGTGGTTTCGGCCACACCGCGCCTCAGATTGATGTAGGGTTGACTTGTACACATCACAAATGACCTATGGATTGTTTTCTTAAAGTATCAACATAATCTGAATGTGTTTGGTCAGTTTTCTGTATGCCGGTTGTTTTTACTTAAATGCGTATCCATTTTAAACAAAAGAAAGACACTTTGAGTGGTACCGTCCACACCATGCCTCAGATTGAGGCGAGTTTGACTCGTACACATCACAAATGACCCATGAATCGTTTTCCTAAACAATCAACACAATCTAAATGCGTTCAGTTGGTTTTGACCAACCCACGCACGCTTTTCAAGCGCGTCGAACACCTAAAAAACACATATTCAGCCATGTTGTGCAAACGGCGGGTCCGAATGATGTTCCATATCCTTTTATACCTAAGGAATAATAATTAGGGTGTTTTAGTGTGATTTCAAGTCATTTCAATGTCATTCGGCATGCATTTGACCGTTAAACGCATGTTTTGGCCATTTACGACACGCGAAGTGCGTTTTCGGCCAGCACGGTCAAACAACACCTTAGATTGACATGCCGTCTGGCTGACCATTTCAAAATTCACTCACCCTTTGTTTTCGTTCGATTTCATAGCATTCCAAGGTCGTTAGGCCGATTTCGACCACCCCACGCACGATTTTCGAGCACGCCGAAAACCTAAAAAACAAATATTGAGTTGTGTCACGCAATCTGTGCATCTGAATGACATTTTATCTCCTCGTACACCTCAAAAATAATAATTAGGGCGTTTTTGTGTGATTTCAAGTCATTCTGATGTCGTTCGGCATGCAATTGGCCGTTAAACACATGTTTTGGCCATTTACGACAGGCGTAGTGCATTTTCGGCCACTGCGGTCACACGACAACTCCGATTGATGTGTTTTCTGGACGACCATTTCACAATTCACTCACCCTTATTTGTCGTCCGATTTCATGGCATTCAGAGGTCATTCTGCTGGTTTCGACCACCCCACGCGCGCTTTTCGAGCGCGCTGAACACCTAAAAAACACATATTCATCTGTTCCATGCAATCTGTGCATCTGAAGGATTTTTCTTCTCCTCGTACACCTCATGAATAATAATTAGGGTGTTTTAGTGTGATTTCGAGTCATTTAGATGTCGTTCGGCATGCATTTGACCTTTAAACGCATGTTTTGGCCATTTACGACACGCAGAGTGCATTTTCGGCCACCACGGTCACATGACCACTCGGATTGACGTGTCGTCTGGCTGAACATTTCAAAATTCACCCACCTTTTGTTGTCGTCTGATTTCATGACATTCTGAGGTCGTTCGGCCGGTTTCAACCACCCCACGTGCGCTTTTCGAGTGCACTGAACACCTAAAAACCACATATTCAGCCGTGCCGCGCAATCCACGCATCTGAATGACATTTCGTCTCCTCGCACACCTCAAGAATAATAATTAGGGTGTTTTTGTGTGATTTCAAGTCATTCTGATGTCGTTTGGCATGCATTTTACCATTAAACTCATGTGTTGTCCATTTACGACAGGCGTAGTGCATTTTCGGCCATCGCGGTCACACGACACCTCTGATTGACGTGTCGTCTGGCCGACCATTTTACAATTCACACACCCTTTGTTTTCATCCGATTTCATGGCATTACGAGGTCGTTCGGCTGGTTTCGACCACCCCACACGCGCTTTTCGAGCGGCTGAACACCGAAAAACCACATATTCAGTCGTTCCGTGCAATCCGTGCATCCAAATGACGTTCCGTCTCTTTGTACACCTCAAGAATAATAATTAGGGTGTTTCGTGTGATTTCAAGTTATTCTGATGTCGCTCGGCATGCATTTGACCGTTAAACGCATGTTTTGGCCATTTACGACACACGGAGTACGTTTTCGGCCACTGCAGTCACACGAAACCTCTGATTGACGTGTCGTCTGGCCGAACATTTCAAAATTCACCCACCCTTTTTTGTCGTCCAATTTCATGGCATTCTGAGGTCGTTCGGTCAGTTTCGACCACCCCACACGCGCTTTTCGAGCGCATCGAACACCTAAAAACTACATATTCAGCCGTGTCATGCAATCCGCACATCCGAATGACATTTTCGTCTCCTCGTACACCTCACGAATAAAAATTAATGTGTTTTTGTGTGATTTCAAGTCATTCTGATGTCGTTCGGCATGCATCTGACCGTTAAACACATGTTTTGGCCATTTACGACACACGGAGTGCGTTTTCGGCCACCGCGGTCACACGACACCTCCGATTGACGTGTTGTCTGGCTGACCATTTCACAATTCACCCACCCTTTGTTGTCGTCCGATTTCTTGGCATTCCGAGGTCGTTCGGCTGGTTTCGACCACCCCACGCGCGCTTTTCAAGCGCGTCGAACATCTAAAAACCACATATTCAGCCGTGCCACACAATCCGCATGTCCGAATGATGTTCCATCTCCTCATGCACCTCAAGAATAATAATTAGGGTGTTTTTGTGTGATTTCAAGTCATTCCGATGTCGTTTGGCATGAATTTGACCGTTAAATGCGTGTTTTGGCCATTTATGACATGCGGAGTGCATTTTCATCCACTGCGGTCACACGACCCCTCCGATTGACGTGTCGTCTGGCCAAACATTTCAAAATTCACCCACCCTTTGTTTTTGTCCAATTTCATGACATTTTGAGGTCGTTCGGACGGTTTCGACCACCCCACGTGCGCTTTTCGAGCGTGTCGAACACCTAAAAACCACATATTCAGCCGTACCACGCAATCTGCGTGTCTGAATGATGTGTCGTCTCCTCTTACACCTCAAGAATAATAATTAGGGTGTTTTCGTGTGATTTCAAGTTATTGTGATGTCGTTCGGCATGCATTTGACCATTAAACGCATGTTTTGGCCATTTAAGACATGCAGAGTGCATTTTCGTCCAACGCGGTCACACGACACCTCCGATTGACGTGTCTTCTATCCGACCATTTCACAATTCACTCACCCTTTGTTGTCGTCCGATTTCATGGAATTCTGAGGTCGTTCGGCCGGTTTCAACCACCCCACGCGTGCTTTTCAAGCGCGTCGAACGCCTAAGAACCACATATTCAGCCGTACCGCACAATCCATGCATCTGAATGACATGATGTATCCTCTTACACCTTAATAATAATAATTAGGGTGTTTTCATGTGATTTCAAGTCATTCAGATGTTGTTAGGCATGCATTTGACCGTTAAACGCATGTTTTGACCATTTACAACACGCGGAGTGCGTTTTCGGCCACCACGGTCACAAGACACCTCCGATTAACATTCCTTCTGGCCGAACATTTCAAATTTTACCAACTCTTTGTTGTCCTCTGATTTCATGGCATTCCGAGGTCGTTCGGCCAGTTTCGACCACCCCACTCGCGCTTTTCGAGCGTGCCGAACACCTAAAAACCACATATTCAGTCGTGCCGCGCAATCCGCACGTCTGAATGATGTGTCGTCTCCTCATACACCTCACGAATAATAATTAGGGTGTTTTCGTGTGATTTCAATTCATTCTGATGTCGTTCGACATTCATTTGACTGTTAAATGCATGTTTTGGCCATTTACGACACGCGGAGTGCGTTTTCGGCCACCACGGTCACACGGCACCTCTGATTGATGTGCCGTCTGGACGACCATTTCAAAATTTTTACACCCTTTGTTGTTGTCCGATTTCATGGCATTCCAAGGTTGTTCGGCCAATTTTGACCACCCCACGCGCGCTTTTCGGCCGCGCCGAACACCTAAAAACCACATATTCAGTCGTGTCGCGTAATCCACTCATCTGAATGACGTGTTGTCTCCTCGTACACCTTAATAATTATAATTAGGGTGTTTTTGTGTGATTTCAAGTCATTCTGATGTCATTCGGCATGCATTTGACTGTTAAACGCATGTTTTGGCTATTTACGAAACGCATAGTGTGTTTTCAGCCAGCGCGGTCACACGACACCTCTGATTAATGTGTCGTCTGGCTGACCATTTCAAAATTCACCTAGCCATTGTTGTTGTCCGATTTCATGGTATTCCGATGTCATTCGGCCAGTTGCGACCACCCCACACGCGCTTTTTGAGCGCACCGAACACCTAAAAACCACATATTCAGTCGTGTCGTGCAATCCACAAGTTCGAATGACATGTTGTCTCCTCTTACACCTCACGAATAATAATTAGGTTTTTTTCATGTGATGTCAAGTCATTATGATGTCGTTCGGCATGCATTTGACCGTTAAATGCATGTTTTGGCCATTTACAACACGTGGAGTGCGTTTTCGGCCACCACGGTCACACGACACCTCCGATTGACATGCCTTCTATCCGACCATTGAAAAATTCACCCACCCTTTGTTTTTGTCCGATTTTATGGCATTCTGAGCTCGTTCGGCTGGTTTTGACCACCCCACGCGTGCTTTTCGAGCGCGCCGAACACCTAAAAAACACATATTCAGTTGTGTCATGAAAACCATGTTTCCAAATGACGTTTCGTCTCCTTTTATACCTCAAGAATAATAATTAGGGTGTTTTTGTGTGATTTCAAGTCATTATGATGTCGTTCGGCATGCATTTGACCGTTAAAGGCATGTTTTTTCCATTTACAACACGCGGAGTTCTTTTTCGGCCACCGCGGTCACACGACCCCTCAGATTGACATGCCGTCTGGCCGACCATTTCACAATTCACCCACCCTTTGTTGTCGTCCGATTTCATGGGATTCTAAGGTCGTTCGGCCCGTTTCGACCACCCCACGCGAGCTTTTCGAGCGTGCCAAACACCTAAAAACCACATATTAAACCGTTTCGCACAATCCGCACGTCATAATGATGTTTCGTCTCCTTGTACACCTCACGAATAATAATTAGGGTATTTTGGTGTGATTTTAAGTCATTACGATGTCGTTCGGTATGCATTTGACCGTTAAACGCATGTTTTTGCCATTTACGACACACGAAGTGCGTTTTCGGCCAGCGCGGTCACACAACACCTTTGATTGACGTGTTGTTTGTCCATACATTTCACAATTCTCCCACCATTTGTTTTCGTCCAATTTAATGGCATTCTGAGGTCGTTCGGCCGGTTTCGACCACCCCACACGTGCTTTTCGAGCACGTCGAACACCTAAAAACCACATATTCAGCCTTTCCGCGCAATCCGCATGTCCAAATGATGTGTCGTCTCCTCGTACACCTCAAGAATAATAATTAGGGTGTTTTTTTGTGATTTCAAGTCATTACGATGTCGTTCGGCATGCATTTGACCGTTAAACACATGTTTTGGCCATTTACGACACGCATAGTGCGTTTTTGGCCAACGCTGTCACACGACACCTCTGATTGACATGCCGTCTAACCGACCATTTCAAAATTCACCCACCCTCTGTTTCTGTCCGATTTCATGGCATTCCGAGGTTGGTCGGCTGGTTTCGACCACCCCACGCACGCTTTTCGAGTGCACCGAACACCTAAAAAACACATATTTAGCCGTGTCGCACAATCCGCGGGTCTGAATGATGTGTCATCTCCTCGTAAACCTCAAGAATAATAATTAGGATGTTTTTGTGTGATTTCAAGTCATTATGATTTCGTTCTGTATTAATTTGACTGTTAAATGCATGTTTTGGCCATTTACGACACGCGGAGTACGTTTTCTACCACCGCGGTCACACGACACCTCCGATTGACGTGTTGTCTGGCCGACCATTTTACAATTCACCCATGGATCATTGTGTTGAAGTATCAAAACAATAAAAATGAGTTTGGTTGGTTTTTTATATGCCAGTTATTGTTTTCACTTAAAATGTTGTCCATTTCAAATAAAAGTGAGACACTTTGAGTGGTGTCAGCTACACCGTGCCTCAGATTGAGGCAGGGTTGACTCGTACACGTCACAAATGACCCATGGATCATTTTCCTAAAGTATAAACACAATATAAATGTGTTTGGTTAGTTTTCCGTATGTCAGTTGTTTTTACTAAAAAGAGTACCCATTTAAAACAAAAGAAAGACACTTTGAGTGGTACTGGCCACATCGTGCCTCAGATTGAGGCGGGTGGGGGGTTTTCCAAGAAGGAGGGTGGGTAATGTCTCTAAAACTCTATCTAGATATCATACATAGAATCCTGACAGGACCATGAACCGCCATAGGGTTTCGTCCTAGAGCAAAGCCAAATCACGACATTACTGCGGCGTGACTGCGGAGTGACTGCAGCGTGACCGCGGTGTGTTGGCCCGGTCCAACAAAATTCGCGGGGCAGCATCTTCCGGTCATGATTCTGAATAAATCCTATGTAGTTGTACTTCACATTATAGAAACTGTTCTTATGTTATAAAAAACAAACTCTTGATTCAAGATTGTGGTATGATAAAGATATATATATTTTATATTTGTTGTTTTTAAAAGTGGTACTAGGTAGTTGAAACTACTAATTGAGAGTCAAATTATCACACCCTAAACTATCACTGTGAGTTTTCAAAGATAGAACACCTCCGTTGGAGGGGTTTTATTTTAAAAACATGACTTTATTTATCAAATGAAACAATTATATTAAAGAAAACTTATTCAAGATATGAAATTCAATATAATTAAGTAGAATTAAGAAAGAATATAAATTCAATTTAAAGAATTCTTAAATTAAAGAGGCTTCCATATTTGGTAGAAAAAAAAGAGTTATACTGAATTCAAAAATATTCATACCAGTGTGAATACCCAGGTTCAAAAATAAAGAGTTATACATAATTCAAAAATGTAATGGATCAATATTATCCTGATAACCATCACCATCACCACTATCATCATTGGCCTCATCCTCGCCACCATCTCTATCCTCTTAATTGTCCTCATCATTGTCCCCATGCTCATCATCAGCCTCATCCTCACCCTCGGCCCCATCCTGGCCCTCGACCCCATCCTCGCCCTTGTCCCCATCCTCACCCTTGTCCTCATCCCCATCCTATCCCTCTTCCTCTTCAGCATCCTCGTCATCACCAAGAACGTCATCATCTCGACCGCGACTAGAACTGATGCCTGGTGCATCGGATAATTCACCCATCAACGACATAAATGTCTGACAAGCTGCACTGGCCTCTGGTGGAAGTTATGAAGATAAAGCTTCCATCAGTTTCATAAATTCTTTGTCCCTCATTTGAACTTGTACTTCCAACTCTATGACCCTTTTATCAGACTGTCTTTCATGATCCTTTACCTGTTCCAACTCAGTGGTACTAGAATGGATACCTAGAGAGGACCAATACCTCGTCAGGACTATATTCTTACCAGGTCAGCAGCGTACTCGACCAGAGTGCTCCTCTCCCAAAACCTGATATAAATGATCGTGTGGCACTAAATTTTCAGGCTCCTGGGCATCAAGGGCCTCTAAAGAAGCTCGTTAAAAATATTAATAGATTATTAAATTTTAAAATAGATATTAAAATTTTAAATCAACAAATTAAAACTTACAATATTTTCTTATGTCGTTACATTAACCATAGTTCCATATTTTTTCCTTCTACTCGAGCACAACAATTTTGCTTGTGTAACGCCCTGACCCCAGCTACCCAGAGTCGGTGCATTACTTCGTAACATTGGCATGATCACAAAAGATCAAGTCTCTAAAGTACGATTAGTTTAGTATCCTTGGAAACATTAGATACATTCAAAAGTCTTTCATTACATCATAAAGTAAAAAAACTACAATAACATGGTCTTCATAGTCCACACTCATATCCCTTTCTGACTATCCCTACAGGTCATTCATAAAATACTTCTTCACATCCTGGAAAATATTAAAACATTGAAAGTGGTGAGCTCAGATGCTCAGTAAGGATAACAATATTGCAGAAGCTTTCGAAAATAAACATTAACATTTAAGGCAATGTATAACTAAAACAAAATCCTTTTTAAACTTTAACTCCAGCATAATATGGAAAAAATAAAATGAGATAATGTCATTTACTTACTCACATGGATATTCTACTCGACGAATAATCACATGCAATATCTATAACCACTTTCATAATGATGGAATGCATAATGCCAGACTATCATAACCACGTAGCCAAGGCCTCGTGCCAAGACCACAAATAAGATTTTGTCAAGGCCTCGTGTCAAGACACTAGTTTGTCTCATGAGACCTACCGATGCATCGAGGAGCTATAGCGGGCTCCACCTGTCACTTATTAAGTCCAATGCATTCCTCATATGAACAGGTTTAAACATATCATAAACCATAACATAATTGTATCACATAAAACATGCATAAAGGAAACATAAGATTCCCACACTTCAATCACAAGATATCAATACAACACATTGATGTAATAAAAAATTTATCAAAACCATTTTCAATACCAAAATAAAAGAAAAGTAAAACATGGTATTTATTTTTTCTTTTTTTAAAAATTATGGCTTGTAGAGGAAGCTGAAACCCAAATAATGGCCATGGTGGCGGAGAAGTCGTTGTTTCCGCATACGTAAGAAAAACATTCCTTTTTTTCATTTAGTAAAAATGATTCATAAAAAAAGATTCCTTTTGAATAAAATTAAAAGTCAAAGGGGTTTATACACCGTATAGATGAAAGTTGTGTATAAAACCAAATATTCCTCAATGAAAAGAGATTGAGACGAAGTCCTTAAAAAGATCATTTTAAAAATAAAATAGATCTATTATGGGTATTCATTATAAGTACACATAAAGAAATTACAAATACAAGATATGACATAATAACATCATGACATAATTGGAAAGTAGGAGATTAACCCAAAGAATAGAAATTGGGTTAAGAAGTTCCCTTACCTTGCGTCCTGTCCTGACTCGACCGTTCTTTAACCTCCTGAATAATAAACTAGAGTTAATTTATATTTACTTAAGAACCCTTTTCATGTTCATTATTCCTTTTATATCCCTTATTACCATGTTATGAACATTATGTAATTATTTAAGTTTATAACGGTAATTTTGTCGATCTTAGGTACTTGAGTCAAAAATAAAATTATTATAATTACAAGTTGTTCATGTGGTGATATATCCATTATGTCCAGAATTATATTCATGATATAGATATAATATATCTCATATATATCCAGTATATACATGAATTTATAATATTCCATAACATTTAGAGGTATGAAATGAAATGCACCGTTCATGGAGACGGTAAGCCGTACGTACGCATGAACGCTACTTTCATTTCTATTTCGTATTTAATGAAATCATAATGATATAAAGGTATATTATAATTCCAGTATAATATCATATATAATATCATTTACTCCATCCTTTATGCATCCCACATATGGTATTAACGATTCAAATCACTTTGAGGGGGCGGTAGTCCGCACTTTCTAAAATGAAAATATCGCGTTTACCCATAATGGAAACAATAAAGGTATTCCATAAATTAAAAATACATAACCTTAAGTAAAACATAAACATATTATATATCATTTATAAATATAGTGACATCTTAATGTCCACCTTTGAAGGTGTTTTATGAGTGTTGAACAATCATCGTTTCGTGAGGCAGAAATTCACCATCCACAGAAACCGTATGTTATTTAACCATTAGAAGTAGGTGTGTGTAATTGTAGCTCTAATACTCATTATAACAACATCCTAGTATATTGAGGATACTGGTGCTGTTACAAAATAAAGGAATAAAAAGATTTTAGTGGGTTGGATAAGCAAAATAAAACAAAATAACATAAGAGAAGACATTACCTTAAAATTGGGTAACTCTTTTGATTTGATCCAAAGGGTTAATTGGGAAGAATTCTTCCCAAATTGAGGCTTATAGGAGTAAGGGAGGAAAGTTGGGAGAGTATTTGGGCAGAGTTTGGCCGAGCCAAAAGGCTTTGAAATTGTGAGTAAGGTGGTAGTGGTGGGGGCCTTTTATAAGTGGAGAGGAGGGGCACTCTTGGAAAGTTATGAAATATTACTTTATTATACAATGATTTTCGGATTCTAAAGGTCCCACACTTCTATAATTCGAGGATAAGGTGATAAGGGTTCTAAATCTACCCATACAATAGGCTTTGGACAATTGTAAGCCTTGGAGTTTACATTATCTTTTCATTTTATTTAAATCGTTAATTAATGAGGTAATCGTTGCATCATCATGGTGTCATAAATAATTTAATTTATTTAATGTCTAAAAATTATAAAACAATTATTATGATGTAGGAAATATTTTTATCTTTCTAATGAATATTTATAGTCAATAATATGACTTGTATAACCCCATTTAAAAATTGTTTTAGTAAAACAACTCTTGTTTGTGACCTTTTTATTTTAACATTAAATAAAAAGTTATTTATGTCCTTTTCCTACCAAAGTGGCTCCATGGGGTCCCCAAGTTGACCCATGGATTTTCTTGGTCGGCCATGACACATCCAATAGGGGTAGGACAAGTTTAAAGGTAATTTCACATTTTTATAATACAATTTTTACCTTAAATTTAACTAATTACCTTTATTCGCGATTAATTAAACTTAAAAGTTACTATTCACCAAAAAAAACTTATTTTAATCCCATTTAACCACATTTTTCTTCCTAATGACAACCATTTATGTCGGATTTTTGAAAATAAAATCACAGAAGTGGTAAAATTTCATTTAAACGAAAAATCAGTTTTTTAACTACCACTTAGTGGTTTCACTATTCATCAAAAATTGAAGTTTTTCAGAACAATGCCAAAATTTCACCCTAACCTATAATTGATATTACGAATTCAAAAATGATTTCTATTTTAAAAAATTAAAAAAATATTAGTTGCATTAATTAATTTTATAATTAATTCTCACTGTCACAACAAATAGCGTGTTTTTAAGAAACTATATATATCAAAAGATTGACCATTGTTTATGTCCAATTTCAAAGTGAAATTAATTATAGTGATCACCATTGGATAAAATAGTAAAAATATATTCTAATTATACTTTAAAACCACTCAATATTATAATTTATCACTATAAAATACTTTGATTAAAAAAAGTTGTTTTTAAGTATTTTTCACTATTCATAAAAATTTGGAAGTTCTCAGAAAAATACCAAAAATTCAACATAGGCTAATTTTGATATTCCGAATCCAAAAATGAAGTCCATTTGGCAAGATAAAATTTATAAAATTTCAAAAATTGGGTATTACTATTCATAACGGCTACTTTGATTGGTTGTGGTGTGTGTTAGAACTCGAAGCTGCGTACAACACACGCTACTGTATTTATTCAAAGAGATGTGTACCGTGGAAGCTTGGGGTGTTACATTCTCCCCTCCTTCAAATAATTTCTTCCTCGAAATTTCATATAATATCACTGTATAAAAAGACTCGTCTTATGGTTTCTCCATAGAACTTTTACCTGACGAGTCGTCCGGCTTCTCAGCACTTGTTCTCTTGTATCAAGAATCCTGACGGGCTCTTCACAATAAGACAGATCGGGTTCCAGTTCTAATTCCTCATAGGTGAGTACATGCGTTGGGTCGGGCATGTATTTTCTCAACAGTGCTACATGGAATACATCATGAACTTTGGAGAGACTTGGCGGCATTGCCAAACGGTAAGCTACAGCCCCAATTCGTTCTAGAATTTCGAAGGGTCCGATGTACCTGGGACTCAATTTACCCTTCTTACCGAAACGTATAACTCCCTTCCATGGTGATACCTTCAAGAAAACATGATCTCCTGCCTGAAACTCCAAATCCTTCCTTCGATTGTCAGCATATCTCTTCTGCCTACTTTCAGCTTCTTTGATGTGGTTTTGGATTACCTTCACCTTTTCCATCGTTTCCTCCACCAGTTCTGGGCCTACAAGTTTTCTTTCACCAACGTCATCCCAACAGGTTCGTGTGCGACATCTCTTTCCGTATAACGCTTCATATGGTGCCATCCGAATACTTGAATGGAATCTATTGTTATAGGAAAATTCTACCAGAGGTAAATATTGATCCCACATTCCTTGAAAGTCAAGTGAGCATGATCTCAACATGTCTTATAAGGTTTGAATAGTTCTTTCTGATTGTCCGTCTGTTTGAGGGTGGTAAGCAGTGCTCAAATGAAGTTCAGTATCCAAGTCCTTCTGAAGACTTTTCTAGAATCTTGATGTAAAGCAGGGATCACGATTCGAGACAATCGACAGGGGTACTCCATGAAGTCTTAAAACTTCATTAATATATAGTCTTGCTAGACGTTCAAGTGGCAGATCTTCCGTTATAGCAAGAAAATGTGCTGACTTGGTGAGACAATCAACAATGACCCATATTGCATCATTCCTTCTAGGGGTCTTTGGTAGTCCCATGACAAAGTCCATCATAATATTATCCCATTTCCACTCAGGTATGGGAAGAGGTTTCAATACTCCACCAGGAAGTTGCCTTCCAGCTTTCACTTGTTGGAAAACCATACATCTTGACACAAAATCGGCAATCTCCCTTTTCATGTTGTCCCACCAAAAATTTCCCTTTAAATCTCTATACATTTTAGTGCTCCCAGGGTGTATAGAGAAATTGGAACTATGAGCATCATCCAACAATTCCCTCTTTAAATCAGGTATATCGGGAACACAAAGTCTCCTCCCAAATTTCAAAATTCCATCTTCATAAACAAAGTCACTCAACCGCCCATCATTCACAACTTTAATCTTCTTTTTCAACACTTCATCATCAGACTGAGAACTCTTTATCCTTTCTAGTAAAGATGGTTTGGCAACCATCTGAAAAAGTTTTGATGTTTCACCCTCCATGGTGATTCCCATATCCATCTTTACTAGATCCATGAAAATAGGATCCCCTTCCACTCTCATCATGTTCAAAACTCCATGATCTTTTCTACTCAAAGCATCTGCAACCTTATTTGCCTTCCCTGGGTGGTAGTGTATCATGCAATCATAATCCTTGAGTAGTTCAAGCCATCGTCTTTGCCTCATGTTGAGTTCTTTTTGTGAGAAAATATATTTCAAACTCTTGTAATCGGTATATATCTCACATTTTTCACCATAGAGATAATGTCTCCATATCATCAGGGAAAATATTACAGCAGCTAACTCGAGATCATGAGTAGGATAGTTCTGCTCATGAATTTTTAGCTATCGTGATGCATAGGTAATAACCCTATCATTCTGCATAAGGACACAACCAAGTCCTTTCATTGATGCATCACTATAAATAACGAACCCATCATTCCCTGATGAAAGAGTCAATATAGGAGCATTGACTAATCTTCTCTTAAGTTCTTCAAAACATTCTTCACACTCTTTTGTCCAGACAAATTTAACCCCTTTACGTGTGAGCTTCGTCAATGGGTTAGCCAATCGGGAAAAATTCTGGACAAAACGTCGATAATAACCTTCCAAACCAATAAAGCTGCGTACCTCAGTTATACTCATTGGTGCTAGACATTCTTGGATTGCCTTGGTCTTAGAAGGATCAACGAAAATTCCATCCTTAGAGACAATGTGGCCAAGAAAAGAAATCTCCTGAAGCCAGAATTCACACTTGCTAAACTTCCCATATAATTCATGCCTTCTAAGAGTCTTCAAGATAATGTGCAAGTGATTTTCATGATCTTCGTAGCTTTTGGAGTACACCAAGATGTCATCAATAAATACCACCACAAAATCATATAGATATTCCTTGAAAACTCTATTCATTAGATCCATAAATACAGAAGGTGCATTAGTCAATCCAAAAGGCATTACTGTAAACTCGTAATGCCCGTACCTTGTTCGAAATGCTGTCTTCAGAATGTCTTCCTTCTTCACACACAACTGATGGTATCCAGATCGAAGGTCAATCTTTGAAAAATATTGAGCTCCATGCAATTGGTCAAATAAATCATCAATGCGAGGTAGGGGATACTTGTTCTTTATTGTTATAGCATTGATCTCCCTGTAGTCAACGCACAACCTCATAGATCTATCTTTCTTCTTAACAAAAAGGATAGAAGATCCCCATGGAGAAACACTAGGGCGAATAAATCCCTTATTACTCAATTCCTCTAGTTGTTTCTTCAGTTCAACTAATTACACGGTGGCCATCCTATAAGGGGTCTTTGATATAGGCCTTGATCCAGGAATAAAATCAATGGAAAACTCAACTTCTCATCCTGGAGGATGTCCAGGTAAATCTTCCAGAAACACATCTTCATATTCTTTCACAATAGGTACATCCTTTATTTGAACATTACTTCCCTCGCCCTCAGTTATTTCATTCTCTTCCTCCCCAATAATTGAATTTAGTTGAGCTACCGGGGGTGGATCTAAATAAGAATTAGGTGGTGATGATTCTTCTCTAAAAATAAGGTGTTCCTTATCATCAACATCAAAAATCGTAACCTCCTTCTGCTTACAATAAATCTTTGCATCATAGTCTGAAAGCCAATCCATACCAAGTATTATATCAAATTCAATCATAGGTATGAAAATGAGATCAGCGGATAATGAACAGTTATGTGATCTAATGGGGACTGATTCACAAAACTTTGTTGCAATAATACTTCCCTTAGGAGTTTTGACTGAAAATTCTCTTGTTAAATCAAATTTGAAATATCTAATTTTATTAGCAAACTGAGAAGATATGAAACAATGTGATGATACAGAATCGAATAATGCATTTTCTAAACTTGAGGAAACCATTAAATTACCTGCCACCACGTCTTTTGGAGCTTCAACCTCAGCAGTAGTGATAGCATAAGCTTGGCCTTGATCCCTTGGCCTCTTCTGAGGTAAGTTCCATTGACACTTAGGACATTCATTTGCATAATGTCCCATCTCTCTACAATTATATCATTCCACATTGACAGAAACTTTCTTTCCCTTGCAATCATGAGCTTGGTGGCCTTTTTCACCACACTTATAACGGACTCCCATTCCCTTCAAGCAAGTACCAGGGTGTTTCTTTCCACATTTACTGCAGGACTGATATTCAAATCTTCCCATCTTCCCCTTATTTCCATTTCCAGATTTATTAGAAGATCTCTTATTTTCTTGCTTTTCTTTAAAGTCATAAGACTTAGAGAATTTCTTCTCCGTCTAGATAGCACACGAGACTATATCTTCGTATGCTGAGAAATATTGTGATACTGAAACTCGACGGAGAAATGGTTTTAACCCATCAAAGAAACGATCAATCTTACTTCTCGGGTTACGTATATAATCTGAAGCATGCCTCGCTAATCTTGTAAAGTTAGCCTCATACTTTGCGACATTCTCATCCTCCTTCTACCTCAGACTCATAAATTGCCTTTCCATATCTGCTCGATGTTCATGTGGAAAGTATTTTTCTAAGAAAAGCTCTTTGAACTCCCTCCATTCCATATATGATACTTCATCATCTTCCTTTGTGTTTTGAATCAGCGACCACCACTGATCGGCATCTCCAGTGAGGCGGTAGACTGCCATGACAACCTTCTCCCTTTCGCTACTCCCCAAGGCGTGGAATATTTTCTCTAAGGAGTTTATCCATTGCTCAGCTACTAATGGATTTTTACCCCCATTAAATGTTGGTGGTTGTTGCCTCATGAAGTGGTCTAACATTTATCCTCCACGTTGCGGATCAGGGTGCTCCATACGAGTAAGGTTATTATTCATAACCAGAGTGAGTTGTCCCAGTATGGTAATAAGTTGATCAGCACCAGTTGTATCTCCAGCTCCACAATAATTATCTTGAGCTGGAGGGAAATCCCTACATGGAGTGCGTGCATTGATACAGTTTCCATTCCTTCCACTAGGCGCCATTTCTAAACAATG
The DNA here is from genome assembly GCA_963277665.1 of Viscum album. Lineage (NCBI taxonomy): Eukaryota > Viridiplantae > Streptophyta > Magnoliopsida > Santalales > Viscaceae > Viscum > Viscum album. Next base: position 1,646,809,908 of record OY728120.1, read on the forward strand.
GCATAAACTGTATTAGTTTATGAATCAAAATACATAATTCCATACTTGTAAGATACTTAACATAAATTGAACTATTTATGGATATAATCCACAAAAATGTTTTCTTTGAGAAAGTATATCCCCATAACCCTTCATAGTGGTTTGTAAAGAAAATGAGAATTATCCAAAGCATATCCCCCGGGAGTGTCGTAACCAAGAGTGCAGCAAGGCCCGTTGTTGTGAACCAGTTTCCGTTCGAGTCTAGCTCAAAGAGGTGTTTTCGGGTTTTACCCCTAGGTACATCTGTGCCAGAGCCGCCTCTACCTGCTCATATCTAGACAGGGATGTATTGCTCAGAAAACACACAACATCTCTACAATACCAAAATTCTAAGAAGTTCTTCTATACTAATCCTCAAAGTCTATCTTTGGGCTATGTGCTCTAATCAGAGTTTATCTAAATCTAGCTTCCAAGGTTAGTACTAAACTACCTCTGATACCAACTGTAACGCCCCGACCCCAGCTACCCAGATTCAGTGCATTACTTCGTAACATTGGCATGATCATAAAAGATCAAGTCTCGAAAGACCGATTAGTTTAGTAGCCTTGGAAACACTAGATACATTCATAAGTCTTTCATTACATCATAAAGTAAAAAAACTACAATAACATGGTCTTCATAGTCCGCACTCATATCCCTTTCCGACTATCCCTGCAGGTCATTCATAAAATACTTCTTCACATCCTGGAAAATATTAAAACATTGAAAGTGGTGAGCTCAGATGCTCAGTAAGGATAACAATATTTCAGAAGCTTTTGAAAATAAACATTAACATTTAAGGCAATGTATAACTAAAACAAAAGCCTTTTTAAACTTTAACTCCAGCATAATATGGAAAAAATAAAATGAGATAATGCCACTTACTTACTCACATGGATATTCTACTAGACGAATAATCACATGCAATATCTATAACCACTTTCATAATGATGGAATGCATAATGCCAGACTATCATAACCACGTATCCAAGGCCTCGTGCCAAGACCACAAATAAGATTTTGTCAAGGCCTCGTGCCAAGACACTAGTTTGTCTCATGAGACCTACCGATGCATCGAGGAGCTATAGCGGGCTCCACCCGTCACTTATTAAGTCTAATTCATTCCTCATATGAACAGGTTTAAACATATCATAAACCATAAAATAATTGTATCACATAAAACATGCATAAAGGAAACATAAGATTCTCACACTTCAATCACAAGATATCAATACAACACATTTATGTAATAAAAACTTTATCAAAACCATTTTCAATACCAAAATAAAAGAAAAGTAAAACATGGTATTTATTTTTTCTTTTTTAAAAAATTATGGCTTGTAGAGGAATCCAAAACCCAAATAATGGCCATGGCGGCGGAGAAGTCGTTGTCGCCGCATACGTAACAAAAAAATTCCTTTTTGTCATTTAGTAAAAACGCTTCGTAAAAAAAGATTCCTTTTGAATAAAATTAAAAGTCAAAGGGGTTTATACATCGTATAAATGAATGTTGTGTATAAAACCAAATATGCCTCAATGAAAGGAGATTGAGACGAAATCCTTACAAAGATCATTTTTAAAATAAAATAGATCTATTATGTGTATTAATTATTAGTACACATAAATAAAGTACAAATACAATATATGACATAATAACATCATGACATAATTGGAAAGTAGGAGATTAACCCAAAGAATAGAAATTGGGTTAAGAAGTTCCCTTACCTTGCATCCTGTCCTGACTCGACCGTTCTTTAACCTCCTGAATAATAAACTAGAGTTAATTTATATTTACTTAAGAAACTTTTTCATGTTCATTATTCCTTTTAATTCCTTATTACCATGTTATGAACATTATGTAATTATTTATGTTTATAACGGTCATTTTGTCGATCTTAGGTACTTGAGTCAAAAATAAAATTCTTATAATTACAAGTTGTTCATGTGGTGATATATCCATTATATCCAGAATTATATTCATGATATAGATATCATATACCTCATATATATCCAGTATATACATGCATTTATAATATTCCATAACGTTTAGAGGTAAGAAATGAAATCCACCATTCATGGAGACGGTAAGTCGTACGTACGCACGAACGCTACTTTCATTTATATTTCGTATTTAATGAAATCATAATGATATAAAGGTATATTATAATTACAGTATAATATCATATATAATATCATTTACTCCATCCTTTATACATCCCACATATGGTATTAACGATTCAAATCACTTTGAGGGGGCGGTAGTCCGCACTTCCTAAAATGAAAATATCGCGTTTACCCATAATGGAAACAATAAAGGTATGCCATAAATGAAAAATACAGAACCTTAAGTAAAACATAAACATATTATATATCATTTATAAATATAGTGACATCTTAATGTCCACCTTTTAAGGTGTTTTATGAGTGTTGAACAATCATCATTTCGTGAGGCAGAAATTCGCCATCCACAGAAACCGTATGTTCTTTAACCATTAGATGTAGGTGTGTGTAATTGTAGCTCGAATACTAATTATAAGAACATCCTAGTATATTGAGGATACTGGTGTTGTTACAAAATAAAGTAATAAAAAGAGTTTATGGGGTTGGATAAGCAAAATAAAACAAAATAACATAAGAGAAGGCATTACCTTAAAATTGGGTAACTCTTTTGATTTGAGCCAAAGGCTTCCTTGGGAAGAATTATGCCCAAAGTGAGGCTTCTAGGAGTAAGGGATGGAAGTTGGGAGAGTATTTGGGCAGAGTTTGGCCGAGCCAAAAGGCTTTGAAAGTGTGAGTAAGGTGGTAGTGGTGCGGGCCTTTTATAAGTGGAGAGGAGGGGCACTCTTGGAAAGTAATGAAATATTACTTTATTATACAATGCTTTTCGGATTCTAAAGGTCCCACACTTCTATAATTCGAGGATAAGGTGATAAGGGTTCTAAATATAACCATATAATAGCCTTTTGACAAGTGTAAGCCTTGTATTTTACATTATCTTTTCATTTTATTTAAATCATTAATTAATGAGGTAATCGCTGCATCATCATGGTGTCATAAATAATTTAATTTATTTAATGTATAAAAATTATAAAAAAATTATGATAATGTAGGAAATCTTTTTATATTTCTAATGAATATTTATAGTCAATAATATGACTTGTATAACCCCATTTAAAAATTGTTTTATTAAAACAACTCTTGTTTGTGACCTTTTTATTTTAACATTAAATAAAAAGTTATTTATGTCCTTTTCCTACCAAAGTGGCTCCATGGGGTCCCCAAGTTGACCCATGGATTGTCTTGGTCTTCCATGACACATACAATATGGGTAGGACAAGTTTAAAGGTAATTTCATATTTTTATAATACAATTTTTACCTTAAATTTCACTAATTACCTTTAATCACGATTAATTAAACTTAAAAGTTACTATTCACCAAAAAAATTATTTTAATCTCATTTAACCACATCCTTCTTCCTAATGACAACCATGTATGTCAGATTTTTGAAAATCAAATCACAGAAGTGGTAAAATTTCATTTAAACGAAAAATCAGTTTTTTAACTACCACTTAGTGGTTTCACTATTCATCAAAAAGTGAAGTTTTTCAGAACAATGCCAAAATTTCACCCTAAGCTATAATTGATATTCCGAATTCAAAAATTATTTATATTTTACAAAATTCCAAAAATATTAGTTTCATTAATTAATTTTATAATTAATTCCCGCTGTCACAACAAATAGCATGTTTTTAAGAAACAATATATATCAAACGATTGACCATTGTTTATGTCCAATTTCAAAGTGAAATTAATTCTAATGATCACCATTGGATAAAATAGTAAAAATATATTCTAATTATACTTTAAAACCACTCAATAGTATAATTTATCACTATAAAATACTTTGATTAAAAAAAGTTGTTTTTAAGTATTTTTCACTATTCATAAAAATTTGGAAGTTCTCAGAAAAATACCAAAAATTCAACATAGGTTAATTTCGATATTCTGAACCCAAAAACGAAGTCCATTTGGAAAGATAAAATTTATAAAATTTCTAAAATTAGGTATTACTATTCATAACGGCTACTTTGATTGGTTGTGGTGTGTGTTAGAAATCGTAGCTGCATACAACACACGCTACTGTATTTATTCAAAGAGATGTGTACCGTGGAAGCTTGGGGTGTTACATATTGAGGCATACATCCTTCAATATTCAATTTGTGCTTTTGTAATGACATTGAAATAATATAAAGTTCAATTATAATCATATATTCAATATTTAATAAATCACATAACTTAAGTAGGAAATAATAAAAAGGGAATGTCCTAAGGAAAAATTATAAACAACTATATCATACCAGCTGCCTCTCATGATCTGACATAGTCTTGTGCCCCAAAGCATGGAGGTATTGTTTTGAATCAATGTTTTTTTTTTGTTTTTTTCAGAATATTCCTAAATAATTTTTAATAATAAATTAGATAATATTAATTCAAAATATGAAAGTTGTCATTTAAATACCTCAAATGGGATTTATACCTTAAATTTGGAAGTCACCCAATGGGTAATCATTTGGTGATATTTCTCTATCAGGCAGTCATCCACGATAGGTAATTTCCCCAACTTCGTGCCCACTATATCACACCATCCAACATACAAATCATGCTTATAAGATCTCCAAAGCTCTCTTAGCTCCTTTAAATGCACTGGTCATGCACCTTTGCCATCAGGGAAGTTATACCGAAGCTGACACCTAATAGATTAATTCATATACATAAAAAAAATACTACTTTAAATACAATAATTTTTTTACCCATATTTGTGCCCACACATTATCCTTGACTTCGTATGGAAAATTTCTCCAAGAGAGAGGGCTGACCGGAATGATGTCAGAGTATTTGGCTAGTGTCGCCAAAAAACTCCGACATTCCAACCCATATTTATCAATCATTTTTCCATCATCATTGTATTCAACCATCAACAGTGTATGGTGGTTCCATACCATATGCAAGTGAGTACGCCCCCTCCCCCACCTTCTATCAGTAGATGAATATTTTATTAAAGAAAAAAATATCAGTACAAGTTATAATAAAAATAAATTTTGGTATAAAAATTTGTTAGAATTATATAAATATACATGTGGTAGTCAGATCAATGGGCGTCATTGGATGTGCAGAAGCCGAAGGAATATCCTGTATAGGTGGAGTGTCCCTTAGTGTACGCTCCTCAGCCACATACGGTGTCAGAGCAGGAGTCGAAAAAGGTGGAATATAATAGCCCTAAAATAATGAACCAGAAGCAAAAGATGATGGCACAGACTTCTGGCCAACTGGTAGTGTAAACATCAGAGGCTTAAATATCTCATGTGTCCCTAAAGACACACCAGGGTAAAATGGGGCATAGAATATACGTCTGTGGTAGGGGCATTATCCAATCTGGAACGACCAGTGGATCGTCTAACTCTCTCACCAGGAGCCCTCATACCACCTACCTCTGTACCGGGACCACCAGATGGTCGTCTAACTCTGACACCCCCCCTCCTACCACCAACCTCTATACTGGGAGCCATATCAGGATCCTCATCGAATATCTCTCATCTAGAGGGTTGTTCCTGAAAAAAAATAACACAAAAGTAAACACAGGATATTATAAGTTATTGAAACATATATATTTGAAATAAAATACTCACAACAGGGATGAGTGGAGAAATGCCCATCTGTGTCATGTGAAGATTATTTTCTGTCATCTTTTTCTGCTACCTCTCTTCAATGGGTGTCATTTCCTACAATGAAAACAAATATGGAAGTAATTATTCCAGGAATAAATTACCTTATTTAATAAAGGAAAACATTCAAGTGACTATTAAATTTATAAGAAATCCTTGGAAGACATTAATGAAGGAATAAGTGAAATCATTAAAAAATCTAATGAGATGTACACAATCTAAAAATGGTATTAAGATATGGGATATTAGTGGTAATTCTAAAACATGGATCCAAACTTATAAAGGATTCACTAAGTATAAATATGTTTAATGAGATTTTAGAATACAATAAAAATGGGATCTGTCTTTGTACAGTTCCAAATAAACCACTTAGAATTTTTTTTACCTATTTTATAAACATATATTTAAAAAACACTCATTTATATCATTAAAATATAAATTGGTTTCATTATTAAAAAAATCGAATGTTGGTATCATAAAAACATAACCAACACCTACAAAAACAATTAGGCACACTTTATGAATACAATGATCTCTAATAAGAAATTAAGAATAACTCACCCGAAATTCATGACCAAAGGAACCTAATACATAATCACTATAAATACATAATAAAATAAAATACATTAAAAACCAACACTACAAATGAGTGGTTTAAAGAGTCTTACCTGGATGGGGGAGTTGCAGCCAATCAGATGGAAGAACTCGGGTTAGGGTTCACTGTCGCCTTCTAGAAATTGGGGGAAATTATTTCTCTGCTGTTCTGTGGGGGTTTCTGGAAATCGGGTAGTGATTCCTGAGTTGGTAAGTGTTTCTTGAGTTGCAGCTTCTCAAGGGATTCTCGGAGTCGGGAAGTGCATGTGGAATGGTTTCTGGAATCGGGGTCTGCTTCTGTCGGGGTCTGCCACTGGAATCGGGGTGGGGGTCGCCTGCTTTGTCTAATTTGGGGGAAAATTTTCCCAACAGTTGTTAAAAACCATTGGGAAAACTCCATCTTTCCTAACGGTTTCATAAAACTGTTGGGAAAAGTCAATTTCTAGCCATCTTTCCCAACTATTTCAGAAAACCGTTGGGAAAACTCAATTTCTACACATCTTTACCAACGTTTTATTCAAACCGTTGGTAAAGAACACCTATACCAATGGTTCCTTTGAACCATTGGAATACAAGTGTTGGGAAAAGCCGAGATTCCAGTAGTGTTGAGGATGGGGGAGTAATACTCCGTTGATAGTGTACCCACATCCACTGTAATGTGGGGGAGTTCTGAATCAACTTTTTTTATGAGTATGGGAGACCCTATCCCAAGTGTTATTGGGTAGTACCAACCTATACATATCTAATATGATCAAACTTAGTCACTATCATTATCGAATCATCATTAAAAGAATCATCTTTCTTGTAACACCTTGTGCCACATCTCTATTTCCAAAACAAAGGCTTTCATCAAATCTTACATGGAAAACTACTCTATATAGGAGACTTGAAGGCCTAAATATACATCTCAATGAAAGATATATACAAGTTATAAGTTCTTGGTAATGGTGCATGACATGTACATAGGGTCACATGACATGTGACTTTAGCCGAACACCTGGGTTTTTCCTTCCCTGGACACAGATTGGGTATTGATGTCTATCAACATGTCATGTACCAAATGAAACATAACTTGTAAGTTCACCCTAGGTCCAGGGCATGTATACTTGTAACAAGAATCATCCAACCATGTAACAACACATGGTGTGTCCCTTTAGGGACATTGTGTGTCTTTTCACCAAGGGTCCAGGGTGTGTTACTTCAGCACACAATTCCGTATCTTAAGTTGTTTTAAATGGTGTGTGGGTACTGTCACATGGATTCTAATGCTTAAATTGGTCAAAACCCTAGCTAATGAGATAATATAAGATACAAATCATTTGTTTCTATGGATTAAATGACATGAAGTATGGTTTTACATAGACCGCGTAGTCTGATATTCACATGTATAAATGATTCTGAATTTCAACCACCCTTCACATTTTTTGGGTTAACCATAACCACATAAATTGAAGTAATTCATCACTTTTCATCCTTTAACATCATCTAGTTTTCATTAAATGGGATTCTAGTATCACGATTGGTAACTGTAGAACCTCCCATCAATGATTGGGGTCCTAATCCGTGAATCTAACACCCATGTTCCACAAATATTCCTTGATCCATCGACAAATTATAAATTCCTAGGTTTTTCATGTATCCTTCAGAAATATGGGGGTTTGATATTTCTGAAACCATCTAGACAATTTTGAATCCCTGACCACATGGGAAATGATAAAGGACACAACGAATGGTGGTGAAAATATCACTAGAGCAGAGTACGATCATTGTTGGCCGATGATTTCCCAACCAACGGTTAAGTATTGGGGGAAAAGAAGGTTGAATTATGGGAGCAGTAGATATACAAAATTATGTTCAACAATTGTAATTAAATCTGAATTCATTCTATGAATCAAGAGTGAATAAATAATAAGATATAAATTCATTATCATAAATAGGATAAAAAGGATGTAAATCAAAAAAAATGATTTGTACAACATGAATGGATTGATTGTTGGATAATAACATTCCCACTATAGATTATGAGGAATATCCTGCTATGTTTGTAATTCACCTAATAGATCCCCTTGATCATTCATAATCTATCCATGTTTTCAATACAGATGGATTACTCCCTTCTCCCTCTCTATTCTTCTATGGTTATTCATCTAACCCTATAGATCCACCATAAGACATATAATTTGAGAGTAGATTAGTTTTTTCTCAATTATGTAAAAAAATTAATTATTTATATGATTTACTTAAATCACCTGTCAATATATGTATTCCATATAACATCCAACTCCAACCAACATAATGTAATTCCTAGAGTAAACCTCATGTCCTAAAAAACTACAGTATCATATTTTTCATCTCAGGTCCCAAACAATGGGAAAAAATTTACTCTAAAAATATGCATGCATGTTATCAAATATATATTAATATTTTTAATATATTAATTATAATATCCTAAAAGACAAAAAAATGGAGCAGTGTCCAATGAAAAATCTAGAGATATATGTATACATATTCAAAGGATCAATATATATAAATTCAAGTTTTTACAATCTCCCATCCTTTAAAAATTTTCCCATTCAAAAGCATAAGATAAAAAAAGGTGGGGATACTAAGCTTGTATCTGACTCTCATGCTTCCAGGATCTCTCCTGCATGCTCCCATACTACCAAAGAACTCAACCCATAAGAATGATCTATACATGTAAAATCTTCTCTTATCGGTCCTTGATCGACTCCAGGTACTCTAAGAAGGTGGTTCCATCCTCGATTTCCAACTCTCCCTAATCAAGGAATTGTGATGGTTCATGCACTATATAATTAGCTATGACACATGGGATATGTATTGCAGTTGGTACAACTATGGAGTTATGAATAACTGATAAGTAACTCTATAGGATATCAAATTTCATGAATAACCTTGAGGATAATTATCTTCCTCGAACAACTCTTCACGATACTCATCATGGGGTGACTCTTAGGAAAACATTTTCCCCATACACAAACTAAAATTTCCTATGATGTCAGCCTGCATAATAATTATATTGACTCTGATTCATCCTCATATTCTCATGGATCACCTAAACCATCTCTATCATTGTATTCACTAATTATAGGACAACTATATATGTATCCCCAATCTCATTCCAATAAAAGGGTAACTTATAAGGTCTTTTGTATAGTGCCACGAAATGTTACATACTAATAGTGGAGTGATAACAATTATTATTATGAAACTCAACCAATGGTATGTGATCCTCCCATATATATCCAAATTCCAACACATAGGCTCTCAGTATATCCTCCAAAACTAGGACAGTATGCTCGGTCTGACCATCTTTATAGGGGTGAAATAACATGTTCATCTACAACTAGGTCATGAAAGCCTCCTAAAACATCTAAAAAATGTAATGTGAACCAATAATCCCAATAATAGATGATCTTCAAAATTAATTCATGAAAATAGAAGATTGTGCTCTTATAACACCTCCCTAAACCCTCAGTTCCACTATACTCCCTGATGGAATGAAAGTGCAATGACATGGTAAGTCATCCAACAATCAATAAAATAGCATTGTGGCCTCTTGTTTTCCATGTAAGACCCCTAAAAAAATCCATTGATATTTCATCCACTTTCATTTCAAAATCTCAAGGGGTTGATTCAACCTTGTAAGAACCTAGTGTTCATCCTTTACCTACTAACATGTGAGGCATCAAGAAACATACTCTATAGTACTACACCTCACACTAGCCCACCAAAACTACCTTTTAAGTTCTATGTACATCAATTACACAATTGGAATCACTATAAAGTGGGACGTATGAAACTCCCTCAAAACCTCCTCGCACAACATGATTGAAACTACTGTACTTTCATGAAAATGGATTACTTTCTAACATCCATAAAAAAAATCATCTAGTTCATCTATTGAGGGTATATTTTCTAACAAAACCCCATATTCGACATATCCCAATTGAGATACTCTCAGATGATTAATAATTTATGGAGACACCAACATTGAAGGAAGGTAATATATACCTATCTCTTCCACTAGGGTCAACTGTAAAGAGGAAAATTACTCTGATGCCTCCTCCACCAAGTGAGAATGATATTTACTACTAATAGTATCCTCCACCATGTTTTCCTTCCCTAGATTGTAGACTATATTTATGTTATAGTATTATAGGAACTATAACTAATTCCCTTGTCTCAGGTTAAGATCTCTCTTGGTGAATTGGTAATATAAAGGTATGAATAAATAATAAAATTCTCACCCAAAATATAATGCCTCTGCATCTTCAAGGTAAAGGTTATCTCTACCAAATCAAAGTCATGGGTCATATAATTCTCATACTCATGGGGTCTCAACTACCTTAATTCACAAGTGATAACTACCTTCCTCTCTATCAACATGAATTTGATATCAGCTCCAAAATTATCATAAAACATCAGATACTTAATTTCCTCCTCTAGTGACTTCAGTACAGTAGTACTTTTCAACATCTACCTCAACTTCTCAAAGGCTCTATGTAATATCTCATTCCTAGAAAATGATTACCCTTTACATGTCAAGGTATTCAAAGGGGATGAAATCTAGGAAAATAATACCATTTACCTCTAATTATACCCTACAAAACTGATCAAACTCTATACTTCTAACATTATATAAGGTGGTTCTAAAGTGATCATTGCATCAACAGTTTCTAGATCCATTGTACAAAATTCTCATAGATGACATGATTTAGAAAGTGAACCTCTTAAATCCAAAACTAACACTTCAAGAGATTACTGTATAGTTCATGTTCTTAAAGTAAGTCTAGGACCATCTTTGAATTCTAAGTATACTCCCCCTCAGATACTTAGTATATGATAATTTCATTGATAAAGAAAACTACAAATAGCTCTATGTATGGCTAGAATATCTGGTTCATAAGTTCCATGGACATATTGGGGTCATTAGTCACACCAAAAGGAATCACAAGGAATTCATAATTCATTTATCTACATTATAATGCCATATTTGGAATATCAACCTCATAAACCCTCAACTAATGGTAGTAGGACTGGGATAAATCTTTTAAAATAAACTAGTACCTTTCAAGGGGTCAAAAAGGTTTCCAATCCTCTAAAAGGGGAATAAGTTATTGATCATCACCATTTGAGTAGATATTAATCAATGAAAAGCCTCAAACTCATGCCTTCCTATTTCAAAAAAACATTGAATACACATAGGGACACACTTGGTCTAATAAAACCTTACTATTGAAGGTCTTATAACTCCACCCATAGCTATTGGAGCTTGGTAGGGTCTATCCGATATTCTACAAAATATTTTATTGTAGTATCATAGTGAAAGTTGATGTAGAAGTCAATATCCTACCTCGAAGGTAGACCTAGAACATCTTTGGGGAAATACATCCATAAAATCCTCCTCTTCTACTAGATTCTATATATTTTTAGATCCCACTACACTGAGGGATATACTCACCAACATAAGAGTGATTGGTTGATGTTTGTTGCACGTGAGTGATGTGGCAGTGTTTTAACACTCTTTGCCACATCCTTTTTTTATTATCTATTGACTTTTTTGTACCAAAATGATTGTTTTTAGTAAATATTTGATAATTGTAGTGTTTTTGTACTTGCTGTGTAGAATAATCAGTTTTAAGTTTAAAACATGTGTTTTAATGTGAATTAGTGTCATTTTAAATAATTCTTAAATTAACTTAGTCTTGCGAATTATAATTTTATTTATTTATTATTTTATTTTTATAATATTTAATTTTATTTAGTTTATTAATTCTTTAATTAATTAATTAATTCTTTATTATTTAAATTGTAAATAAATAACTCTTTTTTGGTTTTTAGTCTTTTAATAATTTAATTAGTTTTAACAATTTAGTTTTATTCAATTAATATTTTTATTCTTCAATTTAATTGATTCTTTAATTAATTGGTTAAATAATTTAAGCAAGTTACTGTAAATATTTTAATTTGTTCGTTAATTAAGTTTGTTTATTTTTAAACCCAAATTAATTCATTCTTTTAAATAAAGTATTATTAATTTTATTATTTAACTTTGTGTTTTTATTTTTTAATTCCATTCTATTTAATTTAATTTATTAATTGAATTATTTTTAGTTTTATTAAACTAAATTATTTATTTAATTTTTTTTGTTATATTTGTTTGCAGGTGTTTTTGTCGCATGGTCCCATCCTTAATGGTGATTGTCTCACCATTACCTTTCCGTGGAGCCTCCTTACACACCTCATCGTTTCCATTTTTTCTCACTGTCAGGCTAAGTCCACTGTTATCCATCCAACCTCACTGTTACCTTATTTGATTCCACACAGGTAGACTTTTTATCATACCTGACCGTTAATCAATTATTTTTTCCTCACCGATACATTTCCCTCTCCCTTCCCTCATCGTTAGACCATTTCTGTTATTCCCCACCGTTACCTACGATTCTCACCCCTTTAATTCCTAATCGTTACCCTTTTATTTCCTCACCAATACATTTTCCCCCTCTTTTCGTCACTGTTACTTACACCCTTTGTTATACTCAACCTCACTGTCACCCAATTTTTCTCAACCTCACCGTTAGACGATTTCTGCTGCATCTCACTGTTACCCTACCTCTCACCCTCACCATTATCGCCCCATTCTCAAACCTCACCGTTCCACTCCTTTGACCCTGTATTCACTTCCCTTCCACCCCCTCTGCTCATCTCCCCGCCTCAGATCCACACAGCAACACAACATCACAGCAAATCAAACACAGTCCGCAGCACCATCGTCGTCACCCCCATTACTCCTCTGTTCCTTCCTCATCCACGCACAATCCACACCCAGAAGTAGAAAATTGGCCACATAACAACTTTGAAGCAACAACAGAATACAAATTTGCATTAATAACACCAAATTCATCAACAAGAAACAACATCACAGCAGAATCAAACCGAATTCAAGAATAAATCAAATCTAAAGTTGAAGTCGGCCTCCTTCACGGTGAAGAATTAAATCTAGCTACTGGTCAAGCTCCCTTATGCCATCTGAGTACACTGGCACTGCTCGGACCTCACTCGAGCTCCCACCTACCTACTCTGAGTTCGAAACCCTCACCAAGACCTCCTTGCCATCCACCTCCGGCCGCATCCACCCTGTTGACCAAACCCCAGCACCGGCCGACCCAATGAACCCCCACTACCCGAAACACGCCGCCATCACCCTATTCAGAGTGAGTCCCACCATCCCCATTCCTGCACTCGCACAAACCGCTACTGCCTCCCTGAACCCTGTCACCTTCCCTCGGTTCCCTGACACTCCCATCCACAAGCCCTCCCATGCACTGAGACCGCCTGACCGTCGTCAACCCTGGTACCGTCCTTAACGGTGACTATCTCACCGTTACCTTTCCGCGGCGCCTCATTACACACCTCACTATTTCCATTTTTCTCACCGCCAGGCTAATTCCACTGTTATCCATCCAAACTCACTGTTACCTTATTTTTTTCCACACAGGCAGACTTTTTATCATACCTCATCGTTAATAAATAATTTTTTTCCTCACCGATACATTTCCCTCTCCCTTCCCTCACCATTTGCCTATTTTTTCTATTCCTCGCCGTTACCTTCAATTCTCACCCCTTTATTTCCTCACTTTTACCCTTTTATTTCCTCACCGACACATTCCCCCCCCCCTTTCCTCATTGTTACTTACACCCTTTGTTATACTCAACCTAACTGTTACCCTATTTTTCTCAACCTCACTGTTAGACCATTTCTGATGCATCTCACCGTTACTCTACCTCTCACCCTCACCATTACCGCCCCATTCTCAAACCTTACCTTTACACTCCTCTGCTCCAACATTCTCTTCCCATCCACCCCCTTTGCTCATCTCCCCACCTTAGATCCACACAGTAACACAACATCACAGCAAATCAAACGCAGTTCGCAGCACCAGCGTCGTCACCCCCATTACTCCTTTGCTGCTTCTTTATCCACGCACAATCTACACCCAGCAGTAGAAAATCGACCACAGAATAACTTTGAAGCAACAACAGAATACAAATTTTAATCAATAACACCAAATTCAGCAACAAGAAACAGCATCACAGTAAAATCAAACCGAATTCAAGAATAAATCAAATCTGAAGTTGAAGCCAGCCTCCTTCGTGGTGAATAATGAAATATAGCTACTTGGTGAAGCTCCCCTATGACGTCTGAGTATGCTGGCACTGCTCGGACCTCGCTCGAGCTCCCACCTGCCTGCTCCGAGTTAGAAACCCTCACCGAGACCTCCCTGTCATCCACCTCCAGCCGCATCCACCCTGTTGACCGAACCCCAGCGTCAGCCAACCCACTGAAACCCCACTACCTGAAATGTGCCGCTATCACCCTGTTCGGAGCGAGTCCCACCGTCCCCCTGCTTGCAATCGCACGAACCGTTATTTCCTCCCTGAACCCCGTTGCATTCCCTCGGTTCCCCGATGCTCCCATCCTCAAGCCCTCCCCTACACCGAGACCGCCTGACTGTCGTCGCCCCCCTTCCCTCTACACACACTGAATCCACCCTACATCTCCCTCTCCGCTCAAATAGATCTGCACCCCCCCCCCCTCTTTTCATTTTTATTTTCTTTTTGTGTTTTATCTTTTTGTTTTAATTTTTGTTCTACTATATTATATCGTATTATCTAATATATATATTATATAATATATATATCGCATACAATACAATAATAATAGGTATATTAATATGATTATAATTGGTTTTATATATCATAATAAAATATGTTATTAATTAAATACAATAGTTATAATAGTAATAATAATATTAAGTCTTATACATATATATATATATATATTAGTGTTTTCATTAACTAATAATATTAATATATAGTTATTTAATTTTAGTTTCATTTTTATTAGTTTTACATGTTTTGGTTTTTCTGTGTTTCGTGCAGGGGGAGCTATTAATTGGAGCGGTGATAAAAGAAACAGTTCGTGGGAAAATCATGAGAAGATTCATGAGTTTGTTTTAGGGGAATTGGGTGCACTTACAGGGAGTTCACATTAAAGGCTAGTGATGTGCACATGACAGTGTGCCATGTGGATCTACTGCCTGTTAGTTTAGTTTTCTGTTTTCATCTCTGAATAAGAGGACTCTCAACTCCTCTAAGCAAGCTGGCCGAGGGCCAGAGCAGAGTACCGGGGGGTAATCATTCAGAAGTGGTGGAGGAGACTCCCCCACTATTCTCGCACCATTCCATATCATTTTTACCCAAATAGAACTCATCTTCGACCTAGATATGGGTTCCCACACCTCCATTTCATCCATCCTCCCGTTGCTCTGTTTTTTGTGTGCTATACTGAATCTGTAAATACTCTTGTAGTGTTTCATGTTTAGTTAATTGAATTGTGATGTTAGTTATGTTTAATTGTTTGTGTCGTTCATTCATCCTTATTTCTTACTATGATCTCGAATCTCCAAAAATGGAGATCTAACTTGTGGGGATAGATCCAGTTTATGAAACCCAACACGATCTGGAGATCCACACATTAATGTGATCACGTTTCTTTTTATTCGCCTTGGTCGATCGCGACTGCTAGTTAGATTGAGTGAGAGTGAGATCTTTCACAGGGTGATCGGCTACTTTCTTGCTTAATTTCTTCTCCCCTTCCTATCTTGATTTCTTGAACTGAGAATCAAGGTTGGTTGTGCGATGTGATGATCTTAGTGGAATCATTATGGATTGTGAGAAATCCTTTCCAGAATGACTTTGCTGAGTTAATTTCCTTGCAGTTTGGAGGAACACTTGAGTATTGAAGAAATTTGATGCTTGAGTGTTTAATTTCTAGGCAAGACTGGTGTGTGATCCGAGACATCGATCATGCAGTGTGCGAAATTGAGAATTGTTGATCAATTTCTTGAGTTGATCTAGGAAAGTGAGTAGAGGGTGGATTAACTTGGGTCCAGCCTTGTTCTCACTAACATTCTTCTTCTGTGTCTTGGTGTCATCTCTCTGTTATGTGTCGTTTGTTCTGTCTGCACCTGCTTTCTTTCTTTGGTTTTTCCTTGTGATTCTGTGTTCTTCACTTTTTCATCATTGTTTCCCTCTCCACTGTGCTCTCACAGATTAGTGTTACCTTAGGGTTAGTGTTCTATTGTTTTAATAATATTTAAAAAAAAATACAAAAAGATTTTCAGAATAACCACTTAGGATCTCGACACTGTTTCCTTGAGAGGGACCCTGAGGTTAGTCACTATGCTATATCTTGGGTCTATATAAATGTAAAATTGACCGTCCTCGCAACAAGGACGCACGTCAAATTTTGGCACCGCTGCCATGGAAGCAATGAGTGTCCTAGTGGTTTTTCCAATTTTTATTTTATTTTAAAACAAAAAAAACATATAAAAAAAGAAAAAACATATAACAAAAACACACACAGTGATGAACTCTAACAAATCTAATGTAGTGTCACTATTTGACCCAGTTCAAGAGCTTGAGGAGGCTTTTTCTAAGTTTCAATGTTGGATGCATGAAAGAAAGCATCGATACCTTACTGATTAGGAGACAATTTATTGTCATGAGATCATGCAGTTGATGCAACAAGCCATGGATAAGGTCAAGGGATACCAAGAAGACAAAGCAGTACTACCACCTCCCATTGAAGCCCAAAATTTTGGAAAACAGTTGAGAAGGAAAGAGAAAAGAAATATAAGAAAGAAAAAGTTAGAGTTTCCCAACTTTGATATGGATTTTCCCCTGGAGACTAGGTCATAAATTCCAAAACCAATTTTTGAGGATGTTTTAAAGGGTTTGCAGGAGATGGAACTTGCAAAGACTCATGATGCTGGGCATTTCTTTGATTATCATTCTTTCCTTGATTTCCATTCTATTGATTTTTCTTGTTATAACTATTCTATTGATTTTTAAATGCTTCAATAGTTGGGACAAACACATGTAATTATATCATTCTTCTTAGAAGACTCAGCAAGTGAGGTGGTGTGTTGAGAAGAGAGGTTGGAGGACGTTGACTACCTCGCTATTACCCTGGACCCTCTCCCAGGATCACTATTCCTTCACGAGGATGAACAAGCCGCACTTATAAAGGAAGTTGAAAATTTTATGGAAGAATATGTATTTTAATTCAACTTGGAATAAATTGTAGCTGATTTTAATTGCGTTTATCCCTGTGCAGGTTTTGAAGATGCATATCAGGTTTGTGATTTCCTAGAGAGTGAGGAAGTTGAGGTTTCATCTGCTGAAGAGTATATGGAACTTCCAATTATGGATGACACTTCCAGTTTGGGAGTTATTTTTTAAGCGGATTTTTTGGAGTTGTGCACAAGTTCACAAGTGGATGATGACACATTAATCACTTTCCAAGAGAAAATGTTTTATTGGATTCAACCAGAAGACAAGTCACATCCAAGATTTCTAACATTTCCAACATCACAACTTGTGCCCACTCAACCTCAAGAAGATATAGGGAAGTACCCCTATATCATGTTCTTCCCTCCACTATTCAACATTAAGTACTTCATTGCCAAGGAGGGGAATGTGGTTGAAGCTGCACATGGGGTATTCCAAAGATGGAAAGTGACTGAGGTTGGAAGGAATCACACCTGGTGGTTCCTGAGAAAGAATCCAAATCCCCCATCTGACTGGGTTTGATCCGAGGATTGTCCAGCTGTGGACAGTTAAACTACATCACCCCCTGGGGGGTTAATCCTAGGATTATCCCCTTTCATTTCCTGATTTAGTTTCTTTTTTCATGTTTTTTTTTAATTTGAGTGTTCTTTTCTTAGGAAAATAAACAAGAAATAGATTCCACATGGCTATCACTCAAGTCTCAGGGGGCCAGCTCACTGGATTAATGGATAAAACTCTTTAACTCATACTTTGTGGTTTCTTTTTATTTGAGCTTTAAATATTGAACACTAATGTTAAATTGTTTCATCATGTAGGTGAAAAACTAGAGCATCCAGAGTTCATGCACATGGAAATCAAGGGGGACTTTTTAAATTTGAGAAGGTGCACATTCAGGGGAGTATTGTTTTATGTTGTAATGTTTTACTCATCGCAATTTTATTGCATGCTATTGTGAACTAAGTGTGGGGTTCTTCCCCCTGATTTTTGAAACTCTTGGATTGTGTTTGTTTCATGGGTGTTTAGCTACTAGTTTCTAGAGAGTCGAAAAGTTATTTTGACCTAATTTGTGAACCATGCTTGCACCCATTGCTTACAATTTCATTATGCTACTGCTGAACCTCACTTTTAATCATGCTACTATTTGAAGATAACTGATACAATATTTTGTCTTCTCACAATGATTCAAAGCATGAACATTTTAGGAATATAAATTCACTTGGTTGCTGGTGATGGTTGGTGGGGTCGGGTTCTTCTGTTCTTGTTTATTTGGGTTTTTATTTTCTTTTACATTTTGTGTGGAAAAGAATTTTTTTTGAACTTCATTGATACCCCTACATATCCCTTTTCAGTTGAAATGTCCATCTATTTTGAACATGAACTGTCTTCCACCTTAGAGTACAACATTGGGGACAATGTTGGGTTTTAATTGTGGGGGAGAGGGGTCATTCTAGTGTCATGTTGAATTCCCCCTTCTTGAACCTGTGTTTGTGGTTGTTTAAAAAAAATGATCAAATTTTTTTCATTTTTTTAAAAAAAATGGTTCAAAATTTTACAAATTCTTTCATCACATGATAGTCATTGGAGGTTCACTGATACTTCATTTATGTCCTATTTAGTGGATACATGTTTGCTGGATGTTGAGAGTAGCACTGAGTCAGAAATTGTTAAGTATGAATGATTGATGAGTGCAATTGTTCACCATGTCTATGGATCTGTCTATTTGGGAACTGAGGATGAGAGTATGACAAGATAGGTTTTGTGGGATGAGTATCATGACTTAGGGTAACATGAAGTTCTCACTAGAACCCATGGGACTCAAATTTTTATTAAATAATATTCAATCACTTTAAGAAGTCAATCTGAAAGATTATTAATTTAGTCCTTTGTAACTGGAGTAAAATGGGAAAATGGGATCCCACTGTGAGTATTTGAGACAAGGTGCATTGGGTGCATTTCTATGAATAAATAAGGCCAATTTCAATTTTAATAAGCTCTATGCACATGGAATATGGCTGGTAAAGATTAAAATAATGTTCCCTTGTCAAAAATGAACTCATTAAGGTGAGGGTAATTTTGAACCCAGATGAAGAAGGGAGCAATTGACTTGATTAATTTTCCTTTGAGTTGAATCAATAAAATGACAAAATTAATGGACTTTAACTTCTAGAACCTGGAGGAAGGTGAGAATAGAAGGTGCCCTTGGTTAAGGTTTGAGTTCCAAGTCATCTAACATGTCAACACTCCTTAAATTATAACTTGAATTGGATATTGAAGTAGGATAGTTAATGAGAATAAGTAGGAGGCATAACATACTTGACAGTGTATGAATTTGTGATGCTCTTGAGTTCTAGTGGGTTTTTGAATCTAGACAGTACAACGTTGTTGTATAACTTTTGAAAAACCTGACTCATTGTTTGGTCCTGCTCCTCTAGATATTAAAGTTTAACCATGCACCTTTTGAGCAGAAACTCACTAATCATGTCTGTTTTAAAGTTAAAGGCATGTGCTTGTTTGAGGACAAATAAAGCTTTAAGTGTGGGGTATTTTGATGTGGTAGTGTTTTAACACACTTTTCCACATCCTTTTTGTATTTTCTATTGACTTTTTTGTACCAAAATGATTTTTTTTAGTAAATATTTGATAATTGTAGTGTTTTTGTACTTGCTGTGTAGAATAATCAGTTTTTTGTTTAAAACATGTGTTTTAATGTGCATTAGTGTCATTTTAAATAATTATTAAATTAACTTAGTCTTGAGAATTAAACTTTTATTTATTTATTCTTTTATTTTTATAATTTTTCATTTTATTTAGTTTATTAATTCTTTAATTAATTAATTAATTATTCATTCTTTAAATTGTAAATAAATAACTCTTTTTTGGTTTATAGTCTTTTAATATTTTAATTAGTTTTAACAATTTAGTTTTATTCAATTAATATTTTTATTCTTCAATTTAATTTATTATTTAATTAATTGGTTAAATAATTTAAGCATGTTACTGTAAATATTTTAATTTGTTCTTTAATTAAGTTTGTTTATTTTTTAACCCAAATTAATTCATTCTTTTAAATAAAGTTTTATTAATTTTATTATTTAACTTTGTGTTTTTAGTTTTTAATTCCATTCTATTTAATTTAATTTATTAATTGATTTATTTTTTGGTTTTATCAAATTAAATTATTTATTTAATTTTCTTTGTTATCTTTATTCGTAGGTGTTTCTGTCGCAAGGTCCCATCCTTAACGGTGACTGTCTCACCGTTACCTTTCTGCGGCACCTCCTTACACACCTCACCATTTCCATTTTTTCTCACCGTTAGGCTAAGTCTACTATTATCCATCCCACCTCACTATTACCTTATTTTTTTCTACACCGGTTGTCTTTTTATCATACCTCACCGTTAATCAATTATTTTGTCCTCACTCATACATTTCCCTATCCCTTCCCTCACTGTTAGCCCATTTCTCCTATTCCTCACCATTACCTTGGATTCTCAGCCCTTTATTTTCTCACTGTTACCCTTTTATTTCCTCACTAATACATTTTCCCCCTCTTTTCCTCAATGTTACTTACACCCTTTGTTATACTCAACCTCACCGTTAAACTATTTCTCTCAACCTCACCGTTAAATCATTTCTGATGCATCTCATTGTTACCCTACCTCTCACCCTCACCGTTACCACCCCATTCTCAAACCTCACCATTCCACTCCTCTTATCCTGCATTGACTTCCCTTCCACCCCCTCTTCTCATCTCCCCGCCTCGGATCCACACAAAAACACAACATCACATCAAATCAAATGCAGTCCGCAGCACCAGTGCCATCACCCCCATTACTCCTCTGCCCCTTCATCATCCACGCACAATCCAGACCCAGTAGTAGAAAATCGACCACAGAAAAACTTTGAAGCAACAACAGAATACAAATTTTCATTAATAACACCAAATTCAGCAACAAGAAACTACATCACAGTAGAATCAAACTGAATTCAAGAATAAATCAAATCTGAAGTTGAATTCGACCTCCTTTGCGGTGAAGAATGAAATCTTTCTACTGGTCAAGCTCCCCTATGCCGTCTGAGTACGCTGGCACTGCTTGGACCTCAAACGAGCTCCCGCCTGCCTGCTCTGAGTTCGAAACCCTCACTGAGACCTCCCTACCGTCCACCTCCATCCGCATCCACCCTGTTGACCGAACCCCAGCGACAGCCGACCCACTGAAACCCCACTACCCGAAATGCTCTGCCAACACCCTATTCAGAGCGAGTCCCGCCATCCCCCTGAATGCACTCACACGAACCACTGCTACCTCCCTGAACCTCGTCACCTTCCCTCAGTTCCCCGATGCTCCCATCTGCAAGCCCTCCCCTGCACCGAGACCGCATGACCAACATCGCCCCCCTTCCCTCTACACACATTGAAGCCTCCCTACCTCTCCCTCTCCGCTCAAACAGACCCCCCCCCCCCCTCTTTTCATTTTTATTTTCCTTTTTTGTTTTCTATTTTTGTTTTAATTTTTGTTATACTATATTATATCGTATTATCTAATATATATATATATATATTATATAATATATATATCACATACAATACAATAATAATAGGTATATTAATATGATTATAATTGGTTTTATATATCATAATAAAATATGTTATTAATTAAATAAAATATTTATAATAGTAATAATAATATTAAGTCTTATATATATATATATTAGTGTTTTAGTTAACTAATAATATTAATATATATTTATTTAATTTTAGTTTAATTTTTATTAGTTTTACTTGTTTTGGTTTTTCTGTGTTTCGTGCAGGGGGAGCTATTCATTGAAGCGGTGATAAAAGAAATAGTTTGTGGTAAAAGCACGATAATATTCATGAGTTAGTTGTAGGAGAATTGGGTGCACTTATAGGGAGTTCACATTAATGGCTGGTGACATGCACATGAAAGCGCTCCACATGGATCTACTGCCTGTTAGTTTAGTTTTCTATTTTCTTCTCTGAGTAAGAGGACTCTAGAATCTTCTAAGAAAGCGGGCTGAGGGCCAGAGTAGAGTACCAGGGGGCATCATTCAGCAGTGGTGGAGGAGACTCCACCACCATTCGTGCACCATTCCATATCATTTTCACCAGAATAGAACTCGTCTTCGACCTGGACATGGGTTCCCACTTTTCCATTTCATCCATCTTCTCGCTGCTCTGTTCTTGGTGTGCTATACTGAGTCTTTAAATACTCTTGTAGTGTTTCATGTTTAGTTAATTGAATTTTGATGTTAGTTATATTTAATTGATTGTGTCGTTCATTCATCCTTATTTCGTATTATGATCTCAAATCTCCATAAATGGAAATATAACTTGTGGGGATAGATCCAGTTTATGAAACCCTACACGATCTGGAGATCCGCACATTAATGCGATCACATTTCTTTTTATTCACCTTTTTCGATCACAACTGTGAGTTAGATTGAGAGAGAGTGAGATCTTGAATAGGTATATTGGATACTTTCTTGCTTAATTTCTTCTCCCCTTCCTGTCCTGGTTTCTCAAATTAAGAATCAAGGTTGGTTGTGTGATGTGAAGATATTAGTGGAATCATTCTGGATTGTGAGAAATCCTTTCCAGAATGACTTTGCTGAGTGAATTTCCTTGAACCTCAGAGGAACACTTGAGTATTGAATAAATTAGATGCTTGAGTGTTTAATTTCTAGGCGAGACTGGTGTGTGATCCGATACATCGATCATGCATTGTGCAAAATTGAGAATTGTTGAACAATTTCTTGAGTTGATCTAGGAAAGTGAGTAGAGGGTGGATTAACCTGGGTCCGACCTTGTTCTCACTGACTTTCTTATTCTGTGTCTTGGTGTCAAATGTTTGTTATGTGTCATTTGTTCTATCCATTCCTGCTTTCTTTCTTTAGTTTTGCCCTTTGATTCTATATTCTTCACTTTTTCATCACTATTTCCCTCTCCACTGTTCTCTTCAGCACTGATTATTGTTACCTTAGGGTTAGTGTTCTATTGTTTTAATAATATTTAAAAAAAATTACAAAAATATTTTTGGAACGACCACTTAGGCTCTCGAAACTTCTTCCTTGAGAGTGACCTTGAGGTTAGTCACTGTGCTATATCTTGGGTCATTATAAATGTGAAATTGACCATCCTCGCAACAAGGACGCATGTCAATGAGACCCATTCCCTCATCCATAAGATACCTCTCACCCATGAAGAATAATCTCATCCCATATGTATAAAGTCATCTAAATATCATGATGCGGTTGTATATATGAACATTAAATGTTGATAAACAATCCATACCTAGGATAAAATCATAAGGTTTAATTTCAATAACCTAGAGGCCCCATGAGAAACTCTCCACTAAGCACTAACTCACACTGCCAATAGATGTGTTACATAGAAGAATAACTCCTTATAGGAACCTTTAGCCAAAGATAATGGTCTATAGACTCTACTAGAGGGCCTGGATCTCACATAGCTGATATGGATATTATTTAATCACTCGTGCCTATGTATAAAAGTATCAGAGCCAAAGTAAAAAACAACGCAGATCATAACTTGAGTCATCTCATGAGTAGCCTCGTCATATACCTCCATGGAATGAAACTTACCATAACCTCAACTTCCAACCCTCTCAGCCTAGTGTGGGCCACCTGGTGGTGGTAGTGGTAGTAGTTCATAACACCTTTCTCCCCTACATCACCTCCCTTTAGTTCCCCACCTTCCCCTCAATTAGCACAACCAACTTGGGGGGCCACTCTAAACACGCCTGGGATATCCCTAATTGGGACTCTACCTCTATCATAGAGTTCCATACACTATCTATACAACATATGTATCATAATGAGTTAGAAAATCACAAGCCATGTGATCCTACCAATCACAAGGATAGTATTTCCCTTCTATAAGCTAACTAGATCATCAGCATGAACACTACTCCATAGATCTACATGTCTGAATATAAGAAAGAGTATTCCTCTAGCATCATGACCCTAATGATCGATTCCTACTAGTTTCCATAGATAAATTAGTCCCATTATTTCTATTGTTTTATCTATATATTCAACATCGCTTTTCTAGAAATTTATTTACTACCAATTCCAACTCTATCACTCCATCATGAGTGAGAATGCATTAGGAAACCACAGTAGCTTTAATTTCCCTGTGAATTATTTTCTCATACTTCTACACCTAGAAGTATCTATTTTGTGACATAATGAGACAGTAGTGTATAATGTTGGTAAAACATGATGTGTACTCTATAATAGACATATCCCCTATCATAAATTGAGAAGCTCCAAGATCTGAATAGAGAATAAGCATAAGGGGTAATAATTATCATCGAGAAACTATATAAAGTGTATCCATAAGATCATTGTATCATTACGGGTCTATGTTATCATACCCAACCAACTCCCTACAACTCTGTGAAGAAGAATTATTTCAAGAATAACCATCTGATAAGGTAGGATTTGAACAAGCCATAATATTCAGTCAATCACTTCAAGCCAATCCTCTACTACTAGAGGTTCTAGATCACCTTGAAACCAAAGTGTTCTTTATCACTAGAAATCACATAACATGTTAAGACTTTAAATACTGTTATTCTTCCCTTATTGTTCTATCGACAACCCAACATGTAGTCAATACTCTTCTTGGACTATAGGAGGTGGATCCGCATGCTACCCTTCGGTTAGAAGTACTACTCTATGCCCTCCTTGAAGAAAAAAAATCTAGAATAGGTCCCTACACTGAGTCCTTATTTCTCAAGTCATCTTCTTCATAACCCTATACCAATATCTTAGCAAGATTTCATCCCAAAGGCATCCTGAAATTTTACCATATTTAGCATGGTTAAATGAGGATATTCAAGGAGCTAACTAAATATGGACTTAAAATTAAAAATAATCAATCCTATATGGTTCATATACCATTGTTTTTCCTGTAGCTAATTCCTCTACATACTAAGTTGAAAAATAAGTATAAAAATTCCTTGTGTATAGATATGTTAGTTTTTACACCATCGTTACATGCTTTGGCCTGACCACTAAACTTGAGACACTATTTCATCATTTCACTAAGCTCACAAGAAAATCGTCAAGAAATTTACAACTCAAAACAATAAGAAATGGAAATACCTCCTTTTATACCCCTCTTTCATGACCTGTCCTACAAAGGACCCACCTAGGCTGGTGATAAGCTCATAGTTACACCTCAGCCCCACATCCAATTGGCCAGCGGCTAGGGACAAGTGCAAAGTATAAATAGAATTGAAATTTTATTCCTTATCCTAATATACATATACTCACTCATAGAGACAACTCGATGAAATAGTATATAGATATAAAAGAAACATAAAATTTAAAGACTAATTATTTTGTGGACAAACTTTAAGAAATATATCAAAGTACAGCAATGAAATACCAAATATATAAGTGTAAAAATTCACTCCCTACTAAAAAATAGGTACCAATCTGATTACAACTATAAAAAGGGGAGAATGGATAGGAACCAACTCACAAACTATGGGGATGGACACCGAAAACAATCAATGCCTCCAATTACTGTTATGCTCTACCAAAATGAGGTTAACCAAGGTAACTATTGATATGTCTATCTTATTCATAAGACTTAACATGTAATGTCCTAGTTCCATATTTCATTCAAATTTTATTTATACCTAGTTGGACACATGGCCTCATGCACATCTCCCCAAATTCCAGAGGCTTCCAAGTAGCATCAAGGGCCTAGGTGTGTCAGTAGGGAGACTATTCTCCTATTAGAAGAGTGTAACATATCAAAAATATAACAATAGTTCAATAGAGGAAGCAGTAAACCATAAAACAAAAATAAAGAGAAGAATAATGGTAGTATAAATAAATCCATAAGTCATATAAGATACAAAATGATGATACATGTCACATGTTTCTAATAAAAAATAAAAAATTGGTACACATTATCCATATACAATGAATTTCCCAAAAGTAAAAAAAAAATTATCCCAATAGCATCATAAGCTTCAGATTGGTCCCATGATCTTCTACTCCTAAGTAGCATATCAAGTACCGATATTAGGGTGATTTCCATTATCGACAACTGTAATCATATAATCTTTTTGGGTCTAAAAATGTGACCGAAACATGGTGTGAGATATAATCCTAATAGAAAACCACCCAATGTATGTGCCAATTAGTTAATGAATATACATAACAGGTGTACAAGTAGTATAAAACAGAAAATTAAGTAATCAAAATTAAACATCCATCTCATTTAATAAATTCATTTAACAATTCAATCTTATTTAATTTATATGTCTTGAGATCAGGCTCAATCCTAGCATCCCTCTTATAGTCAACAACCCAAACAGATTCCTAAATAGGCCATCTATAAAGATATGAGTCAATCATGAATCTAATATTGTGATTTTTCTTGGAAAACAGTTCATATAGTCTTTTATTATTATTTCCATTTGGAACCTAAGCCTATCTCTAACATTCCTAAGATAGAATTCTGGTATCACTCCAAGTGTGATGCCAAAATGTACTTGTCCTTGAAATTATTAAGTTGTAATTCAAGTATTGCACAAGTATGATATCCACCAACACCCTATAAGACCATACTTTCAAACCTCTTGGGATCCTAGTATCTCTCTAGGTGATATATAGAGTCATCCTACTCAATTCCATCCTTGCTGGTCCTATAGGGAGCCTAAGTATCACCCATGGAATAAATAGTCAATGACCATTTTGAGTCCATACATAGCAACCTTCATTTGGATCCATGATTCAATCAGTATATAAATCAAGCCTTAATGAGTCTTTCCATGGCATCCTTTATTTGGATCCATGATTCACCCTTGGCATAAATTAAGGTTTAGGCCATTGAGTCTATCTATGAAATCCTTCAATTTGATCAATGATTCACTCAAGGCATACAATTCACTAGTCCAATGATCTCATCCATAGAATACTTCAATTGCATCAATGATTCACACATGGATATTAATGATTTCATCAATTCAATTCCATTTAAACATTACATTTAACATGCCAAGTTAAAACCCAAATCATCCATTTCAATCTCACTGCAAAAGGTGACTCAAGTATTGGCCAACTGCAAAAGTTTTGGCCTTTCAATTAATCACGTGGGAATTTTAAATATAAAAAGACTCACAAGACTAAAAATCTATTACATGGCTTATTTATCATTTATCTCACAAGGGAAAATCAATAAGAAGAGAAATTAATCTTAAGCAACCAATACATGGCATAAACATCATTTAATTCAAATGGAAAATTCACCTTTAAGAATAAATTCAAGTTAAACAAAAAATTGCATAAGAATACCAAGGTTCATGTCATATATCCCTTTCCATTACTCATTCCAATTAAAATCCATCAACATTTCAATTCCATTTATAATAAATTTCATGTTTAATATCCCATGAATGGGAAAAAGGCACACCTTAAGGTGTGTCCAAGGCATAATCCATCAAAAGGTCCATTTAACTAACACACCCATGGGGTGATTACTTAAAATTTCATAACCTATAATAATAATTAACGATCCTATTCAAAAACCTATAACATTCCTAGACATACTAGGGTTCAATTTCAATTTAAGTATATGATCAGAAAATAGGTTCACATTATGACAGCATATATAAATAGCCTAACTATTAACAAAAATCTTGAGACCACCTACCTTAGGTTCATTCTTGATAGCTTGTCCAATATCGTCTCTTGATTCGACCCATATTAGGATAAATCTGAAGAAAGGATGAAGAATGTAAAAATAGGTCATATGACCTAAATACAAATAGTGCATCTGATGGTCAGAAGATCAGAGAAATATATAAAAAGGATTTAATTCATTTTCGTTATGGATATGATGAGACAGAACGCACATGAAACATAGGTTGGATAGATGATCTACCTAAAATCCAAATTTAGGCTTATAGGAGAGCTTCTCTAATTCTCCTTTTTTCTTCATAGGAAAGAATAGATATTTAGGGTTTTAATAGGATTTTTATTTTAATTGAAATTATAAAAATTCTAAAAAATATTAGGGTTGCACTATTTATGTGCACGGTTTACCAAAATTTGTGAAAACAGTGCAGGGGTTCCTGTAGGATTGGTTCATATCACATGGTTTGCCTGCACAATTTACTAACTATATGAAAACCATTAGAAAATTCACTATAAAAATCTATTGAAATTGTAGAACTAATTGCATGGTCATGCAGCCCCACCCACATGGTTTACACTAACCGTGTATCCTCCCCTTTTATCTCATAACTTAGGTTCTACGATTTAGACTAGCTTTAGGCACCCCCGATCCCTTTATGAACTCAACCAGCATTCATATGAGGCCAAATTTAAGTAATTAGACTAATAATTGTTGGAAAACAAGTAATATGTACCTAAAAGAAAAACTAGGTTCCTATAAACTTTCCCCTTGAAGTAACTTGTCCTCAAATTACCCTTCCAAGGGTAGTAATGCATGATCTGAGAATAAATTTGGCCACTATGATCATACATCAGCCTCCCACTCCTAGATATCATCATGTAATAGGTAGTTCTTCTATATCACGTTTACTAAAGGAAAGGATTGGCTAATGAGAACCTTCATTATTTGATCAACAATTCATATAAGACTCTCCTCAAAGGATGTATCTACCTGTAACTCAACCTCCTCGGGCTAAAATGCATGAGATGAGTCTGAATAGTAAATTCTTAAATGAGAAACATGGAAGACGTCATGCATAGCCTAGTACCTCTAAGGTAACTACAACTGATAAGATACCATCCTGAATCTCTCTAGAATCTCGAACATCCTGACATATCTTGAATAAAGCATACTTTGTCTCTTGATCCTCTTGTGTCATAGCCTCAATGAAACATGAAGGCTAACCTAATCCCTGATCTCAAACTTTAAAGGTTATCTATAGAGATAATCATTGTATTTCTAATGAGACTACATGTTTTCCATATGATTGCAAATCAAATTCACCTGCTTTGTCATCTCCTAGAGAAGATGAGGTCCCAGTAAAGCTGCATGTCCTTCCTCTAACCAACACAAGGGTGATCGGCCTAGCCTACTATATAAAGCCTCAGATAGCGCCATCTGAAAAGTATCCTGAAAGAAATTGTAGTAGGAAAATTCAACCAAGGGTATATAACACTCCTAAGAACCCCCAAAGTCTATGATGCATGCTCACATCATGTCCTCAAGCACCAAAATCTTGTACTCTAACTATCCATCTATCTAGAGATGGAACTTCATGCTCAGAATAACCTAAGTACCCAATTCCATCAGTATCCCTTTCCATAATCAAGAAGTGAACCAATCATCCCAATCTGAAATGATAGAATTTGTGACCCCATGAAGTCATATTATCTCACAGATATACAACCTCTCCATCTCAACAACTAAAAAGGTCTCTCCGATAGGTTGGAAGTGAGAAACCTTCATCATCCTATCAACAACAACCCATACATCATCACTACCTTGAGGTGACCTCGTTAAACCAGTCATGAAATACCTCATGACATCATTCCACTTCCACTCATGAAAGGGTGGATTCTGTAAAATCATAGATGGTTGCTGGTGTTTTGCCTTCACCTATTGATAGGTGGAACACCTAATGAAAAAATTGGCTATATCTCTTTTCAATCCTAGCTACCAATACTAATGATGTAAATATTGATACGTCTTGGTGACACCCAGGTACACTTCCCAAGATTAAGCATGAAAATCCTACATCATATCCTCACACAAGTCTTTCAAAACCCATATACAACCATTTAATTGAAGGATCTCATCATCAATATGGTTCATCCAGGAGGAGGGTCCTCACCTTCCACACTATCGCATAGAACTAGGAATTCTGGGTCAGATAGCTACATCATTATCACTCAATCTAGTAGGGTAGACGTAATAGATAAAGATAAAAGGAATTTTTTCCCCTAACTTTTGTGCACCTTCAAGTCTATCTTTGTGAAAAATTTCATAATCTTCCACTCACTATTTTCCTACTACACCTAACTATCATGCTCTATTTGTTCCCTCATGCTCAGTGCATCGGCCTCTGCATTGTCTTTACTAGGGATGTGGGCAATCTCAAAGTTGAAATACTAAAGGTATTCAACCCAACATTGTTGCCTCATATTAAGAACTTGATATGTAAATATATACTTCAGGTTTTTTTGGTCTGTGTGCACCACAAAATGCTCTCCCTATATGTAATGTCTCTGATAGTGAAGTACGTTAAAAACTGCAACAAACTCGAGGGCATGTGATGGGTAATTTTATTCATGTTTCCTTAACCATCAAGACCTATATGCAACAATTTTATCCCCCTACATAATAAATCATCACATACTAGTACCTAATGCATCACATTACATAGTGTAACACCTACCTGGATCTGGAAATATTAGTATCAACACTAAACTCAATCTCCCCTTTTAGTTCCTGAAAGCCCATCTTGCATGAATTTGACCGTACAAACTTCACACACTTCTTAGTCAAACCATCAATTGTGATTCTAAGAGTGAGAAGTATTGTATGAAATTATTATACTAACCATCCATCCCAAATAATCTCTACACCTAAAGGACATTCTAGGGATTATCTCATGAAACTATATCTCTTGCCTTCTCTGGGTCCAATGATACCTCTATCTATCAGATTATGTGACCCAATAATTGAATCTAATACATCTAGAAGTGGCACTTTGTGATCTTAGAATATAATAGATTCTCTCTCAGTGTATTCAAAATGATCTCAATACGGGTGTCATGGTAATGTCAATTATGAGAATACACTAAGATGTCATTGATAAAAATCACCACAAAAGAATAGAGGTATAGATGGAACACTCAGTTCATCTATTACATGAAGACCATTCGTGTGTTCATTATATCAAATGATATAACCAAATACTCAAATAGACTGCAACTACTCTGGAAATCTGTGTGAGGTATGACATATGGTATAAAACGCACCTGATGTTAAATAGATATCAAATCAATCTTTGAGATGACCTGAGCTCCTCAGATTTTGTTGAAGATATCATCAATCCATCGTACAGGATATTGGTTATTAACCACCAACTTGTTCAACTTCTAATAATCCACACATAGCCTAAGGTTATAATCCACCTTTTTCAAAAAAAGGACCGGAGAACCCCAAAGAGAAGTATTGAGTTGGATGAAACCCTTTTACCTATAAATCTTCTAGCCTCCTCTTGAGATATTTCAACTCTATCATAGCCATCCTATAAGGAGGAATGGATTCTGATGTAGCTCCTGGAACTAGATCGATAGAGAACTCTACCTCTCTCACTTAAGGTAATCTTAATAAGTTTTCTGAGAAGATGTACTTGAAATGATCAATCACTATAGGGAAATCATTCTGACATTTACCTTGATTATCTTGACATAATCTCACAATATAGGCTATCATCCCACCCAGTCCATGATGATCAGGTCCATCTCAGCTCAATTTGACATCCCATTAACCTTTTTTATTATACTCTTCACCCTCTAGTGATGTAAATCTCACCCTTTGGAAATAGCAGTAAATGAAAGAATGAAAGGGAATCAACCACTCCATCACTATAATTATATCAAATCCTATTATCTTGATGATAAAGATGTACTATATGAAGTGACACCCACCAGTCTAAAGGGGTCACTCCCTGCACTATTATACACCATCCTTTATAATTCCCAAAGGAGTGTCAAGAATCATGATTTTTTTAGACAACTGAACACTGAGACCAAGGCTCTCCAAAATTGGTAAATATATAAAGTTATGTGAATTAAATGTATCAAAGAGTGTAGAAGATAAAGTAGAGGCTACTATAATAGTACCATTGATGGTAGAAGGTCTGGGATCCAACTCCTCATGGTTCTATTACACTATATATTCCTGGCCTATACCGCAGCCTTGTGATGCTACCTAGCTACCTTGAGATGATCCTCTTTTTTTGTTGTAAACCTGAGGTCTCACTACCATGACCAAGACCACCACCACAGCTTGTTCATATAGTTGTACCTCTGATCCCTTCCTGATGATAAGTTGTTCACTCTTCTTCTGAACTTGGAGTCAGTTTAGACCCTCTATCATAGGATGCTAGTGGAAATGTTTTTTATAAGCGATGTAAATGGCCCATCTTGCTGCAATCTCAACACTCAACTAGGTCCCTTGGATATTGTGGCCTCATATGTCCTAGCTTACCGCACCAGTAGCACCTCACCTGGCTAATTGAAGGTATGGTCTAGCTACTAATATTACTATGTGGATTCTCTAGATGACTCTTCCTACTATAGGTCAAATCAGTACCAGATCGATATGTCTAACCACCCTATCTCACAACCCCATACTCTATCAGCTTATGCTCTTTGATCAGCGCCTGATTCACAATTGTATAAATGGTATTTCATCAAAATACATTCACCTGGGATTGGATTTCATACCTTATAACATCATCAAATTACCTGGATCTAGATATCTCTCCACCTATTTGAATATATGTGAAGAACTGAAGATCTGTAGAAAGGGATGAATAATACATAACTAACAGTGTGCCAAGCTCCAAATGTAAGATTTCTCAAGCTCTATCTGACCTCAATATCTCTAGATAGAAATAATTACAGAAGTTTGTATGAAAATCTCTCTCAGGCTATCTCCCAATGATGATCGATCTGATTTATAACATCCAATCATCTCTTGGAGGAATCATGTAGCGTGTACATAGTAAGTTTTAACCTTCTCTCAGGATGTGTATATAAGTGCTCAAAGATTGACATCATGGCCTCTAGCCATGACTTTGCAGCCTATGGTCCACAATCCCATGAAAAGGTGGGTGGATGATACTTTTAAAACTCTCATGCCATCTCTACCATAGTCATGTCTAATCATAGTGCTTCATGAATGGTATGAATGAATCGAAAGAATCCATCATGTAACTGTCAATCAACGCTAATATTTGGTACAACAATTATTTATACCACTGGAATGACCAGAGGATCCATTAGTATCCCACAACCTACCACATCTGAAGTATGATCCTCACCACCCACCTGGAGTATCATTTGGAGGTATTCATGGTGAAGTTACTCTATAATTCCAAACACATGCATAAATGCACGATCATTATAAAGGTTTTCAGCTCAAAAGTATATATATCAAAACATGAAAGGTAAAAATCTTCCTCTATAAGAAATCACTACTCTTCCTTCCCCATGGGTTCATTCTGGGGGTCAAACAAGTCAAGAATAAGAGAGAGATACTACCTACATTCCACTACTAAGGTCGGGTTAGGTCAAGTTCTCTTCTATAATCCATTTCTGTTTCCACTTCATTCCCATTTGAATTTCATACTCATTCAAATTTATATCTTATTTAATTTAAGAAGGTTGAAGTCATGGGCTATAAAATTGTGATCCATGAGTGCCCATACTCTCCAGGAACCAAATCATGGAATACATTTCATCTATACCATAACACTATTCAATATACCTATCACAAAATTAGGTATAAGTATCAAGACACAAATCACAATAGTATGCAACCAGTAATGCATTCTAAATAGCAAAGAATAATGCATCGCATGTGAAATATAGAAGGTTTCTATATGATGCATGATATGGAATACCCTCATCTCATCAAGTTACAAAAAAATAGAACCCAAATTCATATAAAAAATAATAGAATAAATCAATTGCATCACCTAATATTGTAATCAATTAAACTATAATATTTAGAATCTATAAAATAATAATTAAATTCACAGTAATTTGGATTTTCCTTGTACACGGGTTAGTTACGCCCGGGCATGGCTCATTACCAAACTCCAATTCCTTTCTATCATATCCAAAAAGTAAGGAAAACTAGAAAATAACCCCTCTGAAACCACTTTGTAACATCCTAGTTCCGGATTCGACTCAAAGGTGATCCATACCCAGCTAGCCACATGGCCTCAAGCGTATCTCACCAAATGCAAGAGGCTTCTGACTAGAAGTGAGGGATAAGGTTTTTAAGTAGAGATAATATGCCCTCATTAGTAGAGAGTAACAAAGAAGAAATACAATAATAGTTTAGTAGTGGAAGCAGTAAATGATACAACAAGAATAAACAGTGGAAGACTGATTTTATAAACAAATCCAAAAGTCATATCATATAAAAGATGATGATACAAGTCACATGTTTTGAATAAAAAATCCAAAAAATGTACACACCAGTCATATATAATACATTTCCCAAAAGTAAAAAATTCCAAAAGAATCCCAATAAAATCACAAGACTCATCTTGGTATCATGCTCTTATGCTCTTAAGAAACTTATCAAGTACCTATATTAGGGCACATTCCTTTATCGACACCTGAAATCATATAATCTTCTTGGGTCTAAAAAGGTGATTCAAACAAGGTGTAATATATAATCCTAGTAGGCAACCACCCAAGGTATGTTCCAATCAGTCAGTTATTATATATAATAAGTGTACAATCTGTATTACAATAAACAAGTAAGTAATCAAAATTAAATATCCATATCATATAATCAATTCAATTAACAATTCAATCTCATTGAATTTATATGTCTTAAGATCTGTCTTAAGCTCGACATCCCTCATATAGTCAATTGTTTAAATAGATGTGTAAATAGAACATCTATAAATACATGATTCATTCCCAAATCCAAGATTTTTCTTTGTCTTAGAAGACAATTCATATAATATTTTATTATTAATTCAATTTGGGACCTAAGCTTGTCCCTAACATTCCTAAGCTGGAATTCAAGTATCTATCTAGGTATGAAATCAAATTATACTCATCCTTGAAATTCCTAAATTGGAATTCAAGTATCTCCCATTTATGATATCCACCAACACCCAACAAGCCAATTTTTGTAAACCTCACAAGAACCCAGTATCGCTTTAGGTAAGGTATAGAGTCCTTCCAGTCAATTATGTCATATGTGGTCTTATAGGGAGCCTGATTATCACCCAAGGAATAAATAGTCCATTTCCTTTTTGATTCCATCTGTGGAATCCTTCATTTGGGTCCATGATTTACTTGAAATATAAGGCATGCCTCAATTAATCTTTCTAGTGCATCCTTTATTTGTATCCATGATTCACCCATGGCACAAATCATGGTTTAGGCCATTGATTCAAACCATATAATCCTTCAATTAGATATATGATTCACCCAAAGAATACAATTCAATGGTCCAATGAGTCTGACCATGGAGTCCTTCAATTGGATCCCTAAATCACACATGTCTATTAATAATTTCATCAATTCAATTCTATTTAAACATTTTGTTTAACATGCCAAGGTCAAACCCAAAAGCATCAATTTCAATATCACCCCAAAAGATGACTCAAGAATTATCCAACCTCAAAAGGTTTGTCCTTTCAATTACTCACATGGGAATTTTCAATATAACAAGCCTCATAAGACTAACAAGATATTACATGGAATAGTTATCATTTATCTTACAAGTTAAAATCAATAAGAATATAAATTAAGCTTAAGAAACCAATACATGGCATAGGTATCATTTAACTCACATGGGAAATTAACCTTTAAGAAGAAATTTATGCTAAATAGAAAATTTCATAATAAGACCATGGTTCAAGTCATAAATCCCTTTACATTAATCATTCAAATTAAAATCCATCAGCATTACAATTCCATTTACAAT
Source organism: Viscum album (assembly GCA_963277665.1). NCBI lineage: Eukaryota > Viridiplantae > Streptophyta > Magnoliopsida > Santalales > Viscaceae > Viscum > Viscum album. Next base: position 1,646,846,135 of record OY728120.1, read on the forward strand.
CAATTTCTTTTTTAGTATCCCATGAAAGGGAAAAGTCACACCATAAGGGGTGTCTAAGGCATAATCTATAAAAAGGTCCATTTAACCAACACACCCATGGGGTGATTCATTTAAGGTTCACAGCCTATAAAAATTATTAACATGATAATTTGAGAACCTAGAACATGCCTAACCATATTATGGTTCAATTTCAATTTAAGGTGATTCCCGTAAAATGGGTGAACAACATGAAAATATATATTAACAACCTAACTATTAATGAAAGGCATGATACCACTTACCTTAGGTTTGGGCTACATAGATCATCCAGTATCTACTCTTGATTTGACCTAGATTAATAAAAATATGAATAATGGACAAAAAATGTGAAAATAGGGAATATGATCCTAAATCCAAATAGCGTACTTGATAGACAAACGATTTGAGAAGGATTACAAAGGAATTAAGGAATTACCATTACAGATCAAATGAGAGAGATCATGCTTGAAATAAAGATAAGAAAAATGATCTAACTCAAATCATACTTTAGTCTCAAGGGATAGATTCTACAATTCTTCTTTTTTGTGGATAGGAAAGAATAGATATTTAGGGGTTTAATAAAATTTTTATTTAAATTAAAATTATTAAAATTCTGAAATATATTAGGGTCACACAGTTTATGCACACGGTTTACCAAACTTTGTGCAAACTGTGCATGGGTTCCTGTAATCTTGGGGGATAGTTCATGGTTTACCCACATGGTTTAGTAACCATGTGCAAACCATGGGAAAATCCACTGACAAAATCTGTTGAAATTGCAGTCCTGGCCGCATGGTCATGCGGCCCAAACTGTATGGTTTTCACTAACCATGAGGCCTCTCCTTTTAACCTAAAACATGGCTTCTGATTTCCCAACTATATCTGGGCACCCCTGATCAATATATGATCTCAACAGGAATTCATATTAATCCATATTTAAGCAATTAAACTGATAATTGATGGGAAATAAGGAATCAGTACCTCAAATAAGAACCGGGTTCTTACCAACACTTTCAGAAATATCCCATGTAGTGGTGATCGTAAACATACCTAGTAGAATACCCTAAATACCAAGAGTGAAGAAATAGAATAAAATAACTAGCTCTACCCAATGAAAAATTGGAAAAGAAACCTAGTCATTAGATATGATCATACAGAAAGCTCTGTCGAAAAAGTAGAGAAGTCTCAATCACCGTAGTTAGATTAGTATGATGATGAGTCTAATTTCAGATCCAAAGGTCCAATATCTAATGAAAAAAACCACATGAAACCTCGCAATAATAATATTTGAGGTCTTTCTCCTCACTACGGTGCTCTATACCAGAGGGAGAACAATCTCCAATAGAGGACCCTCACCTTGCCAAAGCTCGAAGATGGCGGTGTAAGTCTCCATATATAGAGGTCCCAAAACCTCTATAATGTGGGGGATTTTCAAATCTAGGTGTAGAAAAAGAGTATGTGGGGCCACTGTAGTGTTTTAGGGGAGTACTGGCCATAACATCTCTCTTATGATTAATCCTAATCACTCTCATTGGCCAACCATCGTTAGAAGAAGCATCTCACTCGTAACACCTTATGTCAGATCTCTAGTAAAAACTGAAGTCTTATATTACATACTATATGGAATAATCCTTTATATAGGATACTTTAAGGCTCAAATATGTGTCTTTAATAAGGATATATACAATTTATAAGTTCCTAGGGAAGGTACACGTTATGCACATGGATCACACAACGTGTGACATTTCCTGAATTCCTAGGCGTGTCCTTCCCTAGACATGGCTTGAGTAGTCATGAATCTCAACATAGTGTGTACCTATAGGGATAAGGAATTAATTTTATCTTAAGGTACTAATTATGTGCCCTTAGCACATGGTTCATCCATTCATGTATCTCCACACTGTGTGATCCTCTATAGACATGACATGTCTGTTCACCTGAGGTCTTGGGTGTTTTCCCTCGACACATGGATTGTAAAATTGCGTAGTTTCACAAATGTATGGGACCTACCACATGGTATGTGGTACTTAACTAATATTAAAACCAATCCAACATAATAATTTGAGATACATGGTGTTTGTTCCTCTATATTACACGATGTTTTGTTGGGTTTTACATAAATAGTGAAATCTTGTCCTCACATGGAGTTCATATCTATGATTTCCACCACTCTTCAAACCATTAATCCCACCCAAAACATCTAAAATTGATGTAATTCATCTCTAATCACCATTTCTCAACCTTTTTCACTATAAAAAAGGATTCCAATCACCCGATAGGTAACTGTCAATCCACCCATTGTCGTTTAGGTTCGCGATCCATGAAACTGACACCCATGTTCTTCAAATACAACTCAATATATCAATAAAATATTAATATATATGAAATTAATGTATCCATCACTAATACAAGGTTTAAATTTTACTCTATCTAGCCTTTAAATGTTGAGTCACTAACCCTGAGGTCCAAAAATGAAGAACCTAGAGAACGGATATGAGAAAAGCATAAGAAGAAAAGGGAGATTATCATTGGATGATGAGATCCCAATCAATGATTACATATTTATAAAATAAAAAGGTGAATCAAGGGCCCAGTAGATATAAGTAATCATGTTCAATAACATTAATTAAATTCATTCTTATGTGAAGAACGAAGACTGAATAAATAAGTATATATATAGTTCATCATCATAAATTGGATAAGAGATAATATATCTAAAAAATGATCCATAAATAAAGAACAATTTTATTGTTGGTGAATAACATGTCCACTAGAATTGAAAATTGAGATATTTTATTCTCCTCCTTCATCCCAAAGTTCACCTTGATCGTTTATCATCAATCTATGTTACCAATGTTGATGGAGTTGTCCCTTCCCCCTCTCTAATCTTCTATGGTAATGTGATTAACCATAGAGATTATCCATAAATACATATAAATATATAGTGGATAAGTTTTTTCTAAAATTAAGTGACATAAATTTAATTATTAAATTAATTTTCTTAACTCACACATCGACGTCCACCTTCCATGGAAAATATTATGTCGACAAAATTTATGGTGTGGCTAGGGTAAACCCCACATCTTGGACACAACTAAGGTCATCGATTTTTCAGGTGAGGTCCTGATAAACAAGAAAACCATTTAATATAAAAATATCCATGCATGTGATTTAGTATATAGTAATATTTTTTAATATTTTAATTTTTATATCCTTCGACACCCCAAACACATCACCAAATTTGAGGGAAAATACAAATATATATGTAGAAATATTCAAAGGGTCAATCTACAGAAACTAGATTTATTACATTTATCTTCTAGAATAATAAAATTTTGTTAATTATTTACTTTATTAACAATAATTTTCAAATTTATTATTTATTATCTTGTTATATTCAATTACTTAATCAATTATGTTTAGGTCGGATGTTTTAATGATATTCAACTCATTGGTCTAAAATGACTTCAGTAGGTTAACTATGGTTAGAGTATTAATTATTACATAATCTTTATAATAATAGTTATGAAACATTATAATTATTTACATAAATTATAATTTTAAAACCAACCATGAATGACATTTATGAAATATGAATTATGTCACAATCATGGTAATGATAGGTTGTATCTATCCCTGAGTGATGTTTTCATTTTTCAAAGAGCATGAGGGAAATAATTTAAGTATAATTTTTTATTATATAAAGATTATTTTATAATATATATCATATTATATATTTAAATACACTTATATATACCAAACACATGATACGGTGATGAAAAATGAATCACATCGTTTCGTGGAGGTGGTAATCTACACATAAACACGAATGATGTTATGATTTTTCAATGGATTTAATGGAAACGATATAGATGTTATATTATCATTAAATAATTATAAATATGTCAGTAATATCATATATATATATATATATATTAAATCCCTCATTATAACTATATGTGATATGTGTTGATCGAAAAAGAATTACATTGGTTCATGAGGCGGTAGTCTTCTGTACACATGAATGATGGTTTCAGTTCCCATTTGATGGAAGAAGGAGATAAATATAGATTATCACATTACCAAAAAACATCAATATATATGGATGATATTGGTGTTATTATTTCATCATGTTTTACCAATATTTGAGTGAGTAAAAATATGAAATAAAAGGAAAATGTTCGGTTAAGAACTATATCTCTTCTTCGGACATCCAATTTAGGTGTATAAATAATACCTTCCAATGAAAGTTTTTTATCTAAAAAGGACCTCTAAAATATGTGGAGGTATGTAAATAAGGGATTTGGATAGGTATTGCTATAACCAAAAGGATATTTAATTAAGGATAAGAGTATAGAAGGGGTGTCCTTTTATAAGTGGGGGAGAGGATACACTTTTAATTTCTAAAAATATTAAAATATATTAATGTATAACTCAAAAAATGTACCAAAATAGACAATTTAAAAATATGATATGATATATGGTGTATTTTTGTTTATCAAATAAAATTTATTCATGTTTTAGGTCATTTTAACCCTTGTCTATTTAGTTTAACCCCTAATAAACCTATTTTAACCTTCATAACTGATTTTTTCTAATTTTACTATTCATTGCGAGAAAAAATTAATTTAAACATATTATATAGTATTAATTATGATAAGAGAAAATATGGATTCATTTTATCAAATTCAATTCATGGGATTTGAGTAATTTAATTTAAAATTAAATCTATGCATCACAATGAAAACATTTTTTTAGGAAAATGCCTTTTATATATATAAATGATTTCATTTCAATTTCAAGTATAATTTTAATTGAAATAGAATTTATTTGATTAAAATTAATAAAAATAAAAGAAATAAATTTTAAATTTAATCCAAAAAATAATATTAATTTTTAAATATTTGAAATGAAATGACAGTTTTGAATAAAAATCAGTACTTTTTACTATTTATAGAAAAGGAATACTTTTTAGAAAATTATCAAAAATTAATCCTAATATAATTTTGACATGATGAATTCTAAAATTATCCACATTTAGTAATATTAAATTTATAAAATTTGGAAATAAATATTTTAAATAAAACCATATACTGTATGGAAACCCATTTTGGTAAGAAATAAATATTTTTCCTTTTGACTGCAAAATTTCCTAATATTCTTATAATGAATATAAATCTATAAAATCTAATTAATGAATATTATTAAGAGATAAAAATTATTTATCTTGACATAACCTAGGTATTAAAATTATTCCCCCATTTTTTAAATTGTTTCCTCACAGTTATATTCATTACTTAAACAAGTAGAGATATTTTCCATTCATATCATTTTCAGATTCCCATGTTTCTACTTTAATCATGTGATTTTTCTACAAAACCTTAAACTTTTTGATAACATTATAACACAAAACTTTCTATACATGGTCCAAAATACATACTTATTATCCCTCATAATAATATTTATCTCCAAACTTAACTACTTTAGGTATCAAAACATTAAATGCATCTAGAACATATTTTCATAACAACAAACATGAAATACATCGTGTACCAGAGATAAATTAAAGAAAATTACACTTGGTAATAAAATTATTTAGTATTCTCAAATTTTTCATATGTTCCAATGAATTTTTCACTTAAATCGCCCATTTTACCAAAACTTGTAACAATTTTCCATGGATATACTTTAATAAAAACAAGATCACCTACCTCAAAAGAAATATATTTCCTCCAGTTATCTACATAAATTTTATTCCTACTCTAAGTCATCCTCATGTGTTTCTAAAATATATTCATTATATTAACCATTTATTCTACTAATTATTATATAATAGCTTCCTTTACCTACTTCATCCCAACAAGTTGTGGACCAACACCGCTTTGCATATAATTCCTCAAAAGGTTCCATTTGTATAGTGGAATGAAAACTTATATTATTAGAAAAATCAACCAAAGTTAAATGTTGATCCCAAATTCTGTAATAATAGACTAAATAAACTCAAACCATATCATGTAATGTTTGAATCATTCAATCTGACTATCCATCATATTATGTGTGAATGGTTTTACTCAAATTTAATTCAGTACCCAATGAATTTTAAAGTCCATTTTAGAAAATAGAGGTGAATATAATTTCAGGATAAAAAAATGTAAATAAGTACTCCATCTAATATAATTATATCTTTAACATAAATTTGATATAGTTGATCCAAACTCATATTATCTATAATGGATTTTGAATGACTAGATATTGTTAATCAACCATTAATTAACCAAATTGTATTATTACCTCAAGATTTATTTGGTAATTTGTTCATGAAATCCATGGATATATTTCCTAGTTCAATTATGTCACTCAAAAATACAGAAGTATCCTCTTCGGTAATTTTTTTTTATCTTTAACCTATTGATATGTCAAACATTTCATAATAAAATATTGAATATCTTTTTTCATTCTGTCCCACCAGAAATGTTCTTGAAGGTCTACATTTTTATATTGCTAGGATAAATAAAAAATGAAGATATTTGAGCCTCAGTAAATAGTTTCACTAATTGTGAGTCTTATGAAACACATAATATTTTTCCAAATCTCAAAAAAAATCAATATTAAATTCTGAAAACTTACTTATCATAACCAATTATACCTTTTCCTATAACTCAAAATCTTCCTTATAAGCTTGTTTAATCCTATCTGAAAAAGATGATTATACTGACACTTGAAACAAAATAGAGGGAGTTCCAACATGCACAATTCCTAATACAACATTAATAAAATCATTAACCAAAGGATCATGTTCCAAAAATAACATGGTTAATGGTGCATTATCTTTCCAACCCAAAGCATCAACTACTCTTTAATATTTACCTAGATGGTAATGAATTGTGTATAAATAAACTTATATCAATTATATCCATAAACTCTATCTCATGTTAATATCTTTATAAATGAATATACACTTCACAAATTTATGATCAATATGTATTTCACACTTTACTCTATATAAATTATGTCTCTTAATTTTTAAATAAAACATGATAACTACCATTTCAAGGTCTTGTGTATAATAATTTATTTCATGAGGTTTTAATTAACATGAATAATAAGAAATTTCCCTATCATTACACATTATAAAACAACATAGTCCCTAAAGAATCATCATTTTAGATAACAGAGTCACCATTTTAAAATGGTAGGAACAAAACTAGAGCATTCATTAATATTTATTTTAATTCTAAGAAACATTCATTACATTACTTTATATAATTGATCCTAACTCTTTTTTGTTTTAACATAGTTATTTGAATTTATTTCCATGATAAGTTTTAAAATACCGTTGATAATATCCTAATAACAAAATAAAACTATTAATCTTAATATCAATTGTATTTTTTTGGCTATTCATAAACAACTTTAGTTTTAGAAGGATAAAAAGTTAGGTGATATTTATTTATGATATGTCCATGGAATGAAATCAATTATAACAAAAAATCATAATTACTAATATTTCCCTATAAATTATTTCATATTATGGATTATATAATTATCCTTATATTTTTTTCATGATCCTTGTAACATTTTGAATAAACCAAAATATCATCAAGAAACACAGCCACAACCTTATCCAAATATTCATGGAAAAATCTTTTCATAAGATCCATGAATATAGTTAGAGTATTTTTTAAACCAAATGTCATAAACAAAATCTTGTAATTCCAATACCTAAGATGAAATGATGTTTTAGGGATGTCATCATCCATCACCTTCATCTAATGGCACTCAAACCTCATATCAAACTTTAGAAAAAACTAAGCTCCCTAAAGATAATCAAACAGGTCATCAATATAATGAAATAGATACTTATTCTTAATAATGATGTTATTAAATTATCTATAATCAATGTAAAGACTCATGGAAGAAATTTTAATTTTAATAAATAAAATAATACCACACCATGGTAAGGTGTTGGGATAAATGAAACCTTTATCATGAAACTCCTGCAACTTCTTTTTTAATTATAGATATTTTACTTGAGCCATACAATATGGTGAATTTGAAATTTTTATAGAATAAAGAACTAGTAACATAGTAAATTCAAAATCTTAATCAAGTATAATTCCAAGTAACACATCAGGAAAAAACATATGGATATTATTTTAAAAATAGATCATCTTTAATCTGAAAATTTACCTTATTTTTAACATTATGAGAAAGTTAGACTTCATTTCCATCTCCTAACAATTTCTCAACTTTTTTATATATCGTCAATGGTATGAATTGATTATTATATAAAAATAGAAATTAATTTCAAAAAAATAACTTATTTGGATATATAGTATATATTATCATGATAAACTAATATCCAATATGTACCCATAATAATATCAAATTCTACAATGGGAAATACAATAAGGTTTTTAGGGAAAACTCTTACACTGATGATAACAAGAAGATATTTTTAAATTATTTTTTATTTAATATAACACCTATAAATTTTTATAAAAAGTATTTAATTAATTTATTGAGGTGAAAATTTCATTTTACCAATAAATTTATCATAAATAAAATAATGTGTAGACCCTAAAACAAATAATTAATTAGCATAATATGAATAAAAAATTAATGTAATTATTAACTCTTCATTTCATGGCCCAATATTTGTTGAAGTATTTATAAAGGATTTTACCACTCTACCATTATTATTATTCTTCTTCTTTAGAAACACATCAATATAATTACCCATTTCAATATATAAAAAATGATTTACTTATTATTTTTCAAAATTGGTCTTACCCATACTATGATATCTTTCATTTAAAAAATGAGCCATATTCCCAAACTTACCACATAGGAAGAACATACCATATTTCATAAGACATTAACAAGAATTATTTTTACCAAAACTATCAAAAATTGGAAACTTGATATTCTTGCATTCATATTTCATTGATATATTATTCTAATTTAATTTCCACCTAAATTTCTTTTCTTATTGTTTTCATAGGACACATTATCATTTAAAAATTCCATTTCCACCTTCTCATCATATTGAAAAAATAATAATAACTTTTAAATTCTATATAGGATAATGATCTTCTATATCTTAGCTTTAGTCTTGATAAAAACCATTTAATTTACTGTCAAGATTCTAGATACAATTTGGTGTGTACCTTTAAAATTGTGGGAATTTTTATTTATAAACAACCACTGAATATTTAATATTTTTCATCAATGAAAACAATTTATCTTCTATAATAAGTTAAACAACCTTATGAATATATTTCTCAAATAAAAGATTTATAAATGTATCCCATTCCATGGAATCAATCTATTTTATTTATCTAATATTATTAGCCATTGATTATATTCACCTTAAAATGGTAAATAACAAGAGTTAAATTTTAATGATCTAAGACACTGATGAAATAAAATATATTTTATTGAGATTTCAACCATACCTTAGCTACCAATGAGTTATATGATCCGATGAATACTAGAGGGTTTTGTCTCCTAAAATTATACACTATTTATATATTCATCTACAATAGATTTGGTTTCTATTTAGAATGGATACCTCGAAAATTTAGAGCTTCTGTCAACAAAACCATCATAGAAACAAACTACTCAGTTAAAATTCCAACCCTTATAAGTGGTTGATTTGGAATGATATTATCCACGTGGTTCCTTCCTACTACAGCTTCCCTATTTCCTCTATGGAAAACCATTCTGAACAAATATATTTTAGATGAAAAAATATGTAAATCTTCAAATTATATATGATGATAACTATAAATTTGAATATCTTAAGGGTATTTACTTTTATAATCCTAACCTATAAAATTATTCCAACCTTTACTTTGATACAAACTATAAGTAACCAACCTTAAGAAATATGTTAAATTGATTCTTTTATAAATTATTTAATTTTATTTCATTCTTGGAGATCTTTTCGATAAATAGTTTTAGAAAATTAGGCCATCACACTTACATGAGTAAAAATTACCTCACAAAGTGTAAACTTACACTAAATATCAATTTTTCCTACAATTCCAAACTTTTAAGATATAAAAAATTTTATTTTCCGGAAATATCTTCACAATTTTTATCTTGACCTAATATGTTTCCCTCTTTATCCTTAAAACCTAGTGAAAATTTTTAAAACATGGGATGAGAAAAAATATATTTGTAAGTGACACATAAAAATAAAGAATGAAACTCATTAGTCCTTAAATACTCATAAAAATTTTCATTTTCCAAAATAAACATTGAGATCAGAATAAGTATTTTCTAATCCAATAAATCAAATTCACTAACCAAATATTTTCATAAAACATTACAACAAAAATATTAAAGGATATGAAAAAACTCATAAAGGCTTCTTTACAATCATGAAAAACACATGAAAAGTTATACATTTTACCCTTATAAGATAGAACAATGTTCCCTTTAAACTTATGCCCATTATCTTACCTTGTGAAATAATAATCTTTCTATGAAAACTTAATACAAGAAAAATAAATATTATAGGTAAATTGGTAAATAATTTTAATATAACTCTTACAATCACTCTTATAAATGGAATAACATACCTGCTAAATTAAAATAATATATTATTATAAACTTAACTAGTTAACTCCACCCCCTTACCCATTGTTTTAAAGATCTATATCAGTATCACTTATCATCATGAGATATATCGGGCATACCTCTCATCATGAGATATATCAATATTTCCTCTAATAATAATAAATTCCTAAGATCTAAAACATTATTATAACACATGAATGTTGGCATACTCATAAAAATATTATTTGCACCCTTATGAAAAACAAATATATATATATATATATAGAAATATCCATTCCATTTAAAACCATTTAAAAAAATACGATGAACCAAGTGAAGGAGGGTTTTTCTTGTAAGAATAAATCACTAATTTTAAAGTTATCCAAACATAAAACAATGCTTATAATATTTCAGAAACCTTATTATGTCTTATATGTTAAAATAGATCATTCATTTTTCTTTTTTGTTAAAATGTTCCATATAAAATATATAAAATAATTATTGTTGAAAATCATAGAAAGTAAGTTCAAGATAACTTACTATTCACATTATAATTTATTTATGTCCTTATAAATACATAGGTAAAATAATTTTAAGAACATTTACATGGAAAAAATACTTATAAAATAAATATTTAAAAATTTTAATAAGACATTTTTAAGGTAATGTGTCCCTTACCTAAAGTTTAACTCATCACGTGTATTCTGTATATTCATGAATAATAAAATTATGTTAATTATTTTCTTGATAAATTTTTTTGAAGTTTATTATTCCATTTGATTTTGTTATTACCATGTTATATTCAATTACATAATCAATTATGTTTACACCAAATTGTTTAACAATATTTGACTTATTGGTCCATAATGACTTTGGTAAGATGAATATGGTAAAATTGGTCATTATACCATCATCTCGTGAATAATAATCATGAAAAAAATCATTTTTTACATAAATTAAACTTCTAAAACCAACCATGATATATGGTTATGAAAAATGAATTACATTACAATCATGGAGATCATAGGTTGTATGTACCCATTAGTAACATTTTTATTTTTCAAAGAGAATGATGGAAATAAGGTATGTATCATTTTATCTTTAAAATTTTTTGATTATATCATGAATATAATATTATATCTTTATGTGAAAAAATATTTACCATACATGTGATGTGTAGATGAAAAATGAATCAAAATGCTTCGTGGAGGTGGCGATGTACACATACGGAGGAACGATGTTATAATTTTTCAATAGATAGAGTGTTAAGAAAATATAGGACATATTATATTTATATAATGATAAATATGTCATAAATATCATATATATATATATATATAGATTTAATATATCATCATGAATCACTGTAAATAGAATTTATAAAAAACAAATTACATTGGTTCCAAAGGTGGTAGCATGTCGTACACACGAATGATGGTTTCATTTCCCATTTCATGGAATAATAAGATAGATACAAGTTATTAAACTAAAATAACAACACTAGGGTATATATACTAAACTATTTATAATATTTCATCATGTTTGTAAAATATTTAATGGTGGTATAAGAATAAATAAAATAAAAATCCTCATTTAATAATAACTATACCTTTTCTTCAGACAACCTCTTTAGGTTTATACCAAAATCCTTTTTAGGTTAGTTTTATAATAAAACAAGGGACTCTAGGAAATTTGGAGGGATTTAATTATATTATCTGGGTAATTATTTTCCTAACCTAAAGGATTTTTAATTGCAGATATAAGAGTGTATGGGGTCTCATTTTATAAGTGTGGGAGAGGATGCAGTTAGAATTTTTAAATTGATTGAAATTTATTAATGTATTACTGAAATAAAATTGCTTAAAAATAGACCATTTATGAATATTAGATGATATATGGTCTAAATTTGTCTATTTAATATAATTTAGACATGTTTTAAGTTCATTTTTTCCATTATCTCATTATTTTAACCCCCAGTAAACCTGTTTTTACCTCAACTATGGTAAAACAAATTCTATTTTTACTATTCATTAAGACCAAAAATTAAGTTAAACATATTAACTAACATTAATTATGATTACTAAAAATATTTATTCCATTTTATAAAATTAAATTCACTAAAGTGGGGAAATTTAATTTGATATTAACCCTAGGAAATGTGATGAAAAACAATTTTTCATAAAAATGCAATTTAAGTTTAAAACTCTTTTTATAAAAAAAATAAATTATAATTTTGATTTGAATAAAATTTATTGGATTATTTTTAATCATAATTAACTAAAAAATTATAATAATAATCCAAAATATAATTTTTATTTGTAAATACTTGAAAATAAAAGATATTTTTTAGTAATAATCAATATTTTTCACTATTCTTTGAAAAATTAAACTTCTCAAAAAAAAATTTAAAAAAAATAATCCAAAGATAATTATGACATGAAGAATTAATAAATGAATTAAATTTATTCAAATTAAAATTATTTAATTTTTAAATGAATCTTTTAAATTAATCCATATAATGAATGAAAAGGAAATTTTGTTAAAAATAGATCTTTTACCATTAGACCTAAAAATTACCTAATATTATTATAATGAACATAACTCTATAAAATAAAATTGATGAATGTTAAAAAGACATGAAAATTATTTATATTAATATTTAATGGTTTTTTACAATGGGAATGGATCTAAGTGATTGTATCTTCCTAGGATTAGGAGCATGGTATATAGTTATGGCTACCATAACTTGGAGTCGGATGCACAGTTTACTTCCTTAGTCTAGAGATTCCATGGATATAGAGATAGATGTTTGGTGTTTCCTTTTATTAGGATTTTATATGTTTTGAAAATCATTGTATGGGACCCTTGGGTAATCGGGATTGTCTTGGATAGTGATGCCATAGATATGGAGCATGGTGTTTTGAGCTATATTGGATTCAGTGCTCAGATGCTTGGATTGTCATTGGGAGAAGCCCAAAATCTATGAGGATCATTTGGGGATGCCATAGATTTGGATCTCACTTGTTACCTGGTTGGAAAATTTATGACGACTTTCTTAATTACACCTCGATAGTGTCCAATGTAGGTATGATTGATCAGGGTCACATACCTAAGGATTGAAAAAAGTTATCTTATTTATTTTTATCAGTGGTAATTTATTTATTTCAGTTGTGTATACTACATGTACATATCATTGTTTATCTAGTTAGCATGGGACCACATTGATGGTTACCAACTAATTTATGTACTAATACCTTTCTCAGGCCTCTATTACACATGTTTAACCAATTATCTCTCACATGTTTATTATATTAATAGGTTGGGATGAGTGTCATGGTTAATTAAGCAAGTTGTATTGGATAAGTACATGGATCTTGGGATGAGATATGGCTTAGGTATTTCATGGAGAAAAAATTTCAATAATTTCATTTTTTCATTCTATATTTATATATGGTTGGCCTAGTTGGTTTCCATTATTGTGTATGACATGGTTTATTGGGCCACACCTTATTTAATTTATTATCAACCTAGTTATTTTTATCAACTCATTATTTCATTTTATTTGTGACTAATTGATACATGGATATTTTCAATATTACTACACATTCTGATACAGGGGGTATGCTCTCCCCATAGTACCACCCTAGACCCCCATTTCTAGTTATCTACCTCTAGATTATAAGGAGGAATTCCTAAGGTACATTAGAAACCACAAGTCTGAGAACTTGTCAGAGGATCATATATGGGATAAATTAAACTTATGATCTAACCATTGATGGCATGTTGATGGGTTTTTTCCCATTAATAAAATCTTGAGTTCGCCTCTTTATTATATTTATAGTACCCTGTTTATCTATATGAGTATAATTTTTTTAATTTTGAAGGGATTCTAGTGTGGGTCAATTATAGAGAAATGTTCTTAATTATTATAAAATAATTTACTTAATAATATAGTCCTCAAATACACTAAAAAAATCTATTCATGGGATTGTATGATTATTCATGAGATGTATGTTTATCTTATGTAAATGATAAAAAAAATATAGAAAAGTTCATCTCACTTTGTATCAAATATAGTGTTTAAGGAATGAGTTTTTATCATATGATCAAGGAGTCTAGGTTTGGGGTGCCTCGCATCGTTTATCCATAGTTTCCTTGATCTTAGTATATATATTGGTTTATTTTCTACTTTAATTTGACTTTTGGTTATGTATTTTATTTTTTATTTGTTGTGTAATCCTATTAGGTATGTGTGTACTCACTACTATATGGGAATCCTTGACCTCATGTGTTGTGAATTTTTTGATAACACAAAGTTCAATAGTGAACTTGGTGGACATTAAGAAGGTGGTTGTTGTTGAGCGGGTTCCTAGTAGTGGATGATGGTGTGTGGTAAATATGTATAGTAAGAGATTTTATTCCAAGATTACTTATAGTAAAGAGGTATTTTCAATTTACTTATGTTTTTTGAACTTTTTGGTACAATAATATGTATTCATTTACATTTTTTTAATTCCATATGTGAAATTATCAATTATAGTTGAGCTCTCATAGATTATTTTTTTATAAAAAAATTTATTTGTTTACTATTAGTTATTGTTGGTTATATTGTGTATTGTAGTTGTATATTAGTGTTGTATTGTCATAGGATGTCTCCCCCATATATTTTATGCCTTTTTGATATTGGTCAAAATCGCCTAACCTATTGGATGTGGGTTTGGGTGGAATAGATATATAACCACTAACATAGGTGGGGTTTTTGTGGGACTATTCTTATTAGAATTGTATCAGAGTGGTTTAGTTATAGATATATACTTTCAAGATAGTAGTATTTTGAGGATTGGTTTAGTATTTAGAGAGAAAGTTTAAAGGGGGGTTTATTTCAGTCTTCTAACCAAAAAAACAGTATTTTTTGTTTTGTAAAATGGATATATTCATAAATAATATGATAATATGTTGACTAAATTGAAATTTTGAGGCACCAGTTGTGGGGTTCACTCAGGATGATACATGAATCGTATAATAGACAATTGTGGTCATTTATATCATTCCTCTTTTAGAGAATATATCTTTTTATTTTTTATAATTTCTCTATCATGTAATTTAGATTAATCCAAACATATTTATTCGACTCAAATTTATAGTTGAGATCATGATAAACTCGTGGTAGTTATTAAGCCTCTCATAACTAATTAGTCAAACAATGAGGAAATGATTAAGGAAAACAATTGAGAGGAATATTTTCTTCATCATAAGTTAGTATATTATCTAGATAACATTCATAGAGTAGAATCTCATGTATAAAATATGATATTTTATACTAAGATATATTAGAAAACCCATAGGCTTAATGTGTTTCTGGAATTATAATTATAGATTCCTCAAATGTTTTGAGGTGAGATTAATCCTCAGTTGGTAGAGGATTGGTTGGAGTCATTGAATTTCATTTTTATCCCAGTTAATATAACTTCTATGGTGGTCTAGTATTTTTATATATTTATATTACATCTGTATAGATTAATATTCAAAACATTTCACAAATTCACACCCAAGGACCATAAATGTTTAGTGTCTTTAGAGACTAGTTAAAAAATATTCTTATTTTATGAATGATCTTAAACATATCCCATAAAGATATTACCATTTAGTAATCCTCATAGAAATACCCTATATAAACCTATATTTATAACTTGGGGAAAGGAAACATAAGAAATGGTGAGATCATATGCTCAGTATGGGTAAACATGGAAGATTTCAATCGATGATTATATGAAAGCAAAAGATAATCATAAGGGTATGAGATTATAATGATAATATAAAAAGTTCACACTAAATATATCATGGATTTTATGCATGAGATGGGGAATAAAACATTATTATTTTAAAATACATTAACTATAAGAGTGAAATTTTAATAAAAAAATCATGAACCATTAGTTTATGTCATATGAGTGTGAAACCATCAAAATTATAGTAACCATTTCATATATCAATGATAACATACAATATAATCAAATCATAATAGATTAGGCATCCACACCTATTTCCCATTTTGTAGTGGATCAGGTATCATCACCAATTTTTTTATAGTAGATCAAGCCTATTGACCTGTTTCCTATAGTGGATCAAGCACATCAGCCTATTTCCTATAGTTTTCTCATGAGATATAACACTTTTTCTAATTCATTAAAGGGAGATATAGGTCCCAAAAATCACATAATTCATAATTATTTGTGCCAAAAATCATAAAAAATCACCATAAAAAAAACCCATAGAATGGAAATGGGTTTCATAATAATTTCATCATGGAATATCTCTTGGAAAGAAACATGTTTCAAAAACATTTCATCAATTAATCATATCATGAACTGTGGAAAAGGAATGGGTTTCACAAAAATATTTCCATCATGATCATAAACATAATACTTATAAATAAATAATAAAAATAGTATCATTGGATCATATACCCATTAAAATATAAGTAACACTAAAGGTTTCTATCATTTAATAATATAAATTCCATAAAATATCATTAAAATTTTCTTGAGGAAAATATAATTTTCATTTGAAATCACTTCCTTAAATTTTAAAAACCTCCTAAATATTAAGTAAAAAAATTCATTAAAAATAACATTGAAAACTTTTAAATGAGGAAATAAATAATTGAGTGGTCATGATGGTAAAAAAACTCTATTTATTCCATACACATTAAAACAAAAAATCCTTTCACATTTTTAGTAAAATGTCAAAAAAAAATATTATTCATAAAATGACATGAATATTCTTTTAAAACCATTTTTTAAAAATTCAAAAATGGTTAAAATTTTCTTTAACAAAAAATTGTGGAACATTGAATAATTTCATTAAAATATTTTCTGAAAACATGTACATAGAAGAAAATAGGATTTTGACTGAAGAGATAAATAAATTCAGTTTTTCCTTGAAAAGATTATTTTATAACATTGAGTGCATAAAGAGTGGAAAATGAAAGGAAAACAAATATTACCTATAAATAACCAAAGGATAATAAAATAAATTTGTTTCTTGATAGGTATATCATAATATCTCATCATTGGATGCATATCATAAATAACCCTGATAAACAATGAGATTATAACATTAAACCTTTAACACTTTGGTATCTTTTGAATCACAATTACCATAAAATAAAGAAAATTATATGGATATGTATATCTCATAATTATCATGATAAGTTTTATAAAATATATTTGTGCTAAATACATACACCACACAAAAGAAACAAGTGGTGTTTTAGGAATGTGTCCCACAGAAATTAAAGTGAGATGAAAATATCTTAACATAAGTATCGGATTATTTAATACATGTTATAAATTCCTATATAATAAATATAAGTTTATTTTATATCTATTATATAACCATAATAATTTATATCATACCATATATTATTTACTTATGACATTTTATTACCCATTTATTAGAAATTCCTTGTTAAAATCATGTTTCGGGTAATAACTCCTTTACTTATTTATGTATGTTTTGGTTTAGTATTTTTGGTCCTTTTAAATTGATCATGGGATTATTATCTCCATAATTTTAACCATTGTATAAATATAATATAGCTTAATTATCTATTTATTTATATTAATCCATTAATGTTTGATATAGAAAATTAATTACATTGTTTATAGAGACGATAGGTCATACGTACACAAGAATGATGTATCCATTTTATTTTTGATTAAAAAAAGAAAGTTAAATAATAGATTAAATTTATAAAATTATTTTTATATCATATGTATCATATTTTTTCATTAAAACTAACCTTATTACCATCAATGTAAATCTTAATTGAAGGACAAATAATATCATTTTGTGAGGTTGTAGTCTATCGTACACACGAGTGACGTTATTGTATTCCAAATAAATGTAAAGTAATAAGGTGTATGTGATATTATAATTATAGAAGTATAATTATGTCATAAATATCATATAGATAATTTAATTACATCATTATATCCAACCATGGGAGGTGATTATGGAAAGTGAATTACATTGGTTCATGAGGCAGTAGTTTTTCGTTCACACGATCGACAATTTCATTTCCCACTTGATGGAAGAGTAGATAGTAGGTAATTCCAATAACAAAATAAAATCTCATTATCTGGGAGATACTTATGTTACTATATCATTATGGTTGAATAAAATTTTAAGGAGTTATAGGAATAAATAAATTGAAACTTCATGGTTAAGAACTATACCTCTTCTTTAGAGAACCCATTTAGGTTTATACCTAAATTCTTATTAGGAGGGTATACTAATAAAACCAAGACCTCTAGTATGTGTATATGGATGTAAGGAATTTATTCGGTCATTTATTCACAAAAACATATGGTTTTGTAAGTTTGAAGAGTAAAGGAGAGGGGTGTCCTTTTATAAGTGGGGGAAAGGACACACATGGAATTTTTAAAAAAATGTATACCCACATTTTAAACCTACCACATGTAAGATCATGTCTTTTTTCAACTATATACCTCTTTGAGTTTTTCATTTGAGCCTTGGTTGATGAGTGTTGTTTGGATATGGAGAACCTTTTTGAGGAAAAATTACATAAATTATGGTGATGTGTGTTTGTTTCAATTAAAGGAGTCTTGGTATAAATGTTTTAAATGGGGTTCTGAAGGTTTTCCATGCTTGAAGGATTTGGAGGTGTTTGGATCCTTATGTAGGGAAACAAGGGCCGAAAGTAGTCTATATGGGAATTAAAAGTCGTGTTAAGGTATTACACACTATATAAACGTTTCCAGACACATGTAATGAAACAAATACAATGCGTAAAATGGTCACACATTGTGTAAGAAATACACATCATGTAATGTTTGGTATAATTAAATAATAAACCAAGGATATGGGTTTTTTAGTGTATCCCTTTAATAATAAATACATGATGTGTAATTTAATTAAACATCATGTAATTTCATGGTATGATTTTGAAAGTTTCATGCAACTGATTTATATTCTCACCTATGTGAATCTTTTCTCCTCTTGACCTAGGGTGATCATACAGCTAATTTTTTGGTCCCTACCCTCTGTTTCAAACATCCTATTTTTGCAATCAATCCTCAGTATGTTGATTTTCTTTAGTTCCCTCTTCTCGTCTATCATTCTCTAAGTGATGTAGTGTAATATCTTGACTATGTTCATTGTTTGTTTTTACATTTATTGGTTATGATCTAAAAACCTTCTTGTGATCATTTTTGAATTATTTCCTACTGGTTAATACTACTAGAAGTGTTGGTTTATCATCATTTAATGGTTGGGGTCTAAACCTTAACCCTATGGTTTGATATTTTTCAAGTATGATAAATATTGAAAATGATCCAACATATATTTGTTTATCATGACATAGAATTTGGGTGTTTGTTTGAAATAGATTAACCTTGGATTAGACTATTTATTTTGATAACTAGTACGTTATTGGTTATGAAAAATTGATAAATGGAATGTAAAATTGAAAGATGAATGGTAATTTTCATAATTAATCATTGATCCTAATGATGTGATATTGTGATATCCTTATTCCTATGACATGTGATGTGATTTATTATATTATTATACCTATAGGGGGTGTTTTCCCGGTTTAATTTGTGTAATTATTATATGGATCATTATCCTATTTTACATGCTAAAATTCTTATATATTGTGTTATTCCATGAGACATGCTGAAATTATTATATTTCAGGCTTGGCCCTGAAATATAATGAAATTATTATATATCGGGCTTGTTCCTAAGACATGATTAAATGCATATATACTATGCTTGGCCCTGATTGATTACTAAAATGGTTATATAGTGGGTTCTGACCTTGATTGTACAATTTATACCTTAGTTATAAGTTTATGGTTGGCATGGTTGTGATACATGCTCAGAGATATTCCGGTATGGTTCTGAGGTAGATTATGTTATTCCATAGTCAAATAGTTATGGTTGGCATGGTCTTGTGAAATGTTTAGGGACATTATATCATGGTTTTAAAGTATGTTGATGTGGTATTAATTTAATTATTTAATTAATTAATACACCTATTTATTTCATTAATGCAGTCAGTTATTGTCAAACTGTTTATGCTTAGATATGGTGGTATCAACCTACTAAGTAATACTCACACCCTATTAGGTATTTTTTTAGTACCCAATAATATTAAATGGATGAAGGATTGGATAAGGGAAAGGACCTTGTTGGTGAGTTTTTCTTGTTGGATGGGATGGAGTTTGGATACAGACCGATGTGGGGTTTGGGACCAGGGACTTTTGAGTCTTTTGTTTATTCAACTAGTATTTTATTTTTTATTACTTATAGCATGAAATTTAGTTACATTCCATCATGTAATTAAAATATGTGTTATTTATTTATTGTATTTTTAAGTTGGATTATATTGTTGGTTTTCTATTGTATTGTATTATTTCTATTATTTATGCACTCTGATATTTATTAATTATTATTATATGTTTATTTTCACTATGTTTTAACTATATAACCAGAGTTATAGTCTCCCCATTATAACTATCACACCCCACACATCTAGTCGGCAACCTCAGGAACATGGGTAGAAGCACTTGAGGTCTCATAACCAACCCTTTCTGGACATGTGAGAGAGTGTCAGATCAGAGGATGTTACAAAGTGGTATCAGAGGACACCAATTTTTTTACACATATTTACTATTTTGGAAAGTTATAAAGTATACTAGGATGTGTTAAGACTTCGAAATTATCTTTTTTATGGGAGTAGTTAACTCATTTATGAGGGAAATTTGAGTACCCAGGGGAGGACTATGGTTTATATTTTTTCTTCATATAATTGATGTTATTTCACCTTGAGTGATTCAAATGTTTTGTAGGATTATTATTTCATGATTTTATTGGTTATTGAAAGTTATAATCATGTCCTGGTATGTCATAGTATGAGTACACATTCATAATTATAGGCACATAGTGATATATATTGTCATGCATTGTTCATGATGGGGACATATTTATTACATGTGATATATAATTTCCTATTGAACTGTGATAGGAGATACCTATTATATCTAATAAATGAAATAAATAAACTATTATTTCGTTCTAAAACACTTTTAATCTATGTTTATAGAGACCATGAGTTAGTGGTTCTCTATTTTTTCACTTATTGAGGTTTAATTTGTTATAACCAATATTATAAGGAGTGTCTTTGTCTTATAGAGAAAATTCCTCCTTGTTATCTTCGAGTTGAGCATCATGAGAGTGGAAATCAGCATGCTCCTAATATAGTTGTACCAAATCTTCCTATAGTTCCTATAGATCAAATGGATGTTTGTCTTTGAGATAGTTTCCTGAGGGTTTTGAGAATCATGGAAAGGTATATTGTTCACATCGTTTCTTCTTTGTCTAAGCTGGTGAGAGAGTTTCATCTACAAAATCCACCTATATTCAGTAGGGATATAGGCCCCCAAGAAGACAAGTCCTACATCAATTCAGTCCAGATGATCTTTAAGAATCTTGATACACCTGCAGATAGAAGAGTAAATCTTGATTCATATATGTTTCATGGACCAACCAAGTGTTTTTGGGACATTGTGGAGTAGGAATGGAAGTAGGATGAGTTATCTTGGAAGGGAATCAAGAATAATTTCCTGATCTATTTATATCCTTAGATGTTGTGTGATGAGAAGGATCGTGATTTTATACCTTTGGAATAGTATGTCATGTTAATGATGGACTACAATGAAAGTTTCACCGACCTATAGTGCCTTGTGCCATTCGTGGAAGCCGATGAGATCTCTAGGGGGAGATGTTTTTTGGATGGTCTTAACAATGAGATTAGGTCATAGGTGAACGTGTTCCATCTGATTAGTTTTTCATATGTTATGAATCAATAACTCATCATAAAAGGTAATCTTAGAGAGGCCCTGGTCAGCGACCAGACTGTTTCAGTAGGTAAAATTGTCAGATCATCTTCTAGTTTAAATAATCATCACTATAATAGTTTTTTTCAAGGAAATAGCAGCCAAATCATTCATCTAAATGGGAATCCATATTAATATTATTTTCTATTATAGTTCTATCAGTGTGGAATGATGGTTGAAAAATGACTCAGTGTACATGCCCTAATTTTGAGTGTTGTGATTACAGAATATTGGGGAACCTACAAAGTTTTTATAGGGGAATACAACATCAGAGTAGGGGTAGGGGATTAGGATAGGTATCGTAGTATGGGAAGGACTTATCTACTCCTCAGCAAACAGGTAGCTAGAGTTCCATAGGATGATCTGGTAGAGGTAGGGGATATGGTACCCCATTGTAGTAATAGAAGTACTAGGCAGAGGGTATAGCTCATGTGATTCAGGATAGATCCGGGGAAGAGGGGATAGTCATCTTCATGTTATAAAGACTACTCTAGCTAGTGGGGATGCAATATTGTCTACTATCAGAGATATGATTCTTGTATCTTCTAGACTTTCTTTTGATTTAATATAAAAAATAATCACATTCCTTTTTATCCACTATTTTTGTAAATAGTTTGGTCTTGTATGTGGAAATATTGTATGGAATTTTGACCATAGACATGCCTTTGGGAGAGCGGTCAGAGATTATCCAATGTTGCAAGGTGTGTTCTCTAGAGATTGTTGGTTACCATTTATTTTGGGAACCATTTGTTCTGCAAATGACAGAATTTTATTTGATTCTTGGTATGGATTGTTTATTTTTATATTAGGCTCATATCAATTGTTATCTAAGGATAGTTACCCTTTAATCTCTAGATGGTGGTAGTTATTATCACCAGAGTGAGTGGGATCTTAATACTCATTATGGAAGACCAATTCAGTGCATATTGGATTATCTCATGGCTCAAATAGCCAGTTTATCTCTATATAATTTTGGAATGAATTATGATTCTTTTCCCTTAGTGGAATAAAATTTTTAAGTAATTTTACATGATGAGTTATACGACTAACCACCTAAGAAATATATTGAGTTTTCGGTTGAGTTGCTCTTAGGAGCAGTGTTATTTTCTATCTCATATTATAGAATGACACCAACATAGATTCTGGATTTGAAAGTTTAGTTGAATGATATTGAAACAAAAGGTTTCATAAAGACTACTACATCACCTTAGGGTTCTCTAGTTCTCTTCACTAAGGAGGATGATGGGACTTTTCACTTGTGTGTGGATTATTAGAGATTGAACTCGATGACAGTCAGGAACCGATATCCTCTTCTATGCATTTAAAATCTCTTCAATCAATTAAGAGGTTCGAAGATCTTATCCATGATTAATTTGATATTAGGATACCATAATTTGGGGGTGATACCATTAAACCTACCTCAGACTACTTTTATGAGTAGGTATGTCTTGTTTGAGTTAGTAGTGATGTCATTTGGATTGACCAATTCACCAACGGTATTCATGGACTTAATGAATCATATATTTCATCCTATTCTATACCAGTTTTTAAAGTTTTTTGTAAATGAAATATTAGTGTAATCCTAGTATGAATACAAGAATGTTCAACATTATGACATAATACTGAGTACATTAATATTGAATCATGTTTATTCCAAGCTAACCACATTCAGTTTATGGATTGATAAAAGTGAACTTCTTAGGTCATTTGATCTCAGAGGAAGGAATGTTTTTGGACCGAGAGAAGGATGAAGTTGTGTTATCTTGGGGGAAGCATAATAATTTCTTTGAAATTCATAGCTTTCAAAGTTTAGCAGGTTATTATTAGTGCTTTATCCAAGACTTCTCCCATTTGGAAACACCAATGTCAGGGATGACCAAGAAGGGGTTGAATTTTGTTTGGTCAGATGCTTGTGAGAGAGATTTTTAAGAGTTGAAAGGCATGATAACCTTATCACCTATCCTCACTTTACCTATTCCATGTAAATTATATACTTTGTACTGTGATTCATCTGTAGTTGGACTCAGTGCGGTTCTAATGTAGGAGGATCATGTGGTTGCTTATGGATCCAAATAGCTGAGACCACATGATAGGAATTCTCCTTCTTGTGATTTGGAGTTAGCAGTTGTAGTACATGCCATGATATTCTAGAAGAATTATCTCATGGGTGATAGGTTTGTGGAATATATGGACCACAAGAGCCTCAGGTGAATTTTTTTCTCAGTGGGCCTTGAACCTTTAGTAGAGGTGGTGGGTTGAGTATCTACAGACTTTCAACTTTGAGATGTCTTATACATATGGAAAGGGTAATGTCATTGTTGATGATTTGAGCCAAAAGACGTAGGTAGAGGCATTATTGGAGTCTTTAAACAATTGGTTGGTGATAGTACTCTTTCAATACATGCATCTATATGTTTAGAAGTATTAGGGATGGGTAGGCCTGACATCAACATTTATTATACCAGTGATTTTGGACTAGATGAAGGTAGAGAATTTATCGGATCTGAAGTTCTTAGTTTTGAAATATTGCTTATATGGTGGGGAGACTCCATCAGTATGGTCTCTTATCAATGTAAATTATCTTCTTTTTTAGATCCAATTATGGCTTCATACAGGATTTCAAAAGGATCTAATGAAAGAGTTTCATTCTTCTAGATGGTTGGTACCTCCTGATTTGAAAAAGATGTATCATGATCTTCATAGACAGTATTGGCGGTCAGGAATGAAGAAGGGGGTATAAGGCTTTGTGGTGATATGTTTCACTTGTTAGTAGGTGAAATCATAGAATCAGAGGACAGTTGGGCTTTTACAATATTTTCCAATTCCTTAGTGGAATTGGGATGATGTCACTATGGATTTTATAACAGGATTTCCTAGGAAAATTAATAAGAATAGTGTTGTATTGGTGATTTTTGATTTATTAATAAAGGTATATCACTTCTTTTATATCAGGGTAACCTTAACAGTTGATGATCTAGGAAGTCTTTACATGCATGATGTAGTTAAATTTCATGGTGTTCTGGGGAGTGTCATTTTAGATAGAGATCCTTGTTTCACATTGCGGTTCTGGAAGGGTCTTCAAAAGGTCATGGGATCGCAGGTTCTTTTGAGTGTTTCCTATCATCCTCAGACAGACGATCAATATGAGAGTACTATTCAGGTTCACTAGGATATATTATGGGCCTATGTTCTTTATTTTGATGGTTTTTTAGAGTATCACATGGAACTCATGGATTTTTTATATAATAATAGATTCTAGGATTTGATCTACATAGAATATTTTGAGGATTTTTATGGTAGGTCATTCCATTCACCTCTTTGTTGGTTGGAGGTAGGTGAGTCAGTGCTTGTTGGGCCTAGTCTCATATGGGAGATGACTAAGAAATTTTAATTGATCAGATAGTTCTTACTGACCATGTAGAGCATGAAAAAATCATATTTTGACCATCATATATGACCTCTAGAGTTTAAGGGTGGCCATCTTTTTTTCCTTCGATTGTCACCTATTTTAGTGGAATGTTATATCAGGAAATAGGGAAAGATAAAACTCGGGTCTATGGAGCCATTTGAGATAGCAGATAGCGTCAGACTAGTGCCATACTAATTATACCTTCCTCAGTGTTATAGTGAGGTGCCTGTCGTGTTTCACATGTTGTAGCTTCAAAGATATTATTCAGTACCTTATCACATGATAGATGTAGTATACAAAAATATTGGTGTTGATACATACTTTTAGGATAATTCAATATGGATTGTGGATAGTAGTGAGAAGTATCGTCGGTATAGGTAAATTCCTTTGGTTCGAATGTAGTGATAGCATGGGTGAGTTTAAGAGGACACCTGAGAGAGGGAGTCTGGTATTTGATCATAGTGGCCAAAATTATTCATTGATACCCCAAAGTGATTCTTAGATTATCTCAAGGATGAGCTATTATATGGTGGAGAGGTTTTAATATCACTTCTATTTTTAGGTATGTCACTCTTTGAGTTTATTTTTTGATCCTTGGTGATCGAGTATTTTTTAAAGATAGAGTGAATTTGTTGGGAGAAAATGAATTAAAGTTTGGGGATGTATGTCTTTCTGAATTAATGGAGTTAAATAATAAATTTATTAAATGTTTTTATGAGTTTTTCCCATTCTTGGAAGGAAAAAGAGGTGTTTGGATCCTTATATAGGGAAAAGAGTGTTAAAAATTGTATATAAGAGAATTACATGTCGTGTAAAGGTATTACACATTGTATAAAATCTTCTAGACACATGTTGTGAAAAAAACATAGTATTTGAACTGGTTACACGTTGTGTAATAAATACACATTGTGTAATTTTCAGGATATTTAAATAATAAGTTGAGGTGATGGGTTTTTTAGCGTATCCGTCTAAAAATAAATACATGATGTTTAACTGAATTACAAATTGTGTAATTTCACAAGAATGATTTTAAAAGTTTTGTGCAGTTGATTTCTATTCTCACCCATATGAATATTTCATCCACTCAACCTATGTTTATCATCCAAGCAATTTTGGGTCCCTTCACTCTATTATGGATGCCTTTTTTGTGTAATCAATCCTTGGTATGTTGTTTTCCTTTGGTTCCCTCTTATATTCTATCGTTCTCTAATCATTTCTATGTAATCTATTAATTGTGTGCATTGTTGGTTTTGATATTGATTGGTTGTGATATACGAGACTTATTTCGATCATCTTCAACTTCTTTCTTAATGGAGAATCATTTTGGAAGTGTTGGTTGATCATCAGTTAAAGGTAGAGGGTCTAAACCTTAACCCTATTGTTTGGTATTTTTCAAGTATTTGAAATATTGAAATTACACAAATATATGTTCAACTAAATTGATTAAATAATTAATAGAATTATTCTTTGAATTCCCTTTGGACTCAATTTTTTATTGACCTGTCTTGTGGATACTTTTTTGGTGAGAGAACCTTTGATTAAGTAAATGACTAATGCATTAAAGTGTGTTTAGCATGAAATTGAATTTGGGAGTTTTCTTTATATAGATTCACCTTGGATTATCTTATTTATTAAGATAACTGGTATGTTATTCATTATAAAAATTGATAAATTAAATGTGTAATTTAAAGATAAATGGTAATTTTTATAATTAACCATTGAGCATGATGATGTGATATTCTGATATCCTTATTGTTAGGACATGTGATGTGATTTCTTATTTTGTAATGATTATATGGGTCATTTGAAAATTTTTATTATTGTAATTCTTATATGGGTGTTGGACTAGTTTGTATGTTGAAATGCTTATATACTGAGCTATTCCCTGAGATGCTAAAATGCTTATATATTGGGCTTAGCCCGGAATCATGTTAAAATACTTATATAATGATCATGGACCTGAAACATGTTGAAATTATTATATATTAGGCCCAGACATGAGATATGCTAAAATGATTATATTCTTGGATCATCCCGGTTTTATTTTTTAAATGTTTATATAGTAGGTTTTGACCTAGATTGTGTAATTTATACCTTGGTTGTAAGGTTCTTGTTGGCATGGTTGTGAGGCATGCTCATAGATATTATGGAATGGTGTTGAGGTGGGTTTTTTTTATTCCATGGTTATATAGTTATTCTATTCATGTTTATGATATATTCTTAGAGACATTTCGACATGGTTTCGAAGTAGGATTTTCTAGTATTAATTTAATTGTTTAATTAATTAATACAGCAGTTTATTGACTTATTGTATGCAATTATTATCTGAATAGTTATTTTTAAACATAATGGTGTTGACCTAATAATTTAAACTCACACCCTATTCAAACATCCATTTGGTACCTAATAAGATTACATGGAAGTAGGATTGTACAAGGGTATGGGACCTTACTGTTGAGTGTTTTCTTGCAGGATGGGGTGGATTTTAGAGACGGACCAACATAGGGTTTGGGACTAGAGACTTTTGAGTCTTTTATTGAGTTTTATAGTCTTTTATTTTTTATTGCTTCCAAAATTACATTTATTTACATTGCACACGTCATTAAATTATTTATTTATTTATTATTGGATTGTTCAGTTGGCTTCTATTGTTGGTTTTCCATTGTATTGTATGGTTTCCACTATTTCTAATCTCTGATATTTATTCATTATTATTATATATATTTACAATGTGTTTTAACATAATAGGGGGTATAGTCTCCCCACTATACTTATCAAACCACCACTTCTGGTCAATATCCTCTAGCGTATGGGGAGCCGCACTTGAGATTTCATGACTAACTCTTTCTGGCCACGTGAGAGAGTGTCATATCAGGGGATGTTACACCAAAATGCTCCAAAATGGATCAATATAAATCCTTATATGAGATAAGGTCTAAATATGTATATATAATGGTATTTGGACAAGTTTATAGGTTATTTTACCCAATATCTTTTTAGTTTAACCCCCTAATAAACCCATTTTGACCTTAACAACAGTAATTAATTTTTATTATTTTTACTATTCATTTTGAAAAAAATAATTTTCCATTATTAGTTAAAATTAATTATCTTTATTACCAATATAGAATCCATTTTTAAAAATTCTATTCAAAGAAGTGGCAATATATAATTTAAAATTAAACTCATAGACACAATTAAAAAGCAGTTTTCCAAAGAGAAAATTTTCATAAGTATAGAATGTTTTAATATCAAATTCAATATAAAATTGATTCTAATGAAATAAATTGTATTAATAAATATAAAATTGAATAATTTTACATTTAAAACCATATTATAATAAACTAGAGCTTGTAAATTAATTAAACAAAAAGGTGGTTTTTAAAAAATCAGTATTTTTTTACTATTTATCAAAAAATTAATCTTTTCAGAACATTCTCAAAAATTAACTCAAATATAATTTTAAAAATTATATTTAAAAAATTATGGATATTTTTTCAAATAATTTTTTTAATGGTGGTAAAAATTACTTTTATTATTTTTTAATAAAAAACATTTCTTTGATGAAATAGTATTTTAAAAACATATAAAGACTTTACTAAAAATTAAGTTCATTTTTCATAAATATTTTTTATTTATATAAAAACACTATACATAATATTTTAAAGTGGTTATTCATATTCATATTACCATGTTTAATGTCTAGGTTATAATGGTCCTGTTTGAAAAATAGTATTAAATGTATATCATAGTTCATTAAAAAAAATGTTGTGTATAACACAATCTATCGAAGAAATTAAATTAAATCAAAAAAATAATAAAATATTGGGGTTTTAGGAATATAAAAAAATAGTGGTACTTTCATCAATTTTTTTGGAATATTTAATGATCTTTTGTGGTATATTTTTTATAAGGACCTAGCCCTATACATTAAATAATCTGATTTTTTTTATTTCAATAATTCATTCTCTTATATTTAAGGATCTATTTAGGTTTGTAGTTTTAGAGAATTAGCTCATAACTCATACATTAAAAACTGTAAATTATAAAGTGTTCCATTCTAATTAGTATCTATTTTCTCATAATATAAATCTTTTAAAATAAATCACGGTTTCTTTTCATGAAAAATCATTTCGACTTTAAAAATGACTTATTCCTTTCCTTTACTCATCCTTAACCCTCTGAAAAACATTTAAAAGATTTGGGATGAGCACAAAAATCTTTGTAAGGGACATAAAAGAGAATAATTTTTTTAAACCAGTGAATAAAATAAAAACAAAAGAAAAATATTTTCCTAAAAGCATACCTTTTTTCCATAATGGGAATCACTTTTCTTTAAAAAATAGCATTATCTTGCCTTTTGAAATCAAGAGATTTTTATGAAAAAATCATTATAAAGCATATAAAATTAATGTAGGTGACTTGTGACATCATCACAAAAAAACTATATTAATTGGAATAACCATATGTCCAACCTCCAATATAATTCTCTGGAAAACATAATAATTACCTAATATATTGGAGCATTATTTGGTCTCACCCATCGTATAAGATATAATAGGCTCACCCGATGTTATCTGGGTGAACCCATTGTAAAAAAATCCAAGGGTAATATCCTAAATAAGAAAACATTTCATTCACTTTTTCATTATAAAACATTTGAAAAACTCTTTCAAACTCAAATTCAAATCACTTTCAGATATCAAAGTACATGCTTCTTTCAAAAACCCATTTTCAATACCCAAATACCCTTTTTATTTAAAACCCAATTTTCAATACCAAAACACATAGAACATTGAAGTAGGATTTTTCATTGAATAAAACATGAATGGATATATTGGAATCAAAGCTTCAAATAATGGTTACGGTGGTGGGAAAAGTTGTTGTTAGTGTATACGTTAAAATAGAACATTTCTTTTTCATTTGAAAAGAAACTCAAACATTATACAAAAAGATTCCGTTTTTTCCCAAAAAAAATAAAATAAAGACATAAATTTCCTTTATAAAACTCTCATTTCCATAATAAAATCATTTAAAAAACATGTACATTAAAAAAAATGTAGAGTTATAAGGAAAACATTAAAAGATAATTTTTTAAAAGAAAAGTGTCTTATCGCTTTGAAAATATTTGAATCATTAGCAGAATGAAAGAAAAACATTAATAAATAATTAAAATACCATTATAATATATAAATTAATTATATAACATCTCAAAGGGTCTTTATATACACCTCTTAATATAATATAGTTTCATTACATTAAAATATGCCTTAAGGAAATGAAATTGAGACGAAGTACCTTGCCTTGAGTTTGATTCATCATGTTCATTATTTATCTTCCTAAATAATAAACTTTTGTTAAATATTTACTTGATTAATTAAAAAAATAAAGTTTATTATTCATTTTATTTCACTTATTATCATGTTATATACAATTATTTAATGAATTATTTTTGTGTTGGGTGTTTCGATGATATTTGACTTATATGTCAAACATGATTGTGGAAGGTTGAGTATTGGTAAAACTGGTCATTAGTTAAACATACAAATAATAATAATAATTTAATAGTTATCATTTTTATAAATCAATTATACTTTTAAAACCAACCATGAAATATGGTTATGAAAAATGATCTATGTTACGATCATGGAGATGGTAGGTCGTGAGTACGCATGAGTAACATTTCCATTTTTAAATGATCATTATAGAAAGGAGGTAAGTAATATTTTACCTTCAAAAAATTATCATAATTTCATATATACTATATAATTTCATGAAATATACTTATATATAACATTCTTTTGATATGGTGATGAAAAAAGGAATCACATTACTTCATGGAGGCAGTAGTCCACACATACACGAATGATATTATAATTTTTTATCGTAAAAAATAAAATGATAAATTATCTTTTTATAATGATAAATATAAAATTAATAACATTATTAGGTCATTTATATCACATATATTAATTAAATTTATCCTTATTACCATCCATGTGAAGAGTTAGTGAAAAATGAAACACATAGATTTGCGAGGTCGTAGTCTGCCATACACACAAACGATGTTATTGTATCCCACATGGAATAGAAAATAAGATGGTATATGTGATATAATAACTATATAAGTATAAATATGTTACAAATATCATATATATATATACTTTAAATACATCATTAAAACAATCCATTAATGGAAATGATGGAAAAAATGATACTGGTTTGTGAGGCGACAGTCCGTTGTATACACGAATGAAGATTTCATATCCCATTTGATGGAAGAGGAGAAGGGTTTTGGTTATAAAATTAACATAATATAATCTTGGTATATATTATATACTAATTTAATTATATAATAATTAATTAATATTACTTTAAGGAGGTGTAAAAATAAATAAATAAAGATGCACGGTAAAGCACAATACCTCTTCTTCAGACAACTTCCATTGGTAAGAAGCAAAATACTATAATCAAAAAAGGGATCTAGGTTTTGAGGAGAAAATTTAAGAAGGTTTTTATTAAGTTATTATCCAATACAAAGACCTTTTAATGTGTGAAGAGGAGAGGATAGTGGGTTTCCTTTTAAATGTGAGGTGAGTGGTACACCTATAATTTTTTAAAATAAAGAGGTGTAACCATGTTTTTTTACTTTCCAAAAGGATCCAAAAGGATCATTATCAATATTCAGATATTATAAGGTCTAATTATGATCATATAATGGAATTTATACAAGATTTTAGGTTATTTTACCTTGATAATTTTATTTTAATCCCCTGATAAATCTATTTCCTACTTAAACATGGTAATTAATTTTTATTATTCTCACTACTAATTATGGTAAAAAATTAAGTTTAAAAAATTAGATAATATAAATTATACTAATTAAAAATATTTAATTACATTTACCAAATTCAATTCACAAAATTAGAAATTTTAATTTTAAATTAAACTTATATACGTGATGAAAAAACGAGTTTTTAGGGAGTGTATTTTTCAAGAAAAAGTTAATTTTATATTAACTCTATGATTAATAATAATAATATGAATATAAATTAACATTTTGTGATGAAAAATATATAAATTTTATTTAAAACATTACTCATTATTTATTATTTTAATTAATTAAAATGGAGAAACATTATGCACTCTAAAACTATTTTCAGAAAAGTCGTGCTTTTAAACCCAAAAACTAATTTTATACTAAAATATAATATAAATTTGATTAAAAAGTAATTAATTGGATGGAATATAACTAAATAATAATTATTTTTCTTTAAATAATATGAAAAACATAATTTTACTTATAAATTACTTAATTTACTAAAAATTAATGCCTTTTTTACAAAAAGCTATATTTTTCATTATTCACTGAAAATCCAATATTTTCTGAAAAATCCAAAAAATTAACCCTAAGTAAATTTTGATATTATGATTTAAAAAATTATTTTATTATTTTAAAATTAAAATTATAAAATTTATAAATTAATCTTGTAAAGAAAACCTTATAATAAAATATTTTAATTTAAACTATTTCTTTTTTGATTTAAAAGTTGCATAATATTTTTATAATGAATATAACTATATTAGTAAGCATGAAATTGATTCATTATATCATTAAATGGGTTTTTAAATTCTTCCCACATTTTTTAAATTATTTCCTCTCAATTTTATATACTTTTTAAACAATTTTGTGTATCTTTCCCACATAGTATTTTTAGATTCTCAAATTGCCTCTTCAACCATATGGTTCTTCCCTAAAAACTTAACCAGGTGAATCACCTTATTACAAAACACTTCATATCTACATTTAAGAATCTAAATAGGTAATTCCTCATAATAAATATTCTCTTAAAACTAAAATACTTCAGGGATCAAAACATGAGATGAATCCAACACATATTTTTTAACATCGAGACATGAAAAACGTTGTGTACCTAGGATAAACATAGGGGGAAAGAAACATAGTAGGAAAATAATATGAATTTCTATAGTATTTCATATGTTCCAATCCACCAGGTACTTATCTTCCCATTTTTACCAAAACACATAAAATGTTTCTCAGGATATACCTTAAAAAAACATGATCACCTAACTCGAAAGGAATATCTTTCCTCTGTTTATCTGCATAACTTTTCTTCCTGATTTAAATCTTCTCAATATTTTATTGAATAAATTGAACCTTCTTACCATTTTACTCTACTAAATCCAATACCATAAACTTCATTTCTATTACTTAATTCCAAAAAGGTGTTTCCAACACCTCTTTCTATATAATTCCTCAAATGGTTCTATCTGTATAATTGAATAAAAACTATTATTATAAGAATTATCAACCAAAGAAATATGTTGATACCAAATTCCCTTGTAACCTATTAAACAAGAACAAAGTATATATTCTAGGGTATGAATCGTCCTCTCTGACTAACTATTAGTTTTAAGATGAATTTTTATTAATGAAATTTAATTCAGTACCAAAATATTTCTAAAGTCCTTTCCAAAAATTAGATGTGAACTTGGTATCACCATCTAATACAATGGAGGGAGGAACTCCATGTAAGAGGACTATCTCCTTTATATACAGTCTAGAAAGATAATATAAATACATAATATCTTTAATGGTTAAGAAATTTGTATATTTTGTTAATAAAACAACAATAACCCAAAACACATTGTTACCTCGAGAAGTCTTTGGTAATCCCATCACAAAATCCACTAATATATTTTCCCATTTCAAAACTATCACTAGAAAAGGTTAAAGAATTACATTAGGTAATTTTCATTATTCTTTAACCTATAAAAAACTAAAACACCTCATGGTAAATTTATCAATATCTATTTTCCTCCTATCCCACCAATAATATTTTCCAATTTTATCTATATATCTTAGTTTTAGCTTGATGAATGGAAAATAGATAACTATGAGCTTCTCTCAACATCTCATTCTTCAACTAGGAATCACAATACACACATAATATTTTTCTAAATCATAAAACACCTTATTCATCAATATTAATATCTGGTAACTTACACCAATTAATTGATTCTAACATTTCCTACAAATTATGATCCTCTATCTAAGCTTTCTTAATTATTTCTGAAAAATTCAATTTCACTGAAACTTGAAACAAAATAGAGTATTTCCCTACAGATACAAATTCTAGTCCAAAAATCATAAAATTATTAACCAAATGTTCATGTTCCAAATATAACATGGTTAATATCACATTACTTTTCTAACTCAAAGAATCGGTCACTTTATTTTCTTTTCCAGGATGGTAATGAATCATGAAATCATAATCCTTGATCAGTTATAGTCATATTCTCTTTCTCATTTTCAATTCTCTCTAAGTGAATATACACTTAAAAAATTGATTATCATTTTATATTTCACACTTTACTCTC
The DNA here is from genome assembly GCA_963277665.1 of Viscum album. Classification (NCBI taxonomy): domain Eukaryota; kingdom Viridiplantae; phylum Streptophyta; class Magnoliopsida; order Santalales; family Viscaceae; genus Viscum; species Viscum album. Next base: position 1,646,881,456 of record OY728120.1, read on the forward strand.
TAAAAATGATGCCTCTAAATTTTTAAAACAAAAAACACAATAGCTAATTGAAAGTATTATTATAGTAATTTAACTTATGAGGTTCCAACAGACACAAATCATGATTAATTACGTAGTAATTTTCCATAAGGATACAACCAAGTGCCTTTAATAAATCATCACAATAGATAATGAATTTGTTATTTTTAGAAGGAAGATCCAAAACTAAAGAATTAACCAATATTATATTTAGTTATATAAAATAATCAGCACAATTTTTTTATAGATGAATATAACTTCTTTTTCTTGTTAAATTAGTCAATGGGTTATACAAACAAACAAATTTTTCAACAAACCACCGGTAGTAACCCTTTAATCCAAGAAAACTACAAATCTTCATGATATTTTTTGTTTTTTCCCATTCTTCAACATAATTAGTTTTAGTAAATTTAATAGTTGTTCCATCTTTAAAAATAATATATCCATGGAAAGAAATTTTTTACAACTGAAATTCATACATACTAAATTTCCCATACAGATTATTTTCTTTTATGGTTTTCAAAAAAAATCCTTAGATGAGTTTCATGTTCCTCTTTTCTTTTATAATATTCCAAAATTTCATCAATAAATACAACTAGAAAGTTATTTAAGAACTCATGGAAAACTCTATTCATAATTTATATAAATATAGTAGCTGTATTAGACAAACCAAATGTAATAATTAAATACTCATAGTACCTAACTAGTCTGAAATATAGTCTTCATAATTTCATCCTCCTTCCCCTTCATATGATGGTAATTAGACCTCAAGTCAAGATTTTAAAAAAGATCTGTATATTTTAACAAAAAAATCATTGATGTGGGGAAAAGGATATTTGTTCATAATAGTGATGTTATTCAAGGATTGATAATCAATATAAAATCTTATTTAACCATATTTCTTTAAAAAATAGAATAACCCCATTAAAAATTTCTATGTCGAATAAAAACTTTATCTAAAAACTCTTGTAATTAGTTTTTCAATTCTAAAATTTCTACTTAATCCATTCGATAAGGGGTTTTAGATATAGGCTTATCTTTAGTCATTAATTCAATAGTAAACACAACCTCTTGATTCAGAATAACACTAGGAAAATCATTAAGAAATACATCCATGTATTCATTCACTACTGGAACATCACTAATTTGAATAGTTTATTTATTTTCAATAATAAGAGCGAGGTCACTTTCACTTTCATCTTTAAGAAATTTATCAGCTTTTTAGTATGTTATCAAAGGCATGAAATCATTGAAAATAACTTTATTATCATTTCAATCTATCTTAGTATGATAAATTAAAAGTAAATCAATACAAATAATGATATCAAACTCTATTATATTCAGTTTAACAAGATTGGTTGGAAATACCATCCCACTTATGGAAAAAAATATTCCTTTAAATCTTGGTTACTTTAATATTTCCTCATAGAGTATCCACCAAAAGTTCTATTATACTTTCATGATGTTATATCACTAGTATTCTTGAAAATTTCTCATAAGTGAAAGAATGCGAAGATCCAGAGTCAAACAAGGTATTGGAATAATTCAAATAAACAAGTATCATACTTATAAAAACTTCATTCGATGGTCTAACATCAACTGTAGTAGTAGAAAATTATTTTTATAGACCTTTCTATTTCTGATCATGATTATTTCTATAACACCCAAATGTTTTTATGAAATATTTTCTTTAAATAATTTTAATTCTTCAATTGCTTACAATGCATGCAATCGTGATTGTAAACGAATTGCGATATGTCATAGTATAAAATGACCATTATAACCTACTAATTAAGTTAGTGGGAATAAATTTAACTAAATTATGAAAATTTATGGTTAATTCATTGGCTACAAATTATTTATGAAGAATATATACCAATTAAATCTAAAGAAAATATTTGTATTTCTGTATAAATAAATTTTGGAATTTTTATTAGTAAATTAAAGTAATGAAATGTATATGTTATATATTTAATAAAATATTTTTTATATTCACCCAATAGATATTTTAGTCATAAGGTATCAATAAACCTTATTTTAGGTATACAGACCTATTTTTTCAGAAGTGTAATTTTACCACCTTTTAATGGTGAAGCCCTTTTAAATTAAAATTTTGAAACATTAATAATTTTTATATGAAAGCATGATATTATTATTTGGAATCAAGATACGAAAATTTCCTTCAGATAAATTTTTTATATTTTTCTCATAACTTTCAAGTTTTAATAAATATTAAAAATATACCAAATTTTATTTAAAAACAACTTTTTTAATTGAAATAATTTATATGGTTAAATTATATTAATTAATGATTTTAAAGTATAAATATATTATATTTTTATAATTTAATATAATTTAGGCCATTTTTATTAATTTTACATTGAATTTAGATGTAAAAACAATTCAATCTTTTGCAATGTTTTCTCTTTTGAAACTCATCTTCTAATTCTGAAAATGACATTAATTTTAAATTAATTACTGTAAATTCTATGTTTTGAATGTTAAAAAATGGATTCCATATTTGAAATTATTAGTACCAAATTATTTAAATAGCTTTCTTTTATTTTTGGGAATTATGAATAGTAACTTTGGTAAATTTTATTAATATAGTAAAAGGGTAAATCAGGTAATTATAGGTAACAATAATATATTAAAGTTACCATAACACTTGTCTTAATATCATTGGATGAATTCTTTTAGAACTAAATCATCCCTGAGTGAAAATGGTATCCTTTTTAATCAACTTGGATGAGATTAGGACATTTAATTTATTTTATTTAAAGAAAAATTAAAAATGTCTTATTCAAATTTTTATAACAATATCATTTTTAATATAATGACATTAAAAAATATAAATTAGAATATAAATACACGTTTGAAATATAAAATGTTTTTATTTATCACTGTAATTTATTTTTAATTTTTACGAAATAAATAATTACCTTAAATCCTTATATATTGATGATGCAGAAATTATTTAATTGATGAAAATCAATAATATATATTTTATTAAAATAATAATAACCATATAAAGACCACAAAACTTTTTAAAATCTTATTTTTCTATCATAAATTTACCATAATCATATAATGTTCAAGTTATTGACCATTTGGATCCATATGGAAAATATTATGACACTTATAAAATTTTATTTAAAGTGATCTTAAAGTTGTCACATTCATATATTAGTAAATATAAATTTTTTAATATAGAATTATCTAAAATATATATTCTACTATAAGTATTATTATGAAATATATTTTATTTATATTAATCGTAGTATTTTATTTTTAATTTTTATTTAAAAAATAATTATATTAAATAATTACACAAGACTGATGTTGTAATTATTTTATTAATATAGATAATAAATAAATGTTATTAAAAATATTAAAATTAATATAATTTGGGATAATTAATATATCCAATGAATTTTATATATGAATTTTACCTCTTCTTAATATAATAAAATATTTTTTTGGAAGCTAACTAGTTATCCTTCAATTTTTAAGAATCAATGAATTTAATAGTGTCAAAATTAAAATTATTGTTTGTTTATCAAAATAATGTATTATTAAATTATTTAAAAATCATAAAACGTTTTTTAAAAATATATCATAATTATTATATGCTATAAAATGTTCTAAATTATTCATTTTTGGTCTAATTTATAACAAATAAGTAAACATATCACCATTTTAATATTGAAATATTTGTTACCTTAGTTGAAAATTAAATAGAATAACTAATTGTTAATTAAAATTATATGGTTTAATTTGACATAAAAACCTATCTAAAATTTATTAGTTGATTATATTAAAATATTATCTCATATCATTTTTTAAATTAGGATATTTTCTTGGTTTTTTTATGTGGTTTTATTTTATTATAAATTAATATTTATGGAGATTCCAAAAGTCCCCCTCACCACAATTATAAAAGGGAACAAGCTCTGTCACTTATTCACTTCACTTTGAGCATTAAATCCCATCCATTACCTAACTATTTTTTTCTCAACTTTCTTAGTCACATTCTATAGATTCTTTCCTTCTCTAAATACCAACTCTAGTGCTTTAAGAGGAGATCTAGAGGGACTACATTGAATAAGAGGTAATCTTCTCTACCGATTCTTTCAAAATTATTTCTTTTTCTACTTCATCTTCATGAGTTTTTTCCATTATAAATTAATAAATCCAATAAAAAATTTATACTAAGATTTTATTACGATTATGTAACAACTATATTCCACTTGTAATTCATCCTACGAAAAATGAAATCATCACACGTGCATACGTACGTCTTACCATCACCATGTCGTGGTGTAACCTGTTTTTCACCACCACCTTTCTTGGATGAGTATAATGATCAAAATAATAACTTTATATGATTATTAAAACATTATATGTATTTTTTAACAAAATATATGCCATCCACTTCCATTCCATTTCATAATTATTGGAATTATATCATTGCTCGTGCGTACGTACGACCTACCATCTCTAGGATGCGATGTGATTCATTATATAGGATATCTATTAAAGTATAATTATATAAATGTATATAATTAAGAAATATTATATATATTGTATTAATATATTTTTTATAATGATATAACTATAACCTAAGAAGGATAACTAATACTTATTTTACAAAACATGCAAAAGAAAATGAAGCTGTTTATTCCCAAATAACGAGTAATAATGAAATGTTATTAACAAACGGGTGATAATATGATCATATATGATATCAAAAAAATGACTATGATTATGGAATAAGTTAATGAAATTATTTAAATAATTAAACATGAGTTTTGGATACATACAAAGTATATTAGACCTAAGGTAAGGGATAATTTCACAATCTCATTATTATCTGAGAATGATTATACGTAAGTATTTATTGGGGAATATTTATCATACATGTCCATGCTTCATAAATTTGAGCCCAAAAATATTATTTCAATTCTTCTACAATTTTTTAAATTAAATTTTATCTATTTAATAATTTTATTAAATGGTATGAAACGAATTTATTTTTATTTTCGATACGAGGTATTTTTTTACTTATTTGACAAAAGTTCGAGAAGAATGTTTTATATTAACTTATACGGAACGAATGGATTTTTAAATTTTCATAACAAATTATTTCCCTAAATATTACCTTAAAATATTTCAAGGTTATTTTCAAAGAAATTATTTTTTTTTAAAATGGTGTTACATTTTTATAAATAAAAACATTTTTGAAGAAGAAAGGAAATTTTCCTCAAGATTTAATTTCAAGTGTTCTATCAAAATTATTTTTCATATAAGATGGAATTCTTTAATAGGTTTATGTTTCAAGTATAATATCCCTATTATTCTTATGGTTTTATTATGTTTATGCTGGAATGATATTTATGAAATCCATTTTTTTACATAGATTATGTTATAACTAAATGATGTTTAAGAAACCCATTTTTGTTCCTTGGGTTACACTATGATGAATGATTTATGTTTTTGTGACACATGTAATAATGATTTCATTATGATATGGGTGGAACCTATATCTCTCTCTAATGAATTGGGTAATTATTTATATCTTTTGAGATAGACTGGGCTATAATTGTAAGTAAATCTGGTTTAGTAGTGGACTTTGTTCTCTATGAAGGTCATGGAAATGACCCTTGACTAATATGAAATGATTTTATATTCTTTTGTGTATGAAAAAAAATTCATGTCTTATGTTATTATACTGATAGTATTTTCATTTTTTCTTTATTAACTTTTATGATTTATCTCATGACATGATATCATGATCTTTCGTACCCATGATAAGATTTTCAAATGTTATGTTCTTAGGTATTGTGATTATGATATGATTGATATCACCCTTTTTTACCCTTACTAAGAATATAAGTTCACCCTTCTTTATGTTTCTCTTCCCCAGGTTGTGAAGAAGGGTATTAATTAATATTTTTTAAAAAGGGTTTTATTTATGAAGGAATAAGCCAGAGACATGTAGATGTCTTATAGACCAGTTGTTTATGTTTCCCAGTTTTTAAATACACTAAACCTATATGGTCTGGGCATGGTTTATTTTGTTTTGTAATGAATATTCTTTGATTTTGAAGTAATATCTATGTATGTAAAGTATGGTTTGTTATAATTGGTATCAGATCTAGGTATAGATAACCTTTGTAAAATAGTATGATAAAATTTTAGTAAAACCCTGAAGGATATGTCGAAGTATAGGTTATAATCCCAGTGTTTTAGAAATGATCATGAATAACCATGGATAAAACCTAAAGAGTCCAAAATTGAACTTTTATTCCAGATTATGTGGTTTTCCCATTATTATTAGTGTCTATCACACTATAATTCTTGGTTTTAGTTAATGGATGGAACCTGAAGGAACCTTGTTAATGTTGAATGTGAGGGGTAATGCAATGATTGTACACTTGAGAAACTGAATGTTATGGGATATGGAATGAAAAATATTGTAGTTATTCCCACACAAATTTCTCAAGATATGAATAACATAAGACTTCAAAATTAGAAAATGAGGGAACAACATTATATTGATTTCTTCATGAGGTAGAATCCACCTTCTTTCAGTGGGTCTTCTGATCCACTAGTGGCTGAACAATGGATCGATACCACTAAAAAGATATTTTCAGTTATCCAATGTTCAGAAAATGATATAGACATATTGGCATTCTATTTTTTGGAATGTTAAGTTGATAAATGGTGGAACCTTATTAATAATATGAGGTAAAGAGATTATATTGGATTCATGGAGTGGGATGAGTTCAAGAACTTATTTTTCAATAAGTACTTTCCTCATATTCTTATAAAAAATATATAGGAGTTCCTTGAACTTAAGAAAAAGGAAAATGAATCTGTTGGTACCTACGAAGAAAATTTTACTAGACATTCATGGTATGCTTCTAGAATTATTATCCAACCTGAGAATAAAATTAATAGATTCATAGTTGATTAAAAATAAGTATTCTAATGGCATTATCCATAAGGGACTTCAATATGTATGATGAAATCCTTAGATGTTCTCTCAAGGATGAGATGGAGATTGGAGTAACCCATCAATCCTATGGGTTTTATAAGAATAGAAAATTTTAATTCAAGGGAAAATCTAAAGACCACACTAAAAATAATATATGTTTTCCCTTATGCTCAAAGTGTGGAAGGAAACATGGAGAAAATTTTCTTAAAGGGACTAGAAAATTTTTTAACTATGGGAGGGAAGGTCATCGGGAAGCTGAATACCTAAGTGATGGGAAAATATGTCTAATGATGCGAAAATAAATAAGGATACATAGAATGAACCTCCTACACTTCAATGCTATAAGCGCAAGGAAATGGGTCATTATACCAACCAATTCCCTAACCTAAGGGTTATTGATGATGATCGATGTCAGCAATCTCTTAATTAAAAATAAAAAGTCAAGTCCCATGCGATCACTATCAACAATGTGGAGTATAATAATGAAGTGGTGAAAGGAACACTTACTATCCACTCTAAAGTAGAAAACATTTTATTTGATTCTAGATCCACCCACTCTTTTATTTCTGAATAATTTTATGAGGGTATCATCATATTACATCAATAATTAGATGTTGAGTTAGTTTTGACAACTCCTAAGGGAACAATGGTCGCATGAAAAGTTTATAATTCTTCTCTAGTTGAAGTTTGTGGGAAAGTGCTTCCTGCAAATATTTTGATCATAACTTTAGGTTAATTTGTTGTTATTTTTAACATGGATTATATTTCCATATATAAAGTTCATTTCAATTTCCAAGGGAATATGCATTTCATATTTTGGATCAATAAATGATCATCTATCGATGTAAGGATGAATATGACCTTCTAGTGAAAATTTATTCAATATTATGGTTCTTGATTCATATAAATGAAATTTATATATCTCAAATGGCTAGGTAGAAACTCATAATTAAGAATACACCTATTTTACAGGATTTTTTTACATCTTTCCAAAAAAATATTGTTCTTCCACTTAATTATGAATTTGAATTTTCAAAAGAACTCATACAAAGTGAAATGATTATTTCAAATAAACCTTATAAAATGACCCCAATTGAGTTATAGGAATTGAAGAATAAACTCTAAGAGAATCTTGAAAAGATATTCATACACCCTAGTGGGTCACCTTGGTGTACACCTGTTATGTTTTTTTAGAAGAAAGATGGATCAATTAGACTCTATATTGATTATCAAGAACTTAAAAATATCACTATCAATAAAAAAATATCATCTTCCCCTCATTGATGGATTATTTGACCAACTAAATGGATCCTAATACTTTTCCAAGAATGATATTCATTTATGATATCATCAACTAAGTGTCAAGAAGGAGGATATACCAAATATGGCATTCCATACAAGGTATGGACACTATGAATTTATAGTTATTCCTTTTGGTGTTACTTATTCCCCTCTATCATCATGGATATCATTAATAGAGTATTTTGACACTATCTTGATCAGTTTTTGGAAGTATTTATAGATTATATTATTATATATTCAAAGAGTAAGGAAGAACATGAATACCTCTTTAGAATTGTACTTAAGAGCCTATGAAAGGAGAAAATTGATGCAAAATTTACCAAGTGTGGATTTTGGCTTCATAAAATTTCATTTTTGGGTTACATAATCTCAAGACAGGGGATATATATGGATCCATCAAAAATAGAAATTGTTTAATGTTGTCCTAGACCAATAATAGTAAATGGTCTCTAGAGTTTTCTTGGTTTGGATGGATATTATCGATGTTTTGTTAAGGATTTTTCATCACTATCTAATCCACTCACTAAGTTTATTAAGAAATGAGTTATGATCATATGGACATAGAAATGTGAAAATAATTTCAAATAGCTAAAAATATGGTTATCCAGTTCACCTGTTCTCACACTGCATAGTAGTTGAGAAAATTTTATGGTCTATAGTGATGCATCTAAAAAGGGGTTGGGATTTTTTCTCAATAAAAATGATATGGTGATATTTTATGCCTTACAAAAATTGAAAATCCATGAGAAAAATTACCCAAGTCATTATTTGGAGTTAATTTTGGTAATATTTGGATTAAATATATGGAGGCGTTATCTTTTTGGTGAAAAGTGTGATATTTATACTGATCATAAAATTTTAAAGTATATTTTCACACAAAAGGAGATAAATAGGCACCAAAAAATATGGTTGGAGTTGATTAAAGATTGTGACTAATCAATACATTACCACCCTAGGAAATCAAACAAGGTGGTAGATTATTTGAGTTGAAAGAACCATGCTAGCCTATTGATGATGAGGATCACAACAAATCCACTATATATGGATTTTTGAAGGATGCATCTTGAAATTTTAATGGAATGGAAGAAATATTATCTTTCTGAAATTAATTTTCATCCATCCATCAAGTCAAGATTAAGGAGGCGTAGAAGGAAGATATAAAGATACAAAAGAAGGTGATAAATGTCTGTGAATTCAACCTTTATTATGATGTAATTATAAGTTTTAGGAACTAGGTTTGTATTTCTCTCATACCATAATTAAAGAAGGATCTATTGGATGAGGATCATATTTCTTCATTATCTATTCATCCTGTAATCACAAAAATGTATAGGGACCTAAAAGAGTATTTTTGGTGGGATGGAAAGAAAAGATATGTTTCTAAATATTTATCTCGATACTTGGTTTGTTAGAAAGTTAATTATGAGAAACATAAGTATTAGGGGATGTTATAACCATTACCCATACAATAATGTAAATGGGAAAACATCATTATGGACTTTGTTATCGAACTTCCCAAAACATCTAAAGTCAAAAATTCTATATGGGTTATAGTTGATTGTATTACAATGTAGGTACACTTCATTGATATTAGATAATATTTATATCTTGGTCAGCTTTCTAGGATATATATAAAAGAAGTGGTAAGATTGCACGGAGTATAACTTTCTATTATATTTGATCGGGATTCGGGTTTTACCACGATGTTCTGGTGAAGTCTTTAGACAGCTCTAGATATAAAGTTAAGTTTCAGAAATAGTTATCATCCTCATATAGAAGTTCAATCTGAGAGGAAAATTCAATCTCTATAAGGCATATTGAGAGATTTATCTATATATTTCAAAGGTGTTTAAGATCAACACCTACCTTTGGTAGAATTTTAATATAATAATAGCTTTCACTCCAGTATTTATAAGAATACTTATGAAGCCCTCTATGAAATGGAGTTCAGAACTCCAACTTTTTGGGATGATGTTGGGGAAAAAAGCTATCAGGACCTGATCTTATTGATGAAATGAAATAGAAGGTCAGATCTATTCAAGAACACATAAGAGAAGCTCAGAGTTGAAAAAAAACATTATACTAACAACTAATGAAAAGACCTAGAGTCTGAAGTGGGTGACTAGTTTTTTTTATGAATATCTCACTAGAAAAGAGTAATGAGATTTCGAAAGAAGATCAAGCTAATCACTAGGTATATTGGTCCTTATGAAATTATAGATTGTGTTGGGAAGGTAGCTTACCGATTAGAGCTTCCACTGAATATCTCTCAAGTTCATGATGTGTTCCATGTATCTCTCCTAAGAATGTACATACATGATCCTTCACATGTACTAAACTCAGATTTCATACCGCTGGAGAAAGATCTTTCTTATGAAGAATAACGGATAGAGATTATAGATCGTAGTGAGAAATTTCTATCAAACAATAACACTCATCTTGTTAAAGTTTTATGGTGAAACCACCAATTTGAGGAATCTATGTTGGAACATAAGGATGTGATGAGGCATAGGTATCCTTATAAGTTTGTATTCAATTGATGAATTTTGAGAAATAAATTCAGTTTAAGGGGGGTCTAATGTAATACCTGGATGTTTTTATGAAATATTTTCATTAAATAATTTTAATTTTTCAATAGCTTTCATTGCATGGAATCCTGAGTGTAAACGAACCATGAGACCCCACTATATAAAATGACTATTATAAACTAGTTATTTAGGTAACATTATTAAATATAATTAACTTAAAAAATGTATGTTGAATTCATTGGCTACCAATTATTTATGAAAAATATAAGCCAATTAAATATAAAGGAAATATTTGTATTTTTGTATCAATAAATTGTGTGAATTACAATTAATAAATAAAATTAATGAAATATATATGTAATATATATAATAAAATATTTTTTATATTCTTCCAATAGATATTTTAGTCATAGGGTATGAATAAACCCTATTTTATATATATAAACCTATTTTTTCTAAAGGGCCATTTTATAGTATTTTAATGGTGAACCCATTTTAAATTAAAATTTTGACACATTAATATTTTTTATAGGAAAACATAAAATTATTATTTGTAATAAAGATCTTAAAATTTAATTTGGATGAATTTTTTATATTTTTCTGATAACATTAAATTTTTGATAAATAGTAAAAATGTACTAAATTTTAATTGAAAACAACTTTCTCCATAGAAATAAATTATATTGTGAAATTATATTATTGCATGGTATTGAAGTATAAATATATTATATTTTTATCAATTAATATATTTTAGGTCATTGGCTTTAGTTTTACATTGAATTTATTGGTAAAAACATTTCAATCATTTTCAATGTTTTAACTTTTTAAACTCATTTTATCATTCTGAAAATGAGATTAATTTATAATTAATTACTAAGACTTATATATTTTTAATTTCTAAAAATGGATTCCGTATTTTTAATTAGTAGGTCCAAATTATTTAAATATATTTATTTTATTTTTTTACATTATGTGTAGTAACTTCGGTAATTTGTATTAATATGGTAAAAGGATAAATATGGTAATTAAGGGTAACAATAATATTATAAATCTACCCTAACACTTGTTATAATATCATTTTATTAGTCTGTTTCGACCTAAATCATCCTTGAGTCTAAATGGTATCCTTTTGAATCCACTTGGATAAGATTAGGACATTTAATTTATTTTATTTAAAGAAAAGTTAAATATGTCTTACTCAAATTTTTATAACTATATAAATTTTAATATAAGGTTACACAAAAGATAAATTCATCTATAAAAACTCATTTTAAAGATAAAATGTATTTATTTATCATGGTAATTTATTTTTAATTTTTATGAAATAAATAATTGCCTTAATGGCTTATACATTGATGATACAGATATTATTTAATTAATGAAAAAACAATAATATAATATTTATTAAAATAATAATAAACATTTAAAGACCAAAAAACATTACCTAATATTATTGGTCAATTATATTTCGACCATAATATTCCAAGGTTATTTTTATTTACCATTTTGATCCATATGTAAAAGATTATGACACTTATAATATTTTATATAAGGTGATGTTAAAGTTCTAACATTCGTGTTTTAATAAATATAACATTTTTAATATAGAATTTTCCAAATGATATATTATACAATAAGTATTATTATGAAATATAGAGGATTTATATTTTTCATAGTATTTTATTATTAAATTTTATTCAAAAAATAAGTATATTAAATAAATACCCAAAAAACTGATGTTGGAATTATTTTATTAATGAGATAACTAATAAATGGAATTAAAAATATTAAAATAAATATAATTTGGGATAATTAATATATAAAATGAATTTTATATATGAATTTGACCTCATATGAAGATAATAAAATATTATTTTATAAGATCACTACTTATCCTTATATTTTTATGAACCAATGAATGGAATAGTGTCAAAATTGACATTATTGTTTGTTTATCAAAATAATGTATTATTAAATTATTTAAAAATCATAAAACTTTTTTAAAAAATATATAATAATTATTATTTGGTATAAAATGTTCTAAATTAATCATTTTTGGTATAATTGACATCCAATAAATAAATATATCACCATTTTAATATTGAAATATTTGTTACCTTAGCAAAAAAATTAAATAGAATAACTAAGTGTTAATTAAAATGGTACAGTTTAAATTCATAGAAAAACTTGTGTAAAATTTATTATATGATGATATTTAAACTATATATCATATTATATTTGAAATTAGGACATTTTTTTGTTTTTGTATGTGGTTTGATTTTATTATAAATTAATATTTTTGGAGATTTCAAAAGTCCCCCTCACCTCAATTATAAAAAGGAACATCCTCCATGACTTATTCACATAAATTTTAGCCTTCAATATTATACATACTCTCCATATTTCCATTATAAAATTTCCTAGTCATATTCTAGTTGTTCTTTTTTTCTCCAAATTCCAACTCTAGTTCTTAAAGAGGATATTTAGTGGGAGCACATCGAAGAAGATGTAGTCTTCTTTACTGATTTTTCAAACTTATTTATTCTTTTACTTCCTCCTCATAAGTTGTTTCCATTATGAAGTAATAAATAAAGTAACAATTATATAATAATATGTTATTATTATCATTATGGAAAAACCATATTCTACATTTTATCCATCCTATGAAAAACGAAATCACCACACGTGCATACGTACAACTTATCGTCTCCACGATGTGGTGTAATATGTTTTTCAACACCACCTTAATTGGATGGGTATAATGATGGAAATAATTAAAATATATGATTATTATAACATTATATATATTCTGGAACAAAATATATATCATAAACTTCCATACCATTTCACAATTATTGGAATGATACCGTTGCTCGTGCGTATGTACGGTCTACCGTCTCCGCGATGCGATGCGATTCATTCTACAAGATATCTATTAAAGAATGATTATATAAATGTGTATAATTAAAAATGATTATGTATATTATATTAATATCATTTTTTAAATTATATAACTATAACTTAATAAGGAGAACTGGGAACTTACTCGAAAAAACATGCATAAGAAAATGAAGTTGTTTATAACTGAATAATGAGTAATAATGAAATGATATTAACAAAAACATGATAATATGATCATATATGATATCATTAAAATTAATATTATTCTAGAATAAGTAAATGACAATATTTAAATCATTACATAAGAGGATTGGATATATACAAAGGATATCTTACCTAAGGTAGGTGATAATTTCAAAATCTCATTATTATCCAAGATTTTTTATAGGTAAGTATTTATTGGGGTATATTTATCATCCATGTACATGTTTCCTAAATATGTGTCCCAGAATATTATTTATATTATTCTACAATTTATCAAATTCAATTTTACCCATTATTTAATTTTATTAAACTTTCTGAAAGGAATCTTTTTTCATTTTCAATGTACTTTTTGACTTATCTGACAAAAGTACAAAAAGAATGTTTTCTTTTAACTTATATATAATGAAAATATTTTTAAATTTTCCTAACACCTTATTTCCATAAATCTTCCTTTATAATATTTCAAGTTTATTTTTAGTGAAATTATTTTCTTTTAAAATTTCAAGGGATTTTGGGAAAATAAAAAGTTTCTGAATATGAAAGGATATTTTCCTCAATAATTAATTTCAAGTGTTATATCAAAATTATTTTCTATATGAGATGGAATTATTTAATAGGATTATGTTTCAATTATATTTCCCTATTATTCCAATGTTTTGATTATGTTTTTTATGGAATTATATTTATGAAATTCATTTGTTTTACATGGATTATGTTATGATGGAATGATGTTTAAGAAACCCATTTTATTTCTTGGGTTATGCTATAGTGAATGATTTATGTTTTTGTGGAACACATAATAATGAATTAATTATGATATGGGTGGGACCTATATATCCCTCCAATTCATTGGGTAAAGATTTATATCTCATGAGATAGATAGGGCTAGAACATGAAGTAAACCTGGTTTAGTAATACATGGCTAGAATGAGGAGTGAACTCGGTTCAGTAATGCACTTTTTCCACTATAATGGTCTTACAAATGAACCTTGACTAATATGAAATTATTTTATATTATTATTTGTATGAAAAAAAATTCCATGTCTTATGTTATGAATTTGAGAATATATTAATTGAATCATTGTGAACTTTTATGATTTATCCCATAACCATATATCATGATCTTTTGTATGTAGGATAAGATTGTCAAATGTTAGGTTCTTATGTATTATGATTATGATATGATTGATATCTCCCTCATTTACCCTTACTAAGAATCTGATCTCACCTTTCCTTATGTTTCTTTAACCCAGGTTTTGATGAAGTGTATTAAATAAGATTTGTCAAAAAGGAGTCTAGTTATGAATGAATAACCGGGAGACAATGTAGATGTATTATGAACCAGTTGTTTATGTTTCCCAGTTTCTAAAGATACTAAACCTATATAGTCTTGGAGTGGTTTTTTTGTATTTTTTTATAAATATTATTCAATTTTTAAGTAATATATATGTATTTAAAGTATGGTTTATTATAATTTTAATCCTATTAACTAACATCAGATGCATGTTTTCATAAATAATCAACTCATTTCAACTAAAACACCTCACCGTAATATGGATATTGTAACGACCCATTTATTCTCATTGGCATGAGATGGTAGTGAATCATTACATGGCCTTAAGAAACATCCCCAATATGACAAAGGTTGGAAATAAATGTCTAAGGGTTTTAATACAAGTGGGGGATGATTAACCTTTAAGAATAAAACCAAAACCAATAACCGTAACCAAAAAACCATCATATTATGCATGATCAGTTAAAAGAAAATGAAATCACATCATTTATATCAAAACCAACCATAGTTTGAAATAGTGGAAGAAAAACTAGTCATCAAAGTAAATAGTGGAAAAACAAATAAAGACTCCAAGATGACCAAAAGACTCCATTCCCTAAAATCTCCATGCTCTAATATCACCAAACAGCCCAAGTATCATGAAGTGGTTCTAAATACATGAGATACTTTACCTTTTCCCAAGTCCTAGAAGATAGCATTTACAACAACACCAAATTTCCAAAGAAGGGTTGAGTATAAACTCAATATAATTTCCCCAATGACTTACCTACTCACTCCACTGGTATAGAAAAGTTATAAACATTTATATAAAACTGTTTATATAATAAAATTTTTCAAAACAGTTTATAGCCAAATTTAAACAAGTTATCAGAACCATTTGTAACCAAGATTAAACAGGTTCTATTTCAACCAATTTTCCAGAAAGTTACATTTCAAGAAACACAACCAAACACTTATTTAAAACCATTTCCCAATATCAGTTTGGAATAACCATTCCTTTTAACCACACTTCCAACTATGCATGCTCCCTAGACCTCTTTATACTCGTGATCGGGGAGTTATCCTTCCACTAATTAGTCACTTAGTGGACCACTATGATGGGGGTACTAAACACCCATATTTCTCCCAAATTTTTTATGGGGTTCTTTTACACCCTTATCCATCCCAGTGAATATGAACACACACAACAACCCATGCCATGCCCATGCCAAAACCAAGTGTGTTCAACCAATTCAACCCATTTCAATAAAAACGTTCTTTTATTAAAAATGATTAAATACACTAATTACAAACACCCATTCCATTTCAATAAAATAAATCATTTTATTGAAAACCCATTAATCAAATCCATTTACCATAATCTTATAAAATTCCTATATTAAAATCAAGAATCAAGAACTTTATTCAAGAACACCAATTTTCCAAATTTCAAAAAACCAACATTCAAGAAGGTTTCTAATAATCAACAACATCCAATTCATCATAATTTCATCATAAGATAATAAATTTTATATCATTACAATATGTTCTAAAAAGAGGAGTCCTGAGTGAATCCACCTACCTCAACTATTTTGATGAAAACTGAAAATGGACAAAGAAAGCTCAAGAAACCAAGTAAGAATTCCATGAAACAGCCATATATATCTTCCCCTATCAACACCCAAGAGAAATCCAATTATAAATGGCATCTAAAATATTATATTTACCCACGGATGATGTATATCTAATAAACCAAGAAGAGGGCGAAGAAGATCTAAGAAAACGTGACCAGAACAGTGAAAAATAAGCACTTACCAAAAAAATTGAGCTTTTAAATGCTAAGGAAAGTCTCTATATCAATTATAATCTACTTGGGAGAGGTTTTAAAAGCTTCAAGATGGAATAATCCTGATTTAGGGCTTTATATAAGGGAAAAAATCAAATTAGATTCAAAAATCTATGAGATCCACTTTTTAAGATCTCACATTGACCCCGCGTATGGTTTAGTTGCACAGTTAGACAAACCGTGCATTAACCATGCATTAGCTGCTGCCTGGTCGGACCCTCTCATGGGCTCCTCACACAGTCTCCCAAACTATGTGCACACTGTTATGAGGCTACTACCTCAAATTTCCCAAAACCACTTTTCAAAAAGAACAGTTACTACTATGCTCCCACATAGTTTGGACAACCCATGCGTAGCCCGTGCACCTCCCCTTTAGCCCCAAAAACTTTCCACAAGATTTAAAAACCCTCCAAAGTTTCACCCTTATAATTTATAAATATGAAAATAATCAAGAAAGGGTCACATAACAAAAACTAGGGGTGCTACATTCTCCCCACCATTGGACATTTCATCTCTAGAAAGTAGAAAACCAACCTTTCCCTAAAAGAGCTGCATCCACTACTATTTCATTTCATTATAGTGTTCCCAAGTATTTTCCTAAATCTATCCATGTTTCCATAAATCCCAAACTAGGATGATGGTTTTTTCATGCAAGACTTTATCCTTCCTATCCATAATCCGCATTGGGATGTGTAACAAAGAAGCATATGGATCTATATTAACTAATATCATCTAATCAAATAGTCAGGATCAAGCTGATACTTTTTCAACTAAGATAAGTTGAACACATTATGCACGAAACTGAACCATGGTGGTAATGCCAAATGATATTCCACCTCTCCAACCTATTAAAGTATCTCAAAAGGTCTAATGTATTGAGGATATAGCTTTCCCTACTTCCCAAAATGACAATGTTCAAGACTTGGAGAGATCCTTATAAATAAATGATCACTCACCACAAATTAAAATGGTCTTAGATGATGATCTGCATACGATTTTTGATGACTCTTCACCGTCTCCATTCTCTTTCTGATCAATTGAATATTCTTAGTTGTTTCTTAGACAAGGATCGGCCCAACTAATGAAGTCTCTCCATTTTCCACCCAACAAAGTGGATAATGATAAGAACTCATATAAAACACTTCAAATGAAGCTATATGTATTGAGTCCCGATAACTATTATTATATGAGAACTCCACTAAGGGTATATTATCTTCCAATGAGCCACCAAAATCCATTAAAAAATCCTGCATCATTTCTTCCAATGCTTGTATTATCCTTTCAAATTTTCCATCCATTTGAGGATGATATGTCGTACTCATAGTCAACTGAATCCCAAGGGATTTCTGTAAGGATCTAAAGAAATGAGACTTGAACCTCAGATTTCTATCTGAGAACATAGAAACTGATATTACATGTCTCTTTACCACTTATTTTATATATATTTTAGACAAATCCTCCACCATATGAGTTTCTCAAATAAGGATTAAATGAGATGACTTTGTGAGTCGATCCACTATAACCCATATATCATCATATTTAAAACCCATTCATGGAAGACCTATAACAAAATCCATGACTATCTGCTCCCATTTCCATACTGGTATAGGTAAATACTATAAAATAATCATTGATTATTGATGTTCTTCCTTAACTTTCAAACAAGTTAAGAACCTTTAAATGAACTCATCAACTTTATATTTTATACCAATAAACCAAAATTGTGCCTTCAATGCCCTATAAATATTTTGTATTCCTAAATTTATAGCCCTTTTGGAATGGTGGTAAGAATGAAGATATTTTTTATAGAAATCCATAGGTAAAACAATCCGATATCCAAACCACAAAACTAAACTTCCTTAATGTTTTCATCCATCAATTGTCTCCCCACCATTGAGTTTTGAACTTGTAACTAGGAATTCTCAATCAGATGTTTGTGCCTATTTAATCATATTTACTAAATCAGAAATCACAGAAATTGAAACTAAAACCATAACATCACCTTGTTCTTCACATTCGATATGCATGTTAGCTAGGACCGACATCAACTTCCATTCATCTTAAGATTATTTTTCAAAATGATTTGATGACTTTATTCTTAATGCATCGGCCACCAAATTACCTTTTCCTGGTGTCTACTTCAAGTCAAATTAAAACATCTGGAGGTACTCCATCCATCTCCTTGGCCTCATATTCAAATCTCATTGTGATAAAATATGTTTCAAGCTCTTATGATATGTGAACACGTAGAATTTCTCACCAGATAAATAGTTATGCCAAGTCTTTAAATCATGGATGATCATAGATAACTATAAATCATGTGTTGGGTAATTCTTCTCATGAACTCTCAACTTTCTTGAACCATAATAAACCACTTGGTCTCATTTAATGAGAACACATCCCAACCCAGATTCTAAAGCATCTCAATACACCGCATACCCCTATACTAACTCCATAAAAATCAAGATATGTGTTGATGTAAGATGAACTTTTAACTCTTGAAAATAATTATGGAATTCCTCGCTCCATTTAAATGGAACATTCTTCTTTGTCAAAGATATCATTGGAAAATCTAGTCATGGGAAGTCATGAACAAAACATCAGTAATAACTATCTATATTGAGAAATATTTATATCTCAAAGACATTTTTCATTTGTTTCCAAGAGATAATAGATTATATCTTCTTTGGATCTAACAAAACACCTTTTCAGAAATTACATGGCCAAGAAAGCATACCTATTGTATCCAAAAATTCCACTTATATAGTTTAGCATACAAACCATGATCTCTCAAGATTCCAAACACTATCTCCAAGTGTTTCTCATGATCAACCCTTGTCCTTGAGTACATCAATATGTCATCCACAAACATCACAATAAAAGAATCTAGATATATTTGAAATATCTGATTCATCTATTCCATAAATACTGATGGTGAATTCATAAGAACTTAAGTCATGAATACATATTCATAATGTCCATATATTCTTATAAGATCTATCTTCATAATATCATCCTTCTGAACTCACAATTGGTGATATCCTGATCACAAGTCAATTTTACTAACCTCCCCTCAATTGATAAAATCGGTCATCAATTCATGGAAGTGGATATCCATTCATTACTATAATTTGGTTAATCATATGAAAATACACACACAGACTTATATTTCCATCTACTTTCTTCACAAACAAGATTATTCATTCCCATAAAGACGTTCTCAGCTAAATGAAACCATTTCTTTCCAGCTCTTCCAACTGCACTTTCAATTCCCTTAACTCTATCGGTTTTATCCTATAATACTAAAGGGAAATAGGAAAGGTCCAATTAAAAACTCCACTTATCTTATAAGTGGAAACCTTGAGAAGTTTTTGGGAAGGACATCTAGAAATTGATCCCCAATTACTAGAAAACGGATATCTTCGATCTCTTCTATTGATTCCAAAGTCAACATGGCCAACTAGTAAGATATTTTTTCCAATGCTAGTTCCAAAAAGATCATTTCACCTATCATTAAAACCCTTTTCCCTATGAAGAGATGATCAATTCCATTCTTGGTTGTAAAACTAACTATTTTTCAATAACAATCGATGTGAACCTTGAACATTGTCAACTAATCCATACCCATGATTATATTAAATACATCCATGTCCAACACTGAGAAATCCCATTTCTGCTCAACTCTATAAATAGTTATAGAACATACTCTATATACAAAGTCTCATAATTCTATTTTACTAATAGAAGTTTGAATTTTTATCATAGAAGTAATAATCTAAAGTTTTAGACATATAAAATCAATAAAACAAGAAGAAATGGAGTAATGTGATGAAACAGTATCAAACAACACTTGCATAAGGGTAGAATTTAATATAATTGTACCTCTCACTGTAGATGGTACATCCTAATCATCCACAATCACCTACTCGACTCCATACAATTTCTTTATTGCTTCACTTTTCTCATTGTTTCCTTGCTGAGATTGGCCTTTCTAGGGAGTCATGGTGTTCCTAGAATCACAATGGAAATCTCTATTCTGCTGATGATATTGATTCTTCTTCCATCGCACCAACGAAGCATATGATGCTTATGGCACTTGAGAGGTGTCTCAATCACCTGACCTCAAAGTACTAATACAATTGCAATGAAGATACCAAATATTTTCTTAGTTATTACATGCTCTAGGTTGTTATGTACACTCTTGATTTATGTCATCAAGTGAACCACATTAGAAATAGCTCTCTTTTCTCTTGGGTCGTGGAGGAAGGTTCATCGATCCAACTGTCTGATTTTGATTCCTGCTCCCACCTTGAAAATAGGTTTCCCACTTCTTCTTGCTCCCAACATTCGAGTTCCCGCCATTTCACATAGGTATCATCATACATCATCCTCCCATAATTCATGACATATCACATTCATCCATTGTTTCTATATTCACCATATATATATAATCTGTAATGTACAACACTGTAATCTTTGATTGAATCCTGGGCCAAATCCCTGATTTGAATACGTGTTCATTTAGGGTTTCACTTGCCACATACTTGGGTGAAAATCGCACAAAATTCATCAATTTATCTACATACACAGTGATAGAGAGATTTTCATACTTTAGGCTAAATAATTATGTAATTCTATGGATCTTAAATGTGTGAGGATAGAATTTTATGTTAAATAATTCCTCAAAATCCTCCCAACCAAGGCCTTGATCCATTTTAGCTTACACCGCTATATCTCACCACAAGAATGAAAGATCCTCAAGCATATAAGTTGACAACCTGAATTTCAGCTACGTGGGTGTGACAATGAAATTGAATTTTTTATTCATCCTATTCAGCCACACCTCAACCTTTTTCAGGTTTATAATCACCCCAAAAAATGGGTGGATTCTAATTCATGAACTGGATGGAATGACCCACATGACTTTTCACATCCCTTTAGTTTCCTATGTCCACATCTTGAAATGATTAGATGATGCTCTGAACTAGCACTTGGTTCACATATTTCTCAAGAACATCCACATTCTTTAAATCTTCTTTTAGTTATTTTCTATGATGCCTACTAGGTGCCATTTTCTAAACAAACAACAAACTCTATAAGGCTCAATATATAGCAATTGGAGGCTTAGAAATTAAAATTATATCACATCAACTATCACAATAGTACATTCCAAGATTAACCTTTTTATTAACCATTATTAATTTTTGAAAATCAAACCATTTTCAAAATTCCTCAACCATGCTCTTTTTAGAGTCTTTCATTTGAAAACAATTACAACAGTTTTCAAAAAAACACATTTGAAAAAAATCATAAATCATTACTCAAAATTAAATATGAAATCCTAGTGGGAATTCATTCCTCTAATTAATTTCATGTTATTATAATTATCTAAACCCATTAAAATGAGATTTCAAAATCCTGTAATTTACTCCAAAACACTTATGTACCCAACTCCCTGGTAACTTGAATTTTAACATAAAAATTTTATCTATATCTTTTTATGCTCTATAATTAATGTCCCGAAAATCCTACTCCTTTCTAAGATTCCAACCCAAAGAATATATAACAATGAATTCACCTCCAAGACCAAGAAACTAAAGACCAATTGTTATGAAAGTACCTAACAAGATGATTCTATTTGTAATGACCCACTAATTCTCATTAGCTTGAGAGGGTGGTGAATCATTACTTGTCCTTAAGAGAAATCCCCATGACACCAAAGGCTGGTAATAAATGTTTAAGGGTTTCAATTCAAGTGGGGGAATATTTACCCTTTAAGAATAAAATTACAACCATTAACCATAACCAAGAAACCATCATATGATATGTGATCAATTAAAAGAAAACTCAACAACATCCTTTTTAACAAAGCCAACCAAAGTGTGTAATAGAGGAAGACAAACTAATCATTAAAGTAAATAGTGGAAAAATGAATAAAGACTCCAAGATGAACACAAAACTCCATTATCTATAAGCTCCATGCTCCAACATCACCAAACAACCCAAGTATCATGAGGTGGTACAAAATATGTGGGATACATTAACTTTTCCCATGTCCTGAAAGATAACATCTACAACAGGACCAAAGTTACAAAGAAGGGGTGAGTATAAACTCAATATACTTTACCCAATGACTTCCCTACTCAAGCTACTAGGATAGAAAAGTGAACAACATTTATATAAAACCATTTATATAAAACAATTCTGAAAATGGGTTATAAAAAAAATAAACAAGTTCCAAAAACCATTTATAACCAAGAGTATACAAGTGTTATTTTAACCAATTTTTGAGAAAGCCACATTTCCAAAAAAAACTAAACAAGGATTTAAAATTATTTCTCAATATTAGTTTTCCATAACCATTCCACTTAACCACAATTACAACCATGCATGCACCTTGTACCTCCCTATACTTGCGATTGGGGAGCTATCCATCCACTAAGTCGTCACTTAGTGGACCACTTTTCTAGGGGTACTTCATGCCCATATTTGTCTCAACCTTTTGATGGGGGTCCTTAATTCCATTATCCATCCATATTAATATGAACATGAACCACAAACCATGCCAAGACCATGCCAAAACCAAGTGTTCTTGACCAATTCAACCCATTTCAAAAAAACCATTATTTTATTAAAAACCACTAAATAACCTAATTAAAAACACACATTACCTTTAAATAAATTAATTACTTTTATTGAAAACCATTTAATAAAATACATTTACCATAATTTGAGAAAAATACCATTTTAAAATCTTCATTTTAAAATCAAGAATCAAGAACTTTATTCAAGAACACCAATTTTTTAGATTTCCACAAATTAGAATTCAAGAAGGTTTCTGAAAATAAACAATCACCAATTAGTAATCATTTAATCATAAGGTAATAAATTTTAAATCATTTCAATCAGTTCTACTAAGAGTATTTGATATTAAATCCACCTACCTTGACTGTTTTGATGAAAACTAAAAATGAATGAAGAATGCTCATGAAACCAGGTAAGAATTCCATGAAATTGCCTTATATATCTTTCTCTATCAACACCCAAGACAAATCCAATCATAAATTGAATCTATAATCTTATATATACCCATTTCGGGTTTAGATCTAACAAACTAATAATAGGGTTGAAGTATATCTATGAAAACATGATAAGAACGGTGAATAATAATCACTTATCATAAGAATTAGGCTTCTAAACACCAAGGAAAGACTCTAAATCAATTCCAATATTCTTGGGAATGGTTCTACAACCTTCAAGAGAGAATAATCCCAAGTTAGGGATTCATAGAAGTTAAAACCATACACTTAGAGTCATGAATGATTGAGATCCACTTTTTTAGGATCTCTCTTGGACCTCGTACACGATTTAGTCGCACGGTTAGACAAACCATGTGTTAGCTACAGCTTTGGAAGATCCTCAAACAACCTCCTCAAACAGTATCCCTAACCATGTGCACACCATACCAATATTACTACCTCAAATTTCCCAAAACCACTTTTCAAAGTGCACGGTTGCTACGTGGCTCCTTCATGGTTTGGACAACCCATGCGCAGCCTGTGAGACTCCCCTTTAGCATCAAACCCATTCCAAAATATCTCCAAACCCTCCCAACTTTCACTATTATAATTTATAAACATGAGAATCATTAATAAAGGGTTATATAGTAGAAACTGGGGATTCTACAGCTATTAGTTACCTAATTCTTTCATTATTCACTGTAACACCCTGGGTTTTTTTGAAATATTTTTTTAAAAAAAAAAATTATATATTTTCAGTTGCGTGAAACATCAATTAAGATTTCATTAAATTCAATATAAATTTTAGCTTGAGTTACACACAACACTGAGTTTATCTTGTGTTATATGCAACACCAAGTTTAAATAAAATGTAATATACTATTGAAATATTATAATTTAATATGATAGTTATCAATTATTCATTAAAATGGAGGGTATAAATAGGAATAAATATATTACAAAAATATATAGTTTAAAAATGTATATAAAATTAATTCTTGTGTAACCAATTAATTATAAATGAAAATAAAAAAACCATTTCAAAATAATGGAAATCTTTTGTCTTAAAAAATTATTTTTATGAGAAAAAATGCATTTTACCTTAATAAATTAAACAAATCATTTTCATTTAATGATTTTAATAAAATTTAAATATTATATTTTCGATTAAATTTTTAACATGAATTTAATGTTTTTTCAAGACAAGAGATAATAATAAATCTAATTTTATTCATACAAAGTATATTTTCTAAAAATTAATTTTGTCTCCATTTTTGCGCACTTATATTAAAACTAATTTTTAAAATTTTTTGAAAATTTATTTTAAAAATAAATTTCTATTCTTAAATAATCATATAAAAATTATCTTATGGTTAATTTTTTATAATTTTCTAACAAGATTAATTTTTTGATGAATAGTGAAAATGCAAAATTTTAATTGAAAACTCTACTTAAATTTAAATTATTTATAAAGTTAAATTATTTTTTAAATTGGTTTTAAAGTAAAATTAGTTCAATTATATATATATATATTAATCAAATTTATTTCATCAGAATCATTTTTATATTGAATTTTGATATAAAAAAATTGTAAACATTTGAACTTATTCTCTTTGAAAACCTAATTTCTTATCGTGCCTACAGGATTAAATTTAAAACAAAATTTTCCAATTATATGAATTGAATTTTGAAAAATGAATTAAATATTGTTAATTATAATAATTTTTATTATCTAATATGTTCAACTTATTTTTTTACCAAAATGAATAGTGAAACAATAAAAAATTATTATTATGATTAAGGTGAAAATGGGCTTACCAGGGGTTGAACTAAAAAGACAAGGCTTAAAATATCCTAAAAACGGGTATAAAATCTATTTTATGGATTTATTTAGACCCTAAAATGTCATATATTTTTAATACCTAATTTCTAATCCATTTATTAGTAGAAAAAAGTGGGTACACCTTTTTCTTTTCAAAACAATACAAGTGTGTCACTAACCTCACTTATAAAAGGTCACCTCCTCTTATCTATTATTCAAACCATTAAACCATTTTTGTTTGAAAAATAACTAACCAAATAACTAAAAATATTCCCTAATATCATTATATAAACCTTATTTTGGACATAAATCAAACCTTGAAAGGCTTTTGGTGAAAACCTAATGAGGTTATCCGAAAAGAGGTAACATTCTTCAACGATTGTTTTTATTTTATTCCTTCCTCCATCTCCTTCAATTATTATTAAAAAATTATGATATTATAACATAGTTATATTAAATATACCTATATATTGTTATGTTAAGTTCATAACCTACAATAATCTCATCTTTCATCAAACGGGTTACCAAATCATCACTCATGTGTACGGCGGACTACCACATCACGAACCGATGTCATTAATTTTTATACTAACACTTATCATGGTTGGGTATGATGATGGATACAAAGTATATATATGATATTTATAACATTATTATAAATTTTTAGTCATTTATCATATATACCTTTTTTATATTCCATTTTTTATGGGATATGATAACGTCATTTGTGTGTACGGCGGACTACCGCCTCATGACACGATGTGACTCATTTTCACTAACACTTGACATGGAAGATAATAAAGAAACATTTAATGAATATATGTGATATAAATTAAATAATTATGATATTAATGACATATTTATAATTTTAAAAATATAATATATCATTTTATTTCTTACCTTTTTACTCACTTAAAGATGATGACATCATCCATGTATGTGTGGACTATCATCTTCATAAAGTGATGTGACTCTCTATTTTAATAACCACACCACATGGATGATATATATAAGTATAATTAAAGAAATAATATTTTTTATGATATTATTATCATTTAGTAAATATAAAATATTACATACCTAATTTCCATAATGATCATTGAAAAATAGAAGTGTTACTCATGTGTACGTACGACCTACCGTCTCTATGATCGTAACGTACTCCATTTATCAAAACCATATATCATGATTGGTATTGAAAATAAAATTTATATATAAATATAATTATTATTTCAGGATTATTATTATGTATATTATGGAACCGTGATCAAATTTAGAGTACCAAAAATAGAAAATCAAAATATATAGGAAAAAACAAAGCAGTTATTACCTAAAACGTGGTTTTAACAGGGAATTATCAATAAAAGGGTAATAAATGGTAATTAGTAAATAATATATGATGTAATATATATAATTATGGTTCTATAATATATTTATAATAAACTAATTTTTATTAAATAGTAGGTTCTAATGTGTATGAAGGAAGTCGAGACTTAAGTTACGAGATTTCTAGTCTCTTTTATTTTTGTGAGTCATATGAAAATTCACCACTTGTTTCTTTTTTATGGTGTATATATTATCCCTTTTACATGTTATATCATGAATATACTTATTTTCATGTTATTTAAAGTTTAATTTGATTTTATGATTTATTTGTTCTTGTGATTCTTAAGATTATTAAAGAGGTAAGGGATTTCGTCTCACTTTTTACTTCTGAGACACATTCCATATTCACCACATATTTCTTTTATGTTATGTATATACTACCAATAAATGTATCTTATTATGCTTATCCTAAAAATTATGGGGATTACATATCCATTTTAGAATATCTCTTTTATTGTGGTTATGTTTCAAATGTTTCCAAAGTGGTAATTTATTTATGTTACAATCGCATTGTTTATCGGGATTGTTCGTGATTAAATCTTGAATATTGAAATATTATGATCTGAATCTAAATAACTATCATTAATTTTATTCAAATCGGGTTATTTGGGATATTTTAAAGTAATATTATCATGTTTCCTCTCTTTGGTACTTAAAATAATTGAGGAAATGTTTTTAATAAAAAACGTCTTTATTTCTCTTTGGCCAAAACCCCTTTTTCTTCCAAAAACATGTTTTCTAAAAATGTTTTCGAAATTATTTTTAACATCACTACCACAAAACTGCCCAAGGCCAGCACCAGCCTTTATCAGCGCTAACGAAAAGGGGCTGATAATGGGGGGTACTTTTATCAGTGCTAAAAAAGCACTAATAAAATTACCCCTTTATCAGCGCTTTTTTTAGCACTGATAAAGGTACCTCATTAACAATGCTTTTTTTAGTGCTGTTAAACGGTGCCCTTTTATCAGCGCTTTTTTAGTAGCGCTGATAAAGGGGGGTCTTTATCAGCGCTTTTTTTAAAAGTGCTGATAAAGGGTCTACTTCAAAAAAAATTCATTAAAAAAATAGATTAATATTTAAATATATATAGATAGAGTTATATTGATATAAATATAATATATAATTTTTAAATATATTTTAGATAAGTATAAATATACATTTACACTTAATATACTTAATATATAAGATATTTAGTGAAAATGGATTATAAAAAAATAAAAAATAAAATATTTTTAATTAATAATTTTCTAATTATTATGGAGTAATAGTCATTTAATAACGATTTTAAGACTAAAAAAATAAAAATAAATAAAAAAACGATCCAAAATATGTTGAAAACGCAACTCGAAATTCAAACGACCATAACTTTTGATCCAGGTGTCTGTTTGAGCTCTACAGCATATCAAATCGAAGCCTACAACGATCTCTATGTGCTTGTGACCCAAAAAAAGTCTCTTCCACATTTTTCGAGGCCAAAAAAGGCCTATAAGGCCTCCAAAACTGAGTTTTTAGTCGGGATACCCCGATTTTTTAACATTTTGTGGATTTTCAGCCGCGTTTAAGGGGGTATTATTGGGTTTTTTAGGTGGGGACTGAATTTATTCCAAGGTATTGCATTCATATTGATATTATTTCTTTAAAATTTTATCTTTTTTTATAATGCACTGGTATTTATAATCAAATATATAACAATATATATATATTTTTTATATATCCACACATAAAAATTTAATTATAAATATAAATAACAAAATATATTTACATATAAAATATATTAGCTTTATATAAATAATAAATAATATTCATTTTCTTTAAAATAAAAATATAGGAATATTTATATACCTATATATTAATCTAACTATATATATATATTAATATAACTACATATATATATTCATAAAACTATAAATATATATATTAATATCACTATAAATATATATATTAATATATATATATATTATTATTTGAATAAATATAACTAAATATATATATATATATAGAGAGAGAGAGAGATCATGAAATGGAAAACAAATCAAAATAGAGGAGTGGTAAGGGCTTAGGCGCACAAGGGGGAGGTCTCGAGTTCAAAACCTGGTGGAGATAGGGGCGCGTGCATGGGGCTAGATTTGGGGTGGGCTAGCGCTGATAAAGGGTCGACGGGGTGCATTCGGGCACTGGAGGGGCTGAAAAGTGCTATAAAAAGGGGGGCTCATGTGCTATAAAAGCCCCCCTGATTGGCAGGATTTTTTTTAATTTTTTTTAATTTTTTTAATTTTTTTTTAATTTTTTTTAATTTTTTTTACTTTTATCAGTGATAACAAAAAGCGCTGATAAATGGGGTATTTTATCAGTGCTAAAAATAAAGATCTGATAAAGGACCCTTTTATCAGCGCTTCTTTTTAGCGCTGATAAAAGACCCCATTTATCAGCACTTTTTGTTAGCGCTGATAAAAGGAGTCTTTATCAGCGCTTTTTGGAGTGCTGATAAAGGGGACCCCCCCCCCCCCCACCTTATCTTCACCGGCATTAACAGCTCTTTTCTATCACTGTTAAATGCAATTTTTAGCGTTGATAAAAGCGGTATTTGTAGTACTGCATTATTAAAAAAATTATTAAATAAATTTTTACCCATATTTTACTTTTTAGAAAAAAAATGTTAAAGTGATATTCACTTCATTTTCCAAACAATACTCGTTTGGATTTTACTAAAAATGTGAAAGGAATATTTGTTTTACCGTATATTTCATGGACAGAATTTTCTACCGTTATAAACACTATTTTCTTTTAATATTAATTGATTAGTTTCTTATTTTATTTTAAAATAAAATTATTTTGAATTTTTTTTATTTTTTATTTTTAAAAATTGATTTTCAAATAAAAGTTATCTTCCTCAAAAAATGTTCCAATTATTATTCAAAATCATTCACTATCTAAGATTACATAATTTAATGTAACTTATGATTTACTAGGTATATGAACCAAGGAAACCATTCTTATTCCTTCACTAAATATATTATCTTGAAAATATGTTTATGAAACTCATTTCTCTTACATATGTCATATCAAGATATTTTTTTTATAAAATTCACTTATTTTTTCATGGGTTATGCTATGATGAAATTGTGAAATGATTATGAAACATGTCTCTTTTCCATTGGTTATTATAAGATGAAATTTTTAGGAAACCCATTTAATTTAAATGGTTATGATATGATGTAAGATTTATGATCTTCTAGCACATATATGTATGGTTATCATTATGTGATGGGTGGGACCTATATCTCCCCACAATTTATTGGGTAAATATAGATAAATCATAAGTAAATATGTTATGTTTGAACCTGATTACATTTTCACAATGTTATGAGTGAACATGATTACATTTTCACAATGTTATGCATGAACCTATTTACATATTCATAGTTTACTGCATGGACCCAACTTTCATGTCCATAATTTTATGCATAGACCTTTCTTTAATGTCCATAATGTGATTCATGGACCTAGTTTCATGTCCATAAGTTTATGTGAGGGACTTATTTCATTTCCTTAACTTAATGAGTGAATATTTCTCTATTTATACATGTTCCCAATGTTATAATATGTTGTGTATGCTTCAAATATTTGTCTTATGCCAATGTTATGGAGAATTTTCTTTGATTCCATTATGATTTATGTCTTATTAACTACCAGGATTTATTCCATGAATCATGTTTATGATCTATGATATGTAGGGCACGGTTTTAAATTTTTATTCTCTTGTTCTCATACCCATATGTTCATATTATATGGTTATATCCCTTATGTACCCTTATTGAGCATCTGATCTCACCCATTCTTATGTTCCCTCTCTCTGGGTTATAAAGAAAGGTTTGAAGTAGGTTATGTCTATGAATAGTATTGAATGATAAGATCTTTGTCAAATAAATTTAATATCCTTCACCAAATTAAAAGATTTTATACCTAGTCTCCAAAGGTAAAAACTCTAAACCTAGTGTCCCAGAGTATATGGTTACTTTATTACATTGTCCTAAGATACTAGTAATATCATCCCAAAGGACAAAATAGTTTAGTGGTATTTTTAAACTAGATACATAATTGAAATCCACATTATATTTTAAAATATAAAATACACAAATAATTTCATTGAATCTGCCATTATTCCACCTTTTGTAACCCTACAGATCAATCATAAAAAAACTTATCGAAATCCTGGGATAAATGAAACATATAAAAGGCGTGATCCCAAATTCTCAGTAAGGGTAAGTGAATAGTGTAAGCTATGAGTATATATGGCATAAATAATATGTAAATGTAAATAACTAAAACACATGCCATTTAAATAATCACATGACCTAGGAAACTTAACCATGGATATTATACTAGTCAAATAATCACATGTAATATCAATAACTAAATTCATAATGATGTAATGCGTCATGATGGATATCTAAAACATACCATTGAGGATTTTTTCCAATAATATATTATTTTCAGGGCTTCTTTCCAATAATATACCATTATCATGGCTTCATATAATGAATCTAATAAATGGGTAAGGCCTCAGCCAAACCATATCTATTTTTTCTCATGAAACCTATAGATGAATCGATGAGCTATAGAGGGCCCCTCCCATCACTTACTAAGTCCAATTTATTGCTCGTATTAAAGGGGTGAAACGTAAACAACATAAACATTCATATTAGAAACTAGCATACAAAATGTTAATACTTTAACCATAAACTAACAATGGTAACTAAATAGAACATCCATAGTCAAAATGATAATAAATCATTAAATAAAATATGGTAAATGGTATTATAAGAGATAAACCTCAATTAATCATAATATTCAACAAAGGGTGTTGACATAGATAAAAATACTCTAATAAAACCATAGAAATTTTATTGAGGAAAAACTCTTGTAAAACCCATGTAAAAAACACTTTCGTATAAAAATACCATTTTCATTAAAAATGACCATTTTAAATGCCAAATATACCAAAAAATGGAATATGGTTTTTCATTTAATAAAATATGTAATTTTTCAAAGGAATCTATAAATTAAATAATAGTCACAGTGGTAGGAAATTCATTTTCGTCATGTACGTTAAAAATAGAACATTCCTTTCATCATTTATCAAAACATTCTATATAAAACACATAAAAATATTACTTTTTACAACCATTGAATGAAATTAAAAAACTATATAAAATTTTCTTTATAATCCTTTTATATCCATATAAATAACTGTGTAAAATAATGTCAATAATACTGACATGGAGAAAACGACTTGATAATTAAATATTTTAACATTCAAGGTATCCCATACAACTTTGAACATTTAAATCATAATCCCCATGAAAGAATAACATTTTAAAAAACATAAAAAAATTATAATAAATAAATAAATATCATGATAATTCAAAGGGGTTGTATATACACCTCATAAAAGAAGGTGGGTGTGTAACATCAAACTATGCCTCAATGAAAGGAGATTGAGATGAAGTCCCTTACCTTACTCTTTCTTTAGTGAAACATGATTTTACCACATGTATAGTTTTTTTAATCATATTATTAAATTATATAATAAAATTATTCATATTTATGATATCATATATTATATTATTATGTTATTGTATCACATTTTTGGTGATAATATTTTGTTATTATCCTTGTTTCATGTGTTAACTGCTTCATTTTTTTATGCATGTTTTTTGATGAATGTCATGGTTATTTTGTATACTATATAGATCCAAAATATCCATAATTATATTAATGTTATAAATATAATATTAAATCATTAAATACTTTTTTATAATCATTCTTTAATGGTTAACATTGAAAATTAATGACATCCCACTGAGGAGATGGTAGGTCGTACTATGCACGATCGACAGTATCATTCCCTTAATGGTGAAATGGTAAGGAAGTGTATGATATATTAATTTTTCAAGAATAAATATAAAGTCATATTTATCATATATATTAATTATTTCCATCATTATACCCATCTAATTAAAGTGGTTATGAAAAATATATTACACCACAGTGTAGAGATGGTAAGTCGTACGTACGCACACACAATGTTTTTATTTTTTGTAGGATGGATAAAAGGTGGGATATTGTTGTAACATTATAATAATGACATATAATAACATATATTATAATTTAGTTATTAATTTATCTTTGAAACAACACATGAATAGTAACTAGAAGAAGAAATGAACTTGAATGAGTTGGTAAAAACGATTACTTCTTCGGATGAGGACTTATTTTAGATCTCTTCTTAAGGGATCTAGGGTTCGTACTTTTTGAAGATAATGATCTTAAGAACTTGTATAATTATTTTTAGATGATAAATTATAAGTTTTATTTTTGAGATAGAAGGCTCAAATTGGTGTGAAGAAGTGAGGGAGGAGGTTCCCTTTTATAATTGACTTGAGGGGCACTTTTAGAAACTGAAATATTAAATTAATGTAAATGAATTTTCATTTTAAAATGGATCCATAGTGATTTATTTTAAATATAATATGATTATATGTCTAAATAATTTAATAAAATAATTTTTCAATAGGTTTAGTTCATATTATAACCCTTATCTTTTGGTTTTAACCATTATTTAAACCCTTTAACTCATACTGTGGTAACATGAGTTTTTACTCTTTAAGGATTAATATAGTTACTATAAAATAAAAAAAGAACCATAAATGAGTCATGGATTAAATTTTAAACTTTATATTAATATTTTGGTCAAAGTTTATATTTTTATGAATTTTATATCATTTAATAAAATATTGTTTATTTTAAAATATCATTAATGTCAATTTTGAAACTAATCATTACTTGACTTTTTAAAAATATCATAAAAACATTATATATTTAAAAAACCTATTTTAAAACATCCATAAAATTTAAAAGTTATCTATAAAAATCAATTATGACATTAATTATATTAAATTATATTTATTTTAATATTTTTAATATCATTTATTTGATATTTCCATTGACTAAACAATAACTTCATCGTCATTGTGAAAGCCTTTAATTTAATTATTTCTTCCCTAAAAATTAAAAAAAAATTATAATGATTAATATAAACATTTTATTGTTCCAAAAATTATTCTTATTATAAAATATCCCCTAGTTAACCCCATATTAAAATGTCTAATTTTTTGAAAACAAAAGTATGACATCTTTGACTTTTCATTAAAATAAAATAATATAAATGTATTAAAGTCATATAATTGGATCCAAGATAGAATAAGATGTGCCCAAGGATTATTTTGGTCTAAAATCACTCATATAATAAAATTATTAAAAGTTTTAGTATAAGTTTATAATATTTTTAATATTATTTGAACCCTTAATTACTCAATTTACCCTTATCTATGATAATTAAAATTATTATGTTTTCTATTCATATTTTACAATAATAAAAGGGAAAAATTTACTAATTTTGGGACTTCTAATTCCAAATATATAATATATTTTTCAAAATTAAAAATGGGTAAGTGTTGAAAATTAATTTAAAATTAATCTCATAGACAGAACAAGAATAAGAGTTTTTAAGAGAAGATGTTCAAAAGATTGAAATGTTTTTATATCCAAATTCAATGTGAAAATTTTTCCAATTACCTAAATTGGATTAAATAATATAAAATTTATCTAATTATAATTTAAAATCAATCAAAAATATAATTTCATACTATAAATTATTTATATGAAAAAGTTGTTTTTAATTAAAATTCAGTATTTTTCATTATTAAATAGAATATGAAACATATCATAAAAATACCACAAATTCAACCAAAGTAAATTTCAATATTAATATTTAAAATAAGAATTTTTTTTGAAATATAATTTATAAAAGTTTCAAAAAAAATTAAAACAAGTTCCCCATCAAGAAGTGGTAAAACTACATTTAACAAAATATAGCTTTTTATGCGTAAAAGTGGATTTATTTTTATATAATGTCTAAAAAACACATAATATTAATGTGTAAAATTATATTAAACATATAATATATAAATTTAATAATGTGTTTAATGATACTCATTTTCTCTAATTTAATGGGTATGTTATGATAATATTTCATGATTTGTTTAAGATAGGTGTTGTGTACATTGTTAGATTTCAAAAAGATTAACTTTAAAAAGAGAAATGCCATAAAATCTTAGGTTGTTACATTATACCATATTTAAAAACATTTTTTCCTAATAATTTTTAAATTTCACATCAAAAATCAAAGGTTCATACTTTAAAATTCCTTTTTGGGAAACCCACATCGAAAATAATGTTAATAAAATATCCTCTTAATAAGAGGAAATGGAAATTATAAGGTTACCATAAAATTAGGATTTTGGGTAGTATAACATTAGAGTAAAGTTAAAACATGGACATGGAATATAAATATAACTATCAAGTTCTAAGGTATAGTGATAGAAAACATGGTCCTTAGAAATCTAACCATCAAAAAACTGAAAATTTGTGATTGGTTAAAAGACCACTGATTTATCAAAAATAAAATAAAATAGATGAAATTTTTATTCCAAAATATTTTTCCTAGAGTTGAGGGACTCTTTTACTATTCATATAATAACTTGAGATAATAAAAACACTTGATTACTTTATATTTCATGAGAATAATCTCATCATTTGGTTGTACTTTGATCTATTTTGACTTTATTTTGTACAGTTGTAGATAGATATTCAAGTTAAATTTTTATTCCCGAAGAAATTTAATAAATAATAAGGTAAATAAGTAATTATTTCATCCTTTAAATGTTTAATAAAACCAAATAGGTTAGCACACAATATCCGATAATTAATACTTTATCCTCAAACAATAATATCCAAAGTTCATCTTAATCCATTCCATAAGTAGTTACCTTAAGACACATTCAAAATACTTTTTCCAAAATTCAATGTCCAAAAATTTAGAAGGAAGTTCACTAAATTTACAAAATCAACTTAACATTATATTCCCCTAAGAACATAATTCATCTCTTATTGTAACATACCAAATATTTTATTACCTGAAAAAACTTAATGAAAACTTCCATGCTTCTAAATCCTTAAAGAAAACATTTTTCAATACAATACTTATATATATCAAGATTCTTATAACCAGATAATTTTTAATAAAATACTCAAATAACATAATTCTTGAATCCAAAAAAAGTCATATTGATCATTCTTCTTCATTTGTGGTAGTGTCATAACTTTGATCATGTTCCATTATCCTCTTTTGGGGTATATTCTCTTTGATGCTTGAGAAATTGATTTGTATAGTGTCTCATCTCCTTGTAGTGGAAGAATTGTACATTGGAAACCTTTTTATTACTAATATAATCACAAGAATATTGGTGTTTCTCTCCACACTTTTATAAAACTATCATTCCTTTTAAACAATTACTAGGTTGTTTCTTTCCACAATTATCACATATGGGAAAATACTTATTTCTTTTCTTTCCTTTATGAATCTTTTTCCTAGTTTTAATCTTATTCTTGTGTTTCCCTTTGAATCCATAACTATTATATAATTATTTCTTTGTCTCATTAGTAAATGATACTATATCCAAATATGATGAGAATTTTTGTAAATCTATTTCCCTTTGAAATATTGTCTTAATCCCATCGAAGAAATGATCATTCTTACTCTATGGATTATGTGAATTTAGGTGGTTATCATTCCTTCTTATAGGGGCCATTTCTAAAGGATGGAATACACTATATTATATAATAACATTATGAAACATAATGTATAATCTTAGAACTGGTGAATCACATAACCTAAATTGAAATTTTAGGTATAACTAATATCTAAATCAAAATATTAGTTTATTTGTATATATTTGAAAAAAATTTAATTGGGTTCAAACTATAATAAATCTAGTTCCCAAGGTTTCTACTAAACGTTTTCTAATACCAACTATAAATACCTAAACACCAGTAGCCTATATTTGGTGGTTAGTTTATAAAATTGTCATAATATACAAGGAATCTCATACCAAAGGACCAACTAGTTCATTTGTCTTGGTAAACTAGATACATATTTGAAATCCAAATTACCGTTTAAAACATAAAATACACAAAGAATTTCATTGATTCTACCATTATCCCTTATTTGTGTAACCCTTCATATTAGTCATAACCTACTTCTAAGAATCCTAGGTAAAATGAAACATATGAAAGGGGTGAGATCAAATTATCAAAAAGGGTAAGCATACAGTAGAATTTATGAGAAATTTGGCATAAACAATATGTATAGGTATATAGCTGAAACACAATCTATTTAAATAATCACATGACCTAGAAAACTTAACCATGGATATTCTGCTAATTGAATAATCACATGGAATATCAATAACTGGATTCATAATGATGGAATACATAATGATGGATATCTAAAAGATACCATCGAGGCTTTATGCCAAGAATCTATTACTATTAAGGCTTCTTTCCAAGAATCTAACATTATCAAGGCTTCATTCCAATAATATAATAAATTGGTAAGGCCTCTGACAAAACCATATCTAGTTTGTATCATGAAACCTAACAATGCATTGAATGGATATATAAGGCCCTTACCATCACTTAATAAGTCCAATTCATTCCTCATATTAAAGGGGTGAAGCATAAATAACATAAACATTTATATTAAAAACTAGCATATTAAATGTTAATACTTTAACCATAAACCAAGAATGGTATCTAAATAGCACATCCACAGTCAAACTATTTAGATATAGCATCCCATCTTTTTATAACATAACTTTCATTCCATTACACGGAACTGAGGATCTTTAAGGTTTAGTGTCTTGGAAACAAGGAACATAAAACATGAAACAAAAAAAACATTCTTCTTAAACACTTGAAAGGCTTCTCCTCATGTTCACCCTAGGCTCATTACTGCATCTCATAACCTGGGGACATACATCAAAAGAAAGGGTGAGAAGAAGGCCCATCAAGGGAAACAAGTGAAACATTTTACATATAAACTTGAGATACATCAATAAAGTCATGAAAAGAACTTTAAGGCATGAAAATGAAATCATGAGGCATATCATAATAAAAAAAACTTTTTCATAACTTGAATATGTGGCTACATCATTTAACATAGACAATCATGAACATATCACCAAGGTCCATCCCCAAGGTGTCATTTGAAAATTACCAAGGTTATTCACCAAGGTATCGTGAAAATTGTAATCTCTAGTGGTTACATCATTACCCAATGCATTGGGGCGCTATCAGGGCGCACCCTTATATTTGACTTTATTATCATGTGATCCACATATATCATCCTCAAACATTTCATAAATAACCCATATAGCATAAAATATATGGGTTTCATTTCATAATCATAACGTTTTAAAAACTTCTTTAAAGACATAATCTTTACGTCACTTTAAACCCACGAAAAGGGAAAGCGGGTTTCATGTATATAAATCCCAGAATTTAAAATAGAAAATTTTGATATATATGTGAATACCCCTATAGAAATAATATCTTTGAGTATTCACTTAATAACATAAAATAATTTTGAGAAAACAGAGAGGCATTTTGAGAAGAAAATTCTGCAGCATAACGGCTATGTTTCGGGGTTTTAGAAAGCATTGAAAAGAGAGGGGACATGAGTCAAACGTTCATAAATAACCCATAAAACAGTAGAGGGACAGAATATAAGGGATTTAAGAACATGGTAATGAAATTTAAAAATATACCATATGAAATGAAGAACACGAAAGGAAGACAAAAATAATATTTCTCTTATGAAAATTCGGCAGCCTAACGGCGCCACTTAAAACTTCAAAATACTAAATTGAAGAGATCAAATGGGGTCTCTCATCATATGTTCATAAAAGATCAGTATGATAGATATAGATATAATACCCCAAAATAACAAAAAGTAACATGAAAGAATTGACATGAAAGTAGAACTTCAAAATGAGAAGGGTGAAGAACCACTTAAAAATTCGGCAGCCTAACGGCACCACATAAAACTTCAAAATACTGAATTGAAGAGATCAAATGGGGTCTCTAATAATATGCTCATAAAAGATCAGTATGATAGATATAGAGATCATACTCCAACATAAAAAAATGAACTTGAAAGAATTGACATGAAAGTAGAACTTCAAAACGAGAAGGGTGAAGAACCACTTAAAAATTCGGCAGCCTAACGGCGCCACTTAAAACTTCAAAATACTGAATTGAAGAGATCAAATGGGGTATCTCATCATATGATCATAAAATATCAGTATGATAAATTTAGAGATCATACCACAACATAATAAAAAGGAACTTGAAATACTTTACATGAAAATAGATCTTGAAAAATGAGAAGGGAGAAATAATCCATTACAAAACTTTCGGCAGCCTAACGGTGCCCCTTAAAACTTCATAAAACGAAATAATGAGAGTAAGAGGGTATCTCTAATTATTTGAACATGAAAAGGACAGTAAGAGGAGTATAAAATAACACCCTTTAACATAAGAACATGGATCATAAAAGAAATTACATAAAAGAGATTACTTGAAAAGAAAGAGAGAGGTCGGATCCCTAACCTTAAAACGTAACTCTTAAAACTCAAAGGTTTGGACCTTGAGGGCTTGGGGGAACCTTGGGAGGACTCCTTGGGAGGTAAGGAGACCAGAACTTCGTTTGGGGAGAGTGGGGAGTCGAATGGATTAGAGGATGGCTTGGTATTTATAGGGAAAGTGAGGGGACAAGGCATTAATGGCCAAGGGACACCTTATTAGTGGTTTTGGAAAAACCATGGGCTTTCCCATGGTATTTGCCCATGGTATTGGCCAATTGGGACACCTCATACCTTATCTTACTATTCATAAGTCGACCATATTGATTACATACTTAATACATCATTTAATGATGTCATTAAACACTCGTAACTTAAAAACTGTATTTTCACTATTCATCGAAAATTCAACTTTCTCAGAATAGTCCCAAAATTTCACCTTAAACAAATATCAATGCTTTGATTTAAAAAATGAAATCCATTTTATAAAAATAATTTTCTAAATATTTTTAATTAAATTTTTAATTAAAAACACTATTCATTGAAAAATTTATTTTTTTCAGAAAAATCCCCAAAAATTACCTTGACATAATATCGATGCTCTGAGTTCAAAAATGAAGTCCATTTTATAAAAATAATTTTCTAAATATTTTTAATTAAAATTTTAATTAAAAAACACTATTCATCTGAAAAAACTAATACTTGAATAACAATTTATGAAACCGTTATTTAACCATTTTATTGAATCGCATTACTTAATCAAAGTGCCTAGATTATTTTAATACTTTCTTTAAGTGAGATTACTAATCCATTTGGACACATTATTAATCCTAATCATAAAATCACTATTCATACTTTACTATTCATCAAAAATCAAGTTGAACTTATTAGACTCTAAATTTCGTACTGAACATAATTGTAGAAGACCATTTTTTGAAAATCATTACACATTTTTAATTATTTAGGGTTTACATAAACATATTTGAAATATCCTTTTTCTAAAATTCATCAAAAATATGCATACTATATTTATCCGGTCATTTGAAAATTCATAAAAGAAATCGAAATTTTTATTTAAAACAAAGGATTACACAAGACAGTTACGGTCTCCTTACATAGCCCCTTATCACACCAGCATAGGACCTAAGTGTAAGGTGTGCTAAGGTGAGAGAATCTGAGGGAGGCTCGGACAACATCGCACGAGTAGTAATTTCTATCAGTTTGAACTTCTCGTGAAGGCGATCCCGTTCTAGCTTTATACGATGAAGTTCAGCTTGGGTTTGGTCCAGAGCAAAGCCCAGTGGTGCTACCTCCTTCCCAAGTTCTGTTAGATGGGCTTTGATCGGTCCAAGACTACTGGGTGAGGCCATCGAATCTTCTTTCTATATTAATTAACCATGATTGCTTGTATTTAGAGACAATAGTCAAAACGTTTAGTTTCCAGCGGTCATATTGACCAATGGTCAAATAACAGTCAAAACCCAACAGTCTCATTTTAATTATACTCATGTTATCAAATGAAACATTTTTGTTGAGTATAAAAATAAAATAAAATAACACATAAAATTAGGAAACAATATTTATTTAAAATTTCGGGTCGTTACAATCTTCCCCCCATAAGAAATTGCGTCCTCGCAATTTTTTAAAATTGGGTTTTGAAATTTCATTGAAAGTCCCACATCGAAAAAGGAGTCAGTAAAACTATTACTTTAAAAGAAAGAAAGGGAAGTACAAAGGTCACTCGAGTTAACCCACACTAGGATTCCATGTAGGAAAACATGGACATGGAGGAGAAAACCAAGGGTCAAGTTCTGGGGGAGAGTGATAGAGAACATGATTAGGAGAAAGTTAACAATAAGAAAATCCCAAACTTATAATGTGTGTAAACGGTCTTTGATTACCTAGTAGGAAACATAAACCAACAACATTTTTGTTTTACGTTTCTTTTCATAATTTTGAGGAATTCATTTACTACATAGAACAAAAACATAAGAAAATATACCTACCTTCAAGTAGAGTTTCGTCCTTTAATAAGTCCCTACCAACACTAATCTTTTCTCCAAATGATGAGACTTCAAAAACACTTGGTCTCATAAAAGCACAAGAATAATCTTCTAGAGAATCACATAATCTACAAAAGATTAACAATCTATTTCTTCTATCTTTAAACATTATCCCAAAAACAGAAAGGTTAAGGTAAAACAACTCTTCAAAAAGAAAGAATCCCACAGGAATGGAAACAACTTTTAAATCTCCAAAGTTCCATGGTACTACCCAAAGTTCATCATAGACCATTCCATAAATAACGGTCCTTAAAATTCCTCAAAATAAACCAAACTAAGATTGAAATCCAAATACAAGAAGGATTTTATAACATAGTCTTCCAAAACAACTTCATTGTTCATCTCCAGACAACATCAACCACTCCTAACATCTTATAACAAAAGTAGCTAACCTAAACATATTTTACCCAAGATAGGTTAATCATTCCCATAAGTAACCTAAAATACTATAAGTCCACCTTAAATTCATCAATTCTTCAAAATATAAGTCAACCATACTCCTCAATGAAAATACTATAGTAATCTACTTACCTCGATCATATAGGGTCCCCAAAATAGTGAACGTCTTCCAAAATAATAATCATCTTTTAATCCCCTAATCATCTTTGTCATATTAATACGGAAATTGTCGCATTTCCTATCACATTGGTTGTTGGGACACGTTATTCCATTTCCCACCATTAACTAAGAAGAGAAAGTATAATTAGAGGCTTAAATACTTAACCAATAATCATGAAAAGGAACTTAAAGCATATAAGGATAACTTTTAGAAGAAAAGTATACCCTAACTTGTGATCCCCTATGTTCCCATCTAGGTTATCCATGATCATATATTCTTATGTGAATCTTTATTTTATTTTATCTTTGTTCCTTTAACAATGGTTCATACCAAGCTTATGAATTTACCAAAGCATATCCCCCGGGAGTGTCGTAACCAAGAGTGCAGCAAGGCCCGTTTTCGTGTACCAGTTCCCATTCGAGTCAAGCTCAAAGCGGTGTTTTCGGGTTTTACCCCTATGTACATCTGTGCCAGAGCCACCTCTACCTGCTCGTATCCAGACAGGGATGTATTTTCTTGGCAACCCCTTACTCAATACTCACCAAAATACCAGGAAGATTTCCTATATTTAAACTTTTTTATAGGGTTCTTCCTAGAGTTTTCATATCCTAATTTCCACAAATAACTAAACCATCCTTTGATACCAACTATAGCATCCCGTCTTTTTATAACATAACTTTCATTCCATTACACGGAACTGAGTATCTTTAAGGTTTAGTGTCTTTGAAACAAGGAACATAAAACATGAAACAAAAAAAAAATTCTTCTTAAACACATGAAAGGCTTCTCCTCATGTTCACCCTAGGCTCATTACTGCATCTAATAACCTGGGGACATACATCAAAAGAAAGGGTGAGAAGAAGGCCCAACAAGGGAAACAAGTGAAACATTTTACATATGAACTTGAGATACATCAATAAAGTCATGAAAAGAACTTTAAGGCATGAAAATGAAATCATGAGGCATATCGTAATAAAAACAAAACTTTTTCATAACTTGAAGATGTGGCTACATAATTTAACATAGAAAATCATGAACATGTCACCAAGGTCCATCCCCAAGGTGTCATTTGAAAATTACCAAGGTTATTCACCAAGGTATCGTGAAAATTGTTATCTCTAGTGGTTACATCATTACCCAATGCATTGGGGCGCTATCAGGGCGCACCCTTAAATTTGCCTTTATTATCATGTGAGCCACATATATCATCCTCAAACATTTCATAAATAACCCATATATCATAAAATAAATGGTTTTCATTTCATAATCATAACGTTTTAAAAACTGCTTTAAAGACATGATCTTTACGTCACTCTAAACCCACGGAAAGGGAAAGTGGGTTTCATGTATGTAAATCCTAGAATTTAAAATAGAACATTTTGATATATATGCGAATACCCCTATAAAAATAATATCTTTGAGTATTCACTTAATAACATAAAATAATTTTGAGAAAAGAGAGAGGCATTTTGAGACGAAAATTCTACAGCATAACGGCTACGTTTCGGGGTTTTAGAAAACATTGAAAAGAGAGGGGACATGAGTAAAATGTTCATAAATAACCCATAAAACAGTATAGGGATAGAATATAAGGGATTTAAGAACATGGTAACGAAATTTGAAAATATACCATATGAAATGAAGAACATGAAAGGAAGACAAAAATAAGATTTCTCTTATGAAAATTCGGCAGCCTAACGGCGCCACTTAAAACTTCAAAATACTGAATTGTAGAGATCAAATGGGGTCTCTCATAATATGTTCATAAAAGATCAGTATGATAGATGTAGATATCATACCCCAACATAACAAAAAGGAACTTGAAAGAATTGACATGAAAGTAGAACTTCAAAACGAGAAGGGTGAAGAACCACTTAAAAATTCGGCAGCCTAACGGCGCCACATAAAACTTCAAAATACTGAATTGAAGAGATCAAACGGGGTCTCTCATCATATGGTCATAAAATATAAGTATGATAGATATAGAGATCATACTCCAACATAACAAAAAGGAACTTGAAAGAATTGACATGAAAGAAGAACTT
This sequence comes from Viscum album, assembly GCA_963277665.1. Classification (NCBI taxonomy): domain Eukaryota; kingdom Viridiplantae; phylum Streptophyta; class Magnoliopsida; order Santalales; family Viscaceae; genus Viscum; species Viscum album. The sequence goes on from OY728120.1 coordinate 1,646,925,967, forward strand.
CAAAACGAGAAGGGTGAAGAACCTCTTAAAAATTCGGCAGCCTAACGGCGCCACTTAAAACATGAAAATACTGAATTGAAGAGATCAAATGGGTTATCTCATCATATGATCATAAAATATCAGTATGATAAATTTAGAGATCATACCCCAACATAATAAAAAGGAACTTGAAATACTTTACATGAAAATAGATCTTGAAAAATGAGAAGGGAGAAATAATCTGTTACAAAAATTTCGGCAGCCTAACGGCGCCCCTTAAAACTTCATAAAACGAAATAATGAGAGTAAGATGGGATCTCTAATTATGTGAACCTGAAAAGGAAAGTAAGAGGAGTACAAAATAACACCCTTTAACATAAGAACATGGATCATAAAAGAAATTACATAAAAGAGATTACTATTCATACTAATCCATTTGGACACATTATTAATCCTAATCATAAAATCACTATTCATACTTTACTATTCATCAAAAATCAAGTTGATCTTATTAGACTCTAAATTTCGTACTGAACATAATTGTAGAAGATCATTTTTTGAAAATCATTACACATTTTTAATTATTTAGGGATTACATAAACATATTTCAAATATCCTTTTTCTAAAATTCATCAAAAATATGCATACTATATTTATCCGGTCATTTGAAAAATCATAAAAGAAATCGAAATTTTTATTTAAAACAAAGGATTACACAAGACAGTTATGGTCTCCTTACAGAGCCCCTTATCACACCAGCATAGGCCCTAAGTATAAGGTGTGCTAAGGTGAGAGAATCCGAGGGAGGCTCGGCCAACATCGCACGAGTAGTAATTTCTATCAGTTTGAACTTCTCGCGAAGGCGATCCCGTTCTAGCTTTATACGATGAAGTTCAGCTTGGTTTTGGTCCAGAGCAAAGCCCAATGGTGCTACCTCCTTCCCAAGTTCTATTAGATGGGCTTCGATTGGTCCAAGACTGCTGGGTGAGGCCATCGAATCTTCTTTCTATATTAATTAACCAAGATTTCTTGTATTTAGAGACAATAGTTAAAACGTTTAGTTTCCAGCGGTCATATTGACCAATGGTCAAATAACAATCAAAACCCAACAGTCTCATTTTAATTATACTCATGTTATCAAATGAAACATTTTTGTTGAGTATAAAAATAAAATAAAATAACACATAAAATTAGGAAACAATATTTATTTAAAATTTCGGGTCGTTACAATCTTCCCCCCTTAAGAAATTGCATCCACGCAATTTTTTAAAATTGGGTTTTTAAATTTCATTGAAAGTCCCACATCGAAAAAGGAGTCAGTAAAACTATTACTTTAAAAGAAAGAAAGGGAAGTACAAAGGTCACCCGAGTTAACCCACACTAGGATTCCATGTAGGAAAACATGGACATGGAGGAGAAAACCAAGGGTCAAGTTCTGAGGGAGAGTGATAGAGAACATGATTAGGAGAAATTTAACCATAAGAAAATCCCAAACTTATGATGTGTGTAAACGGTCTTTGATTACCTAGTAAGAAATGTAAACCAACAACATTTTTGTTTTACGTTTCTTTTCATAATTTTGAGGAATTCATTTACTACATAGAACAAAAACATAAGAAAATATACCTACCTTCAAGTAGAGTTTCATCCTTTAATAAGTCCCTACCAACACTAATCTTTTCTCCAAATGATGAGACTTCAAAAACACTTGGTCTCATAAAAGAATAAGAATCATCTTCTAGAGAATCACATAATCTACAAAAGATTAACTATCTATTTCTTCTATCTTTAAACATTATCCCAAAAATAGAAAGGTTAAGGTAAAACAACTCTTCAAAAAGAAAGAATCCCATAGGAATGGAAACTACTTTTAAATCTCCAAAGTTCCATGGTACTACCCAAAGTTCATCATAGACCATTCCATAAATAACGGTCCTTAAAATTCCTCAAAATAAACCAAACTAAGATTGAAACCCAAATACAAGAAGGATTTGATAACATAGTCTTCCAAAACAACTTCATTGTTCATCTCCAGACAACATCAACCACTCCTAACATCTTATAACAAAAGTATCTAACCTAAACATATTTTACCCAAGATAGGTTAATCATTCCCATAAGTAACCTAAATTACTATAAGTACACCTTAAATTCATCAATTCTTCAAAATATAAGTCAACCTTACTCCTCAATGAAAATACTATAGTAATCTATTTACCTCGATCATATAGGGTCCCCAAAATAGTGAACGTCTTCCAAAATAATAATCATCTTTTAATCCCCTAATCATCTCTGTCATATTAATACGGAAATTGTCGCATTTCCTATCACATTGGTTGTTGGGACACATTATTCCATTTCCCACCATTAACTAAGAAGAGAAAGTATAATTAGAGGCTTAAATACTTAACGAATAATCATGAAAAGGAACTTAAAGCATATAAGGATAACTTGCAGAAGAAAAGTATACCCTAACTTGTGACCCCCTATGTTCCCATCTAGGTTATCCATGATCATATATTCTTATGTGAATCTTTATTTTATTTTATCTTTGTTCCTTTAACAATGGTTCATACCAAGCTTATGAATTTACCAAAGCATATCCCCCGGGAGTGTCGTAACCAAGAGTGCAGCAAGGCCCATTGTCGTGTACCAGTTCCCGTTCGAGTTTAGCTCAAAGAGGTGTTTTCGGGTTTTACCCCTATATAAATCTGTGCTAGAGCCACCTCTACCTGCTCGTATCCAGACAGGGATGTATTTTCTTGGAAACCCATTACTCAATACTCACCAAAATACCAGGAAGATTTACTATATTTAAACTTTTCTATAGGGTTCTTCCAAGAGTTTTCATATCCTAATTTCCACAAATAACTAAACCATCCTTTGATACCAACTATAGCACCCCGTCTTTTTATAACATAACTTTCATTCCATTACACGGAACTGAGGATCTTTAAGGTTTAGTGTCTTGGAAACAAGGAACATAAAACATGAAACAAAAAAAACATTCTTCTTAAACACTTGAAAGGATTCTCCTAATGTTCACCCTAGGCTCATTACTGCATCTCATAACCTGGGGACATACATCAAAAGAAAGGGTGAGCAGAAGGCCTAGAAAGGGAAACAAGTGAAACATTTTACATCTAAACTTGAGATACATCAATAAAGTCATGAAAAGAACTTTAAGGCATGAAAATGAAATCATGAGGCATATCATAATAAAAATAAAACTTTTTCATAACTTGAAGATGTGGCTACATAATTTAACATATACAATCATGAACATATCACCAAGGTCCATCCCCAATGTTTCATTTGAAAATTACCAAGGTTATTCACCAAGGTATCGTGAAAATTGTAATCTCTAGTGGTTACATCATTACCCAATGCATTGGGGCGCTATCAGGGCGCACCCTTAAATTTTCCTTTATTATCATGTGAGCCACATATATCATCCTCAAACATTTCATAAATAACCCATATAGCATAAAATAAATGGGTTTCATTTCATAATCATAACGTTTTAAAAACTGCTTTAAAGACATGATCTTTACGTCACTTTAAACCCACGGAAAGGGAAAGCGGGTTTCATGTATGTAAATCCCAGAATTTAAAATAGAACATTTTGATATATATTTGAATACCCCTGTAGAAATAATATCTTTGAGTATTAACTTAATAACATAAAATAATTTTGAGAAAAGAGAGAGGCATTTTGAGACGAAAATTCTGCAGCATAACGGCTACGTTTCAGGGTTTTAGAAAACATTGAAAAGAGAGGGGACATGAGTCAAACGTTCATAAATAACCCATAAAACAGTAGAGGGACAGAATATAAGGGATTTAAGAACATGGTAATGAAATTTGAAAATATACCATATGAAATGAAGAACATGAAAGGAAGACAAAAATAAGATTTCTCTTATGAAAATTCGGCAGCCTAACGGCGCCACTTAAAACTTCAAAATACTGAATTGAAGAGATAAAATGGGGTCTCTCATCATATGTTCATAAAAGATCAGTATGATAGATATAGATATCATACCTTAACATAACAAAAAGGAACTTGAAAGAATTTACATGAAAGTAGAACTTCAAAACGAGAAGGGTGAAGAACCACTTAAAAATTCGGCAGCCTAACGGCGCCACTTAAAACTTCAAAATAATGAATTGAAGAGATTAAATGGGGTCTCTGATAATATGGTCATAAAAGATCAGTATGATATATATAGAGATAATACTCCAACATAACAAAAAGGAACTTGAAAGAATTGACATGAAAGTAGAACTTCAAAACGAGAAGGGTGAAAAACCACTTAAAAATTCGGCAGCCTAACGGCGCCACTTAAAACTTCAAAATACTGAATTGAAGAGATAAAATGGGGTCTCTAATCATATGATCATAAAATATCAGTATGATAAATTTAGAGATCATACCCCAATATAATAAAAAGGAACTTGAAATACTTTACATGAAAATAGATCTTGAAAAATGAGAAGGGAGAAATAATCTGTTACAAAAATTTCGGCAGCCTAACGACGCCCCTTAAAACTTCATAAAACGAAATAATGAGAGTAATAGGGGATCTCTCATTATTTGAACATGAAAAGTACAGTAAGAGTAGTATAAAATAACACCCTTTAACATAAGAACATGGATCATAAAAGAAATTACATAAAAGAGATTACTTGAAAAGAAAGAGAGAGGTCGGATCCCTAACCTTAAAACGTAACTCTTAAAACTCAAACGTTTGGACCTTGAGGGATTGGGGGCACCTTGGGATGACTCCTTGGGAGGTAAGGATACCATAAATTAGTTGGGGGAGAGTGGGGAGTCGAATGGATGAGAGGATGGCTTGGTATTTATAGGGAAAGTGAGGGGACAAGGCATTAATGGCCAAGGGACACCTCATTAGTGGTTTTTGCAAAACCATGGGATTGCCCATGGTATTTTCCCATGGTATTGGCCACTTGGGACACCTCATACCTTATCTTACTATTCATAAGTCGACCATATTGATTACATACTTAATACATCATTTAATGATGTCATTAAACACCCGTAACTTAAAAACTGTATTTTCACTATTCATCGAAAATTCAACTTTCTCAGAATAGTCCCAAAATTTCACTTTAACCAAATATCAATGCTCTGATTTAAAAAATGAAATCCATTTTATAAAAATAATTTTCTAAATATTTTTAATTAAATTTTTAATTAAAAACACTATTCATCAAAAAAATTATTTTTTTCAGAAAAATCCCCAAAAATTACCTTAACATAATATCGATGCTCTGAGTTCAAAAATGAAGTCCATTTTATAAAAATAATTTTCTAAATATTTTTAATTAAACTTTTAATTAAAAAAACAGTATTCATCCGAAAAAACTAATACTTGAATAATAATTTATGAAACCGTTATTTAACCATTTTATTGAATCACATTACTTAATCAAAGTGCCTAGATTATTTTAATACTTTCTCTAAGTGAGATTTCTAATCCATTTGGACACATTATTAATCCTAATCATAAAATCACTATTCATACTTTACTATTCATCAAAAATCAAGTTGATCTTATTAGACTCTAAATTTCGTACTGAACATAATTGTAGAAGACAATTTTTTGAAAATCATTACTCATTTTTAATTATTTAGGGTTTACATAAACATATTTAAAATATCCTTTTTCTAAAATTCATCAAAAATATGCATACTATATTTATCCGGTCATTTGAAAATTCATAAAAGAAATCGAATTTTTTTTTAAAACAAAGGATTACACAAGACAGTTACGGTCTCCTTACATAGCCCCTTATCACACAAGCATAGGACCTAAGTGTAAGGTGTGCTAAGGTGAGAGAATATGAGGGAGGCTCGGCCAACATCGCACGAGTAGTAATTTCTATCAGTTTGAACTTCTCGTGAAGGCGATCCCGTTCTAGCTTTATACGATGAAGTTCAGTTTGGGTTTGGTCCAGAGCAAATCCTAGTGGTGCTACCACCTTCCCAAGTTCTGTTAGATGGGCTTCGATCGGTCCAAGACTACTGTGTGAGGCCATCGAATCTTCTTTCTATATTAATTAACCAAGATTGCTTGTATTTAGAGAAAATAGTCAAAACGTTTAGTTTACAGCGGTCATATTGACCAATGGTCAAATAACAGTCAAAACCCAACAGTCTCATTTTAATTATACTCATGTTATCAAATGAAACATTTTTGTTGAGTATAAAAATAAAATAAAATAACACATAAAATTAGGAAAGAATATTTATTTAAAATTTCGGGTCGTTACATTAGAAACCATTCAATAAATTATGGTAAATGATATCATAAGATATCATACTCAATTAATTATAATATTAAATTAAGGGTGTTTACAAAGATTAAAATACTCTAATAAAATCATTGGAAATTTATTGGGGAAAAACTCTTGTTAAACCCATGTGAAAAACACTTTCATATAAAAATACCATTTTATTTTAAAAATAACCATTTTCAATACCCAATATCCCAAAAATATTGGAAGAGGATTTTCATTTAAGAAAATATTTATTCTTTAAAAGGAATTTAGATATTAAATAATATTAATGGTGGTGGGAAATTTTTTGTCGTCGTATATGTTAAAAATAGAACATTCCTTTTTTTGTTTGTCAAAATGTTCCCTATAAAACACATAAAAGGATTCCTTTTGAAAACCTTTTAATAAAATTAAAAATATAAATTTAATTTAATTTATAATCATTTTATATCTATATAAATAAATATGTAAAATAATATCAAGAATACCAACATGGAGTAAAATATTTGATAATTAAATCATTAAACATTCAAGGTATACCATACCACTTTGAACATTTAAATCAGCATCCCCATGAAAGAATAGAATCAAACAAAAAATTAAATAACATGATAATAAATAAATTAATTACCTGATAAGTCAAAGGGGTTGTGTATAAACCTCATAAAATAAGGTGGTTGTATAACATCAAACTATGCCTTAATAAAAGGAGATTGAGACAAAGTCTCTTACCTTACGCTTCCTTTAGTTGAACAAGTTTTAAACTCATGTATAATAGTTTTAAGAATTTTATTAACTTATATCAGAACCTTATTCATATTTATTATATCATATATGAAATTATTTTATTATTTTATCACCCTTTTTTGATAATATTTCGTTTTTACCCTTGTATCGGGTGTTAACAGCCTCGTTTTCTAATGAATGTTTAGTCATGAATGTCTTGGTTATTCTATATAGGATATAGATCAAACTTATCCAGAATTATAATAATTATATAAATATAATATTTAATCATTAAATAAATTTTATAATTATTCTTGAATGGTTAACATGGAAAATGAATCACATCGCATCGTGGAGACGGTAGGTCAAACATACGCATTAGTGACGGTATAATTACCTTAATGGTGACATATTAATGAATTGGATGTATATTAATTTTTAAAAAGTAAATATCATTTCATAATTATAATATATATCCATTATTTCCATCATTATATACATACATTAAATGTGGTGATGAATAATAGATTACACCACGATGTGGAAACGGTAAGATGTATGTTCACATTTGCGGTGTTTTTGTTTATTATAGGATGGATAAAAGGTGGAATATGGTTATATCATAATCATAATAATATCTCATCATATATATGATACTTTAGTTATAACTTTATCATGTAAACAACACATTAATAGAAAGTATAAGAAAAAATTAACTTGAATGAGTTAGTAAAAAATATTGCCTCTTCTTCGACGGACTTCCATTAGATCACTTATTAAGGGATCTATGGTTGGTATTTTTGGAAGAAAAGGATATTCATAACATTGATAAGTTTTTTTTAGTATAAATGGTCAGTTTTTGGTTGAGTTAGAAGGCTCAATGTGGTTTGAATAAGTGGGGTGGGAGGTTCCCTTTTATAATTTATGTGAGGGGCACTTTTAGAAACTCAAAAAAATATTAAATTAATATAAATTAATTTTCAATTAAAAATGGATAAAAATTGATTAATTTTTAATATAATATGATTATGGGTCTAAATAATCTCATCTAGTAATTTTTATATAAGTTTAGGTCACATTATTATCTTTATATTTTGGTTTTAACCCTTATTCAAACCAACTCTTACCATGACAACATGGTTTTTACTACTTAAGGGTTAATATAGTTACAATAAAATTAAAAAAGAACCATAAATGATTTTTTTAAGACTTTTAAACATTAGAACAATCATTTTTATGAATTTTATATATTTTTTAATTTTATATCATTTAATAAAATATTATTTATTTTAAAATATCATTACTATCAATTTTGAAACTATTCATTACTTGACTTTTTAAAAATATCATAACAACATTATATCTTAGAAAAAACTCTTTTAAAACATCAATAACATGTTAAATTTATTTATAAAATTCTTTTAATGACATTAATTCTGTAAAATTATATTTCTTTTAATATTATTAATATCATTTATGTTATATTTCTATTAATTAAACAATTATTGCATCATCATTGTGAAAGCCTTTAATTTAATTTTTTTCTTCCCTAAAATTTAAAAAAATTATCATGATTAATATAAACATTTTATATTTCCAAGAAACATTTATAGTCAAATATATACCCTAGGTAACCCAATATTAAAATGTTTAATTTCTTAAAAACAAAAGTATGGAGTCATTGACTTTTCTTTAAAATATAATACTATTAATGTCTTAATGACACACAAGTGCCTCCAATAGGCCACAAAATTTTCCCAGTGATACATTTGATTTCAAAATAATTCATCCAATAAAATTAGGACAAGTTTTACGGTAATTTTATAATATTTTTAATATTACTTTTACCCTTAATTACTCGATTTACCCTTAACCATGGTAATTAAAATTATTAATTTTACTATTCATATTTTCCAAAAATAAAAGGGAAAAGTTTACTAATTTTGTGAATTATTATTCAAAATATATAATCTATTTTAAAAAATTCAGAATACATAATTGGACAAAATTAATTTAAAACTAATCCCATAGATGGAATGAGAAGATGAGTTTTTAGAGTGAAAACCTTCAATATATTGAAATATTTTTATATCTAAATTCAATGTTAAATTTATTAAAATGACCTAAATTGAATTAAATAATTTAAAATTGATCTAATTATACTTTTAAACAAATAAAAAATGTAATTTAACACTATAAATTATTTAGATGAAAAATCTATTTTCAATTAAAATCCAGTATTTTTTACTAATCTTAAAAATATGAAACTTATCATAAAAATACCAAAAAATTAAACCAAAGTAAATTTTGATATTACTATCTCAAATAAGAAGTATATTTTGTTAATTATAATTTATAAAATTTTCAAAATTTTGTTTTAAAGTACACCATCAAAAGGTGGAAAAACTACATTAAGAAAAATATATCTTTTCTGTAAAAGTGGATTTATTTTTACTTAATATCTAGAAAACATATAATATGAATTTAAAAAACCATATTTAACATATAATATATAAATTTCATAATTTGGGTAATACTATTAATTCCCTTAAATTTAACAGCTAGGTTATAATAATATTTCATTGTTCATTTAAAGCGGGGGTTGCATGCAACATAAGATTTAAAAAAGATTAAGTTTATAAGGATACATGACATAAAATCATGGGGTGTTACACCAAACCCACTAAAATACTATTCTTCTCATGAATTTATTTTTGTGATTTATTTAATATTCATTTAAAAATATGTAATATCTATGTGTGAGAATCTTGGGTCGCTATAGTTGGTATCAGAGGAAATGATTAGTTAGACTTTTGAAACTAGGATAAGAAAACTTTACTATGGTCACTAGGGATATTTATAAGGATATGTATATGTATGTCTCTAAGGATAAGTCTAAGGATGATTCAAAGTATAAGAAAATTTCATGGAATTTTGGTAAAGGATAGAGTGACTGGTTTCCAAGAAATAATATCCATATCTGGATAATAAAAGTAGATGTGGTTTTGGCACACAAGTACCTAGGTGTAATAAATTTAAAAATGTTTAATTGATATGGACTCAATCATCACTTGGTTCATGAAAAAAAGCCTTATTGCACATCTGGTTTTACAGTCCTAGGGGATATACTTTTGGAAATTCAAAAACTCTTTGTAAACCATCATGAAGGATTAAAATAATGACTATACATAACCTAGGTTAAGCTTAAGGTTTTATGGAGTGAAAAGAATGTTTCATGATTTATACATCCTATAAGTTATTTTTTCGTTTTTCCACTATGATTAGTGTTGCTCATACTATGATTTTTTAGTTTTAATCAATGGTTGGAACCAGAATAAATCATGTTAACATTGAATCTGATGGAAAATTCAGTGACTATAAGCAACCAAATTGTATGATGATTGGAGAGAATGATATTGTGATTATACCTAATTATCTATCATGATATATGATTAACAATGTGAACTTTAGTGATATTCTTAAAGCATAAAATCATAGGAAGATGAAAATTTAGGAAATTTAATGTGGTAATGAATATAGATAAAAGAAGATTTATATTAATACATGTCAAGAATATTGTAATAAGAACCTAGGATAATATCTCAAATGGAGGTTAATATGTTATTTGTGTAGAAAATAAGGTTATATAGTGGAAAATTATCAAATATTTCAATTTATTATGTGTGGGGAACATGGTTATTATCTAACTCAATACCCAGAACCAATAATTAACTTCTAGAACAAGGAATTACCTATTCCATGTCAATCATTGAAGTGGAAGGATTGAAGTATTTACATATTTGGATTCAATGATTATTTTGTAAGAAGTATTTTTTCAATGTTACTTGATTTTCAAGAATAGTGAAACATCTAAGTATTGTATTATTTTTAGAAGAATGTATGTCTTCATGTATGATTAAATTAAGATTTATGAACTACATTATGGGTTTATAAGTTTACATTTTACTATAAGTTCAAAGTCTTAGACACACCACTTCAGGTTTTATGTGATAGGAGTTTATCAAGATTAAGTATATTTTATGAGACATTTATTACAACACAAACCTTTGGTTTTATATATTTTTTAGTGAAAATTTTATTTAAGGATGAATACCTTTACACTTTGTGGAAATATGATTAATGGTACCAGTAAACATTAGTGTTTATCTTATCTTTTATTTTGAGTTGATTATGGGTTATAGTTTATCACCTTACAAAGTCAGCACACTTCATTTCTATTAGAGAATATTTCTCTCTAGATCCTCTTGAAATAATATAAATTAAGGAAGTGTTATGGTTTCCTTGGGTTACATATTCAATTGTATCTGATTAGGATCTAAATTTTACCTCAACATTTGGGTAAAGTCTTCAGTAATCTTTTGATAAGGAGTTGAGATTTAGCGTGCGTGTCATCCTCATACAGATGGTCGGTTTGAGAGAACAATTCAAACCCCAGAGGATATACTAAGATATTATTCTATGGATTTAAAATGTGGTTGGGATGAACACCTTCCTTAAGTTGTGTTTTCTTGCAAAACTAGCTTTCACTCGAGCATTCAGATGGCTCCTTATGAAGTCCCTTATGGAAATAATTATAAAAATAAAATGTATTAGAATAAATTTGTAGAATTAAAGCTATTGATACCTAAGAAAAATGATGAGATATAAAATAAGGTTGGATTCATTTATTAATATTTATTTCCCATAAAAATTTTATAGAAATTTTACACTAATAATCATTGATGTGGTTTATAATTTGAAGTTGTTGAGAAGGCATTTCTATGAATTTCTCTATGGAAGAAAGAATGGAAAACTAAGCCAGAGGTATATCAGTCCCTTTCAAAGACTTGATCATATCAAGAAAGTACCTTATCATTTGGAGCTTCTACCAAACCTATCTCATGTTCAAAATGTGTTCCATGTATCTCTCCTGATGATTTGCATACTTGATCTATCACATGTAATGAACTCAGAGTTCGTATAGATGAAGCATAATCTTTCTTATAAGGAAGTGTAGATTTCAGATCGTACAAAGAAATATCAACGAAAAAATTCAACTCACATGGTCAAAAAAAATTGTTAAAACCACCAACATGATGAAGTTACATTGGAACCTAAATATGTAATGAGGAATAAGTATTCTATTTTTTTGGTACCAAAGTGATGAATTTTGAGGGAGAAATTCATTTTAAGGGGGTATAATGTAACACCTTGAGATTTTGTGAAATATTTTTTTCAAATAAATTTAATATTTTTGATATTGTGTGTTACATGCAACATCGAGTTAGATTTCATTACCTGAAACACTGATATTATCTTGTATTCCATACAACACGGATTTTAGCTTAAGTTACATGCAACACTGAGTTTAAACGAAACATGATGTACTATTAAAATATTATAATTTAATATGATAGTTATCAACTAGTCATTGGAATGGTTGGTACAAATAGGATTAACTAAATTATGAAAATATATAGTTCACACTTTCATACAAAATGAATTCTATGGGGACCAATTAATTAGAAATTAAAATAAAAAAAAACATTTCAAAATAAAGAAAATATTTTAAAAAAAACTATTTTTATGCGAACAAATGTGTTTTAACTCAATAAATTAAAAAAACCACTTTTGGAGAATTTTTTAAAATAAATATATTTTATAAATTAAATTAAATGTTTAACATTTATATTTTTTTCTATATAAGATATTCGAATAAATCCAATTTTATGCTTGAAACTGTGTTTTTCTAAAAAATTGTTCTATCAGCCTTTTTGCCCACTTATTTTAAAACTAATTTGTGAAACTTTTAGAAAAAATATTTTAAAATAAATTACTTAATTTTTAAAATAATCATATCAAAAATATATTAGGTTTAATTTATGATAGTTTTCTGAAAAGATAAATTTTTTGATGAATAGTGAAAAAACCCAAGTTTTAATTGAAAGCTGTCTTTTCGATTAAATTATTTACAAAGTTAAATTATATTATAAATGGGTATAAAATAAAATAATTTGAATTATATATCTATTAATCCAATTTATGTCCTTTTAATCATTTTTATATTGAATTTTTATTTAAAAACCTTTTAAACTTTTGAACTTTTTTTCTTTGAAAACCCGCTTTCTCGTCACGTCAGAGATATTGATTTTAAATTAATTTTTTTCCACTTATATGAATTTAATTTTGAAAAATGGATTAAATATTTTCAATAATCTTAATTTATAATATATAATAAGTGAAACTTAATTTTTCACCAAAATGAATAGTGAAAATAGTAAAAATTAATTATAGTGATTAATGTAAAAATGGGTTTACCTGGGGTCAAACTAAAAAATAAGGGATAAAATGACCAAAACACTTGTATAAAATCTATTTTTATAGAAATATATAGACCCTATAATTCTTAATTATAGATAATACTCTATTATGGAGCCTTTTCATGAGAAAAATATAGGTACACATTTTTCTTTTCAAACAATTACAAGTGTTCCACTCACCTCACTTATGAAAGGTCACCTGATCTCTTCTCATCCTCACACCTTAAAAACCTTTTGTTTTAGAAATTAAATTTACAAATCACTTCCCAAAATCCCTGATCTCATCATATAATCCTTATTTTTTGAATAAATCCTAACTTTGATGGATATTGGTGCAAACCTAAGGAGGTTACCCGAAGAAGAGGTAATGTTCATCAACGAGAATTTTTATTTTATTCCTTCCTCCACCTATTTAAATTCTTTTTAAATCATGATTATATAATAAAATTAGTATATTAAATATATTTATATGTTTTTATTTTAATTTTATGACCTAAAACTATTTCCACTTTCATCAAATGGGTTATGAAATCATCATTTGTGTGTACATTGAATAACCACCAGACGAACCTATATCATTCGTTTTTTCATTACCACCTATCACGGTTGGGTATGATGATGGATATATATTATATATAAGGTATTTATAACATAATTATATCTTTATATTAATTAAATCATATATACCTTTTTTAATCTCCATTCCTTAGGTGATATGATAATGTCATCCATGTGTACGGTGCACTATTGTCTCCCGAAGCAATGTGATTTGTTTTCACTAACACTTTAAATAAAAGATAATAAGGATAAATTTAATGAATATATGTGATATATATGATATAATTATGATATTAATGAAATATTTATCAATATTAAATGATAAAATATTATTTTATTTCTTACCTTTTAACTCACTGAAATATGATAATGTTGTTCATGTACGTATGGAATACCGCCTTCATAAAGCAATGAGACTCTCTCTTTTCATCAACACACCACATGGATGATATGAATAAGTTTACTTAATGAAATAATGTTTTATTTATTATATTATTATCATTATTTAAATATAAAATATTACTTACCAAATTTTCAAAATGATCATTGAAAAAAGGTAATTTTACTCTTGCGTAAGTATGGTCTACCGTCTCTATGATTGTAACATACTCCAGTTCTCAAAAAAATAATTATTAGTATTAAAAGTATAATTTACATATAAATATGATAATTATTTCATGATTTTTATTCTAGATATTATATAACCATGAAAAAATTAAGAGAACTAAAAATAAAAAATCAAAACATATATGAAAAACAAAGTGGTTATTACCAGAAATTTTATTTTAACAAGGAATTAGTAATAAATGGGTAATGAATGGTAATAAGTAAATAATATATGGTATAATATATATATATATAATTATGGTTCTATAATATATTTATAATAAACTTATATTTATTATATTAAAGGTTTGAACGTGTATGAAGGAAGTCAAGACTTAAGGTATGTGATTTCAATTCACTCTTTTATTTCTGGTAAACATATAAAAATTCGACACTCATTTTTTTTAGTGTATATATGGTTACTTTAATATATTATATTATTGATATATTTATTTTAATGATATTTAATTATTCATTATATGTTATTATTTATTGGGACTTATGATTCATAAGATTACTAAAACGGTAATGTATTGCGTATCACTTTTTACTTCTATGAGACACATTCCATATTCACCAACTATTTATTTTATATAGTGTATATAATTCCAATGAATTTATTTTATTATTATTATCCTAAAAATTATAGGGATTAAATATTCATTTTATGATCTCTCTTTAATGGGAGTTCAGTTTCAAATGTTACCAAAGTGGTAATGGATTTATGTTACAATATCATTATTTATCGGGATTGTTTATGATTAAGTCTCAAATGTTGAAATATTGTGATATTTATCTCAATAATTAACATGAATTTTCTTATCCTATGGTTATTCATGATATTTTAAATTAATAATATCATTTTCCACTATTCGGTACTTAAAATAATTGATAGTTTTTTTAATAAAAATCATTTTTATTTATCTCTTTGGTCAAAAACACTTTTTATTCCAAAAACATGTTTTCTAAAATAAGTAACATTATTAAAATAATGTATTAAATAAATATTAACCCATGTTTTAATTTTTAAAAAATGTTTTTAAATGAATCTTCATGTTGTTTTCTAAACAATGCTTATTTTTCTTTTTTCAAAAATCAGAAAGAAATCATTATTTTAGAATGTATGGAATGGATTTAATTTTCTATCATCATGAACATTATTTTCCATAAATATACCTTTATAAATTTTTAATTTTATTTTCAAATAAAATAATTTTAAAAATTTTTATGAATTTTTAGTTTTAAAAATTTATTTTCAAACAAAATTTATTTTCCTCAAGAAATGTTCCAAGTGATCTTTCAAAATCATTCTCCATCTAAGATGACATCATTTATTATAAATTATGATTTTCTAGGGATATTAATTAAAGATACTATTATTATTATTGATCTGAATGGTTTATCATGAAAATATGTTTATGAAACTCACTTCTCTTTCCCTGGTTATACCATAATAAAATTCTTATGAAACTCATTTTTTTTTTCATGGGTTATTCTACAATAAAATGATTATGAAATATCTCTCTTTTCCATGGGTTATTATATGATGAAATTTTTATGCAACCCATTTCATTTCATGGGTTATAATATGATAAATATTTTATGTCCATGCGGAAGTCATATGTATGATTTTCATTATGTGATGGGTGGGGCCTATATTTCCCCCCCAATGAATTGGGTAGAGATGGGTAACTCATGAGTAAATATGTTATACATGTACCTGATTACATGTTCACAATGTTATGAATGAACCTATTAAATGTTCAATATGTTATACATTGACCTGATTACATTTTCACAATGTTATAAGTAGACATGTCTTTCATGTCCATAATTTTATGCACGGATCTGTCTTTCATGTCCATAATGTTATGGATGGACCTGGTTGCATGTCTATAAGTTTATGAGAGGGATTGATTTCATATCCCTAACTTAATGAGTGAACATATATCTATTTATAAATGTTGACAATGTTATAAGATGATTTATATTCCATAAATCTATGTATTGTGCCAGTGTCATGGCTCATGTTCTTTGATTATATTATGATTCATGCCTTATGAATTTCCAAATATATATTCCATGACTTATTTTAATGATCTATGATATGCAGGGTATGATTTTAAAATGTTATTTTAATTTTCCCATGCCCATATGCTATGTTATATGGATATATACCTTATTTTCCCTAACTGAGCATCTGAGCTCACTCTTTCTTTTGTTTCATCTCCCCAAGTTATGAATAAGTTTTTTAAGTAGGTTATTTCTATAAAGAGTAATAATTGGGAATATCTTTTTCAGATACATCAATGATCTTTCACCAAATTGAAATATTATGTACCTAGTCTCCAAAGGAACTATACTATTATAGTCTTCAAGAATTTTTTTAATGTATTCAATATTCATCTAAAATGATGAAATATATTTGTATGAGAAGCCTAGCTCTCTATATTCATGAATATTTTCTTTATATCCATGAGCCCTGTGGCCAAATTTACCAAAATAGGAACACTTTCTATATCCTTTCAAACATTCCTTGAAATATCATTTACCACACTTGGAACATTTTTGGGTATTCTTTTCATACTTATTATCTAGTTTCTTCTCTGTTTCCTACCAACTTGACCTTCTCCAAATATTTTCATCTCAAATAACATATGTTTCAACAAACTCCATATAAACTTTCTCATCAAAATGAACTAGTTTCCCATAAATTTTAAATTCTCATACAGCCAAATATTTTCATAAATTTAGTTTTAAATAAAAGTAAAATCTATTAATTTTATTATCAATTTACTAAATAAATTCATACACATATATGGAAAATATTGTGAATTTTTTTTATATGTAGCTATATAATATTCATCTTTTTTCCTCATTTATTGGAATTTTTTTCCAACTGGAGTTGAAAAACCTTATGGAAAATTTTCTTGGAGAAAATATCATTAAATTTTTACCACTCTATGGAATCAAGATCATATTTCTCTATATTATTATTAACCAAAGACCACCACTGATCTGATTCACCTTTAAAGTGATAGATTCCACCTTTTGATGTTCTAAACTTCCAATTACTTCAAATATATTCTACAATGCATTGATCCATCCATTTTTTACCATATGATTGGATGGAAAATTGAATTATAGGGGATGTTACCTCATGAAATACTCTATAATATACATGTTCCTTCCCGGTATATCATGTTATTATCTAGCATAGACACCACCACCATTTATATCTTGTTTCAATTAATCCATAATTGCAAAAAACTATTCTATTCCAATTCCATCCATCTTGGGATGCTAATTTGGAAGGATATTTTCCTCTTAGATACTTCCCTCTACATATTATCTATTTCTTCTATATAAATCCTTTCTAAATAAATATAATTTTTATAAAGAAATATGGTAGTCTTAAAATTTTATATCATTTCAACTTAACCATAAATTAAAATTTTTTAATGGCATGATATTAACATTATACAAACCCTTAAAGTTATCTAAAATTTACTATAACACCAACTATAAGTAATTATCCTTAAACATTACATAATCTAGAGTTTTAAGTCAAAAATTCATTCTCTTACATTTTAGGTTCTTTTGAGGTTTGGAGTTTTAGAGAATTTGATTATATATCATACATAACAAAAACAATAAATTTGAAAGTGGACACTTTCAATTAATATCCATTTTTTCCATAATATAAAAATTTTAAAATTACACATGATATATTTTCATGAAAAATATTTATGAATTTCAACTTGACTTATTTCTTTTCATTTATCAATTATTAAACCTTGTGAAAAAAATATTTTAAAAAAATGGGATGAGCACAAAAAACTTAGTAAGAAACATAAAAATAAGAATTCCATTAGTCCAATGAAAAACATGAAAACCCATGAAAAAAATTCTTAAAAACATACCTTTTTCCCATAAAAGGAATCATTATTCCTTAAAAAATATCATTATATTTATTTTTGAGATCAAATAATTTCCATGAAAACTCATTAGAAAATATATAAAATTCAGGAAGTTTCCTTAGAAAATCATCTCATAAGACCCTTAAAGAACTGTTAAAAATTGGAATAACCATACTACCAACATATAATATAATTCCCCATTGAATATAATTATCACTCTATTTATTGGAGCACTATCTTAGTGCACCCATTTTATAAGATATAATAGGCTCACCCAACACTATCTAGTGCACCCATTGTATAATATTTAACAATATCACTCAGCACTATATAGGAGAACCCATTTTAAACCATGTCCAAGGACCGTATAATAAATAAAACATTTTATGCTTTCAATTTTTCATCATAAAACATTTTAAAAACCCTTTTAAACCCATATTAAAATCACTTTCAGATATTAAAATACCTATATCTTTTAAAACACCATTTTCAATACCTAAATACCATTTTCATTTAAAACCAAATTTTAAATACCAAAATACCTATTAAAGGGAAGGAGGGTTTTTATTTTAGGAAAACATTAAATATTTTAATGGAATACAATATTCAAATAATTATTATGGTGGTGGAAAAATTCATTGTCTTCATATATGTTAAAATAGAACATTCCTTTTTTCATTTGTAAAGAAAGTCAAACATTCCATACAAATATTTTTTAAAGAAATTGAAATAAATAAATACATTTTATTTATAAAACATTAATTTTCATAATAAAATCATTTTAAAAACGTGGACACAAAATAAAAAGATAGTTGGAGGGAAAACATTAAAAGAGAAAATTTTTAAAGGAAAGTCCCTTATCACTTTGGAAATTTATAAATCAGAGTACCCATGAAATAATAAAATTAAAAAAAACATTAAATACCATGATAATATATAAATTCATTATATAACAAGTAAAAGGTGATTTATATAAACCTATTAAAGTAATATAGGTTCATAACCACATAATATGCCTCAATAAAAGGAAATCGAGACGAAGTCCCTTAACTCGAGTTCAATTCATCAAGTTTGTTTTTTATCTTCCTGAATAATAAACTTATTTTAATAATTTAATTGGTTAATAATATTTTTCAATTTTATTATTCATTTTAATTTTCTTATTTCCATGTTATATAAAATTACTTAATCAATTAAGTTTATGTCGTATGTTTCGATGATATTTGACTTATATGTCAAAAATGACTATGGAAGGTTGAGTATTGGTCAAAGAGGTCATTAGTTCAATATCCCTAGAATAATAATAATGACATAATTATAATTTTTATACATAAATTATACTTTTAAAACAAATCATGAAATATGGTTATGAGAAATGAACTATGTTACGAACATGGAGACGGTAGGTTGTACGTATTCATTAGTAATGGTTCCATTTTTCAATTATCATTATGGAAAGGAGGTAAGTAATATTTTATCTTTATATAATGATAATAATATAATATATACATTATTATTTCATTAAATAAACTTATATATATCATTATTGTTATGTGTTGATGAAAAAAATGAATTACATCGCTTTATGGAGGTAGTAGTCCACATGTACACAAACAACGTTATCATTTTTCAATGTAAGAAATAAAATGATATATTATAATTTAATAATTATAAATATTTCATTAATATCATTATTATTTCATTTATATCATATATATTCATTAAATTTATCTTTATTACCTTTCATGTAAAGCATTTGTGAAAAATGAATCGCATCATTTTGGGAGGCAGTAGTCCATTGTACACACGAGCATCATTATTGTATCCCCCATGGAATGGAAAGTAAGAAGTTATATGTGATATCAAAATTAAATAAGTATAAATATGTTAAAAATATCCTATATATACTTTAAATACATAATTAATACAATCCTTGAGTGGAGATGATAGAAAACAAATGACATCAGTTCACAAGGTTGTAGTCTTTATTACACATGAATGATGACTTTATATCCTATTTGATGGATGAGGAAATGGAATTTGGTTATTAAAATAAAATAATAACTTATAATTTTGTGTTATATATTTATTTTATTATTTAATAATCATTTATTAATATTTTAATGAGTTGTAAGAAGAAATAAAATAAAGAGGCTCGGTAAAGAACGATACCGCTTCTTCGGACAACCTCCTTAGATAAGCACCAAAATCCTTCTTAGGATGGATTTATGATTAACATAATGGATCTAGGTTGTGGTTATTGAATTTAGGAAAGTATTTTTTTCCAGTAATGTCTTATAAAAATGGATTTGAAGGCTTTAAGAGGAGAGTATAGGGGGTGACCTTTTATAAGTGGGGTGAGTGGCACATTTGTAATGTTTGACAAGAAAAAGTTGTACCGGCATTTTTTACATAACAACAGGATAAAAAAGGAAAATTATTTATAATTATACATTATAATGTCTAAATATTTACATAAAATAAAATATATATAAGTTTTAAGGTAATTTTAAACCTTATCTTTTTGTTTAACCCCCCAATAAATCTATTTTTACCTTAACCACGGTAATTAATTTTTATTGTTTTCACTATTCATTATGGTAAAAAATGAAGTTGAAATTATTGTGTAATATAAATTATTATTATTATTCAAAATATTTAATCCTTTTTACAGAATTCAATTCAATTAATTAAAAAAAATTAATTTAAGATTGAACTCATAGACATGATGAAAAAGAGGGCTTTCAAGAAGTGTATTTTTCATGAAAAAGATGATTTTATATTAAATCTATGATTAATAATTATCATTATATTAAAATGAATTAATATTTAGTAACATATAATATTTAAATTTAATTTAAAACATTCCTCATTAGTTATTATTTTAATTAATTAAAATTTATAAACATTATGCACTTTAAAACAATTTTCAAAAAAATCTTATTTTTAAACCCAAAAACAAACTTATACTAAAATATAATATAAAGTATATTAAAACTTAATTAAGTGGATTAAATATAAATAAATAATAATTATTTTAATTAAATCATATTAAAAACATAATTTTATTTTTTAATTTTTTAATTTATTGAAAAGAAATGACTTTTTTACAAAAATCGGTATTTTTTAACTATTCACTGAAAACCCAATATTTTCCAAAAAATCCCAAAATTTCATAATACTTAAATTCTGGTATTTAAATTTCAAAAATTATAATAATTTTTTTCAAATTAAAATTCAAAAAATTATAAATCAAACTTTTAAATAAAATCTTATAATAAAAGAGTTTAATTAACACTATTTATTTTTGATTTAAAAATTGCTTAATATTTTTATAATGAATATAACTATATTCAGAAACTTTAAATTGATATATTTTATCATTACCTAGGTTGTTACATTTTTTACTCATACTAATGGTATGGTTACTCTATAATTTTTGGGGTTTGATTGTTTTTCTAGTGAGGAGTTAAATCCTTCGATGTTATGTATGGTATGAATTTAAAAGTTGTTATACCATTATCAGGGTAGAATGATCATAATCGAGTATACATTAAGATTAATAAAATTAATAAGAAATCCTAGTACATGATTCATGAATTTTTTTTATCTTTAAATATCCAATGTGGTATCTTGTGAGAGATTCAATCTTGTATTATTCCCTTTAGCACCCCACTCAAATGGGATCACATGAATGAGAATTGATGGGTGAGAGATTCTTATAAGAGATACACCCTATTTTTGAAATTTTTAAACGTCTTCCAAATTAATATTTGAGTATTGATAGGTAAAACTCCACATTTAATACATTAATTATATTAGGGGTCTCCCTTCAATAGTCTTTGAGAGAAACTAGAAGGAGGTTCTTTCAAAGGATCAAGTGGCACAATACCCCTAGGTGGTCCACTTCAAGAACTAGGTTCTTATGGTAAGTTCATGAATAGTTTCACAAGATATATAGATTCCATTATGTGAAATTAATTATGGATTGATCTATGATCTATGACCCATTCCTTAGTGTAACTCATTCACATTGATATTAGCATGGGTTGATATTTTTTCCTACATCATTTATTTCAGTGTTAGAGATTCCAATTACACCCCTTGCTAGATATATTTAGATAAACACTCCTACTAATTATGATTTTACTCTATCATATACCTACCAATCACAAGATATTTTTCACATAAGAGAGAGGGGACTTTTTTGAGATTTTATCGTGGTTTAGATGAGGACTTATAACATCATCCATGCTATAGATAAATTATTCAAAGTACTAGATTTGGTATATTTAAATTATTTTTTTATGATATAATGATGAGTCAATAGGTTTACATTCTATACCACATGAGACAAGAACACTAAGGTTGGTTTATTAGGTCCATCCCTTAAGAGTTTTTTTCAGTTACCCATTAGTTGGTAAGTTTAACAATGTGTGTTATGTATATTATAGAGGGGAGATATCATGAAATGGTGTAGGTGTACATGAATTTTTATCCAAAATATGTTATAGGTTATCCCTTTCATAGATATATATTACACCATCAACTACTAATTTGGGTCAAATTGATAAATCCAATAGTTTATCTGGTAGTGCGGCCTAGTGTAGGGAAGCGATAGTGTAGTTGGAAGAACTTTTGAAGAAAGGTTCTATTTGTCTTAGTGTGACATATTTAAAATTTGGGAATGAGTGGGGTGGTACATAAATTTTGATCTTACATTGGGATATCAATATCTTTTAGATCATGAGGAGGGTATCTCAATGATGTCATTTAGTTGTCTCTATATACAATATGTTCTCTTAATGGGGCCATTAGAAGTGATAGACATCTTAGTAATGATAATGGGACTTGTGAACCTATTTTTTGTGGCCTTCATTGATGAAAAACCACTACAGTAAATTTAAGATATACCAACGGTTTAAAACTATTGGGATAGGCTATAGAAATGTTGGGGTAGGGTATCCCAGGGGTTTATCAAACCGTTGGTCTGTTGGGAATGGGGACAACTCTATACCAACGGTTCTGCATGAACCATTGGATTAGGATGGAATCAATTTAATATACCAATGGTTAAAGTGAATAGTTGGAAATGGGGGATTATATTTCATTATACAAATGGTTAAACTAAACTGTTGGCAATGAGGGATTCTATTTCATTATACCAATGGTTAACTTGAACCGTTGGCAATGCGGGAAGAACAGCAGCAACACGGGGCACTGCAACTGCAATTAAAAACATCATCACTGTCTACAAACAGCAGCACTATGCCTACTACACCTACAATTAAAAATATCATCACCATCTATATCCATATAATCTCATACATGATATGGGAAGAACGTGGCATTGTAATTAAAAACAAAAACATTGTATACAAATAATTATTGAACAAAAAAAACTATACAGAAACAAATTAGATACACTTTCTCATTATATATCTTTCAATATCAGATAGTCTCATATATTAAAGAAAGAAAAATAACAAAAAAATGTAAAGAGTACAACAGAGTAAGTAGTGGGTCAAAATTAAAGCCAAATTAATTGTGTAGTTGGTCGTCATGGACGAATAACACCCCCACCCATGGCACCATCATTAGAGGCGAAAAATGAAAATTCGAACTCCGGGTATCTATTTGGATTCTCCAACTGCAACACAAACATGCAACATCTCAGGATCTGAATAATTAAAATAGGAGTACACTAGTTTATAAAAACATTTCCATGAACCAAACACATCCTGACGAAAAAATTGACAAAAAAGAAGCTTACATATTTCAGCCAGCACTCCTGGTGATTATGCTATTGATATCAGAATAATGGCACCCCATCTCAGCCAGGAAATACACCCACACATTACACACCTTTTTACCAGGTTTCACCCTTTTATCGTGATCCAAACATGCCTTCAAAACTCAGCAGTGTTGTCTTTGTGGTTAGTCAGAACCCACCGAATGGCCATGCCACCATAATCAATATAGATTTCAACATTCCATTCAGGTGGGAGCAGCCTTCCAGGTTTTTTTAAAAAAAAAACTGAAGTATGTGTTGGAGACCAACACATAATCAAATTTTATTAATGAAAAACGAGTGTACAAAGATTAAACGAGGTGAAAAAAGCATGAAACACAACATAATTAAATGTTACCAAAAATCGAAAGAAGATGAGATTAAAAAATCATGACAAAGTCAGTGCAAAAGGACTCCCTGAAACATGATCACTTTATTCTAGAGTCCGTCCAAAAAGATCCAATCGCTTCCTCTAAAAGTGATAGGCAAATCCTGGGAAGTAGGCACATAAAATCCAATGGGAAGAAATTACAAATACTTTAGGACTCATTCCATAATCTCAAAAAACATCCTCAACTGCATTTATAACACCCATTCCAACCAAAATAGATCCCATGTAAAGTGAGAAAAATAGTCTTAGAAAGACAGCAAATTTCTGAAACCCTAGATAAAACAGAGAATCAAAATAGAGTCTGGAAGCATAATCCCTTGCTCCAAAAATTAAAAAAAACAAAGAAGCCTTTAGATCCCTCTAATGGTTCAGAACAAAATTCTCAAAATTGATCCATCCTTCAAAATATGTAGAAATGATCTAGCAGATTTCATATACTAGAGTCCAAAAGGGATGTGAGAATCATGGAATCCCATATAGTATGCACTGGT
Organism: Viscum album; assembly: GCA_963277665.1. Classification (NCBI taxonomy): domain Eukaryota; kingdom Viridiplantae; phylum Streptophyta; class Magnoliopsida; order Santalales; family Viscaceae; genus Viscum; species Viscum album. Next base: position 1,646,951,052 of record OY728120.1, read on the forward strand.
CCTCTTAACACAAGCATGTACTTAACACCACTCACATGACCTTCACAATATTTTGTGAAAGCCCTCAAGATGGAGGCAGAACACGATCTTGGGAGACTACCAGAACATAATCAAGTAGCTAAAGAAAACCAAAACACAAGATAACAGTCTTCCAGGTCTAGACAGGGCTTCAAGGATTAGATCAAGACCCTTGAAGAATGTAACAAATCCCCATTTCTAGATTGAAAACAGGTTCTCAAACCCATATGCAATAATGTCTCAAAGAATCATATACTATAAACTCATGTAATCATATTAGTAAAAAAACTCATCAAAGATAGTAGCATCCTACCAGGTATTATGTTTCCTACAGAGATTTAAATAATGAATTTATTAAGCAAAGTTACCCAAAAAAGAAACAATTATGAGTTGGGTCCATATCCATTACCAAATTCATATTCACTTTTTGTATTATCATCAGACTCCTTTTTAATGACTTCCCTTAGATCCATAGACCAATTTCTTGGTGCAACCTCAGCCAGTTTTCCACCACAGCTCTAAGTAACAACTCTACAGACGTACTCATTCACATCACAGAGAATGGAATGATCGAAAATATTACGGTCAAGGCCCATAGAGAATGGGATGATTTAAAATGTTATGAGCATGGCTCATAAAGAATTTTTTAGTTACAAGGTTATCATTGTAATTAGTTTTAACATGTTTGAATATAAAAATAATACCTTAATTAATTCAATTCTCACATCCACTAAACTATATTAGATAAAGTTAATTAATTCTTAAATGTTTTTTATAATGATAAATCCAAATTACTTTTAATAATTTAATATGAAGTACCAATTTAAAAGTACTCCCTTATAAATTAAAACAGTCATTACAGAATGAACATGATTAAAAATTCATGTACACATACTTATAATCTTGATCTCCAACATCTCAAGTGACTTAGCTTCTCATGAATAAATCATATTCAACTAATAGTAAAAAAATCATAATAAAAATTAGAGTTTATAATTATATAATTGAATAATTATATTAAATAAAATCAAAGTCTATACAAAAAATTTAAACTGTCAAATATTGTTGTCTAAAAATATCAACAGTTAACCTCTAGAATGGAAAATAAGTGTGAAAAAAAATTTGAAAAAACTTCCAAAAATTACAATAAAAACATTTAGTTATCTAAATTAAAAACCCATAGCATGGAACTAGTCACCATGTCATCATGACACATTATAGGAAGAAAATAAAATCTCCTCAAACAAAAACTAATTGAAATGGTTTGATCTCCTCTAATTTAAATATCATCTATCCACTATGGGTCATGACCATATCATGTTTTATGTATCATGGTTTGATCTCTATTTTAAATATCATACATTATATATGGTCCATGACCATAACTCTGTAGACACACTCGTTTAACATATTTATGTTTTCTATGCATTCTGAACTACTGATTCACCGATCTCTTTCATTCCTTCTTCCACAATTTTTCAATTTCTATCTAAAAAACTTTGTACCAAACACACCGGATAATAAATGCTAGAACATCAAGAATTGTCAAACCGGGAAAATAAAACTATTAAGTCCATGATACTATAATCAAAAATCAATATTTATTATGTGGAAAAGACAAAGATAGGGGTTCCAGATTTTTCATTTAAGGGATGTAGAATTCATTAAAATTTGAGTGAACTGTGCATTCCTTTTTTATAATCTTTTTTTAAGGAAGTCATATTAGAAAAAGTCATTTTTTGTTGATTTTTATTTATTATTTTTTATTCTAGTGATTTTCAATGACTTTTATGGAGCTCATATGGTTTTATATAGGATGATATTTGAGTTTGAATTCCTCTATAGATTCAACTGATTTCTATATTTTCCAATTTATCAATCAAGATCTGTTTAATATCCATTTAATTCCATATTTATTGAAAAAACCCATTTCAGTATCACCCACATTTATTCCCATTTATCAATATTCAATTTGTTAATCAATTACCACATATTTTATTTTATCCCATGCTTATTTAATTTTAGTTGGTTTCATTCCTATTTTATTATTATTAATTATATTCCATCTCCACTCGAAAAATACAAAAACGCCACCACAGAAAAACACATCAATATTATAATAACCACTAACACATCTCAAAACTAATCCATCACTATAGTATAACCATCACACAACAAAAATCATCTTCCATTCACCACTAACCATCCCTCAACATATACCATGACAATCCAACCACAACCTCGCTACTTGAACACAATCTACATCAGAAATGGTCATATCAATCTCCATAATTTCCCAAAAAGATCCAAAAAAACACATTGTTAAAATAGAAGACATTCTAGAATGAATAGAAATAGATTTTCACCACTATAATTACCACAATTTCAATTTAAAGGGGTATTTGAAAATATTTCCCCATCACTTACATGACTATTTTCCCAAAATTTCTATATTCACACACAACTAGTTTATTGCTATGTTTAACATTATAACATTTTATGAATGATGAGTTCAAATAATCAATCACATAAGGGGTTTATAATTAAAAGTGGATAAAATAAACAAACAAAACATTGTTCAAGTTAAACGTCACATTGAAGCAGAACCATAATGAAAAAAACCAAAATAAATGGAGGAAGAAGATAAATATTAGTTAGAACTTACTGATTTGAATTGGAAGATGAAACAATAACTTAAACAAGGATGGATTGCAACTGGGAGGTAACATTAGTAGCCTGGGAAAAAGAGGGGTGCTCTGGTCATAGTACACTAAGTTTCCCCCTCTTGGTGTGATGACTTCATTCAACTGGGACCATCAGTTTATTGAGAAAAAATAGGTTAATAATCTTTGATTCATTTATAACCACTAAGAAAACACCCAAAATAAATCAAGTTAGAAGATATAACTCAATGAAAAACTACCTATTTGAAGTGGTAAGACAAAAAAAATGACTGAAATTGGGATAGGGATGGATTGGAATAATGAGAACCACAGGCCCTGCAAAGAACCAATTTGAAGAATGGGAACCACTGGGAAGTAGGGAGGAACCACCATGAAGAACCACAAAGAAGAATGGGAACCCCTCAGGAGAAGGTGAATCATGACTATGGGAAGAATGGGGCACTACGAATCTGTTTTAGGGTTTTTTCACACTGATCGGGTCTGGAGTCAAAGTCGGGATGGCTGGGCATTTTTTTATGTGGAAAATCTATCCTAAAAAACAGTTACATTTTGGGTTTTTTTTGGGTCTGGAGTTGGGATTTTTTTAAATCATCACTTTATTCTTGGGTAATATATTGCAACAGTTTTTGAATAACCGTTGGCATAGCTTTACATTATAAGGTATATGGATGACTATCCAAATGGTTTAAATAAACTGTTGGGAACTTAATCAGGTACATGGCCTATTTCAACGGGTTTTCTAAACCATTGGAAAAATACTCACATACATGCCCTATCTCAACAGGTTTTCTAAACTGTTGGAATAGTGGCATTGGGATAGAGTGGATTTCCACTAGTGAACACATTTAATCAAGATCATATGATGGTAATATTGATTATTTGTGGTTTTTTATTGCCTTACATTGAGGTCTCTAGTGGTATAATTAAAAGGTTTCACATATGAATAGTAATAATTCACTAAGAAGGGGTTGAATTAATGAATTCACATTCATTTAGATATCTTATTCAAAAAAACTTTTACACCTATTAGTATGCATTGAAATGTAACTATGAAAACATAAAATAAACTCTAAGGGGGTGACTACTCAAAATAAGAAGTTAAATACTTGGTATGATTTGGTAAAACCTATAATAAAATTTCTACTAGAACCATCATTTAGATTACAAATGATTAGGTATTATTATAGAACCCATGATATTCAATATTTCTCTTGACTTCTGAAATGTTCCCCTACATAATCAAAAATATATAATCTGAAATCAAAACAACAAGAGAGTGTTCTCTGATTATAAATATCCATCAATCACATATTATACTTATTCATCTCCATAATATTCTTTCACTTCTTCCTCCTATTCCTATTCATTACTCTATTATTATATATAAATTCTAAATAATATGTTCTCTTATATTCTCTCTATATTAAAATATTATTTTCTACCACAATTATAGTCAAGATCTTTAACATCAACCATTCCCACTTATTCTCAAAAAATTTAATCTATCTAGGTCTTTTTCCATTATTTGATATGATTAAGGGGTCAAAAGGCTTAAGTTAGATAACTAATTAAAAAAATGAGTGGTCTAAAAGGTAAAAAACTCAATTAAAGATTCAATCTAGAATCAAAAAATCACCAATAATATGTGGTGTGATCATCACTTCCATGGAATAGAATAAAGAATCATTTTTTATTCAACTTATTTTCATCCAACTACTAAAAATGTCCTCTTCTACCATGACTTTACAAAATCAACTATGGTTTGACCATTTTCCCCTTCAATTTTAGAGATGTAACACATTATCTAATCCTAACCATTATTGAAATATTTAATCTTTATATAATGATTTGCATCACTACAATGCATCCTCATTCTACAAATTTCACCTAATATCATTAGCTAGTTGTGTTTTGGTGTGAGCTACACCAAATCAATGTGATTACCAAGAACCTATAGTCTATAAGTGTACTGATTTTTAATGGTTCCATTATTTTAATCTTATTTACTTGACAAAATTTCCAGTTCAAAAACACTTTCATATTTAATCTATAATCATTTCATGAAAAAATTTTCTACAATATAACTTAATAATATATTCATATATTCTATTCTTATGAAACATGCATTACATCATAAACATTTGGCTTAAGTTTTATTTAAGCTTACATCAAAATAATTTAATCTTAAAAACAATAATTTTGACATAACCATATCTATTGTGGTGTGATTACATCTACAAAATGAGAACTTATCTAAAACCCCATATTTCTAAAATCAATCACATTGTTATATTCCAATTTAAGATTGTTTTTTTTAAACATTAATATTGTTCGTGTTGAAATTATTTTCAACATTTTTTGGGATTAGTGAGAAAATTATTGAAAGCAATGTAATGAATTTGAGGAAACAATTGTGATTTTAGAAATTTATTAAAATTTATGAAGTCTAATTTTTTGAAAGTCATAAAGTTTGATGATTTAAAATATATTCTAGAATATGAATTAGAGATTTTATTATAAATAATTATGGGATTTTAATAACCCAATTGAGTTATTCTATAAGTGGATGTTCCAAAAAAGAGTTGAAAATTATTTTTGGGTTCATGAGATATATTTTTAAGGATACAAGAGTAACCCACTATGTGAGTAAAGATGTCACACCATGTGGAATAAAGTTTCTGAAAAATGGTAAAATCTATGGGGTGAGGTTTTTTAGGATGTATAGTATTTTCCAAAATGCATAACATTAGAAAAAGGAAAACCTCACTATATAATATTTAATATATTTTAATCGATATATAATATCCACTAGTTTGGGGAAATATGTTAAATACTTGATGTTTCTATATATAAATGACCATAAGAGTTTTTGGGAACCAATAAATGTGGAAAAGGTAAGGCATTACTAGAATATGTATGAGTAAATTTTGGAAGAAGCTTAAATGAGTTATAATAGTTTTGTTATCAAGATAGAATTTGTTTCATGACAACATTAGACATTTTATGATGGATTTTACTAGGACAATGGAAAGGGAATGGAGTACCTGGTGTATATAATATTCTTTGAAAACATTTCTGTAATATTATACTTTGACTCTAGGAGAATAATATGAATCATTCCATGAAACCATTGGTCACATTTTGGCCCTAATATTTTAGAGTTACATGGTTTAAAGGTAAATTTTAGGAAGAGAATCACACACCGTGAAAAAGACCTCATAAAGTTTAAGATTCAGCATATTTGAGGTAGATAAAATGGTTACTCTATGGGAGCCAGTTTCATATAGTTATGTTTTTATAGGTAATATTATTTAACAACATGGTATAAATCATACTAAAGAATTTTTTTTTGTGAAATTGAAATCATTGTGGAAGAGATATGTATGTCATGGGATGAATGGTGATGTTTGTAACACCCCAATATTTAAAAATAAGAAAATTATATTTGATAGTGTCACTGGAACAAAAACTAATCTTAAACAATCAACAAAATATATTTCTTTAAATTTAATCTATTTGATATCTTATGATACATTCATCCTGAGTCTAAAAGAACAATAAAATAGTATACCATTATAATATAGTTATTACATTGATGAGTATAAATAGGACTAAATAATTTATTAAAATTATATTGTTTACACATTTATAAAATAAATTCAATGGCTATATCTTTATTAAATATAAAATAATAATAATTTGAAAGAAAAATAAATTTCTCTAAAAAACGGTTTCGTCGTACGATGTGCACATAATATAAAATAATTTTTTACAAATTCAGAAAATTTATATCAAAAAATTAAATTCATTTTTAAATCAAAATTCCAAAATTATCTTAGAGTGATTTTTTAGTAATTTTCTTAAAAGATTAATTTTTTGATGAATAATGAAAACTGGATATTATTGAAAACATCATTTTTGTTTAAAGTATTTAAAAATTAAATTTTGATTTAAAATTATTTTTAAAATTATTATTGGTTCAATAATATTTTTATAAATACAATTTAGTTTATTATAATCAAATTAATTTCAATTTTTGATATTAAAACATTCTATACTTGTAATAATTTTCTCTTGGGAAAATTAGTTTCTCATCGCATATGTGTGTTTAATTTTAAATTAAATTTTTTCACTTATGTGAACAGAATTTGGAAAGATGTATTTTATATTTTTAAACATAATAATTAATATTATATAATAATCTCAACTTAATTTTTGTTTATAATAAATAGAAAAATAGTAAAAATTAATTACCATAGTAAAGGTCAAAACAGGTTTACTAGGGGGTTAAACAAAACAATAAGTGATAAAATGGACAAAATACTTGTCTAAATTATATTGGATAGCTATATTTAGACCCCTATTACCATATTATTTATTTTTATGTTCTTTTTTGACACTTTTCAATGAAATTTACCAACATAATAATTTAGGTAATGAAAAAGACAAAATGTCACCCTCTTGCGTTTAAATATCAATTTTTTGTTCACATGGGGAAAAAATAAATATGTGAATGAATATTTATAGTAATTTTTAGAATAATTAAATTAATTTCATGGGGTAGTTTATTTTTAATTTTTTGAAATTATATAATTAGCTTAAATGTTGAAGCAATGCCAATGTAGTAATTATTTAATTAATTGAAATATAAAATAAATTATACTAAAAATATTTAAAGTAATATAAATAGAATTAATTACTATATTAAATGTATTTTTTAGATAAATATAACATTATATAAAGTTTTTAAAATAATATATTCAAATTCTGACATTTTATGGTTGTTTTAAAGACAAATTAAATAAATAGTGTCAAAATTGACATTAATATTATTTTATAATGAATAATATTTTATAAAATGATTTAAAATTAATTAAAATATTATCCTATGCCAAGTTATTGGTATATGTTTAAATATATAAATCACATTCCATTCATGAAATAATATTCCTTTTATAATAATTATATGTATTCCTAAATTGTAAAAACTCTGTTGGCGTGGTATATGGTAAAATAGAGTTTTTCGTATTACATGTGCTTATGTTAAAATTAATTTTACACACACATAGGTTTTTATTTTATTGATTGGATTTAATATTTTTAAATAGTGGGTATAAATTATCTAATTAGGATCATGTATTTAGTTAGAAAATGATAAATTACATAGGTAAAAAGACTAGCTACCGTAGTGAAAAATAAAATGGTAAAATTAAGGAAACTTAGAAGTTAAGGAACAATATATTTTTTTAAATATATATGTGTGGTGGAGGTTTTTATCAACCATATATGTCATGAACCATCTTAATGGGTTCCATATCATTATAAACAAGTCTGTCTCTAATAATTCAGGGGCTGGAGACTAGCACTGAGTAGGCATATCACTAACATGGGAGGTCTTAGCTTAAAGTACTTATACACATGTACACATCTTAAAGCCCATAAAATGATGAAATGTAAAAAAAACTAATAAACCTTGCATTCATACATCTAAATCTTATAACCAAAGTATAAAAACAAGAAATGGAAAGTAAACAGGTCCAAATACAAGCCCACCACAAGGATTCTATAAATAAGTCCAACCTAAAAGTGAAGATGAGGAGTATTGTCAATGTAATTGCAAGGACACACCTTGGTCTATCTAGTTCACTAATAATATCTAGGTATTGGTCCTTATAGGACTTCGTCAAAATATTGATCATCTTTAAAAGACATGACATGTGTGGGAAATGCCCGTGAAGGGGTGAGTATAACAATTCCCTGTAGGAAACCCCAAAATCACTAAACAGATAACAATAAGAATAACAGTTAGCTATATATAGGTATATGTCTACAATGCATATTATATATATATGTATGCAATAAATACACACATCCTCAAGGTGAAATCACAGCCATAATTTCATCCTAGGATTCATACTCGAAGGTTCCACATAGAACTCATTCTAGAGAACACACTCCATGAGTCAAATAGCAAAGATGGAATCCATTTGAGATGTATAGCTCATCGGTTCTTGCTATAAGAAGTATGCATTGGAATTATGAATAGATAATATACACAAATTATGATTACACACAAGGTCATGGGGTTTACAAACAACTCAATTTGTAATAACCCACTAAGTGGAGGATTGATGCCCACATATTTTTTTCATGATGATACTAAGAACTCCTCCTAGGGAAATAAGATGATAGAGGATATCACTTTAGGGATCATGGAAGGATTCCAACAACTATATCTAAGACGTCCTATTAAAGGGATCATTATCCTATTAAAGGGATCATTACCCTAACAAAACATGTTTAAGATAAAGTGGAAAATGTCTCTAAGACATCTTGAAGGAAGTACATAGTGTGTACTAGTAGTACACGGTGCATCCCTTTGAAACTAGTAACTTCCCATGTTAATGGTACATGTTCATTTTCTTTTTATTATATAATGAATTCCCATGCCCACATAATTTTTCTTGTTTCTAAGTACAAGCTCTACCCATGTACACCTAGCATGGTTGTCTCCATGTGGGAGTACATGGCGTGTTCATGACCATGTACTCATGGCCATGTATGTGTACCCTCTGAGGTACACTTCAAGCTTCCAGGGGAGGGTCATATGTCATGTGACCAAGTCACATGTTGTTTGATACTTAACTTCTCATGGAAACCCTAGCCACCGCACAGGGGTCCCACATGGCGTGTTCCTCCAGGATAAACACCGTGTACCATGGAATTTCTAGAAACTTGTATCTCCCTCATATAGATTCCAAAAATATATTTCATACACCATCAATAGCACCCATGTGACTCATATCTAGGTTTTGATCAGCCTTTCCACTATCTATGGCCAAATTATGGCCTTCAATTCACTACAAAATGCAACCCAAATCCATGCCTTCTTCATTCGTTTGAAACCCATGAACAAACACTTCTAATTTTGTCTCTATCCTTTGTTGTTTTATTCATCGCACAATCCCCACACTATACTGAGTATGGATTAATGATATTGAATCGTTGTGCTAATAAACGGGTGTGTAACATTTGATTCCTCGGTATTTGGGTCGAACCACTTGGAAAATGAAACCCCAATGATGAACGCACATAAAACTCAGGGAGAAAACCAAGAAAGATAAAAAATAGGAATGATACTTATCCATTTTCAGTTGTCCTTGGTATGTTTTTCTTAGAATGAAAAATGAAGAAGTGTAATAAATAAATAAATCTCCTAATAAATCCCTACAGATAAACCCATCCCATAAAACGACCGATCTGTTGGGTGGAGAGTGATGGAAAGAAGGGGGGTGAATTGCCTTTTAAAAATTAATTAACAATTTAAAATCAAAGTTAAAAGTGCAGCGGAAATAAAATAGGCAAGACACAAAATTGATAACGGAGTTCAGCTTAAACCAAATCCTACGTCTCCGCTCCCAACTCAACCGTTGAGAGATTTACTACCTCTTGCTTTTTAATGGTTTTAGCAAGAAACCCACTAGACTTTAAGGTAGTCTAGAACCTATTACAGCTTTCTTTTAATGGTTTAGCAAGAACCCACTTGCTTTTAATGGTTGAGAAAGAACCCACTAGCCTTCTTACAGGTGAAGGCTAGCTCACCTATGACTCAAGCCTTTTAAAGGGAAGGCTTGACTAACCTCTTCACACCTTGAAGGTGGTGTGAAAACCCAAGAAAAGAGAGGATGAGAGAAAGAGGGGTTTTTAGGCACAAACCCAAATTGATGCTCAAAAAGATAAAACGATAAAAACCGTAAAGAGGAGAAGCCTTGGGCGCCAATGGATTGATTGGAGTTGATGAAGAGCCCTCCCAAGCTTCTTTGATGGTGCTCCTTGGATGTGGAAGTGGGTTGGAGCAAGTGGGGGTTCCTTGGAGGAATTCGCCGGACGTTTGCCAAATGATGAAAAATGTTCTCGTGGGCTTCCTTGCGTTTCCGGGGCTTCCTAGTCCTTTATTTATAGAGGGGGAACCCTCAAATGGCCTTTGTGGGTCTTCGGAGCCGTTGGAGAGGCCTTCGGAGCCGTTGGGAGTCAAGTGGACAAGTCTGGTCAAAGCCCAACGGCTAGTTTGACTGGCTCCACCGGCTGACCGGTGCTTGGCCACCGGTTGGCCGATGCTTTGGAAAAGGGAGAGGCCTTCTGGCCAGGCACCACCGGCTGGCCGGTGAGGAGGCCACCGGTTGGCCGGTGTTGAGACAGTAGGTGTCCCATTCTGTCTGGGTCCACCGGCTGGCCGGTGATGGGACACCGGTTGGCCGGTGGTCTGGACAGAAAGGATGCCTTCTGCCCAGGCACCATCGGCTGGCCGGTGGTCATCCACCGGTTGGCCGGTGGACTGAAAATCAGTCCACTTTCAGTCCTTCTTGGCCCAATTCCTTGGCAACCTTTTGCCTATCAACAAAAACACTTAAAACAAGATTAGATAAATAATAGAGTGATTGTGATCATGAAAATTAAACCACGAGGGGTACGAGAGGTACAACAATCTCCCCCTATTTTGATGATCACAATCACCAAAACAAGCAATGTAAAATATTGAAATGAGAGGCATGCTTTAAAAGATAAAAAAAAGCAAAGAATGAGAGAAATAGATTTCTCCCCCAATCAACCAAGAATTTCTCCCCCTTTGTGATTATCAAAATAGCACGGGGCATAAAACTTGATTGAGGGAAAGGATTGAAAAACAATATAGAGATTTTAAACCAATTGAAATTTTTGAAATTTGAATTGAAAGTTTTGAATTGAAAGTTTTGAATAGAAATTTTTGAATTGAAAGTTTTGAATGAAAGTTTTGAATGAAAGTTTTGAATGAAAGTTTTGAAATAAAAACGCAAAAAGGCTTAAATGATCCTAACTCCCCCTAAATAAAAACAACAAATCACCGGGGAGAGGTTTTTGGAACCGAGACAAATTTTGGTCCGGTGAGACTCGCTAAAAGGGATTTTTCAATCCACACTTGTCTAGTGGAGGGTCTTCTCCTATGAAATTCATCATTAAAGGAAATAGTTTTGGGCCTTCCATACCGGGCATTTTTGCAATTTCACTCATAAATTAAGTGCCCGGGTTTTTTACAATAGTTGAAAAATTTATATTGGGAGCTCCCCCTTACAAAAATAGTTGGAGCATGGGAAGAGGAAGCTTGCTTGGAATAGCCAAGCCCTTGGGTGGTTCTAGCCAAACGTTGAGAACCTAGAAATTTGGTCAAATTTTGTTCACCTTGGGTGAACTTGGCAAGAGATTCCCTTAAATCCTTGATTGTTGATTCCATAGAATCAACATCGGGAAGGTTTTGGATCTTGAGGGACAACTCCTCCTTCTCTTTGAGAAGTTGTTCCTTTTCGGAAGAAAGTTTTTTGAAATTCTTTTTTAAAGCAATAAATTTGGAAGAAAGTTCATGAAAGCCTTCCTCCAATTGATCTCTAGCATGTTGGAGATCCTCATAAGATAAATGATTGAAAGAATTTGAAGAACAAGAGGAAGAGGAGTCGGAAGAGGTTACCTCATGAAATGCCATTAGGCATTTTTTACCGTTGTCACTTGAGGAGGAGGAGGAGGAGGATGTGGAGCTATCACTCCATGTGGCCTTGAATGCCTTCTTCTTTTCCTTTTGCTTGGCCTTTTTCTTATTGAGTGGACAATCGGGCTTGTAATGGCCTTTCTTTCCACACCCGTAACATGTTACCTCGGGCTCGGATTTTTCGTTGGGTTGAGCCTTGCGGGATTTCTTCTTTTTGTTCTTCTTCATGAATTTGTGCATCTTGCGGGCAAGATTCTCCATTTCTGAATCGCCGCTTGAAGAGGAAGACGATGAAGAGGAGGAGCTTTCTTCTTTTTGAACTTTGAAGGTGATGTTCTTTGGAACTTTGATCGGTTTGCCTTCCTTTTCAGCTTGCCTCCTCATGGTGATCTCGTAGGTCATGAGGGATCTGATGAGATCTTCGACCGGCATGTTCTTTATGTCTTTTGCTTCTTGAATTGCCATGACTTTCGGTGCCCATGAGCTTGGTAGGATCCAAAGGATCTTCTTGACCATCATTTCTGCAGACACAGCATCACCAAGGGACTTTCTCCCATTGCAAACATCAGAAAAACGAGTAAACATATCAGTAATTGATTCGTGTGGGTGCATGGTGAAACTTTCAAAGTCTTGACGATACATATCTAATATAGTGTCTTTGACTTTGTTAGTGCCCTCATGGGTCACTTCCAAAAGCTTCCAAATTTCATGAGAAGTGGTGCAAGTAGAAATACGATTAAATTCATTACGGTCTAACCCACAATGAAGAGCATTCATGGCTTTGCCATCAAGCTCAAAATTTTTAATATCGGCTTGAGTCCATTTGGATTCATCGGGAGAAGAAAGAGAATAACCATGCATGACAATTCTATAAATAGGATAGCCAATACTTCTAAGAAAAGTGGTCATGCGGGTTTTCCAATAAGTATAGTCGGTTCCATCAAAGAATGGAGCACGACCCAAAGAATATCCTTCAGGGGCGAAAGAAGTTGAATCCATCACAAAGGATCTTGAATTTGAAACCGGTTAGGGTATTACTCAAATTTTCCCTCTGATACCAATTGTTGGGCGGAGAGTGATGGCAAGAGGGGGGGTGAATTGCCTTTTAAAAATTAATTAACAATTTAAAATCAAAGTTAAAAGTGCAGCGGAAATAAAAGATGCAAGACACAAAATTGATAACGGAGTTCGGCTTAAACCAAAGCCTACGTCTCCGCTCCCAACTCAACCGTTGAGAGATTTACTACCGCTTGCTTTTTAATGGTTTTAGCAAGAAACCCACTAGACTTTAAGGTAGTCTAGAACCTATTATAGCTTGCTTTTAATGGTTGAGCAAGAACCCACTTGCTTTTAATGGTTGAGCAAGAACCCACTAGCCTTCTTACAGGTGAAGGCTAGCTCACCTATGACTCAAGCCTTTTAAAGGGAAGGCTTGACTAACCTCTTCACACCTTGAAGGTGGTGTGAAAACCCAAGAAAAGATAGGATGAGAGAAAGAGGGGTTTGTAGGAAGAAACCCAAATTGATGCTCAAAAAGATAAAACGATAAAAACCGTAAAGAGGATAAGCCTTGGGCGCCAATGGATTGATTGGAGTTGATGAAGAGCGCTCCCAAGCTTCTTTGATGGTGCTCCTTGGATGTGGAAGTGGGTTGGAGCAAGTGGGGGTTCCTTGGAGGAATTCGCTGGAGGTTTGCCAAATGATGAAAAATGTTCTCGTGGGCTTCCTTGCGTTTCTGGGGCTTCCTAGTCCTTTATTTATAGAGGGGGAACCCTCAAATGGCCTTTGGGGGTCTTCGGAGCCGTTGGAGAGGCCTTCGGAGCCGTTGGGAGTCAAGTGGACAAGTCTGGTCAAAGCCCAACGGCTAGTTTGACTGGATCCACCGGCTGACCGGTGCTTGGCCACCGGTTGGCCGGTGCTTTGGAAAAGGGAGAGGCCTTCTGGCCAGGCACCACCGGATGGCCGGTGAGGAGGCCACCGGTTGGCCGGTGCTGAGACAGTAGGTGTCCCATTCTGTCTAGGTCCACCGGCTGGCCGGTGATGGGACACCGGTTGGCCGGTGGTCTGGACAGAAAGGATGCCTTCTACCCAGGCACCATCGGCTGGCCGGTGGTCATCCACCGGTTGGCCGGTGGACTGAAAATCAGTCCACTTTCAGTCCTTCTTGTCCCAATTCCTTGGAAACCTTTTGCCTATCAACAAAAACACTTAAAACAAGATTAGATAAATAAGAGAGTGATTGTGATCATGAAAATTAAACCACGAGGGGTACGAGAGGTACAACACGATCTACGAATCAATCTGTTGGTCGATTGATTCACATTAATCATAGGAATTCATAATAGGGAATAAAAACACATAAATCAACATTCTACCTTGATTTCGATCAATCATTGATGAAGAATGAAGTTGTGTCATTTTTGTTGGTGATATCCTCTGATTTCATTACACACCGGTCATTGATATTTGATCTGATTGTCATTCGTCAATGGATCCTCCTCCAATGGCTCCCCAATTATCTTCCAGAATTGCAAGGTTATGTAGCTAACCCTTAAATTTGGAAATAATAGTGTATTTTAAAGGATAGTCTAGGTCATTGTGTCTGTGAGTAAAATAAAATAATTCATTTAATTATTTTATTCATTTTATGCCCATGAAGACTTTTTCAAAAAATCCTTATTCCGAAAAAGGTTATATCATGGATAAAGTAAACCCCATGTTATGAAATCAATGGTTCCCTCATATTTCTGATCTGAGCCTTTATTTAGAAGTTATTCCACTTTTTTAGTAAAATTATGTGTATGTGTGTGTTATTTAATAAATTTAATATGTTTTATACATTTATTTTAGGCACAACAGGTCTCGAAATCACACACTATCTTGGCTCTTGGTCAAGAAATTAATCCATAAAATATCCAAAAATAATACATGTAAAATATGAGTCATTACATTCTCCCCACCTTGGGTAATTACGTCCCAAAAAACAAAAACAAGTGGCTACACAAAGAGATGATGGTACAGAGAACGCAGTTGAGTCTCCCACTCCCGGGTGCTCTCTTGAAGACTCTTATACTTCCACCAGACATTCACTAAAGGAATCACTAACCCATGAAGTATACTCTCATACTATTCCTCAATCACTATATGGTACTCTATAAAGGTATCTTTATCCTTTATGCCCATCTTTCCCCGATTGATAACTTGTGATGGGTATTGAACATACCTCCTCAGCTATGACATGTGGAATACACTATGTACCTAGTCTAAAAATGGTTATAGAGCTAAGTGGTACACCACCTCAAAAACTCTATGCAGTATCTGGAATGTGCTGATGAATCTTGGAGATAACATGACACCCCAACCAAATCTCCATAATCCACATTGAGGTGAAACCCATAAGAACACATGGTATCCCACATCAAACTCAAAAGGATTTCATTGTCAATCTGTATAAGACTTATAATGGATTTTTGTAGTTCTCATCTACTCCTAGATGATATGAACCTTCTCTGTACTAGATCAAACTAGCTTTTCTCCCAAAAGTGCTGACTCTCCTGGGTCAGTCCAACAATGTTGTAACATGAAGGGTTTCTCATTAAAGGACTCAAATGGTTCCATACTAATGGTGGATTGGTAGATATTTTTGTATGAAAACTACACCAATGGTAGTTGATCCTCTCAGCTATGGATAGAGACCAGCAGGAAATCTCACAGTATGTTCTCCAGAACCTGGATGGTCCGCTTAGTCTGGATTTCATTCTGGGGGTGGAAACCCATGTTCAAATGCAACTGAGTCACAAAATAATCATGTAATCCGTTATATAAGCATTATGTGAAGTGAGAATCATAGTCGGAAATTATCTTCTATGGAACTCCATGGAGTTGGACTATCACCTACAAATAGAGGCTTTTTAATCTCTCTACTGAGCTCTACTCTCAGATAAATAGGAAGTGTGATGACATGGTGAGATGGTTTTTTATTACCCAAATGGAATCATGTCCCATGAACATACTTTTTAACCCTTCCATGAATTACATGGATATATCATCCAACTTCCACTCTAGCACCTTAAGGGGTTGAACTAAACCTGCTAGAACTTGGTGCCCAGTCTTCACTTTCTAACAATTAAGGCATCAAGAGAAAAACTTTGTAACTCCCTTATTCATCCATGGTCACCAAAAATTATGTCTAAGGTTCTTTTATATCTTTAAAAAACCTATATATACCACTAAATGAGATGTATGAAACTCTTTCAGAAACTCCTACCACAACATCACTAGTACCATCGTGAATCCTCTAAAAATAATGACATGCTCCCCACCTTCATAAAATCCATTAGGAGCATGTCCAATGGATATCTAAGTATGTTTGGTATCACAATAAGCATATACAAGTTATACCTCCATGACTCACTATAAAAGGGTAGGGGTGACAACCATCTACTAGAGGTAAGCTACTCTATCTTCATCCACAGAGGATAACTACAATGAGGCCAACTGCTCTGATGCCTCATTCAGTAATTGTGAACAATATATCCTACTGAGAGAATCTACTTCCATATTACCCTTCTTGGGAGTACATAAAATCTCAAAGTATTAATCCTAGAGGTACTCAAGACAACAGATACCAAGCTAAGATCCTTCTAAGAGAATATATACTAGATAATTTTTTGGTCAGAATAGACGATAAACCACTCACCCATGAGGTAGTGTCACCGCATATTTAGTGTGAATACTACCACTGCTAACTCAAGATTTTGAGACATGTAGTTATACTCATTTAGTCTCAACTAACATGAACTATAGGTAATCACCACCTTTCTCTGCATTAGAACAAAAACAAGACCATTTCTTGATGCATCACAGAACACAGCATACTTGACACCCTCCTCTAACAATCTCAAGATGGGAGAGTTCATCAATCTCTGTCTCAACTCTAGAAAATCTTGCTAGAACATCTTCTTACACATGAATGGATTCTTCTTTCAGGTAATATATTTCATGGGGGTGATATTTTGTAGAAATTAGATATGAATCTTAGGTAATATCCGACCAACCCAAGGAAATTGTGCACCTTTATTGCACTCTGGGTGTCTCCCTATAACACCCGAGACTTTATAAGAAATATTTTTTTTATATATAAATCATCAAAGGAATATTTCACTACACACAACACTATATTCGCTTGCTTTACACGCAATCGCAACCTTCCTTGATAGATTTCATCGTACGCAATACTGAGTTTCACTAAACAACGATATGCTATTGAAATATTATTAAAACTAGCTGTTATGAATAGTAATACCCACTTTTTTGAAATTTTGTAATTTTTATTTTTCAAAACGGACTTCATTTTTGGATTCGGAATATCGAAATTAGCCTAGGGTGAAATTTTGGTATTTTTCTGGAAACTTTCAATTTTTGATGAATAGTGAAAACACTAGGTTACTATTTAAAAACCGACTTTTTATTTAAATAATTATTTATTTTATTTAAATTTATTTTACGTCAAAATTGATACATAATACCTATATAAGTTCAATGTAATTCATTGGAGTAATTTTATAATAATTTTAGATATATAAAAATTTTATCGAACTTTTCACCGTCTTTTGCCCACCTCCTAGGAGAATTTGCAAATTTACATAAAACTTAATTTTACCGCTTATGTGAGTGGAATTTAAAAAATCTGAGAGAAACGGTTGATTTCATTAAGTAAAATGTGGTTCAATGAGATGGAAATAATTTTTGGTGAATAGTACCTTTTTACTTTTTTTTACCACAGTTAAAAGTAAATAGGGTAATTAAGGGTAAAAATAATATTATTATTACCCTAACACATATCCTAATTCTATTGGATAAGTTTAATTCGACCAAAAACAACCTTAGGAATAAAACATGACCATTTAGACCCACTTGGATTAGATTAGGACATTTATTATTAATTTATTTAAAGAAGGGTTAAAATAGTTAAAATCAAAGTTTAATAAGTAAATAATTTTTAATATAGGTTTATACATAAGATATATTCGACTATAAATATTAATTATAAAGATAAAAAGATTTCCTACATAATAGTATTTTATTTGTAATTTTTAGACATTAAATAATTTAATTTATTTATGACATAAAGATGATGCAATAATTATCTTATTAATGAAATATTGACATAATTGATGTTATAAATACACAAATAAATATAATTTGAGACTTTTTATGAATTCCCCTAATTTTCTAGGTTAATATGACATGTTATTATTGATTTAATTAACTTTTTTAGAGCTAATAATTCTGTTATGATTTTCAAAAAAATCAATTACTAAATAGTGTCAAAATTGACATAAAATAGTTTTTAAAACAAATATTATATTATTAATTGTTATTTTATTACTAAAAATATAATGTTCGGCCAAATGACTTATATAAGGTTATATATATTAATAATAAACAACTTGGGGTTCGTTTGGCTTGTTATAGTAAGTTTATTAACCTTATAGTGTAAGAACACAAAAAGACACGGTAAAAGTAAAATTATTTAACTTAAAGTTAAATCTAAATGATAAGGTTAAAATAGTAAACTAAACTTGTCCAAATTCTATTGGACGAGAGGCTTTAGACCCATCACCACCTTTGCTTAGAAATAAATCAATTTGGATCTATTTAAAACCGAATATGGCTTTATAATAAAATAATATTTTTAGTTTTTCCAAAGGTGCCCCTCTCCTCCCTTATAAAAGGGCAGCTCCTCCCTCTCTTCCTCACACCACTTTGAGCCTTCAAGCTCAGCCAAACCCTGACAATTTATCCTCTAAACTTCCCTAGAAACATCCTAGAGGTACTGGTCTTCTTCAAAGACCAATTTTAGTGCCCTAAAAGGAGGTCTCAAAGAAGCGCTTGAAAGAAGAGGTAATGTCCGTTACCGACTCTTTCAACTTTATTTCTTATTAAACTTATTCTTATTTAGTTGTTTAATTATGAATTAATAACATCAGTATCACTAATATACTTATATGTTATTATAAGTATGAAACAACCCTATTTCACCATCTATCCATCCTATGGAAAACAAAATCACCGCGCGTCTGTACGTACGGAATATCGTCTTCACGTCGTGGTTTAATCTATTTTCCACCACCACCTTACTTGGATGGGTATAATGGTGTAAAGAATGAATATATATGTTTATTGTAAAGTGATATTGATTATGGAATAGTATACATACACTCCAATACAATTCCACGATCATGGGAACGATATCATCGCTCGTGCGTACGTACGGAATACCGTCTCCACGATGTGATGCGACTCGTTCTACATGATTTTCATTACATAATGATTACATAAATGAATTGAGTGAATAAATATGATATATATTACACTAATAACATTCTGTAAATGAGGTATCTATAACCTAAAAATAAGAATAAGAATTTATTCGACAAAACACGCATAAGAACAAAAAGTAATAAACACCTGAATAACAAGTAACAATGAAATATTACTAATAAGAAGATAAGAATATGACCATATACGATATCATAAAAATAAGTATGATTCTGGAATAAGTCAATAACATTATTTAAATCATTATACAGGAGGTTCGGGCACTTACGAAGCAAATCGGACCTAAGATAAGGGAAAATATCACAATCTCATTTTTATCCGAGATTGTTTATACTTTGGTATTTACTGTGGTGTATTTTTTCATCCACATACATGTTTCCTCAATATGTAATATTATTTCCATCTACATACAGTTGTTTAAATCCAATTTTACCCTTCGGTGAGTTTTTAGTAAAAGATATGAAAGGAATATTTTGTCGTTTTTCGTACGAGGTACTTTTTGACTTTTCTGACAAAAGTACGAGAAGAATGTTTTTTTAACTTATACAGAATGAATGTATTTTTAAAAAATTATTTCCAAGAAGCTTCCTTTAAAAGTTTTCACGTTTATTTTTAATCAACTTATTTTAGAATTGTATGACATGTTAAGAAAGGAAAAGTGTTTTTGAAGTAGAAAGGATATTTTCCTCAAGAATGGAGTTCTAGTGTTTTATCAAAATTATTTTCCATAATAATATAGGGTTCTGTTTATATCACTATTATTACATTTATTTGATTATGTTGTGATGAAATTATTTTTATGAATTCTTTTATCTTATATGAATTGTTTTATGATGTCACGATGTTTAAGAATCCCATTTTTATTACATGGTTTATGCTATGATGTATGGTTTATGATTTTGTGGAACATATAAGAATGGTATCATTATGAGATGGGTGGGACCTATATCTCCCTCCAATGCATTGGGTAAAGATTTTATATCTCATGAGATAGACATGGCTAGAACGGCAGGTTAAACCGATTCAGTGAAACAGGACTGAAACGAGGAATGAACTCGGTTCAGAAATGGACTTTGTCCACTAAGATAGTCTTGGAAATGAGTCTTGACTAATAAGAAATGATTCTCTATGATTATGTGTGTATTCCACAAAGCTTCATTTTTTAAGTTATGATTATTGTGATTACATTTCACTACCATGATTTATCCCATGTTATGAAATTATGATCTCTTTTGCAGGGTAAGATTTCCAAAATGTTATGTTCTTATGAATATGATGTGATTGATATTTATTTTGTTTACCCTTACTGAGAATTTGAGCTCATCCTTTTTTATTTTTTCTTTCCCCAGGTCAGGAAGAAGGTTATTAAGTAATATATTCCAAAAGGTACTATATATATGATGAAATAAATGGGATAAAATGTAGATGCTTTATGAACCAATTGTTTATGTTTCCCAGTTTCTAAATACACTATACCTATACGGTCCTTTCCTGGTTTTGTTATATGTTGTAATAAGTGTGCTTAAATTTTGAAGTATTAACAATGTATGTAAAGTATGGGTCATTATAGTTGGTATCAGAGGAAAGGTATAGTCAACCTTTGGAAACTAGGATCTGAAAGCCTTAGTAAGAATCCTAAGGATAATTCTAAGCATAGAACACAATATTAGTGTTTTAGAAATGGCCATGAATAACCTAGGATAAGACCTTAAGTGTGAAATTTTATTCTTGATTATGTGGTTTTCCTATTATAATTAGTGTTTCTCACACTATTATTCTTGGTTTTAGTCAATGGCTGGAACCCGAAGGAACCGTGTTAATGCGGAATGCGAATGGGAATGCAATGATTGTCCCCCTGAGCAACCAAACGTTATGGGAGCTAGAATGCAAAATCTTGTAGCCATGATCACACAACTTTCTCAAGCTATGAATCATGCAGGACTTCCAAACGAGCAAAGTAAGGAGCAACATTCTGTTGAATCCTTCATGAGACAGCGTCCACCTTCATTCAGCGGGTCTACTGATCCATTAGTTGCTGAACAATGGATCAGTACCACTGAAAAGATATTTTCAGTTCTTCAATGTTCTGAACATGATAAAGTCATATTAGCAGTGTATCGTTTGGAAGGTGATGCTGATCAATGGTGGAATCTTATCAAGAATACGAGGCCAAGATATGAAATTGAGTCTATGGAATGGGGCGAGTTCAAGAACTTATTTTTCAATAAGTAATTCCCTCGTATTCTCCGAACAAAGATGGAGAATGAGTTTCTTGAACTAAAGCAAAAGGATGATGAATCTGTTGGTGCCTATGAAGCAAATTTTACAAGAATTGCAAGGTACGCTTCTGGTATTATTATCCAACCTGAGAGTAAGATCTATCGATTCTTTAGTGGCTTAAAATAAAGTCTTCTAAGGGCGTTAGCCATAAGGGACTTCAATAGCTATGAGGAAATCGTTCGATGTGCTCTCAAAGTTGAGATGGAGATTGGAGTAACCCATCAATCATATGGGTTTGATAAGAAGAGGAAAATGGAATTCAAAGGAAAATCTAAAGAGCACACTGAAAAGAAGATGAGTTTTCTCTTATGCTCAAAGTGTGGAAATAAACATGGAGGGAGTTGTCTTAAAGGGACAAGTAAATGTTTCAAATGTGGAAAGGAAGGTCATCTGGCATTTGAATGCCACAATTATGGGAAGAATATGTCTAGTGATTCGAACAAAGAAAATTCTACACAGAGTGCACCTCCTACACTTCAATGTTACAAGTGCAAGGAAATGGGGAATTATGCCAATCAATGCCCTAATCCAAGGGTCGTTGATGATGATCGACGTCAACAAACTCTTAAGGATAAAGACAATGGAAAGTAACATGCAATTTCTATCAGCTATGTGGAGTATGATAATGAAGTGGTGAAAGGTACACTTACCATCCACTCTAAAGTAGAAAATGTTTTATTTGATTCTGGATCCACCCACTCCTTTATTTCTGAAGAATTTTCTAAGGGTATCACCGTATTACCTCAACAATTAGATGTTGAGTTAGCTGTGACAACCCCTAATGGCACAACAGTCACGTCAAAAGTTTATAATTCTTCTCCGATTGAAGTTTGTGGTAAAGTGCTTCCTGAAAATCTTATGATCCTCCCTATAGTGTAATTTGATGTGATTCTTGGCATGGATTGGCTTTCTCTATATGGAGCTCATATCAATTGCCAAAGAAGGGAAGTCACATTTCATATTCCAGATCAATCTTTGATCGTCTATCAATGCAAGGATGAACATAACCTTCTAGTGGAAATTTATTCCATCTTATGGGTCTTGATTCCACTAAATGAAGGTTATTTATCTCAAATGGTTGGTGAGAAACTCACGATTAAGAATATTCCCATTGTACGGGAGTTTGATGATGTCTTTCCGGAGGAATTGTCAGGTCTTCCACCAAATCGTGAAGTTGATTTTTCAATAGAAATCGTACTGGGTGCTTTACCTATTTCAAAGACACCTTATAGAATGGCCCCAATTGAGCTGCAGGAATTGAAGAAGAAACTCCAAGAGAATCTTGATAAGGGGTTCATACTCCCTAGTGCGTCACCTTGGGGAGCACCTGTTCTGTTTGTTAAGAAGAAATATGGATCAATGAGACTCTGCATTGATTATCGAGAACTTAACAAGATCACTATCAAGAACAAATATCCTCTCCCGTGCATTGATGACTTATTTGACCAACTACGCGGAGCTTAATACTTTTCCAAGATTGATCTTTTTTCAAGGTATCATCAATTAAGGGTCAAAGGGAGGATATACCAAAGACGGCTTTTCGTACAAGGTATGGACACTATGAATTTATAGTGATACCATTTGGTCTTACTAATTCCCCTGCTATCTTCATGGATCTAATGAATAGAGTCCTTAGAGACTATCTTGATCAGTTTGTGGTAGTCTTTATAGACGATATTCTTGTATATTCAAAGAGAAATAAATAACATGAAGATCACTTGAGAATTATATTGAAGACCCTGAGAAAGGAGAAGCTTTATGCCAAATTTACCAAGTGTGAATTTTGGCTTCAAAAAGTTTTATTTTTGGGTCACATCATCTCAAAAGAGGGGATATCTGTGGATCCAGCAAAAATAGAGGTTATCGAAAGATGGTCGAGACCAACAATAGTAACTAAGATCCGAATTTTTCATGGTTTGGCTGGATATTATCGACATTTTTTGAAAGATTGTTCACGATTATCTAATCCACTCACCAAGTTGACTCGGAAAGGAGTTAAGTTTGTTTGGACGGAGGAATGTGAAGAGAATTTCAAGGAGTTGAAAAGAAGGTTATCCAGTGCACCTGTGCTCACACTGCCTTGTAGTGGAGAAAGGTTTATGATCTATAGTGATGAATACAAGAAGGGATTGGGGTGTGTTCTTATGCAAAATGATATGGTGATATTTTATGCCTCACGACAGTTGAAAATCCATGAGCAAAATTACCCAACTCATGATTTGGTGTTAGCTGCGGTAATCTTTGCATTAAAGATTTGGAGGCATTATCTTTATGGAGAAAGGTGTGACATTTATACTGATCATAAAATTTTAAAGTATATTTTCACACAAAAGGATCTGAATATGAACCAAAGAAGATGGTTGCAGCTGATTAAGGATTACGACTGCTCAATTCATTAACACCCTGGGAAAGAAAACAAGGTGGAAGATGCATTAAGTCGACAAGACCATGCCAGTTTATCCATGATGAGGATTACAAAAGATCCAATATTTATGGATTTACAAAGGATGGATCTTGGAATTATAATGAAATGGGAAAAATCGTATCTTTCTCAAATGAATTTCCAACCATCTTTACATGTTAAGATTAAAGAGGCACAGAAAGAAGATGTAGAGTTATAAAAGAAGGTGAGAAATGTTCCTGAATTCAATCTTGATTGTGATGGGATAATAAAGTTCAAGAATCGGGTTTGTGTTCCTCCCATCCTCAAATTAAAGAAGGATTTCCTGGATGAGGCTCATAGTTCTTCATTCTCTATTCATCCTGGAAGCACGAAGATGTATAGGGACCTAAAAGAGTACTTCTGGTGGGATGGCATGAAAAGAGATGTTGCAAAATATGTCTCTCGATGCTTGGTTTGTCAGTAAGTTAAAGCTGAGAGACAAAAGTCTAAGGGGATGTTACAACCATTACCCATACCCGAATGGAAATGGGAAAACATCACTATGGACTTTGTCACAGGACTTCCTAAAACATCCAAAGGCAATAATGCTATCTGGGTCATAGTTGATCATCTTACAAAGTCTACACACTTCATTGCTATTAGAGAGGATTTCTCTCTGGATCAGCTTGCCAGGATATATATAAAGGAAGTGGTAAGATTTCATGGAGTACCACTTTCTATTATATCTGATCGGGATCCGAGGTTTACCTCAAAGTTTTGACGAAGTCTTCAGCATACTCTGGATACATAGTTGAGTTTCAGCACTACTTATCATCCTCAGAAATACGGTCAGTTTGAGAGGAAAATTCAAACTCTAGAAGATATGTTGAGAGCTTGCTCTATGGATTTCAAAGGTGGTTCGGATCAACACCTACCTTTGGTGGAATTTTCTTATAATAATATCTTTCACTCCAGTATTCAGATGGCTTCTTATGAAGCTCTATATGGAAAGAAATGCAGGACTCCAACTTGCTGGGATGAAGTTGGGGAAAGAAAGCTATTAGGACCTGATCTTGTTGATGAGATGGCAGAAAAGGTCTGATCTATTCAACAACACATAAGAGCAGCTCAGATTCGACAAAAACATTATGCCGACAACTGAAGAAAAGACTTAGAGTTTGAATTGGGTGATAAAGTGTTCTTACGAATATCTCCTTGGAAGAGAGTAATGAGATTTGGAAAGAAGGGAAATATGAGCCCTAGGTATATCGGTCCTTTTGAAATACTGGATCGTGTTGGGAAGGTAGCTTGCCGATTGGAGCTTCCACCTAATCTCTCTCAAGTTCACGATGTGTTCCATGTATCTCTCCTGAGAAAGTACATACTCGATCCTTCACATGTACTCAGCTCAGAAGTTGTACCGCTGGAATAAGATCTTTCTTATGAAGAATAGCTGATAGAGATTCTCGATCATAGTGAAAAAGTCCTACGGAACAAGACCACTCGCTTGGTGAAAATTTTATAGAGGAACCACCAATTAGAAGAAACTACATGGGATCTTGAGGATATGATGAGGTAGAGGTATCCTCATCTATTTGTTACAAGTGACAAATTTCGAGGGCGAAATTCATTTTAAGGGGGGTAGAATGTAACACCCGAGACTTTTGTAAGAAATATTTTGTTTTTATTTTATATAAATCATCAAAGGAATCTTTCACTACACACAACACTAGTTTGGCTTTCTTTACACGCAATCGCGACCTTCCTTGATATCTTGCACTGTACGCAATACCGAGTTTCACTAAACAACGATACGTTATTAAAATATTATTAAAACTAGCCGTTATGAATAGTAATACCCACTTTTTTGAAATTTTGTAATTTTTATTTTTCAAAACGGACTTCATTTTTGGATTCAGAATATCGAAATTACCTAGGGTGAAATTTTGGTATTTTTCTGGAAACTTTCAATTTTTTATGAATAGTGAAAACACTGGGTTACTATTTAAAAACCGAATTTTTATTTAAATAATTATTTATTTTATTTAAATTTATTTTAGGTCAAAATTGATACATAATACCTATATAAGTTTAATGAAATTCATTGAAGTAATTTTATAATAATTTTAGATATATAAAAATTTTATCGAACTTTTCACCGTCTTTTACCCACCTCCTAGGAGAATTTGCAAATTTACATAAAACTTAATTTTAACGCTTCTGTGAGTGAAATTTAAAAAAATCAGAGAGACACGGTTGATTTCATTAAGTAAAATGTGGTTCAATGAGATTAAAAATAATTTTTGTTGAATAGTAACTTTTTACTTTTTTTACCACGGTTAAAAGTAAATAGGGTAATTAAGGGTAAAAATGATATTATTATTACCCTAACACATGTCCTAATTCTATTTTATAAGTTTAATTCGACCAAAAACAACCTTATGAATAAAATATGACCATTTAGGCCCACTTGGATTAGATTAGGACATTTATTATTAATTTATTTAAAGAAGGGTTAAAATAGTAAAAATCAATGTTTAATAAGTAAATAATTTTTAATATAGGGTAATACATAAGATATATTCGACTATAAATATTAATTATAAATATAAAAATATTTCCTACATAATGGTATTTTATTTGTAATTTTTAGACATTAAATAATTTAATTTATTTATGACACAAAGATGATGCCGTAATTATCTTATTAATGAAATATTGACATAATTGATGTTATAAATACCCAAATAAATGTAATTTGAGACTTTTTATGAATTCCACTAATTTTCTAGGTTAATATGACATGTTATTATTGATTTAATTAACTTTTTTCTAACTAATGATTCTTTTATGATTTTCACAAAAATCAATTATTAAATAGTGTCAAAATTGACATAAAATAGTTTATAAAACAAATATTATATTATTAATTGTTATTATATTCCTAAAAATCTAAGGTTTGGAAAAATGACTTATATAAGGTTATATATATTAATAATAAACAACTTTGGGTTCTCTTGGCTTGTTATAGTAATTTTATTAACCTTATAGTGTAAGAACACAAAAAGACATGGTAAAAGTAAAATTATCTAACTTAAAGTTAAATCTAAATGATAAGGTTAAAATAGTAAACTAAACATGTCAAAATTCTATTTTATTAGATTATTTCTACCCATCCCCACCTTAGCTTAGAAATAAATAAATTTGGAGCTATTTAAAACCGAATATGGCTTTATAATAAAATAATATTTTTAGTTTTTTCAAAGGTGCCCCTCTCCTCCCTTATAAAAGGGCACCTCCTCTCTCTCTTCCTCACACAACTTTGAGCCTTCAAGCTCAGCCAACCCCTGAAAATTTCTCCTCTCCACTTCCCTAGAAACATCCTAGAGGTCCTTTTCTTCTTCAAAGACCAATTTTAGTGCCCTAAAAGGAGGTCTCAAAGAATCGCTTCAAAGAAGAGGTAATGTCCGTTACCGATTCTTTCAACTTTATTTATTCTTCCACTTCTTCTTATTTAGTTGTTTCATTATGAATTAATAACATCAGTATCACTCATATACTGATATTTTTTTATAAGTATGAAACAATCATATTTCATCATCTATCCATCATACGGAAAACGAAATCACCGCGCGTGCGTACGTACGGAATACCGTCTCCACGTCGTGGTGTAATCTATTTTCCACCACCACCTTACTTGGATGGGTATAATGGTGTAAATAATGAATATATATGATTATTTTAAAGTGATATTGATTCTGAAATAGTATAAATACACTCCAATACAATTCCACGATCATGGGAACGATATCATCGCTCGTGCGTACGTACGGAATACCATCTCCACGATGTGATGCGACTCGTTCTACATGATTTTCATTTCATAATGATTACATAAATGAATTGAGTGAATAAATATGATATATATTACACTAATACCATTCTTTAAATGAGGTATCTATACCCTAAAAATAAGAATAATAATTTATTCAACAAAACACGCATAAGAACAAAAAGTAATAAACACCCGAATAACAAGTAACAGTGAAATATTACTAAAAAGAAGCTAAGAATATGACCATATATGATATCATAAAAATAAGTATGATTCTGTAATAATTCAATAACATTATTTAAATCATTATACAGGAGGTTCAGACACTTACAAAGAAAATCGGACATAAGGTATGGGAAAATATCACAATCTCATTTTTATCCGAGATTGTTTATACTTTGGTATTTACTGGGGTGTATTTTATCATCCACATCCATGTTTCCTCAATATGTAATATTATTTCCATCCACCTACAATTTTTTAAATCCAATTTTACCCTTCGGTGAGTTTTTAGTAAAAGATATGAAAGGAATCTTTTGTCGTTTTTCGTACGAGGTGCTTTTTGACTTTTCCGACAAAAGTACGAGAAGAATGTTTTTTAACTTATACGGCATGAATGGATTTTTAAAACATTATTTCCAAGAAGCTTCATTTACAAGTTTTCAAGTTAATTTTAAATCATGTTCTTTTAAAATTGTATGACATGTTAAGAAAGGAAAAAAATAAAGTAGAAAGGATATTTTCATCAAGGATGGAGTTCAAGTGTTTTATCAAAATTATTTTCCATAATAATTTAGGGTTCTGTTTATATCCCTATTATTACATTGATTTGATTATGTTGAGATGAAATTATTTTTATGAATTCCTTTATCTTATATGAATTGTTTTATGATGTCACGATGTTTAAGAATCCCATTTTTATTACATGGGTTATCATATGATGTATGGTTTATGATTTTGTGGCACACATAAGAATGGTATCGTTATGAGATGGGTGGGACCTATATCTCCCTCCAATTCATTGGGTAAAGATTTTATATCTCATGAGATAGACATCACTGGAACGGTAGGTTAAACCGGTTTAGTGAAACTGGACAGAAACAAGGAATGAACTCGGTTCAGAAATGGACTTTGTCCACTAAGATAGTCTTGGCAATGAGTCTTGACTAATAAGAAATGATTCTCTATGATTATATGTGTATGTCACAAAACTTCATGTTTTAAGTTATGATTATTGTGATTACATTTCACTACCATGATTTATCCCATGTTATGAAATTATGATCTCTTTTTCAGGGTAATATTTCCAAAATGTTATGTTCTTATGAATATGATGTGATTGATATTTCTATTGTTTACCCTTACTGAGCATTTGAGCTCACCCTTTTATATGTTTTCTTTCCCCAGGTCAGGAAGAAGGTTATTAAGTAAGATATTCCAAAAGGGACTATAGATATTATGAAATAAATGGGAGACAATGTAGATGCTTTATGAACCAGTTGTTTATGTTTCCCAGTTTCTAAAGACACTATACCTATATGGTCCTTTCCTGGTTTTGTTATATGTTGTAATAAGTGTGCTTCAATTTTGAAGTATTAACAATGTATGTAAATTATGGGTCGTTATACTCCCAATATAACACTTCATCAACATTTTCTAGGTCCACTGCAACAAAATCTTCTAAGATAATATATCTTACCAAGTGGACCACCTAAATCTAGAACTGGAACTTTAAGAGATTATGGTGAATATGGTGCTCTAATGGTACCTCTAGAACCTTCCACAAGTGTAATCCTCCTCATATATCGAGTACCCAAGGATATAATCGATGAAGATTACCATGAAGCGGTCTAAGAAATTATAAAATATTTAGTTCTTGAGTCCCATGAACACATCTATGAAATTATTCATGCCAAATGGAATCACCGAGTACTCATAGTGACCATAAAGACATGTGAATGTCGTATTCAGTATATCCTCATCCCATAATTGCAACTAGTGATATCTTGACCTAAGGTCAACCTTAGAGAACTATCAGGCCACTCTCAACTGATTAAAGGGTTCATCAATCCTCAATAGTAGATACTTGTTCCTTATGATCACCTAGTTTAGTATAAGGTAATCCACACATTACCTTAAGCTCCCATCCACCTTCTTGGAGAACAACACTAAGTATGTCTAGGGTGAAACATTAGGTCTAACAAATCCCTTCCACTATAAGTACTCTAACTTTACCCTCAACTTAGGAAGTTATGAGGGATTCATATGATATTTTGGTGTAGATATCGAGGTCATCCTAGGTTGTTTTTAATACATAATCCTATCTCTTGAATAGGAGGTAATCTTGGAACATCCTCGTGAAAGATATACTCATACTCTGCCACCACTATAGGGAACTGAAAACTCATAGAATCCATTGCACCAAGGATCATTCTAGCCAACTAATAAGTAATAAACTACACCCTTCTATGCATGATTCTATCCTATGGTTTCTGAGTTTCCATTTCTCCCGAAAAAAACCTAGCCCCATCTCTATGGACACACCACATCCTCCTCTTGAAACAATCTATTCGTGCATGAACTGTAGATAAATAGTTCATACCTAAGATGATGTCATAAGGACTCATCGATTCTATAAAGAGATCCTAATATAAACTCTTTCCTACAAGAGTTAGGTCACACAATTGGAACAAGTGTGTGATCACTAAGTCATCTCTAGTAGGAGTCTCCAAGCATAAGGGTCGAGCCAAGGGATCAACCAGAATATTTATGTCTCAAACCAAATATGTGGAAATAAAATAATAACAAGAACTTGTGTCTATTAGTACTGTGGAAAAGGTATAAAATACATAGATCATACTTCATATCATTCCTAGGGCCTCTGTTTCATAATCTTAGACCACCTGTAGCTTCCCCTTCCCTTTTCCTCCAGCTCCCTGAGCTTGGTGTGGACCACCTAAGGGTGGTGGTAGTAACAATTCAAAGATTATAAAATCTTCATCTGATCTCCCAACTCTTCTTCCATGTCCACCACACTAGAGGCCTTTTTTTTCTTTCCATTTCATCTTCCTTGGTGGCACATCCAATGTCTTATTATCATCTATACATTGGGTCAGAAAATCTCAGTCAATATGTTACATGTCATCACATTTGTAGATCATCATATCTCTGGGATTACTAGACTCATCCAGTGAGCCCTAAACCACATACCATCTATCCTAGGACCTCTTCTTAAAATTAATCACGTCTCCTGGTCCTTGATACTAACAATGGCTCCCTACTACCAAAGTCTCTTCTTCTGTTTTTCCAATTTCGGCAACCACTTTTTGCATCTGCTCAACCAAAAAACTCTCAACCACCAAAGCACACTCTAGCACTCAAATATAGGTAGGAATTAATTGATTTATAATGATGGCTTGTATTTCTCTATGTATTCTTTGGTCAAAGGTATGACACTAGAATAACTGATCACAAACCATATCCATCGAGTGCCTATAGAGGTTGGAGAACCTCAATGAATACTCAGATATCATCAAGATTCTCTACTGAAGTTGTAGAATTTCCAAGATGCATACATATTACAGTTTATCTAGAGATAAATCCTCTCTAAAAAGGCACTCAAAATCTGACCATGCTAGAGTCACCTCATCATACGACTGGGTCACTAAACCCCACCATCATCCTGGTGAGCCATAGAGAAGGATCACTACCATAACCTCCATATAATCTGATAGGGTCCAAAAAATATGGAAAACTTGCTTCACCACCAAAATCCATCCCTCATCCACCTATGGTATAGTCTTTCCTCTGAACCTGCAGGGTCGTTCTCACTGAAACTCATGAAGCATCCTCATCTTGCACCCCTCATCTTCCTGTATTGTGGGTACCATATATAGATCTCCAAGTGGTGTTATAACTAGAATACCACCTGGAGGTAACACATATGGAACACGACCCCGTATCAATTCATCATCAATGAGTGTATCATCCTCATGATATTGATGTTGAGTCCTAGCTAGCATAAATCATGGAGGCAACCTGAAATAAAAAAAAATTGTACCATGGTCAATAAGTATATCTATAGAGCCAACTCAAGAATGATATGGAAACCACAACCCATTAATCTATGATTCATGTACAATTGTTTTCTTTGCAACCATTTTCCTCATGTACTGAGTTAAAAGAAATGTGATCATATTTCTGATGTATAGATACGTCATCCGCCAAACCCACACTAGAGTCTCCTTCCTGAAAGCCGAACTTGAAACACTTAACACTATTTATCTATACCAATATCACAGACTCTGGTCCTAAGGTAGAACAGACTGCCTATGATACCACTCTTTATTGACCTATCCCAATGGGCTCTATGTCATGACTCCCCAATCCCACATCCAATAGGCCATGGGTTGGCCACTATCACTGAAAAAGCATATCACTAACATGGGAGGCCTTAGAATAATGTACTTGTACATATGCACACATCTTGATGCCCATAAAATTCTGAAATGTAAAAAATATGATAAACCATGCATGCATACATATAAATCCCACAACTAGAGTATGATAATAAGTAATGGAATATAACTTGGTCCAAATACAATCCCACCACAAAGTGTCTTTAAACAAGTCCAACCTAAAAGTAAACAAGGGTATTATGTCAAGGTAATTGCAGGAACAAACCTCGGTCTATCCAAGTCACTAAGAATCACCTGGTCTTTTTACCTCTATGACTCCATCAAAAGTTTTATCATCTACATAATACCTGAAAAGTATAGGAAAACTCATGCAAGGTTGAGTAAAATAATACCCAATAGGATATTCCAAAATCACTAAGACAAAAACAATAAGAATAACAGTCATATATACATAGGTATATTTCTACAGTATATAATATATATATATATATATACACTCAAATAAAGGCACAAATTATAAATTTAAAGTCACAACTGTAATGTTATCCTAGGATTCCTAATCCAAGGTTCCATATAGCCCTCATTCAGGAGAACACACTCCAAAAGTTATATAGGACGGATGGCATTTTTATGAGATGTAAAGATCATTAGATCTCACCATAAAAATTATACAATGGATGTCTGAAGAGATATGATACAAATATGAGGATCACACCCAAGTCCATGGGGTATACAAACAAATCAATTTAGAATAACTGGCTAAGTATAGGATCGGCACCTGTGTAGTGTTGGTCATGAAGATACCAAGAACTCCACCTAAGGAAAAAAGATTATAGAGGATCTCACTCCAAACCTCATGGAAGGATTCCAACAACTCTTCCAAAGAAGTTGTGATGAAGGGATCATTATCCTATGTGTAGAATTAAATTCTATACTAACCCTCAAGGAAAGGATCAATGGAACATAACCTAATGAAACATGTCCAAGATACAAAGGATAAGGGCTCTAATATATCTTAAAGGAAGTACATGGTATGTAATGGTAATACATGGAATGTATCTTTGATGCCATATTTTGCCTATGTTAATGGATCATGTCTGTGTCCATGTCAAAGTACATGGTGTGCCCATTCCTATTTACTTTTTCCACATCTATGTACATGGATCTGCACATGTACACCTGGACTAGAAATGTTCGTGTGTGAGTACATAGCGTATACATGACTGCGTACTCATCATTGTTTCTATGTACCCTATGAGGTACACACAGAGCTTCTAGGTGAGGGTTACACGTTGTGTGATACTTAACTTCTCACAGAAACCTTTTCCACCAAATAGGGGTTCCACATGGTGTGTTACTCTGGAACACACGTCATGCACCATAAAATATGTATAAACCTACAAGTTCCTCATGAGGATTATAGAATCCATTGTCACCACCATCAATCACACCCATGGTACTTGGATCTGGGGTTTGACCGGCCCAGCTACTATTTATGGCTGGGTTTCAACCTTTGATTCTCCATAAAACACAACCTGAAGCCACACCTTCATTGTTCATCTGAAACCCACACATAAAAGCCTCTAATATAGTCATGATCCATTTTGTTTTTAATTATCACATGATCCATGTGAAATATAAAGTCCAGATCTATGATACTAAATCATTGTGCCAATAAATGGGTGTGCAACATTTGATTCCTCAGTATTTAGTTTGATCCATCGAGAAAACAAAACCCTGGTGACGAACGCGTGTAGAACAAGGGGAGAAACCAAGAAACAAGAAAAAAAGGAATGAACCACAAAAATGTTTAGATAGCCTTGATCCTTTTATGTTATAACTAAAAATGATGAACCATGATAAATAAACAAATCTTCTAATAAATCCCAGCAGATAAACCCACCCCACAATACGACTGATCTGTGAATAAATATGTTGGTTTACTGATTCATGTTCATCATAAGAATTCATAATGAAAAATAAAACCACATAAATAAACATCCTAACTTTATTTGTATTGATAACTAATGAATAATGAATCTGTGACATTATCATGTGTAACACCTCGAGCTTCCACGATACGCCTCTCTTTCAATAATGCAATAGCTTGCATTGTACGCAAGTTCGAGTTCTAACACACCGCAACTAATAAAAGTAGCCGTTATGAATAGTAATAACCACCTTTTAAATTTATAGAAATTTTATATTTCAAAATGGACTTCATTTTTGTATTCCTAATATTGAAATTAGCCTATGTTGAATTTTTTGTAATTTTCCGAGAACTTCCAAATTTTTATGAATAGTGAAAAATACTTAAAACAACTTTTTTAATAAAAATAATTTATAGTGATAAGTTATACTATTTAGTGGTTTTAAGGTATAATTAGAATATATTTTTACCATTTTATCCAATGGTGGTCATTAGAATTAATTTAACATTGAAATTGGACATAAACAATTGCCAATCTTTTGATATAAATTGTTTCTTAAAAACACGCTATTTGTCGTAACAGTAGGAATTAATTATAAAATTAATTAATACAACTTATATGTTTGGAATTTTGTAAAATATACATCATTTTTGAATTCGGAATATCAATTATAGCTTAGGGTGAAATTTTGGCCTTGTTCTGAAAAACTTCAATTTTTGATGAATAGTGAAACCACTAAGTGGTAGTTAAATAACTGATTTTTCGTTTAAATGAAATATTACCACTTCTGTGATTTGATTTTCAAAAATCCTACATACATGTTTGTCATTAAGAAGTAAAATGTGGTTCAATGAGATCAAAATAATTTTTTGGTGAATAGTAACTTTTAAGTTCTTAATCGCGATTAGAGGTAATTAGTGTGGTTTAAGGTAAAAATAATGTTTTAATAATATTAGACGAGCTTGACACTTGTCCTACTCCTATTGGATGAGTCATGGCCGACCAATACAACCCATGGGTCAACTTGGGGACCCCATGGAGCCACTTTGGTTGGAAAATGACATTAATATATATTTATTTAATGTTAAAATTAAATTGACACAAACATGAGTTGTTTTACTAAAACAGTTCTTAAGTGGGGTTACACAAGTCCAAATTTTGATTATAAATATTCATTAGAAATCTAAAAAGATTTTATACATCATAGTATTTTTTTTATAATTTTTAGACATTAAATAAATTAAATTATTTATGACATCATTATGATGCAGCGATGACCTCATTATTTAACGATTTAAATAAAATGAGAAGATAATGCAAAATCCAAGGCTTACACTTGTCCAAATCCTATTGGATTAGGAGATTTAGAAACCTTATCACCTTATCCTAGAATTATATAAGTGTGGGACCTTTAGAATCCGAAAAGCATTGTGAAATAATGTAACATTTCAATATTTCCAAAAGTGCCCCTCCTCTCCACTTATAAAAGGCCCCCACCTCTCCCACCTCATTTACAATTTCAAGCCATTTGGCTCGGCCAAACTCTGCCCAAATACTCTCCCAACTTCCCCCTCTTACTCCTAGAAGCCTTAATTTGGGTATAACTCTTCCCAAGGAATCCTTTGGCTCAAATCAAAAAGAGTTACCCGATTTTGAGGTAATGTCTTCTCTAATGTTGTTTTGTTTTATTTTTCTTCTCCAACCCCATAAACTCTTTTTATTAATTTCTTTTGTAACAACACCAGTATCCTCAATATACTAGGATGTTTTTATAAGAAGGATTCGAGCTACACTTACACACACCTACATCTAATGGTTAAAGAACATACGGTTTCTGTGGATGGTGAATTTCTGCCTCACGAAACGATGATTGTTCAACACTCATTTAACACCTTCAAAGGTGGCCATTAAGATGTAAATATTTTTATATATGATATATAATATGTTTATGTTTTACTTATGCTTCTTTATTTCTCATTTATGGCATACTTTATGATTTCCATTATGGGTAAAACGCGATAATTTCATTTTAGGAAGTGCGGACTACCGCCCCCTCAAAGTGATGTGAATCGTTAATGCCATATGTGGGATGTATAAAGGATGGAGTAAATGATATTATATATTATATTATACTGGAACTATATTATACCTTTATATAATTATGATTTCATTACATTAAATACGAAATAGAAATGAAAGTAGCGTTCATGCGTACGTACGGCTTACCGTCTCCATGAACGGTGCATTTCATTTCTTACCTCTAAATGTTACGTAATATTATGAATGAATGTATATACTGGATATATATGATATATATGATATCTACATCATTAATATAATTCTGGATATAATGGATATTTCACCACATGAACAACTTTTAATTATAAGAAGTTTATTGTTGACTCAAGTTACCAAAGATCGACAAAACGACCGTTATTAACTTAAATAATTACATAATGTTCATAACATTGTAATAAGTGATATAAAAAGGATAATGAAATTTAAAATGGTTCTTAATAAGGTAGATATTAACTCTAGTTTATTATTCAGGAGGTTAAAGAACGGTTGAGTCAAGTCGGACACAAGGTAAGAGAATTTCTTAACCCAACTTCCATTCTTTGGGTTAATCTTTTACTTTCAAATTATGTCATGATAATATTATGTCCTATTTTGTATTTTTACATTCTTTATGTGTACCTATAGGGAATACACATAATTGATCTATTTTATTTTAAAAATGATCTTTTAAGGACTTCGTCTCAATCCCCTTTCATTGAGGCATATTTGGTTTTATACACAACTTTATTTTATACGGTGTATAAACCCCTTTGACTTTTACATTTATTCAAAAGGAATCTTTTTTATACGAAGCATTTTGCTAAACGACAAAAGGGAATGTTTTCTTTCCATACTTATGCGGCGACAACGACTTCTCCACCGCCGTGACCATTATTTGAGATTCGGCTTCCTCTACAAGCCATCATTTTTTCTAATGAAAAATAAATACAAAGTTTTAACTTTCTTTTATTTTGGTATTGAAAATGGTTTTGAAAGCATTTTTATTATATCAATGTGTTGTATTTATATCTTGTGATTGAAATGTGGAAATGTTTTGTTTCCTTTATGCATGTTTTATGTGATATGATTATGTTATGGTTTATGATATGTTTAAACCTATTCATATGAGGAATGCATTGGACTTAATAAGTGACGGGTGGAGCCCGCTATAGCTCCTCGATGCATCGGCAGGTCTCATGAGACAAACTAGTGTCTTGGCACGAGGCCTTGACAAAAGCTTATTTGTGGTCTTGGCACGAGGCCTTGACTACGTGTTTATGATAGTCTGGAATTATGCATTCCATCATTATGAAAGTGGTTATTGATATTGCATGTGATTATTCGACCAGTAGAATATCCATGTGAAGATGTAAATGGCATTATCTCGTTTTACTTTTGCCATATTACGTTGATGTTCAAGTTTAAAAGGCTTTTGTTTTAGTCATACATTGCCTTAAATGTTTATGTTTATTTATGAAAGCTTCCGCAATATTGTTATCCTTACTGAGCATCTGAGCTCACCCCTTTCAATGTTTTAATATTTTCCAGGATGTGAAGAAGTATTTTATGAATGACCTGTAGGGATTGTCAGAAGAGGATATGAGTGTGGACTATGAAGGCTTTGTTATTAGTTTTTTACTTTATGATGTAATGTAAGACTTATGAATGTATCTAGTGTTTCCAAGGCTACTAAACTAATCGGTCTTTCGAGACTTGAACTTTTGTGATCATGCCAATGTTACGAAGTAATGCACCGACTCTGGGTAGCTGGGTTCGGGGCGTTACAGTTGGTATCAGAGGCAGTTTAGTACTAACCTTGGAAGCTAGATTTAGATAAACTCTGATTAGAGCACATATCCCGAAGATAGACTTTGAGGATTAGTATAGAAGAACTTCCTAGAATTTTGGTATTGTAGAGATTTTGTGTGTTTTCCGAGAAATACATCCCTGTCTGGATACGAGCAGGTAGAGGCAACTCTGGCACAGATGTACCTAGGGGTAAAACCTGAAAACACCGCTTTGAGCTAGACTCGAATGGGAACTGGTGCACGACAACGGTCCTTGCTGCACTCTTGGTTACGACACTCCCGGGGGATATGCTCAGGATAATTCCCATTTTCTTTACAAACCACTATGAAGGGTTATGAGTATATACTTCCTCAAAGAAAACGTTTCTTTTTATGATTATGGATTATATCCATAAATAGTTCAATTTATGTAAAGTGTTTAACAAGTATGGAATTATGTATTTCGATTCATAAACTAATCTAGTTTATGCCATTGTTTAGAAATGGCGCCTAGTGGAAGGAATGGAAACCGTATCAATGCACGAACTCCATGTAGGGATTTCCCTCCTGCTCAAGATAATAATTGTGGATCTGGAGATACAACTGGTTCTGATCAGCTTCTCACCGTACTGGGACAACTCACGCAGGTTATGAATAATAACCTTACTCGTATGGAGCACCCTGATCCGCAACATGGAGGATCAATGCTAGACCGTTTCATGAGGCAACAACCACCAACCTTCAATGGGAGTACAAATCCTAAAGTAGCTGAGCAATGGATAAATTCCTTAGAGAAAATATTCCATGCCTTGGGGAGTAGTGAAAGGGAGAAGGTTGTCATGGCAGTTTACCGCCTCACTGGAGATGCCGATCAGTGGTGGTCGCTGATTCAAAACACAAAGGAAGATGATGACGTATCGAATATGGAATGGAGGGAGTTCAAAGAGCTTTTCTTAGAAAAATATTTTCCTCGTGACCATCGAGCAGATATGGAAAGTCAATTTCTGAGTTTGAGGCAGAAGGAGGATGAGAGTGTCGCAAAGTATGAGGCTAACTTTACAAGGTTAGCGAGGCATGCTGCCGATTATATACGTAACCCAAGGAGTAAGATTGATCGTTTCTTTGATGGGTTAAAACCATTTCTCCATCGAGCTTTAGTATCACAATCCTTCTCATCATACGAAGATATTGTCTCATGTGCTATCAAGACAGAAAAGGAATTCTCTAAGTCTTATGACAACAAAGTAAAGCAAGAGAAGAAGAGAACGGTGGAACAAGAGACGGATAAGGGGAAAAAGGGAAAGAAGGATTTTCCATTATGTGATAATTGTGGGAAGAATCACCCTGGTACTTGCCTAAAAGGAATGGGAGTTTGTTATAAATGTGGAGAAAAGGGTCACCAGGCTCGTGATTGCAAGGGAAAGAAAGAAGCTGTCAAAGTTGAATGCTACAATTGTAGGGAAATAGGGCATTATGCAAATGAATGTCCTAAGCGTCAAGGAAACTTACCTCAGAAAAGGCCAAGGGATCCAGGCCAATCTTATGCTGTGACTACCGTTGAAGCGGAATAGTTAATGTATTGGTGCTTTTGGACTCAAGGATTATATTCTGGTTATAAGAATAATGTGATATATATATGGATTGTACTGCAGTACTTGTTGATTTCAGTATGGTTTTAATATGATTAAGGTAATCATATTTTTAGTATGTGACAATAAGAGAAACTTTACTTTGTTTGGGGAATCTGATAAATTGATTTTGGAATTAAGAGACCTTTTAGAGAAAGTCTGGACAGAGGTATATTGGATAACTATAAAGGTTGGAGTGGATTAAGTTGATCTTTGGATAGTATTGTTTATGGTTAAAAAATTTATGAATATTATTTTTGGAATATTATGATACTATAGTTTTAGGAAAAGGACAACCTGCAGGGTGGGGCATAACCCGTCGCGTCGGACAAAGCTGCAGGAATCGAACCCACAACCATAGTACGACAGGCCTTTATTTCCTACCACTAGCCTACAGGAAGTCCCTGGTTATTACAAAATAGTTTTACTAATCTAAATGGCATGTGTTAATATTTGGAACCTTATACAATTAGGATAAAAAGAATATTTTTGAGTTCCGTTACCATTTGGAGTAAAAGATGGGTTTGTGGTAAAAATTTATTAACGAATGAAAGTATACATAACAAGTATGTATATTCCCTTATGTTCTTAGTAAATCTCCTAAATAAATTCCTCAACATTATAAAAGGTAACTTAAAACAAAAATGTTGTCGGTTAACTTTTCCAACTGGGGATTCAATGACCGTTTAACCAATCACAAGTTTGTGATTTTCTTGTGGTTAAACTTTCTCCTAATCTTGTTTTCAATAACTCTCCATCAGACCTTGATGGTTTGTTTCTCCTCCATATCCATATTTTCATATAATCCTAGAATGGGCGATATCGGGTGACCTTTGTACTTATCCTGCTTTCTTTTAATGTTATATATTTATTAACCTTATTTCCGATGTGGGTTTTCCTCAAAGGTATTTTCTCTTTTCAACCTTTTTTTTTCAAAGAAAAATTTCAAATTGCGAGGACGCAATTTATTGAAGGAGGGGAGAATGTAACACCTCGAGCTTCCACGATATGCCTCTCTTTCAATAATGCAATAGCTTGCATTGTACGCAAGTTCGAGTTCTAACACACCGCAACTAATCAAAGTAGCCGTTATGAATAGTAATAACCACCATTTAAATTTATAGAAATTTTATATTTCAAAATGGACTTCATTTTTGTATTCCTAATATTGAAATTAGCCTATGTTGAATTTTTTGTAATTTTCCGAGAACTTCCAAATTTTTATGAATAGTGAAAAATACTTAAAACAACTTTTTTAATCAAAATAATTTATAGTGATAAGTTATACTATTTAGTGGTTTTAAGGTATAATTAGAATATATTTTTACAATTTTATCCAATGGTGGTCATTAGAATTAATTTAACATTGAAATTGGACATAAACAATTGCCAATCTTTTGATATAAATTGTTTCTTAAAAACACGCTATTTGTCGTAACAGCGGGAATTAATTATAAAATTAATTAATGCAACTTATATGTTTGGAATTTTGTAAAATAGACATCATTTTTGAATTCGGAATATCAATTATAGCTTAGGGTGAAATTTTGGCCTTGTTCTGAAAAACTTCAATTTTTGATGAATAGTGAAACCACTATGTGGTAGTTAAATAACTGATTTTTCATTTAAATGAAATATTACCACTTCTGTGATTTGATTTTCAAAAATCCGACATACATGGTTGTCATTAAGAAGTAAAATTTGTTTCAATGAGATCAAAATAATTTTTTGGTGAATAGTAACTTTTAAGTTCTTAATCGCGATTAGAGGTAATTAGTGTAGTTTAAGGTAAAAATAATGTTTTAATAATATGAGATGAGCTTGACACTTGTCCTACTCCTATTGGATGAGTCATGGAAGACCAAGACAACCCATGGGTCAACTTGGGGACCCCATGGAGCCACTTTGGTTGGAAAATTACATTAATATATATTTATTTAATGTTAAAATTAAATTGACACAAACATGAGTTGTTTTACTAAAACAGTTCTTAAGTGGGGTTACACAAGTCCAAATTTTGATTATAAATATTCATTAGAAAGATAAAAAGATTTTCTACATCATAGTATTTTTTTTATAATTTTTAGACATTAAATAAATTAAATTATTTATGACATCATTATGATGTAGCGATGACCTCATTATTTAACGATTTAAATAAAATGAGAAGATAATGAAAAATCCAAGGCTTACACTTGTCCAAATCCTATTGGATGAGGAGATTTCGAAACCTTATCACCTTAGCCTCGAATTATATAACTGTGGGACCTTTAGAATCCGAAAAGCATTGTGAAATAATGTAACATTTCAATCTTTCCAAAAGTGCCCCTCCTCTCCACTTATAAAAGGCCCCCACCTCTCCCACCTCATTTACAATTTCAAGCCATTTGGCTCGGCTAAACTCTGCCCAAATACTCTCCCAACTTC
Source organism: Viscum album (assembly GCA_963277665.1). Lineage (NCBI taxonomy): Eukaryota > Viridiplantae > Streptophyta > Magnoliopsida > Santalales > Viscaceae > Viscum > Viscum album. The sequence goes on from OY728120.1 coordinate 1,646,993,362, forward strand.
CCCCTATTACTCCTAGAAGCCTTACTTTGGGCAGAAATCTTCCCAAGGAAGCCTTTGGCTCAAATCAAAAATAGTTACCCGATTTTGAGGTAATGTCTTCTCTAATGTTGTTTTGTTTTATTTTTCTTCTCCAACCCCCTAAACTCTTTTTATTCATTTCTTTTGTAACAACACCAGTATCCTAAATATACTAGGATGTTTTTATAATAAGGATTCGAGCTACACTTACACACACCTACATCTAATGGTTAAAGAACATACGGTTTCTGTGGATGGTGAATTTCTGCCTCACGAAACGATGATTGTTCAACACTCATTTAACACCTTCAAAGGTGGCCATTAAGATGTCACTATTTTTATATATGATATATAATATGTTTATTTTTTACTTATGCTTCTGTATTTCTCATTTGTGGCATACTTTATGATTTCCATTATGGGTAAAACGCGATAATTTCATTTTAGGAAGTGTGGACTACCGCCCCCTCAAAGTGATGTGAATCGTTAATGCCATATGTGGGATGTATAAAGGATGGAGTAAATGATATTATATATGATATTATACTGGAACTATATTATACCTTTATATAATTATGATTTCATTACATTAAATACGAAATATAAATGAAAGTAGCGTTCATGCGTACGTACGGCTTACCGTCTCCATGAACGGTGCATTTCATTTCTTACCTCTAAATGTTACATAATATTATGAATGAATGTATATACTGGATATATATGATATATATGATATCTACATCATTAATATAATTCTGGATATAATGGATATTTCACCACATGAACAACTTGTAATTATAAGAAGTTTATTGTTGACTCAAGTTACCAAAGATCGACAAAACGACCGTTATTAACTTAAATAATTACATAATGTTCATAACATTGTAATACGTGATATAAAAAGGATAATGAAATTTAAAATGGTTCTTAATAAGGTAGATATTAACTCTAGTTTATTATTCAGGAGGTTAAAGAACGGTTGAGTCAAGTCGGACACAAGGTAAGGGAATTTCTTAACCCAACTTCCATTCTTTGGGTTAATCTTTTACTTTCAAATTATGTCATGATAATATTATGTCCTATTTTGTATTTTTACATTCTTTATGTGTACCTATAGGGAATACACATAATAGATCTATTTTATTTTAAAAATGATCTTTTAAGGACTTCATCTCAATCCCCTTTCATTGAGGCATATTTGGTTTTATACACAACTTTATTTTATACGGTGTATAAACCCCTTTGACTTTTACATTTATTCAAAAGGAATCTTTTTTATACGAAGCGTTTTGCTAAACGACAAAAGGGAATGTTTTCTTTCCGTACTTATACGGCGACAACGACTTCTCCGCCGCCGTGACCATTATTTGAGATTCGGATTCCTCTACAAGCCATCATTTTTTCTAATGAAAAATAAATACAAAGTTTTAACTTTCTTTTATTTTGGTATTGAAAATGGTTTTTAAAGCATTTTTATTATATCAATGTGTTGTATTTATATCTTGTGATTGAAATGTGGAAATGTTATGTTTCCTTTATGCATGTTTTATGTGATATGATTATGTTATGGTTTATGATATGTTTAAACCTATTCATATGAGGAATGCATTGGACTTAATAAGTGACGGGTGGAGCCCGCTATAGCTCCTCGATGCATCGGCAGGTCTCATGAGACAAACTAGTGTCTTGGAACGAGGCCTTGACAAAAGCTTATTTGTGGTCTTGGCACGAGGCCTTGACTACGTGTTTATGATAGTCTGGCATTATGCATTCCATCATTATGAAAGTGGTTATTGATATTGCATGTGATTATTCGACCAGTAGAATATCCATGTGAAGATGTAAATGGCATTATCTCGTTCTACTTTTTCTATATTACGTTGATGTTCAAATTTAAAAGGCTTTTGTTTTAGTCATACATTGCCTTAAATGTTTATGTTTATTTATGAAAGCTTCCGCAATATTGTTATCCTTACTGAGCATCTGAGCTCACCCCTTTCAATGTTTTAATATTTTCCAGGATGTGAAGAAGTATTTTATGAATGACCTGCAGGGATTGTCAGAAGAGGATATGAGTGTGGACTATGAAGGCTTTGTTATTAGTTTTTCACTTTATGATGTAATTTAAGACTTATGAATGTATCTAGTGTTTCCAAGGCTACTAAACTAATCGGTCTTTCGAGACTTGATCTTTTGTGATCATGCCAATGTTACGAAGTAATGCACCGACTCTGGGTAACTGGGGTCGGGGCGTTACATCATGGGTGAGAACCTCTGATTCTATTGCACACCGGTCGTCGATTTTCAATCTAGTAGTCATTACTCATCAAATACTCCTCAAAGGGATCTCTAATGATCTTCCAGAATTGAAGGGTTATATGGATAACCCATGAATATGGTTATAACAGAGTATTTTAAAGGGGAGGATAGGTTTATGAGTCAATGAATAAATAAATTATTTATTTAATTATTTTATTCATTTTACACATGTGATGAAGTTTTCACAAACGCCCCACTCTAACAAAGGTTATGTCGTACCTAAGGTAAAAAATATGTTATGAAATCAACAGTTCCCTCATATTTTTTATTCAAGCCACTATTTATAATTTATTCCAATTTTTCATCAAAAATGTTCACACATGTTTTTTAATATATTTAATATATTTCAAACATTTATTCTGAGTACAATGGGCCTCAAAATCACATGCCATCTCAGCATCTGGTCTCGAAATTAATACATGAAATATCCAAAAATAATACATATAAAATCTAATTTTCTATAATAAAATCTCTAAAATCCTTTAATTATCAATTTTTTATGAACCTGAGGTGATATTTACTTCCCATTATTGAATTGTTTTTGGTATTTACAAAAATGTCACTCCTTCTTAATTATAAAAGAGAACTTCCTCCCCTCACCTATTAACACCTCATAAGCCATTTGGATCAAAAAAAACCCTACTAAAATACATATATGACATCTTTATCAACATTCTAGGGCTTCTAGTATTCCCAAAACACGAACCCTAATGTCCTTATATGAGATACAAAGAAGGTTGTTCTAAGATAAGGTAATTATCTTCACTAAGATATTTCTTTTTACTCCTCCTCTTACCACCCTTATTAATATCTAAATAATTCCAAATAATAACACTATTATATAAAATATAATTATATTTTATTATCTATATGTAATAACCCATATCCATCTCCTCTTCCATCAAATGGGAAACGAAACCATCGATCGTATGTATAGAGGAGTACCACCTCATGAACCAATGTAATTCGTTTTCCATCACCAACTATCACAGTTGGATATAAGGATTGATTTAGCATATTTATATGATATTTAAATCATTTCTATAATTTTTAAATTAAAATACCACATATACCTTCTTACCATCCAGTATATTGGAAAATGATAACATCTCTTGTGTGTACGTGTGGACTATTTCCTTTATATAGTGATTTGAAATGTTTTTCATTTTATTTAGAAATTAATGGTAATAAGGATATATTTAATGAATATATATAATATATATTATATATTAATGATTATATAAATTTGAATTTTTATTTACCGTTCCTTAGTGCCATCTGTTTAAAAATGGAAACAAGGTTCATGTGTGTGTATGTCATATCGTCTGTACAAAGGGTGTAATTCATTTTCCTATCTATAACTTTTATTTATTAATATAAATATATATATAATGGATATATAGGATATTTATATATTTTTTACATTTTTGGGATAATTTAACCATTATAAAAGTAAAAGTCCAAAATTAACGAACCAAAACATACATGAAATACGAAGCAATTATCACACAAAACAGTGATTTTAACAAATAATTATTAATTAAGTGGTAATAAAATACTATAAGTAAATAACATACAGTATCATATATATGATTATACTTTTTAATATATGTATAATGAACTTATTTTTATTTTACAGGAGGTTTGGATAGATATTAAGGAATTCTAACCTGATGTAAGGGTTTCTCGACTAACTTTTACTTTCATGATACGTATACCATATTCATCTCTTATTTCTTTTATGGGGTATATATAATTTCACATTGATATTTTATATCATGAATATATTTAATTTAATGGTATTTAAACTTTCATTTGAAGTTATTTATTTCATGGGGATTATGATTCAAATTTTACCAAAGTGGTAAGTGGTTATTTAACAATCACATCATTATTCGAGATTGTTTATGTTAAAGTCTCCTTTGGGGGAATTTTTTGATATTTTTTAATATAACAAATAAATTTTATTATCCTCTATTTATTCATGGAATTTTCATGTAATATTACCATTTCATCCTCTTTGGTACTTAAAATTATTGAGAAAATGTTTTTAATAAAAGCTAACATTTTTCTCTCCTCAGTTGAAAATTTTTTTTCTTCCTTGTCTATGTTTTTTAAAAATGTTTTTAAATTTTTTTAACATGAACCAGATGATTATTTTTGAAAAAAAATACCCATGTTTTTTTAAAAAATTATTTGAAAGGAATCATCCTTTTTTTTGAATAAGGTGTTTTTTGATATTTATTATAAAAATTTGAAAGGAATATTTGTTTTTAATATACTTGGAATTAATGGAATTTCCTATAATCATGACCACTCATTTATCTAAATATTAGTTCAAAAATTTCTATAATTATTTTAAAATAAATTTTTTTTTCTCAGTATTATGGAAATTTTTATCTTTTTAAGGTGATTTTTGTAGTAAAAAAATAATATTTTCCTCATGAATGTTTTAATGGAATTTTTATGGTATTTATATTCATAAACATAAAAAATCATTTATTTAACATATGAAACATTGAGAATGTGTTTTAATTAGAGTATCCTTATTATTTAGTTGGATGTTTTATGATCAGTTTGATTGGTGATGTAATATTTTTATAGCATTCGATATATTACTTTGAATGGTTTATGATTATGTTTATTGATTGGGGAAATCATTACCATTTCATATGATAGTTCATCAATATTAATATTTATTTTTAATATTTTTCTCCCATTTCATATGAGTAATGATTTGGAATTATTAAGTTATGGGAGAGATCTGATATAGACCCTCGATGCATCGGTAGGTTTCTTGAGACAAACTTGCTTGGGTATTTGGTTGAGGTCTTACCCATTTATTTAAGATATCTTGGAATGATACCTTGATAGTATGGTTGTGATGTACAACATTATTCATTCCATTTTTATGATATTAGTTATTGATTTCCATGTGATTATTCAATTAGTTATAATATCCATGGATAATTTTCAAGCTCATGTAATTATTTATATGGAATTATTTAATCATCATTTATTATTGGAATATTATTCTTCATATTAAATTTAGTCATTAAATGGTATTTTTTTTAGTTATTTACCTTTAGATATTTATTATGATTTATTTATTCATCATGGATTCCATTGTACACTTACCCTTACTAAGAATTATAGATCACCGCTTTTTCATGTTTCTTTTCCTCAAGATTCCAGGTAGTGTATTATGATCTATATGTAGGGATATGAAAAAGGTAATAATGGTGTTCTAAAAGAAAATTCTATGTTGTATTTTTTTCAAATGTAATGTGAATTTAAAGTATATATCTATTTTTAAAATAATATTAAACTATTCAGTCACTTGGTATGTGATCTCATGTATCTAGCACTAATATAATAAAGTAATCACTAACACGGGGCTATTGGGTTTGGGGTCTTTATAGTTGGTATCAGAGAAATTTTAGTAGATACCTTAGAAACTAGATTTAGGAAAATATATATTAGGGAACATAACCCTATGATAGATTTCTAGGATAATTATAGAAGAATGTCCTAAAGTATTTTTGAGTAAAAGATTATGTTTTTTTTCTAGAAATATATCCATGTCTAGATAGTAAAAGTGGACATGGTTCTGAAATTGTTGTACCTAAGGTAGTAACCCCAAAAAATAAACATTGGGATTTGACTCAATCATCACCTAGTGCATGACAATGAGCCTCACTACACACTTGTTTTAACAACCCTAGGGGATATGATTGGAATAATTCACATTTTCTTTACAAACCATTATGAAGGATTTTAAAATATTTTTATGATTTTAAAACATTCCCAAGGAAATCATGTTTATGATAATGAGATAATCTATACATAAATATTTCAATTTATGTTAAGTGTGTCACTAGTTTTACATGGATATTAACTCACTATCTCTAATAACTAATCATAAAATTTTAATCATTCTCATTTTATTCACAATGTAAATTTTATACCTATCTCCCTATAAATATATTTCCCTCTCACATAACGATTTTAAAATAAATCATTTCTAATTCCTAAGGTATGAATGATCTCTATAATATTTATTCCTTCCTAATATCTTCACTTAATATATTCAAAAAAATTAATCATGAGGGATTTTATGAGATTTATTTTCTAGTTGAGGGTTAGTAAGTTTAAAATGTGTAAAAAAGGTGAAATGAGGAGAGTTCAGCTCTTAAGTAATATGCATGCTATCAGTTTTCCTCAATAATGGTATCTTATATAAAAATATTTTGTAAACATTAACCTCAAAGCACCTATTTTTTCTTGACAAGTCCACAATTTTAATAGTAGTAACTTTTTCATCATTTTATTCTCTCTTCCTTTATTTCAGTATCATTGTATTCATTGTTTTTAGATATATAATTTCAGTTTAGTTTTTGATTTTTTTTTAATAGAATATAATAGTATTTTATCTTCGTAAAATTATTTTGAACTACCATCCCTACATTGAAGTATATTTTAGCCTATTTATATCATCCAAAACTATAATATTCTCTCCAATATAGTATAAAATTTTCAGAACTTATTAAATTTTATCTAAAATAGTTTCTTTAGATAATACAACACAAACAAAGCTTTCTCCCTTCTTCATACCTTAGTAAAAAATAATCTTTCATTAACTTCATGTGTAGGATAGGAAGAGATAAATTTCTTGTAATTTGGTTATATAACAAAGTATTTTATGAATACTAGGGGCTTGATATAGGTCAAATATGAGAGAATGAAAAAAATAAAATTTAAAGGTAAATGGGCATTTAAAATGATGTCTCAATCATATTTTTCACAATACATGAAATAAAATAGCTTTGAAAAATATAAATATAGTATGATTTCGATCTCAAAACATGACTCAGGACTCTCAAGAAAAAGTAAAATGTGTAAAATATGTGAAAAAAATTTATAAACCTCTTAGTATAGAAAATTATAATCATTTTGGATAATACTAGTGCACACGAGTTTCATAATAAATTAAACATCATTAAATTAGAATATTTTAATTAATTAAATAAAAATCCATATCATTAATAATCTAAATCATTAGATATTAAAATTAATTTTTATAACAAAAATACCATGATGGTATGAATTTCTTAAATAATTAATTTTAGTTCAAAGATATAAAAACATACCAAAAGTTAAAAATATAAAACAAAACAAGTATATTTTCAATTCAAATAGTTTGATGTCCCCCTACCCACCAACTCATATAACACATACTATTTGTGTTCAATAATGGGAAAAATATTAGTGATTAGCAAATGTAATGTAAGAACAAAATATTTTTATTGAGGTAGTGGTAGACTTGAGTTATGATCCTAATAGTTGCATAGTTGAAACATGGAATAAATAGATAAAACAAAACATGAGAACTTTATTGAAAATTATTCATTCTAGATCTATTCATCTTTTACTAGTTATATAGAACCCCATGTATAATTAATTACTAATCCATACCAATATTAATTGAGTAGTTCTTATATTGTGGGGGAAGGAAAAAATTGTGGGTCTATTTATTTTTCAATTACTACTTGTATATACACTTCTTCAACTTCCAGGGCCTACTCTATTTTTTCAGTATTCAAAGTTTTAGAAAAGGTAATTTCATTCAAAAATTAAATTTTAATATAATTAAAAATTATGAATCAATATAGAAATATTTCCCTTCAATTACGTAATATTATAACACGATTTCCCTAATCAAGGACACCAGGTACTCATTAACAATAGGTGTATCTAATTCTCTATAATTATCCTCCAATGATACCCATTTGTTAAGAAAATATAAAAATAAAATAATTGGGAGAAAATAGTCCATTAAATCTCTATTTAATCATATAAAAATGATTTCATAAAAATATTATCTACTTGAGTAGGTTAGACATTCGATTCGGTTAATGTCTTACGGAGATGGGTTATCAAGGATAGAGAAATGTAGTCAATCTCTTACAAATAATCTTTAAATTACACTACACAAGTTATGAATTCTTCTAAAACTATAAATAGGTAGAAAGGTTAGGGTATTTTATTATTGGATATGGGAGAATCATTTAGCATTTTACTAAAATAATCTGACCAATATTCATTCAAATCATCTTGATCTCTCATATGTGTATTAGTCGGGATGTGTTCTTCAAGTACCTCCTCTAGAAATGGTTGTGGGAGTTTGGATGGTAGATAATATAATTATTATCTGATAGACTCATTTGGTTATTATACTTGAAATTTTTCTAGAATAATATTTACCTTTTATTTAGCATGTTTTTGTGCCAACCTCATAACTTTAGTTTCCTTTATAGAAGTTAAAGTGATCTTCATTCAGTTGTTCCATTATTTAAGAATTTTAAAAAAAAATAATTTTTTCCTCAAATATGTTTCCTTGATAGTATTATCCAAATGGTTCACATTCCAATAATAAGAAAAATCAATATGAAAATCATCTTTTACCCAATAAATAAAAGATATTCAATAAAGTTATATTTTTTAGTTTTTTTCTTTGTGAAAATGGTGTGTAAAAGTGTTTATAATCCTCAACTATGGAAACAATTTAACAATAGTGGTTTTGTTACAAATCAATAATCCATAAATTCTTATTTACCTAAGCATAAACTAAATTGGCACAACCTAGGATTAATTTTGTGAGGAAGATGCTTACACAAACTGTTTTTATACCATCACTATTTATATTTAACAAAAAAATACTGAAAAACTAAATACTAATATATTGGAGGATTATAAAAAAATTAAGTGAAATATATATGTGTGTGTGTATGTGAATAAATGAAAAACAAAAAATACAAATTCAAATATAATGAAATTAGTGAGAATAATTTTGTTATCTTCATGAGTTCATAAGGATTCTATCATTGATCTTAAAATATAATTCTAATTATCCTGTTAAATTTAGAGACAAATACATATCAACCTACACCCTATTATTATAATTATTATTACCCCACACTGAAACCTTGGCATGTAGGATAATACTCTTCCTAAAATCAGATATGAAACTTATTCATTGGTCAACACTATCTAACCCAAAATCCACCATTTGAATGGATTAAATAGTGAATGGAAGGGATATGGATGACAATGAATAAGAAATCAGTGGCATGAAAAATAGGGTTACCACACACTATTCTTTGTTTTACCACCACTAAAATCATAGAATAAAATAAATATAAGCATTGAATAAAAAAGAACTCAAAACATCCACTACTCCCTCCCTCAAACAAACAATGAGGTTAGTTTACCATTACCAAAGTTATGAGAAAGGCATAATAGAAGAACGAAAAACAAAAAATGAAATGATTGAGAGATAGAAAATAAAACTAATATATATTTTAAACTCATAAAACTATTATACAAAAAACACTGTAGTTGTCCAAGAATTGATTTTACTTCTATAATCAGCTAATAAATGGCTCTATTTTATAGTGGAAGAATAATAATTTAAATGTTTGTAGTATCCAAAAAATGGTATTCTCTAGAATAGTTCAATTATCCCATAGAAAACTCACATGTGTGCAACAACATTCCCATGATCTTCCTGGTGGAAGTAGTAATGTCTTCTTCACGTGCATAATGTGGATAATAGTAGTTCTTGTATATATTATCTAAAATATTGTTATTTTAATCCCCTTTGGCCTTTGACAGTTTATCTTTTCTTTAAATAAAAGAACATAATTCATTATAGATATGGTAATATATTACTCATGAATATTTCAATATGTTTCCACACCATGGTTCAAAATAATTATGATGTTTCATTTTTTTCATCACTTTTTGGTGTGACTAGTATTACCAAAGCATAGGATTTTAATATTTACATTTTCCAATCTATAGAACCTCCATGAAACAGTGTGTAATGACCCGACCCACCAGGGTTGACCTGGCTATAAAGGCTAAGCTGCCACAATCCCAAGCCCACCTATAATAGTCTAGGGGATGGAAACAAGCACTAAGAAGTCATAATGTAAATGTGATTCCTTTTCATAGTGTACTTGTACACACACACCCAACCATATCCATGTAATAGTGTAGCGGTATAATGATAAATGACAGTAACATATAGATTAAATCATGTATGAAATACCACTAGTGAATAAATTAGAATGTGGAAGAATACAACCAAAGTGTAAAGGGACAAAATACACACCCAACCAAAAATGAATTCCCAACCTAACAACAAATAGAGTAAATAAAGATGAGAGATCTTAGATCCATACCATTAATCTCGACCATCATACATGGTCAATGCACCCTAGTATCCCTAATCTCTAGAAAATTTTCCACTAATTTTTCCTTCATCTGCATAAGAAATGACACATGTGAGAAAATCCCATGTAGTGGTGAGTATATACATCCCCAGTAAAACACTTCAAAAATAGAAAGGGAGAAATATAGAGATATGATAGGAGTAGCCCGTTCAATCCCAAAGTAAGAGGGAAATAAAACCCAAAAATATATATGATCATAAAGAAACCTAGAAGAGAGATAAAGTAGATATCTATCTCACATCTCATCCTAGAATGATGATTCTACCTATAGATCCAAAGTTTCAACATCGATGCCCAACATATCATGTGTCTGTTTGAAGAATTCGAGGAGGACCCACACCTCACCACTACTCCATAGCCTATGGTGTGAAATCTCCAATAGAGGACCCACACCATAGTATGTTAGGGGGTTTTAATTAGTATATAGAGTACTTGTTTCCTATTGTGATAGTGGGATTACACTCAAAGCATGGAGGACCTGTTCCATGGCATGATAGGGGCTGCCACTCAATAGGTATCAAAAGAGGACCCACACCTTCATGAATTGGGGGGTTCCACTCAATGGGTAGAGGACCTGCAACCTTTTACGTCAAGGGGTTCCACTTAATAAGTATAAATAGAGGACTCAAACCCTAGTATGATAGGTGTATTCAACTCAATACATGGAGGACATGCACCCTAGTGCCATAGGGGTGCCACTCAATAAGTATAAATAGAGGACTCTCACCCTAGTACGATAAGGGGATGCCACTATATATATGGAGGAATCACACCCTACTATGATAGGGGTGTCACTCAGTGGGTATAGGAATCATCCCCTAGTGAAATAGGTGGGTTATACTCAAACTAGTGCAAGAAGTATGGGGTACCCACACCCTGATATGATAGGGGGTACCAACCCTAGTCTCTCTCTCTAATGATCCTTCCTGATCACTGTCACCATCAAGCAACACCTAAAGAAGATCCATGCTTGTAACATTACACTTAATATCTCTAAATACAATATTTAGAATACTGTCATGTTCTACATTTAAAAATAATTAGGATAGGCTACTCATGGGACAAAATTTTATTTCAGATGAAGGAGATACGAGAAGCTTAATTTACAGAGAAAACTACATGGTGTGCACCAGGGGTCACATTGTGTGTGACCTCACCTAGCCTCCTATATGTTTCCTAGATAGTACTTGTATTTTATGTACATGTAGAAGTACACAACATGTAAGGATACTACAAAACGTGCCTTAGACACCCGTGGACTACCCATGTACTCCAATTCATGCCAGTGTACTTCAAACCATGCCCTTGTACCTGGAAATGTACCTGGTCGTTCCTGGGTATGAGTCATGCCCATGTAATCCCAGAGTACATGGTGTGTCCTCTTGCGTGGGGTCCTATAAATGTGTATCTTTCATATGGATTATCCACCCGGGGAGGGTCACATGGGGTGTGGGACTGGCCACATATGGCATGTGATCCTTATCTTCTCCAAAACTCTAGCTCTGCAATCAGGGGGGATACATAATTTGTGTTCATGGACTACATGTCATGTAGTCATGTTTTCTATAGAAACCCAAGTTCTTTCATGCGTTATCTTCATAGAGTATTTTCCATCATTTTCATCATGAATCGTGATGGGGGGATCATAGATCCAGGGTTGTTTGTGCTTAATCTATCACTAGTGGTCGGATCCCAACCACATGAAACCTTCATGACCTTGCTCGTCCCTCTGCATCGTGGTTGTTGCCACTATGGACGTCAAATAATTTGATGTATCACCCACATCCCAAAAAACATCTTGATTTTTACAAAAAACATCATCCCAATTTTCCTTTTTCAATCCACCATGAATCCGGGGGTTTTATCACACTCAAACCCTCCTTATCAATGTCAATTTCTGACCCTATGGGATAATGGTGAAGAACACAAAGAAAGATGGGGAGAAATGTACAAGAATGGAGTAAAATTCACCTTTTTTCAAGCATTCTCAGAAAATTATTATACAATGGTATATCTAGTGGTGAAACATGGAATAATAGAAAAAATTAAATCAACAATTAAATTTATCGAAATTGGGCTCATGTTAAGGGAAGATAAATCACAAATAAAAAGAAAATTATTAATCCACTCTTACTATTTTAATAAAAACTATATAAATACACAATTGAATAGTTCTAAATCAATTATAGATCAATCGTTGGTGAAGAACATGTTTGTTAGTGATGTAGAATACCCACGGTGTTCACTGCCTCTCAATCCACCTCGATCCAATTGTTGTTCATCGACCGATCTCCATCCACCAGTGAAAAACATAAGAGGCTCCTCTAAAATCTCTCATGGTTATTCAAATAACCCTAGAGAATTGTTATAATAGGATATTTAAATATGAGATTTGTTTTTTTGTTATTAAATGAGTTAATTAAATTAATTAAATAATCAATCCACTTAACGTATCCACAAACAATTGCCTCATCTGAACGTCTGATGTCAACCAATCTTAGGTTGCACCTAGGATAAAACCTGCATTCCAAATTCAACTGTGGTCTAGGATTTCTCATTTGAGAATTCGTTCAGTATATGCTCCATTATTTATAAAAAACTAAACGTGTGTGACATTAATATATTTAATATTTTTATAATATCAATTCCAGGATCACCAGGCCCTGGAAGCTCACAAAATCTCAGTTTCTGTATCTGAAAATATTCCTTAATATATTTCAAAATTTTGTAAATAAAAAATTGGGTCACTATATTCTCCCCTCCTTCAATGATTTTCACCCCAAAAAGCACAATCTAAAAAAAAGTGGTGATACTGAGCCCACATCTGGCTCTCTCACTCCCTAGAGCTCTCAAGCATACTCTCATGCTGTCACATCACAAAAATCAATAGAATGGTCCATCCTTGTAGGATCCACTCTTGTAAATCCTCGATCACCACTAGGAAATCCATAAAGGTGGCTCTATCCTCGATGTTCATCTCATCCCAATCAATAATTTGTGTTAGATCATGCATGTTTCTCCTTAGTTGAGACACATGGAATACGTCATGAACCTAATCCAACTGTGGGGGTAAGTCTAGGTGGTAATTAACCTTATCAACCCTCCATAAGATCTCAAAATACCCAATGAATCATAGGGATATCTTACCTCCCCATAAAAACCTCTACAATCCTCCTCAAGGGGAGAATATTAGAAAAATATGGTATCCCTTCTCAAACTCCAAGGTATATGAAATTTATTTTCATAATATTTATTTCATCTATAGGATATCCTCATCTTATCATGGATCACTTAAACTTTATCCATCGTCCCTTGCATCATCTCTATCCCAATAAGATATGTCTCACCAATCATTGTTCATCACAAGGGTAACCTAAAGGTTCTCCTATACAGGGACTTAACAGTTTTCATGCCGATCATAGAGTGATAGAAATTATTATAAGAAAACTATAATAATAGAAATTGAATCTCCCAGCTCTATATTAAGTCCAAAACATGGTCCCTCGGCATATCCTCCAACACCTGGATAGTGCGCTGGGCATGCCCATCCTTTTGAGGTAGAATGTCGTACTCATCCTCATATGGGTCCTAAATGCCTCCTAAAAGGACTCCCCATAACCGTGACATGAACCATGCATCATGGTGAGAGACAATCATCAAGGGTATGCCATGAATCTAGAGGATCTCCTATATGTATAATTGCCCAAAACTTTCCACTTAACTATGCTCCCTAATAGAAAGGAATTGTTTCGACTTGGTAAGTTAGTCAAGTATCACCCAGATGGAATTCCAGTCCCTCACTATCCATGGAAACCACATTGAAAATTACATGGATATTTCATCCCATTCCACTCTAGGATCTAAAGAGGCTATATCAAACCTGCCATAACCTGGTGCTCGGTCTTCACCTACTGACATGTGAGACACCGAGAGATGGAATCAGATATGCTCCTCCTCAGGCCAACCCACAAAAACTACCACTAAAGGTCCTTGTACATATTTTATACACTAGGATGTATAGACAAAGGATAATTATGAAAACCCCCATCACATCCTCTCACATCATAATAGGAACCATTGTTAGTCCCTATAAAAGGATGGTATGATCCCTTCCTTGATAGAATCCACTTGGTGGATCTTCTATGGATATCTATTCATGAAGAACCTAACATTTGATGTCTCCCAACTAAGCCTCCCTCACATAGTAAAGAATAATAGGATTCAACACCATTAACTGATGATATGTTTCACCCTTCTCCTCTACTAGGGTCATCTACAAATAATCCAATAGCTCATATGTCTCCTCCACTGAGAAATAATAGGTCTTCCTACTAAGGGATTTTCCAACACATTTCCCTTATTAGAAGTATAGACTATCTCAAACTCATATTTCTACAGAAACACTAACCAATATTGATACCTCAAGTTCATATCTCTATTCATGAAGATGTACCTAAGACTCTGGTAGTCTAAGTAAACAACAAAGTGCTCTTCCAGAATATATTGCCTCCACATCTTCAAATAGAAGACTATCGCATCCAACTCTTGATCATGACTCATTTAGTTCTTCTCATGGGGTCTCAACTACCACAACCCATATGTGATCTCTACCTAACTCTAAAATAACATGAAGCTAATCCTATATCTAGAGGTATACAAATACACTACATACTCCATGACCTCCTCTGGTAGTCTCAATATAGAAACACTTTTTAGCTTCAACCTCAACTCCTCAAAGGATCTCTGACACTACTTGGTCTAGGTAAACATCTACCCTATCCATGCTAGGGTAGTCAAAGGGGCATTAATTATAGAAAATTTAGGCATAAACTTCCTTTATTTCCCTTCCAAGCCAAGAAATATCAACACCTCTAACACGTTCTTGGGAACATCCCAAGAAAGCACTACATCAATATTCACTGGTTCCATAGCTAATACATTCTTTGAAATGACATGCCCAATAAATTAAACATCATGAATCCTAAACTAGAACTTCAAATTCATACAATAAATTTAGTACTCTTGGTGTATGTTTAGAACCATCCTTAGATACTCTGTATGCTCCTACTCTGATGCAGAGTAAATGAGCATATAATCAATGAAGAAAAAAAAATCATTCCATGTATGGATAGTTGATTTGGTTCATCAAAGTCATAAACATATTAGGGTCATTCCTCATATAGAAATGCATCACCAATAACTCATAATGTCTATAGCAACATCACAATGTTGAATTTGGAATATCAACCTCACAAACCCTCAACTGATGGTATCCTGACCTGAGATCAATCTTTGAGAACTAACTCACACCTCACAACTAGTCAAATAGATTATCAATCCTTGATAGGGGTACTTATTATTTATTTTTACCTAGTTTAGGTGACAATAATCACCACAAATACATAATCTCCCACCCTCCTTTTTCACAAAAACAAATCACAGCTTCCAAGGGGGGAACCCTGGGTATGAAAAAACACTTCTATTAAAGGTCTTAAAACTATACCCTTAGCTCCTAAATCTCGGTAGGGTCCATCCAATATGCCTCAGAATATATCAATGTAGTCCTAGGCTTAAATTCTATGAAAAACTCTATCTACCCCATCGAAGGTAGTCCTGAAATATCATTGGAGAAGATATCTATATAGTCCTACACTACTAAAAGAATCAAGATACCTAAAGACCCCACTATGACTAGAAATAAACTCACCAACTGATGGTTGATGGGATACATCCTCCTACTTGAAATACCCACTCACTCAACCATGATATCTCTCTCATTTGTAAATGGGAATCCCGTCTCATATGTCCAAAGATATCTGACCCACCTATGATAAAAATCAATATGGATTCAAAGTGTGGGAAATAATTTCATACCCAATATTAAATAATAAGGATTCATCTTAATAAGTAATATGTTCCATGATAAACTCTCTCCACCAAGCGCTATCTTGCACTACGAGCAGATAAGTGATATCTAAGAATTACACCCAGTCATAACCTTTAGAAAAATTTGTTTCTTTAAGGTCTAAATGGGGAGATATATCTCTCTCATAAGGGATACATAAATAAATGAGTGACTCAAAACTATGTATTAAATTACTAGATAAAGTTTATAATAAACATGGATCATACCTCTTATTATCTCATGAGTTGTCATGTCATAAGGCTCCATGGCCTGCAGCTTCCCATGACCCTGACCGCTAGCTCCCTAAACCCGGTGTGGGATTCCTTGTGGTGGTGGTGGAAGTATCTAATATAGTATCCCTCCACAAAAAAATCCTCCCCTTGGGTATACACCAACTCCTTGGCCATCACTACCTCCCTAGGGGTTACCCTGTCTACACTTGGGAGAACCCTGATCATAGTGATGCCTCAATCAGGGTAGTCCATCCATTGTCTACCTTCTCTACTCGACATGTCAGGTCAAGTAATAATGTTTCATGTGACATGTCACATCACATTAATAGCACCTCCTATCTCTAAACTAACATGTTCCTCTATGAAAATCCTACGCCACATTTCCATGTGATTGAGACCAGCCATGGGGACGTCTCCTACACCGAGATCCTGCCAACTGGCACCTAAAAGCTGCTACAGATGACTCATCCCTATAATTCCCACTGCAATCCCTAACTACCTAGAATCCATTTAAAAGGAATATCTCTATCACCATTATAGCACTCTATCATAGGTGGTAATTCATAGGTTTAAAACACTAGCACATATGTCTCTATAGAGACTCTGCTCGAACTTTCATGCCTGGAAGTAACCATCCCAAACCATATAGAGGGAGTATCATGTAAGGTTAGTGAACCTCAAATCATACTTAGTAACCATCATAATACCCTTCTGAAGCTCATTAATATCCTAGACCTAAACTGAATGCAAGCATGAAGGGTAATACTCCTAAAAAATAGTTGTTAGAAGTTTATCCATGAGAGTTTCATATCATCATGAGTCTATATGACTAAAATCCTCCAGTTCCCTAATTATCTATAGAAAATACTAGATACCAACACAAACATATAATTATTTGGGGTCCGCATGAGCCTTAATTTTCAGATCATCAACTCAATCTAATCCTCCACTACCTAGGGATTTGGATCATTGTGGAACCTTAGTGGCCTCTGGTGCTAGAACTCATGTAGCACGCTAATCCTACATGAATAATAGATTGTACTTGATGGTAATAACTATTTGTTGAAAAGTGAGGGTGTTGGTCCCTACCCACCTAGAGTAAACACATCATGATATGGACCCTGAACTGAGGTGTCATTACTCATCGGATTGTCATTATGATCTTGAATCATTAACCTAGTTGTATGTCTTCACGGAGGCATCCTGAAAGTGATAAATATGTACCATGATAAGATGAGAATATATATTGGTATTTGACTTAAGAATTATAGTCAAAGGACTCAATCCTATATGATTCATGTATCATTGTTCCTTTCATCCAATGTCTCAGTATGCCAAGTTTATAAGAAGGTAGTTGGTGTCCTGGTGTATTGATACGTCATCCACTGCCCCAACACTAGGTTCCTTATCCTAAAAGCCACACTAGAGACACTCTAAAACCATTTCCCTAAGTACCAACCAATTCCCCATAAAAGGAAAACTCCAAACACAATCCCAATCAATTAACTGTTTTGATATCACTCTATAACGACCCGACCCTTCAGAGCCCATCTATCTTGTGGAAGGTTAGGCCGCTACAGCCTCAATCCAACCTTCAATAGGATAAGGGATAAAGACAAGAACCAATAAGGAATAATGTAAATGGAGGGCCTTTTCCAAGTGTACCTATATGCACACACCCAACTATCTCCATGAAATAGTTCATAGGTATAATAAAAAAGAACAACCCCATCTAGAGTAAACCATGCATACAATACCTCTAGGGAATACATTAGAATAAAATAGAATATAACCAAAGTGTAAAGGGGAAAACACATGCCGAACCAAAAATGAATTCCCAACCAGAAAAAAATTGGAATAAAGGAATATTAGAGAGCCTAGATCCTGATCTCTAAGATCAACCACCGTATGTGGTCAATGCACACGATTATCCATATACTCCATCAAAGTAACCATTTATTTCTCCATCATTTTCATAAGCCATGACACGTGTGAGAAAATCCCATACAAGGGTGAGTATATACATACCCATTATGATATCACAAAAACCAAAATGGATAAATATAAAGGTATGATAGGAGTATTCATCTCGACCCTAAATAAAGAAGTAAATGAAACCCAAAAATATATATATTCTCATAAATAAAACCATTTGAGAAATAAATGGGATATCCATCTCATATCATAGTCTAGGATGATGATTCTACCTATAGCTACAAAGGTCCAACATCGATGCCCAGCATCTCACCTGTATATCTAAAGAAGTCATGAGGAGTAATCACACCTATTCATTTCTCTACAGCCCAAAGGGGTGAAATATATAACATAGGACCTCATTACAAGTATGTTAGGGGGTACCACTTAGTAAATAGATAACTCACACTACAGTGTGACAAGGGGATATTCCTCAAAGCATTGAGGAGCCTCACCCTAGAATGATAGTGGGATTCTACTCAATAGGTATCAGTAGAGGACCTGTGCCCCTGTGCGTCATGGGGTTCCACTCAATGGTTAGAGGATCCATACCCTTATATATCAAGGGGTTCCACTTGGTATGAATAAATAGAGGAAATGTTCCCTATAAAATAATGGATTTTCACACTATACATAGAGGACTTGTACCCTAGTACCATAGGGGTTAACACTCAGTAAGTATAAATAGAGGACCCATTCCCTAGTATGATAGGGGGATTCTACTCTATACATGGAAAACCTACCCCCTAATATGATAGAGAGTTCCAATAAGTGGGTAGAGGACCCATGCCCCAGTACCATAGGGGGTTCCACTCAAACTAGTTCAAGGAGTATAAGGGACCTACACCCTGGTATGATAAGGGGTTCCTAACCTCAGACTCTCTCTTTGTTGATCCTTTCTAATCACTATAATCTTCAAGCATCACCTAAAGAAGAATCATAATCAAAACATTCCACATCATATCTCTAAATCCACTAAGAATTTTACCATCTCATTATACATAGAGAAATACTCAGGATTGGCTACTTGTGGGCCAAAATCTATGTCTATACAAAGGAGATACAAGAGGCATAAGTTATTGAGAAGAATACAAGGTTCGCACTAGGGGTTATTATTGGGAATGTGTTGTTTCAACAATATTCTTTAAAATTATGGTTTATTTTCTTACCCACAAATACCCTTGTTTTTTTTACTAATAAAACTAAGTGTTTTTTCATGATTATATTTATTGAGAAATTTATCATGTTATAAAGTTATTTTTCAGGTGAAAGTTTTGTCTAAAGTATTTTTGATGAATTTCTAAGAATTATGGAAACACTATTTATACCCTATGTTTGTAAGTGGAACGTATAGTTTTTGAACCCTACTTTTGGTAAGGAATTGTACTTTTATACCCTATGTTTGGATTTAACATATGGATTAGTTACACTATACTATGGTAAAAGTATGGACTGGGGACTATAATTTTGGAATCTACCCTATATTTTAGGGAGTAACGTATGGTTCAAAAACCCCGTATTTTGAAGTCAACCATACATTTTAAACCATACCTTTGAAGTTTACCCTATGTTTGACTCAGTCAACTATGGAGTTTAAATTCAAGATATTTTTTAGGTTTTTTCAATGGTCTTTTTGGGATTAAATTTATCTTTTAAATATATTTAAATACTAATTTATAGGATCATGTTCAGCAGATTAAATCATTCCAATTTCTAAGGGAAGTTTTGATTTTTTTAACACCATAAGGATTTACAAATAAATTTAATATAGAATATAATTCACACAACATAGATTCTCTACGAAAAAACACTTTGTTATTATAATTATTTAAACAAGATAGTTATAACCGAGTCATTAATCATAATATTTTCACTTCTGTGATTTTAATTTTGTAAAGCTGATATACACAGTTGCGATCAGTAAGATATTTAGAGTCTGATAGGATCAACTTAATTTTTTGGTGAATAGAAACTTAACCCTTTGGAATAGTAATGTTACCCTTATGAATAATAATTTGACAAATATAATAGTAAACTCACCTATGAAAGTATAAATAAAATTTAGGCATCTCATAAATGAAATTATGATTGATTATATCGTGGTGTAAGTAAATTAATATTTAAGAGTTGGTATTTTTAAGTTATAAATATTTAATTAAAATTTAATAATTAATAAAATGATTTCAAATAAAATTGATTTTTATAAAACTTATTCATAAATAAATATTTTTTTGCCTTATGATTCTAGGATAATTTAATGTGGCTTTAGTTAATTTTTTATAGTGTTATAAAATCAGTTATAATTTTAAAAAATGTATTTTTTGAGTAAATAATTATTTTGAATAAAATTTAAATTTCTCATATTTAGAAAATTATTTTAATAAAATTGAGTTAATTTTTAAATTATAAAAATTGAAAAAAAATTAAGGTGAATTTTTTGGATTTCCCTAAAATACTTGAATTTTTAGTGAATAGTAAAATGTGATAATTTACAATATAAATACATTATAAGCTAAATACATTATTCCTTAAGTCATTAATAATGTAAGAAACCTTGGTTTGAACTAACATGCAGTTATTATTGTATTGAGTCACAATAATTAACACTATTGGTTGTCTTGATAAAAATAATAAAATAATGAATAGAATAATGAGAAATCACCCCTCTCCTCTGCTATAAATACCACCTCTCACCAACACTTCTCCTCGCACCTTCAAAACTTTTAGCCTTGTAAAATTTCTTCCCAATAATCTTTCCAAGATCCTTACTCACGTAAAAAATATCTTTTTCTCATCAAAAGAACAAAATCAATCCCATTAAGAAGATTCTCAATTAGGGGTATTCAAGAGGTGAAATCCTCTTCATTTTCCTTTTATTTTCTTTTCAAGTTCTTTATTTTATTATTCTCTCCTCATATACTTTATCAAAATTAGCATTAAATATCCATTATCAATTATATATTTTAATTATATCATGTTAATGGAATAACCTTCATCAATCTTATTACTCTCTCTCTCTCTCTTATTTTAAAAACAAAACCATCATCTTGGAGGTGCTGATTTACAACCTTTGTGGATGATGAATTTTCGTTCTTCAATTTATTCTCCAATTCTGGTCATGATAACATTTTTATGGTTAAACTAGAATATAATATATGTATTATAACCTTTTTAATGTTCTAAAACTATTATATATACATAATACTAATTCAAACGACAAAACTAGTTTGCGGTGATCGAAATATCATCGTAATAATCTAAACGATTTTCATTAAATGTCTTATCTAATGGTTCATCCTAATACCATATAACCATATAATATATATAACCATTTAAACTTATGTATTATCATTAATAACATGTAATTCCAATTCTAGAGAATTATACCTATTTTACATGAACTCCATTATGTATAAACAAGTGAACTGACCATGAAAACCAAGAAAATAAATGCTCTTGAATGATGAAATTAAACTATATAACTCATAAATAAGGCCATAAATGAACTTAATAAAACTATAATGATTTAAATACTTATAGAAATTTTTCTGAATTAATTAATTGATGGATTTAATTTGATTATCCTGGACTTTAAGTTCAATTTTAGAACTCATTCGGACATAAGGTAATGGTTTTCTTCTCGAACCTCTATTTTCATTCGGGTTGCACTTTATTCCTTTATACACCAATGTAATTATTAATTTATTTTATAAATTTATTATAAATTCTGATTATATGTTCCAAAATCATGTATTATGATCATTTCATCTTTTTTTTGTGGGAAGATACATGTTTTACAAGGATCCATTCTCAATTCTTCCCGATACACAAGCCCGATTAAAGGGAACATCTAAATTTCTTACCCATTTTCAAGTACCATAAATAATCAGTTTTAAGATAACAATATTTTTTCTAAAATAGTTCCTTTTTTCATAAAAAAAATTTTTCATTTTTTGTTTTATAAAAACAATTATGGAAAATAAAAATGATTTTTCCTAAAGAACTCTCCTTTGCAAAGTAAAAGGTGTATTTCTATCAAGATTATTTTAATCTATTTTAACACCAATGTTGTGTTATTATGAATGACTTTTGGGAATGATATAAGAGTTTAGGGATCTTTTCAATGGAGTTGTAATGTTGTTTTTTCTTTAAAGTTGTAATGTAAATATTAGGTTTATATCTTGTTTTAAAAAACAAATAAACTATTCGGTTCTTTGGGATAAAATTTCCTTATAAACATACCAATGTATTAATATAATGAACCAAATCTGGGAAACTGGGGTTGGGGTCTTTACAATTTTCTTTAAACATTAAAAATTCAAATGAGCATGACTTATCAGGAAATATTTTTGGATATATTTAACTGAAATAGAATAGTGTTTTCTTGTTAAATATGAATAGTTATATCATTTGAAAAAAAAATTAGTAATTTTTATTCATAAATACATGTATTCTATTATAAAGAGCTACACTTTAAAGAAATACATGTTTTAATCTTTTTTGGTTTGATTGTCATATTATTGTTGCTGCTACAATATTTCTATTGATGTATTTTTTGAAGATCATTTGCAACCAGGATCTCTTAGAAGTTATTATTTATTAAATACTCTTATCTATAAAGAATAATTTCCATTATATATCAATTAATATTTTAACTATGAGCTAATTTTTTTCTCAAAAAAATAATCAATCTTGATTTCTTAGAGTATCAGCTGCTCATACTCAATCATAGAAGAGTGTCGGATTCTCACACTAAAGTGTGTATTGAAATGTTTAATATAAAAGAAATTTTTTTTGTAATGTTTAAAATGTATGCACTCAATTGTATAGGTATAATGATAATTGGTCCTATTTATTAAAAATCAGGAAGATCACTAAGATAGGTTAGTTAAGTGGAAAAGGGGATGTCACGAAATGAATCTGGTCGCCACCATTAACGACACCAAACCCAGCCCATGGAAAGGCCCGAAGGGATTTCCCTATCCCCATGGGCTGGAACAAGTTCTTGGGTATCATTTATCTTGGTTTGGGAACGATTTACCCGAATATGTATACATAAAACATCAAAAATATTTGATAAAATGAATCTGAAAAATTCATACCAGTATGGTTTATACAAAAATCCAGAATTGAATACATAAGTTCAAATGAAGTAAAAAAGGTCAAAAGACACAATGAAACAGCAACAAAACATCCCCATGGACTCCACATGATAAGGGGTTATCACCCCCAAGCCGTATCCACAACTCCATCCCAAGGATGGGGACTAACACCCAGAACTGTCATCACCCTTAGCCTTTCCTTTACCTGAGTAAAACATAACCAAGTATACTTACACCCAAGGGGTGTAAGTAGGGTGTGAGACTAAGCCCAATAGAATATCACCCAATGATTCCAAATATAATTCAATACAATGTAAAAAAGAAATCAATTTTAATACGCAAAGAAAAGCAGTGAAAAAATCTAAGAAATGCAACTTTCAATTGAAAATAGTTTTCAAGATAAAATTTTCAGAATGTTAAAAAATTTAAATAGACATGTGAGATAATGTAAATTACTTCCAAAAACACCCCAATACAAGGTAAAATACCACAAATCCAATGAGAACCAAAACTGGGAACACCCCTAGGCAACTAGATAGTCTCGGTCCCTATGTACCTCGTACCTCGGTGTAAAGTATCCAAGTCACAATCCATTACCGTGCATGAGCCACTAGTAGGGAACATACCCATAACCACATGGTCCCAAAATATCATCCACATAGTTTAGTTAGAGTTGTCGTTATCCATTTTCTCAGTGAAACAGGGACACAACCAATCTGGTCCACTAGCCGTACTTGTACATATCCGCCCACCTAAGTACCTGGGATTCCCCTTTTGTGCTCAAACAATTTCAGCAAACAACACACATCCTTTTTCATATAAAATATCACTACTGGTCACAAACAAAAAGTACAGTATCTACACACATTTTATACCATTTAAAACACATAATAAAATATTTTGATTTTCAATAAAACAACCTCTCAAAATATCACATTGTTTTGCACCCAAATCTCTTTAAAATATCCACTTTTCACACTATGTGAACACTTTTAAGTCATCAAAACAAAAATTTAAGTTCAATACCCTTTAATGAAACCAAAAATTTAGTTATGGGGCAGACCAATGTGAACCAAGAAGTTATATCTTTTAAAAATCACCATTTTCACAGAAACATGGCACTTAAAGCCCATTTGCTTCCCAAACACCATTTAAAAAAACTTTCGCAGCAACAACCAAAAAGAAAAAACATTAAAAACATGATTTTAAGTCCTAATTCATTTCAATAAAATCAACTAAGTAATTATAGGTCATTCTAAAATGAACCAATAAAATATTTGTATGAAAAACCCCCAATTTCACCAAAAATTTGAACTTAAAATTCATTTTCATTATAAATGCAACTAAAACCAATTTTTACAAAAACATTAAAATGCAATAAATATTAAAATACCATGAACACAGTAATATAATTCACAAAAATTGCACGCACAATGGAATCACCTACCAAAGTAACAAACACCCTTGAATCTCCGTGCGAAAATCAAATCGCACCCCCGCCGCACCAAGAGAGACCTAGATCAAACCTAAAACCACAAAATTGTCCAAGAAAACCCAAAGTTAAACCCTAGGTTCGAAAACCTAGTTTATTGAAATTATTAAACTCAATGATAAGCGAAGAAACCCTAATAACAATGAATAAAACCCTAAGTAATTTAAAAGAGGAAAGAAAATGACTCATTTACTTGAAGTATCTTGAAATAATCACTCCAAAAAACCAGTATCTGAAATTTAAAACATCCAAAATTTAGGTTTAGTTTGAAAAAGATATATTAGGTCATTTATGAACTGTAATGGAGGAAACATATTGAGAATTGAGAGATTTATGAAAGAAATTTGTTACCTCTTCAAATCTGTACGATTTGAAGAAGCCTATGAATTTCGGAACCAAATAGAGATTAACCAGAGCTCCAAAGAGGGGGGAGAGAGTTCAGACATGCGTCTGGGTTCAATGGTCTTGGCTGAGACTTGGAATCACCGAACAATCCTAAAAATTTAATAAGTTATAACAAAAACAAAATTCATTTTTAAAACAGGAATTGGGATTTCGGGCAGGCCTAACCCCTTAGATAAAAACCCAAATAAACCTTGGTTATGGATTTATAAAAGCTCCAAATTGAATTGGTGCTGTTAATAGGTTAGGGGATCCCAAGTAGGAATTTTAATGGATGAAAAATTTTGAAAAATGAAAAATTTATAAAAGAAACAAAATTTATTTTTCAATCTGGAATTGGGCTCACGGTTTGGCCCAATTCATGAAAACTCATCTATTCCTCCATAAAACCTAGGTAAACCCCAAAAAAAAGAAAGGATGTAAATTAAATGAAAAATACCTTAAAAATATGTCATGTATGTGACAATTCTACCCACCATGAAGGACTTTCTTCCCTATAAAGTCAACATGAAGCTTGGTTGGAAAACAAGAATGGGTACTCTTCCTCGACCCATGACATTCGCTCCCATGTATCATGTGTATCATTTCCATGCTGCCATAGAACCCGGACTAATGGAATAGACTTCCCTCGAAGTATCTTCTCTTGGGAGTCCACTATTTTCACTGGCTTCTCAACAACAAAAAAGTCAGGCTCTATCTCCAGTTCTTCCCAACTCAACACATGGGACGGATCCGGGTTGTATTTCTTCAACTGAGAGACGTGGATGACATCATGGATGGACGTCAACTGGAAGGTAAGGACAACCTGTATTCCACCTTTCCAATATGTTTGGTGACCTCAAAGGGCCTGACATACCACGGCATCAGCTTACCTTGCTTCCCCAATCGACGATGGCCCAGATGAGGGGCCACTTTCAATAATACCATGTCACCCACAAAAAACTCTATGTCTCGACGCCTCCGGTCAGCATAAAATTTATGACAACTCTGAGCTGCCAATAAGCGCTTCCTGATTAACTTGACCTTCTCATAAGTCTCCTGCACAAGGCTCGGCCCCAATAGTGTTGTCTCTCCTACCTCAACCCAACATAGGGGGACCGACATGGCCGACCATAGAGAACCTCAAAAGGGGCCATTCGAATCGAGGATTGGTAACTATTATTATAAGAAAACACAACCAATCCCAAATGGCTATCCCAAGAACCTCCAAAGTCCAGGACACATGCACGAAGCATGTCCTCCAAAATCTGATTTTCCCACTCTGTCTGACCATCCATCTGAGTGTGGTATGTCGTGCTCATCTTAATCTGAGACCCCAATGCCTTCTGAAGGCCTTCCCAAAATCGAGAAGTGAAGAGAGGGTCTCTATCTAAGACAATAGTCGATGGTACACCATGGAGTCTCACCACTTCCTGAAGATACAAATGGCCCAACTCAACCACTTTAGTTGTATCTTTTATCGGAATGAAGTGGGCTGATTTGGTCAGATGATCAATCACCACCCAAATGGAATTCTTTCCCCGAGGTATACGAGGTAATCCAACAATGAAGTCGATGGAAACCTATTCCCACTTCCATGTAGGAATGGGTAGTGGTTGGAGAAAACCGGAAGGCCTTTGGTGCTCTGCTTTCACCTGCTGACATGTGTAGCATCTCGAAACAAAGTCCTCTAGGTCCCGTCTCATACCAGGCCACCAAAACTACTGAAGAACATCATAATACATCTTAGTGGCACCTATATGGAAAGCCCACTGATACTAGTAGCTATCCTACATCACCACCTTCCGTAGAGATAACGGCACTACTGAACGGCCCTTGAAGCATAAGATGCTTTCAGGAGACGACGACCAATCAGAGGATGTCTCCCCACCATGAAGAAACTACTTCGACCACTGACAAAGCTCATCACTGGTTTGTTCCTGCTGAATCAACTCCAACAGAGAAGGAGTCAACTGGACGCTCGCCAATAATGCCCCTCCACTGTGTTCCCTAGTCTCCACATGTATCTGAGAAAAGTGCCCCATCAATGTCCACTCATCACTGGACTTCCTCAAAGCCTACACCGGAACCCTTCTTCTCAAGGCGTTGGCCAGTACATTACCCTTTCCTGGGGTATATACAATGTCAAAGTCAAACCCCTGCAAGTAATTGATCCATCAACGCTGCCTCAAGTTGATCTCCTTCTGTGATAAGATATAAGCCAAGCTTTTGTGATCAGAGTTGACCACAAACTTCTCCCCAAAGAGGTAGTGATGCCATGTCTTCAAAGCATGCATCACCATTGCCAACTCCAAGTCATGGGTCGGGTAGTTCTTTTCATGTGGTTGAAGTTGGTGAGAGCCATACATGACCACGTGATCATCATGCATAAGCA
Organism: Viscum album; assembly: GCA_963277665.1. Classification (NCBI taxonomy): domain Eukaryota; kingdom Viridiplantae; phylum Streptophyta; class Magnoliopsida; order Santalales; family Viscaceae; genus Viscum; species Viscum album. The sequence goes on from OY728120.1 coordinate 1,647,021,478, forward strand.
CGCACCCAAGACCCATACCTGAAGCAACACAATAGACCACATATCCCTTTCCAGCCTCTGGCAAAATCAGCACAGGGGTGGTAGTAAACCGCCTCTTTAGCTCCTCGAACGATGCCTGGCATTCTGCCATACAAAATTCACCCCTTTCCAGGTTAGGGTAGACATCGGTGAAGAAAGCCGAGATAAATCCCGAACAAATCGCCTATAATAACCAGCCAAGCCAAGAAAACTCCGAATCTCGAACAAATTCTTCGGTTTCTCCCACGACATGACCGCACTAATTTTCTTGGGGTCCACTAAAACTCCATGCTCTGAGATCACATGCCCCAAAAATCTCACCTTTGTAATCTAGAAAGTGAACTTTGAAAACTTTTCATAGAGGTGGTGATCCCATAATGTACCCAAAATGATCCTCAAGTGATGTTCGTGTTCCTCCTCAGAGCTAGAGTATACCATAATGTCATACAAGAACACCACAAAAAAGGAATCGAGATACTGATGAAACACCCTATTCATGAGTTCCATAAATACCGCTGGATCATTGGTCAATCCGAAGGGCATGACCAAATACTCAAAGTGGTTGTACCTGCTTCGAAAGGCTGTCTTTGGGATATCTGACTCTTTCACCCGAAGTTGATGATACCCCAAACACAGGTCTATCTTTGAGAACCACTTTTCCCCCTTAAACTGATCGAAAAAATCATCTATTCTTGGAAAAGGGTATTTATTCTTAATTATTACCTTATTCAGCTTCCGGTAGTCAATGCACAACCGGAGGGATCCATCAGCCTTTTTCGCGAACAACACAGGAGCGTCCCAAGGAGAGATGCTCGGGTGAATGAATCCTTTGGATTCTAAGTCATCTAGCTGTATATTTAATTCCCTCAGATCGGTGGGGGCCATACGATAAGATGGAAGAGATATCGACTGTTTTCTCGGTGCCATATCAATCGAAAACTCCACATCCCACTCCAGGGGAAAACCTAAAAAATCATCCGGGAATACCTCCAGAAACTCATTCACTACATGAGGTAGTGCAAATTCAGGGGAAATACCATCCTCTAGCATGAGAAAAGATAAATGGAAGATAACACTTCCCAACTCTGGGAGTGGAGGCCCTGCGTGACCTGACCGAGGATCCCATTCTCCATGAAAAACCTGACGACTCCCATCAGGTGCCGTGAAACTCACACGTCGTCTATAGAAATCGATGTGTTCCTGGAAGTGTACTAGTCAATCCATCCCAAGTATGAAATCAAAAAGTTCCATATCTCATACCAAGAGTTCCCACTCCATCTCGATCCCTGACACAGAAAGCACACACGACGGGCACCTGAGACCCTGCTCCTTCTTTCGCACCGGTGTCACCAACTCCATCGTGAAAGACATAAAATCAGTTAGAAAATTCAGCATGTCCATAAAACGGGCAGAAATGAATGAAACAGAGGAACCAGTATCAAAAATAGCAGCATATATAGAAGATGAGATCAAAAAGGTACCTCAAACTATCGATGGTCCCGCCTCTGATCCTGCTGGTGCCTGATCCACTACATGGAGATGTGCGGTCTCTGCCTGAAGACGACTAATAGTCTGTGGTTGTACCCTGAACTGGATTTGCCCAGAAGATGACCCAGACCTACCACCATGGCTGCCAAATCAAGATCCCCCAGTCCTCGACAGCTCAGACTGTGTTGGCACTCCTCTTGAATCCACTGACCCAGCCCCACTCAAAAGTGAACGTGCCACACCACAGAAATGTTGCAAATGCCCCATACCTCTACACTGGTAACAAGGATTCAGAGGAAGTGGACATGATGGTCGGATGTGCCCAGGATTCCCACACTGGTGGCACATGACTGATCTCGCATCAGAATCCGCAGAAGAAAACTGCCTGGAAGAGTGGCCTGAACTGCCACCTCCTTTCTTCATAAGATCATCCCACTTCATTTTCTTCTCTGAGGAGATGCCACTTCCCACTGCTGATATTGAACCATAGAAACCATCCCTGCCTTTCTTATCAATCTCCACCATGCACGCCCAATCAACGACCTCAACATAGGTCCACATCTTAAACAAGAACACCTGGTAGTATATCACTGGTCGCAAGCCTTTCTCAAACCTCTGGGCCTACACTTGCTCATTAGAGACAATTTATGGAGCATACCGAACCAACTCAGTGAAACGTTTGTCATACTCCATCACATATAGATTCCCCTGAACAAGTTCCATGAACTCTCTAGACCTTGCATAAGCCAACACCTCAGGGAATTACTGTTCATTGAAGACAGCCTTGAAATCTACCCAGCGCATCTGCTCATTCTTCCCTAACTGAAGAACTGACTCCCACCACTTACGGCTAGGACCCTCCAACAGAAAGGAGGAACAATTCACCCTGAGCTCCTCGGGTTTTTCCAGGAACTCAAACATACGCTCAATCTTCTCGATCCATTCTTCTTCTTCCTGGGGTTTTGAGCTACCTCGAAAGGTAGGAGGCTTGTTTTTCAGAAACTCTTGTGCTTTATCTTTTCTTGGACCTGTCTCTTCTACCCTAACAGGAATAGGAGTAGGATCTGGTCCTTGTCCTAAAGATTGTATAGCCCAAACCACAGCCTTTATAAGATTCTGATCAATCGGTGTGGGAGAACTCTCTCCAACTTCTTCATGTGGGCGGGTGGGAGCTTTCCGGGGAGGCATGTTTCTACAAAATGAAACAGTCACAAAATAATAGTCAATACCAAAATTCTGAAAATTGTAATCAAATATATCAAATATAAATAAACTAAACACATTTTAGTAATAAAAGAAAAAACTACTCCACATCTTCTTGATGTCCACATGTGGTCTGCAGCCCACACGTCTCCCCTAAAAGTTAAGTCAATCCGTAAATTCAAACATCCCCTAGTGACTCATGGTCTTACATGAGAGGTGCGGGCTAGGCACCCTACTCACAACCAAAACCCTGAGCCCTGATAGTCCTAGCTCTTGTCTATCCTGACTCATCCCAAAATAGCAATATAACCCAAAAACATTAACATACTCTGATACCATTTTGTCACGAACCGAATATGGTCTCCACCATTAATGGCACTAAACCCGGCCCATGGAAAGGCCCAAAGAGCGTTACCTGTCCCCACGGGCTGGCACAAGTTCCTGGGTATCATTTATCTTGGTTTGGGAATGATTTAACTGAATATGTATACATAAAACATCAAAAATATTTGATAAAATGAATATGAAAAATCCATACCAGCATGGTTTATACAAAAATAAAGAAATGAATACATAAGTTCAAATGAAGTAAAAAAGGTCCAAAGACACAATTAAACAGCAAAAAAACATCCCCATGGACTCCACATGACAAGGGGTCATCACCCCCAAGCCGTCTCCACAACTCCGTCCCAAGGATGGGGACTAACACCCTGAACTGCCATCACCCTTAGCATTTCCTTTACCTGAGTCAAACATAACCAAGTATACTTACACCTAAGGGGTGTAATTAGTGTGTTAGCCTAATACCAACAGGATACCACCCAATTATTCCAAATATAATTCAATACAATTTGAAAAAGCAAGCAGTTTTAATACACAAAGAAAAGCAATGATAAAATCTAAGAAATACAACTTTCAATTGAAAACAGTTTTCAAGCTAAAATTTTCAGAATGTTCAAAAATTTAAATAGAAATGTGAGATACTATAAATTACTTCAAAAACACCCCAATACAAGGTTAAATACCACAAATCCAATGAGCACCAAAACTGGGAACACCCCTAGGCAACTAGATAGTCTCGGGCCCTATGTACCTCGTACCTCGGTGTAAAGTATCCAAGTCACAATCCTTTCCCGTGCACGATCCACTAGTATGGAACATACCCATAACCTAGTGCTCCCCAAATATCATCCACATAGTTTAGTTAGAGTTGTCGTTATCCATTTTATCAGTGAAATAGGGACACAACCCATCCGGTCCACTAGTCGTACTAGTACATATCCGCCCACCTAAGTACCCTAGATTCCCCTTTTGTACTCAAAAAATTTCAGAAAACAACACACATCATTTTGCATATAAAATATCACTACTGGTCACAAACAAACAGTACAGTATCTACACACATTTTATACCATTTAAAACACACAATAAAATATTTTGATTTTCAATAAAACAACCTCTCAAATTATCACATTGTTTTGCACCCAAAGCTCTTTAAAATATCCACTTTGAACACTATATGAACACTTTTAAGTCATCAAAACAAAATTTCTGTTCAATACCCTTTAATGAAACTAAAAATTCAGTTATGGGGCAGCCCAATGTGAACCAAGAAGTTATATCTTTTAAAAACCACCAATTTTCACACAAACATGGCACTTAAAGCCCATTTGCTTCCCAAACACCATTTAAAAAAACTTTCGCAGCAACAAAAAAAATAATAAACATTCAAAACATGATTTTCAGTTATAATACAGTTCAATAAAATCAACTAAGTAATTATAGGTCATCCCAAAATAAAGCAATAAAATATTTTTATGAAAAACCCCCAATTTCACCAAAAATTCGAACTTAAAATTCATTTTCATTATAAATTCAACTAAAACCAATTTTTACAGAAACATTAAAATAAAATAAACATTAAAATACCATGAACACAGCAATCTAATTCACAAAAATTGCACGCACAATGGAATCACCTACCAAAGTAACAAAAACCCTTGAATCTCCGTGCGAAAATCAAATTGCACCCCCGCCGCACCAAGAGAGACCTAGATCAAACCTAAAACCACAACAAAATGGCCAATAAATCCCAAAGTTAAACCCTAGGTTCGAAAACCTAGTTTCTGTACATTAGTAAACTCAATTATAAGAGAAGAAACCCTAAGAACAATGAATGAAACCCTAAGTAATTTGAAAGAGGAAAGAAAAGGACTCATTTACTTGAAGTATCTTGAAGTAATCACTCCAAAACACCAGTAGCTGAAATTTAAAACATCCAAAATTCAGGTCTCGTTCGAACAAGATATATTAGGTCATTTATGAACTATAATGGAGAAAAAATATTTTTAATTGAGATAGTTATGAAAGAAAGACATTACCTCTTCAAATCTGGACGATTTGAGGAAGCCTGTGAAGTTTGGCACCAAATCTCGATTAACAAGTTCTCCAAAGAGGGGGTAGAGAGTTTAGAAGCACGTCTGGGTTCAATGGTCTTGTCTGAGACTTAGAATCACTGAAAAATACCAAAAATTGAATAAGTTATAACATAAACAAAATTCATTTTTAAAACAGGAATTGGGCTTTCGGGCAGACCCAACCCCTTAGATAAAAACCCAAATAAACCTTGCTTATGGATTTCTAAAGGCACCAAATTGACTTGGTGGTGTTAATAGGTTAGGGGAGGCCAATTAAGAATTTTAATGGATGAAAAATGTTGAAAAATGAAAAATTTATAAAAGAAAGAAAATTTATTTTTCAATCTGGAATTGGGCTCATGGTTTGGCTCAATTCATGAAAACTCATCTATTCCTCCATAAATCCTAGAGAAACACCCAAAACAAAGAAAGGATATAAATTAAATGAGAAATACCTTTAAAATATGTCATGTATGTGACAGGGGATATTTTTACCTGGAACCACTATAAAAAATATTGTGTTCTTATTATCTTTTTTTCCACTACATAATTTTATTAAATAATATAACACTACATATATTCATGATGTGTGAATAAAGATAAAATTTGAATCTGTAAATATAATTAAAAGGAAAAAATTTACCCTATACCCCCCCCCCTTCTTGTCTATCTTTGTATTATTTTTACCTAACAAATAATATCAGAGGAGTTATTTTTGAATAATTTTGATAATATATAGAAATATAGAGTAAAATTTAAATCTTAAGATAGATTTCGATGGAAGAACTGAAAGAAAGAATGTCCATAATTTGAACCCCATAATTAAATGGATAAAATCATGGCTGTTGGAAATCAAGGATGATTATTTATTTAAAGAATCTTGGTTTCAAATTCTATATGAATATTTTCAAACCTTATGAAATTTCTGGAGAACTAGAGAAGTGGGATGATACATGGGAAATTGAGTATGATGTCAATTCAAGAGCCATGAATACTAATATATGTGGAATTGGTCCAGATAAATTTAATCATGCATATAAATTTTATAATACTTATGATATATGGAAATCTAACACAGTTTCTTATGAAGGAAATGATAATGTTAGGGAATTAGGATATGACACTGCAAATATGAAATTTGACACCATTATAATGTATGATGGTGAAAGAATCACTCATATTAATGGAATATTGATTGAAATGTTTAATTTTGTTATTTACATGGTAAATAAAATTACTCAACCATATAAATATTTAAAAATTCTAAGAGTCTTACCCTATAAATGGAATGGGATATATACTACAATCAGACAATCCACTCCTATCAAAAATTTGACAATTAAGGAGTTGATTGGAACTCTAATGATGCATGAAGTATAAATGAAAGTTTAATTTGAATATAATAGGATGATAAAAAATTTCAAATACCACCTTTAATGTTACTTCTCAAAAATATGAAAAGAAATAAAAAGAGTAAGTTATATCCTCAAATTATTCAGAATTATTAGATTATGTATTGGAAATTGATCATATATCTAGAAGATTCAATAAATTTTATAAGAATAATAAATTCCTAAAAAATTATTTTAAAAATATCAATAAATATGGTTGAGGATATAAAGAAGTAAGATGTTATTAATACAAGAAAATTTTACATATTAGACCTAATTTCCTATAGCTAAAATAATAAAAAATAAATATGGAAAAGAAATAAAGGAAGTATCATATGAGAAAAGGTTATGAGTGAAAAGGTAAGAAATATTTCAAGGATAGTTGGAGTGTTTCTGAGGAATCCAATAGTGCTTCTAAATCTAGTTCAGAAAAGGACTCAACCAATCTGAAATCAAATATGTTCTATATAGATGAAGAGTAAGAAGATGTATAATCTTATTATTTTTCAACTTCTGATTTAAAAATTTATTATAATATTAAATTAGTTACCTATTGCTCAATTATTGAAGAAAATTATAAATATTTAGTGAAAAAACACAAATCACTAAATAATATTCATAACACTCTATTAAATGAAAAATATTCCCTGTAAAAATAGTATATATAATAGAAATAAAAATTTAGTAAATCTACCTCAAACTGAAATATTCATAAAAGTAGAATCAAAGAGTTGTAGGTTGAAGTAGAGTCATTCAAAATTTCATCCAGTATATTAACTAAGGTATAATAACCTCTAAATCAGATTCTTGGTAAAAATTTTCATAAAAATGATAAATATGGAATACAGATCAATGAAGAAAATTCTAAATTATATAGAAATTATTTTATACCCAATTTTAAGAATAGTGTCATATCTAGAGTCACTTTTTATATTGTGGAATTAACATTCATTATTATAATAACTTTTTTTTATAAAACACAAAATTAGTGGTATAAAAATGAATTTTGTTTCTAGAAATATTTCTGAAGTTAATACTATAAATTTTGGTAAAATTAGGAAAATCTAGTTACCCAGTTCTTTACTTGATGACATTACTGGACCCAAGAGAATTTAGGTTCCAAAAAAAGATTTAATTTAATGTTTTTATAGGTAAGAGTCCATATGAAAAAATGTAATATGTTATATGGATAGTGGATACTCAAGAAACATGATTGTAGACTCTTCTATTTTTTATACATTAGAAATATAATTTGGAGGCCTGGTTAAATTTGAGGATAATGAAAAAGGAAAAATAGTTGGAGTTAGATCATTTGGAGATCCAAAATAAATTTTGAGAAACAAAGTCCTATATGTTCATGGGTTGAAGCACAGACTAATATGTATCTCTCAACTCTATGATGATGGTTTTTATATTTATTTTTCTAATAATTCCTAAAAAAATTAAAGATAAACTACATAAATTTAAACCACACAAAACTGAAAATGTTTATACTTTAGATCTAAATTACTTATGTGAACAAAAAGTGAATTGTTTAACTATCGAGACAAATGAATCTTGGATTTGGAATAGGAGACATGGACATTTTAATGTATTTACTTTATACAAATTATCTAAGAAACACTTATTTTCTGATTTACATAGTCTTAAATTTGATAAAGATGGATTTTGAGATACATGTCAAATAAGAAGAATAAGTCATCCTACAAATCTATTAATAATTATTCTAAATATAAATTGTTAGAAATTATCCACATGGATTTTTTTAGACCATCTATAGTATGAATATTGGATAAAAAATATTATGTTTTTGTTTTCATTGATGATTTTTCTAGATTTACTTGTGTTTATTTCTTAAAAAATAAAAGTGATGTTTTCTCAGTTTTTTGTAATCTTTCTTAAAACTGTTCAAAATGAAAAATATTTTAAAATAATTTCATTGAGAATTTATCATGGAGAATATTTTTAGAATCAATAATTTAATTATTTTTTCTCAGACTTGTGTACTAAATATACCTTCTATTCTCCAAGAATACCTCAAACAAATAGAATTATAGAAAGAAGAAATATTATTATTTATGAAATGGATAGAACTATGTTAAATAAATATAATCTTCCTACCCATTTTTGGAAGAATCTATCAACACATATTTCTATATCCTAAATAGAGTGTTAATAAGGCCCTTTCTTAAAAAGAAACCCTATGGATTGTGTAATAACAAAAAACCTAAAGTTGTATACATTGATGTTTTTTAATGAAAGGTGTATATAATTAATAAAAAGAAAAACCTTGGTAAATTTGATTTAAAGGATAATAAAGGAATATTTCTGTGATATTTTACTAGTTCTAAATTTTATAGAATATATAATAAAAAGCCAAATATTTTTTAATAATCTTTTCATGTGAAGTTTGATGAAAGTTACACTTTTGATCAAAGTAAAGAATCAAATAAATTAAGTTACTTATTCTTTATATAACTTGAGTCTTGGATCTCCTAAATCTGATTTTGAAAGAAAAAACTATAATATGATGAAATTTAGTCCGGCCTAGAAGAATATGAAACTGATGAACCAGATAGTGTCTCACCCAGACCTCTTAGAACCTTAAAGGATTATCCTTTAGAAAATGTTATAGGTGTTATAGATACAGAATTTAGGACTAGAAGGAGTGTAAGAAAACTAACTAAATTTTATACCTTTCTATATCAATTTGAACCAAAAACCATATAGGAATCATTATAAAATGAATATTGGTTAATAGCTATGCAAGAAGAATATAACCAGTTTAAAAGAAATAAATTTTCGGAATTAGTTAATAGGACATCAAATAATCCAAAAAAAGGAGACAAATGGGTTTTTAGAAATAAGAAATATTTCAAAGGAATAATCACTATAAATAAATCTAGATTATTAGCCAAAGGATATAATCAATAAGAATAAATATATTATAAGAAAATTTTTCCTCTATTTCTAGATTAGAATCCATTAGAAAAAATTTAGCTTATGCATCATATATGAATTTAAATTATATCATATAGATATAAAATCATAATTTCTAAATGAATATTTAGTTTAAGAAGTCTATATTGAAAAAACATTAGGTTTTGAAATCCTTATCTACCAAATTATCTATTTAAAATTACTAAATCAATTTATGACCATAAACAATAAACAAGATCTTGGTATACGATATTAAGTTCTTTTCTATCGAAAAATTGATTTTTTGTTGGGTTGGAAAATCTTAATCTCTATAAAAATACTATTTGCTTGTTATATTATTAGTACAAATTTATATTTATGATGTTATATTTAGTTTAAATAATAAAAATATTTATAATAATTTTTCAAAACTTATGCAAAAAGAATTTGAAATGGGTATTATGGGAGAATTAAATTTCTTTCTTGGTTTTAAAATATATAAAAAGGGATTATGAGAATGTTTTAAATTGTAGTAAATATATTATTGATTTATTGAAAAAGTTTAGAGTTGAAAGCAGTAAGACTTATATAACTCCTATGTTTACCAATATAAAACTTGATTTGGATGAAGCTAGAATACTAGTTGATTTCAAGTTATATAGAGGTATTATTGCCAATTTTCTATATCTTACTACTAAAAGACAAGAAATTATATTTTTTCTATCTTTGTGATAGATTTAAATCAAACCCAAAATAATATAATATTACTACTATTAAAAAAAGATATTTGAAAGTAACTATTTTTTAATCTATACATTACCCAAAAATTTCTAATTTTAATTTAATTTCATATTCAGATATTTAATTTGGAGGTTGTAGGTTAGATAGAAAGATAACCTCAGTAACTTGTCACTTTTTAGGAAAGTACTTAGTTTCATGGTCAAGTAAGAAACAAAATTCAGTTTCTTTGTTCATAGCTGAGGTACAATATATCTCTGTTGGAAGTTTTTGTTCACAAGTGTTGTGGATTAAACATACACTTCTGGACTTGGGACTAAATTTAAATAATATTCCAATTTTATGTGAAAATAAAAGTGAAATTAATATTTCAAAAAATCATGTGAGTCACTCAAGGACTGAGAATATTGATATAAGAAATAATTTTCTAAAATATCATGTTCTAAAATGGGATATATTTTTTTAATTTTTCAATACTGAATATCCAATTGCTGATATTTTCACTAAACCACTTCCCACTGCTAGTTTTGAATATATTAATGGGGTATGTATATTTAATTTTAAATAAAATTTTGATTTCCTTCAATAAATACTATTATTTAAAATATATATATATTAAAAAAGAAATAGTTTTATTTATTTTTATTTATTCTGTTTGTTTTAATTTATGTCTAGCTATGAATTATTTTTTAGTTGTTTAAAAAATTATGGATTTATTACTCTTTTCAAAAAATCAACTTTTCAAAATTAAATCTCATAATGATTACTCTAAATATTTTGTCTTAAAAAGTTGAACCAAATTCAAAAAAACATCAGAAATTCCCTCTCTTTCTCTTACCCTCAATCTCAAACATTTTCAACTTTCAAAGCTATCTATTTATCTTCAAACCCTAAAATATGAACTTCAACTCTTCAAATTTTATATGATAGTGAAGAAGGAGGATAGAAGAAGGTGGAATAAGTGAATATAAGCACCAACACTCTTCAAGATCTAATAAATGAGTACTTCAAGGGAATATTTTCAATTTTTAATGGTTGTTTCATACGAATATACTATTACATAAATATCTTTCTTTTCAAGGTTTAGAATTTATTTTCAATGGTGAAAATACTGAGTCTATTTTCAATGATGAAGAAATAGAGTTTTATGAATTCTCTTAGTTTATATTAGGTGACACAGAGGATGTAGTATCCATAAAAGTAAATAATGTGGAGTTGTATCTCTCTTTAGTAGAAATTGCCATGATTTTTTAGTTTCCCCATGAAGAGGTTTTTCTCTTTAATCTTAGATTTATTGGATATAGAGAGCATAAATATAAGGATATTATGTCCTATATTTTTTTATCCTCCCTAGTAAGGAAGATGATTTTAAAATATATTAAAGCTAACTAGAAGGTGTGGGTAAAATTAATTCAATATACAATAGTTCTTAGGATTGATGAGTTAGAGAAAACCCTTTTTATGACATTTATATCATTTTTTTGATGTTAAGTGAAATTAAGTTGAATTTATGTAGATATATGTCGAGGTATATGCAACACTATTTCCAAAACAATGATAGAATGTCATTTTATCCATATGGGATTCTTATTTATATGCTTTTTTATATAAAAAATAATATCCATAATATTCATATAGTTGATAGATGTCATCACAACAACATTCTTTCTGTTGGAACCTTCAGAAAAGTTGGTTTATTTTGGAGAACTATGAAAGGAATGATGATGCATGTTAGTGCTGATGATTAAAAATCATTTGGTGCTCATGCTCAGGAAGAGAAATTAAATCATAAATCAACTATAACTTTATGGTTTTTTTTCTAAATAAAATTATGAATCAAGAATAGATGAAGTTTCTGAGGCAACAGGAAGGCGAATCAGGGTTAATATTAGTGACCCAACTACTACAAGAAGTTCCCACCAATATCTTGAAGAACCATCAGGAGAATCCAATAGGGATCCTCTTTTTACAAGGCCTAGAAAAATATCAGATCATGTGGTATAGGTAGAAGAGGAAAAGATTTCATAAGTTGAACAACAAGTTTGTATGGGTGTTACAGTACCTTCTGTAGAAAGAAAAACTGAAAATTGAGATAATAAAGAGGCACATGAAGAATATCAGGTTGAAAATAATGCATAAGATAGTGACAAGGTTCACACATCTTTGGTTGAAACTAATAAACTTATTGAAAATCAGATAGTTCCTATTGGATTAGAATCCTTATATAATAATATTAGTGAATATATTTAACTAATATATGTTCTTGAAACTTTTCCATCCTCATACAATGAAAATATTGAAGGTTAGTCCCTTTATATAGTTAAAGTAGTACAACCATCAAAAAATCCATAAGTGGAATATTATTAATCTATTAGTGAAAAATTGAATATTTCATTGGAAACTTTAATCCAATGAAGGAATTCAATTAAAATTTACAAAGTAAGTTGGAAGTTTCTAGAAAATATTTAGATGATTTTAAAATTTCAACTAATCCAAGATCTAAGTTATAATCACTTCAAGAAAAACTAAAAATATTACAAGAAAATTATATTTTAAAAAGATATTTTGATGAATTTCAAAGAGAAATGGATGACCAACTTGGGAAATATAAATAAGATTCTATTTACAATTCAGATTTTGGAGAATTCAGGAAATACTTGGGGATTTAATTTGAATCAATAAGAAGTAGCTCAATTCAAGAAAGTTCTTATACTTCTAGTCATCCGACTTCTCTAGATTTGATAAGGAGGCTTGAATATATTATATCAGTTTTTCATCAATAAATGATTAGATTCAAAACCTACAGTGTGATGGTATTCCACTTAAAACTTTTTTGGACAATCAAAAAGATCTTTTTGATAGATTTATATATGATAAAAGGGTATTATAACCCTTATTAATCAGTTAAGAGAGATGATGTATAAGTTTGTACAGTCTATAAAGACTAACCATGAGTTTATAAAAGTAAATTTAGTTGAAGATATGAAAATGCGACAAGAGTATAAAATTTTTATGATACAGTAGTTTGGGATGTTTAATCATAATTTTGAATTGATGATGAGAGAAATCAAGGTTATTCATCAATATGTTTGAGATTCATTTACATCTGACACCTCCTCTGAACCAGAGTATTCTCCCTTATCCAATCCTGTTTCATAGCCCTTTTATTTCCAAATAATTCTTTTAATCATAAGAAAATTTTAATAAAATTATTTTCTTCATATTATTATGTTTCTATATTTCATGTTTCTTTGTTTAACTCTATTGACCATATAGAAATTATTTTTTATTATATTACCAAAACATTCATTAACAATCTTTTACAATATTAATTATGTTATATTCAATTTTTCAATACTTTTTTTATATCACAAAAAGGAGGATAAAATTGGGTAAACACAATATTATTATTACTATAATACTAAATGGGGACAGATTATATAAATAACTCTTTAGTTTGAAACACATAACATTTCTATAATATTATTTTTTTTATCTATAGTTTATAAAACATTAAAAGAGAATTATAATTTCATTTATATCTCTTTACAACTCTATTTAATTTGTGTTTACACTTCTTATATATTCTATAAATTTTTTATATGGGTTTTGTGATCATAAAAAAGGGGTATATTTTTGGTTATGTGTTGTTTCAACAGTATTATTTAAACTTCTTGTTGATTTTTATTCTCACAAATACCCTTGTTTGTTTTTCTAATGAAACTAATTTAATTTTTTTTTTAGGATTATATTTATTGAGAAATTTTTCATGTTATAAAGTTATTTTTTGGATAAATTTTTTTATAAAGTATTATGGACATGTTATTAAGAAGTATAGAACCACTTTTTATACCCTAAATTTGTAAGTGGAATGTATGTTTTTCAAACCCTACTTTTCATAAGGAATCGTACTTTTATACCCTATGTTTGGAGTGAATGTATGGATCAGGTACCCTAAAATGTAGTAAAAGTATAGATCAAGAACCATACTTTTGGAATAAAACCTATATTTGAGGGACTAACATACAGTTCAACAACCAGATGTTTTGAATTCAATCATTCATTGTCAAATGTACTTTTTAAGTTTACCCTACATTTGACTCAGTAAACTGTGGAGTTTAAATTCAATATATTTTATATAGTTTCTAAAATAGTGTCACCATGATTAAATTTCTCTTTTAAATTTATTTAAATACAAATTCTATATCTCATGTTCAATGGATTAAATCATTTCTCTTTCTAAGGGAAGCTGTGATTTTTTATTCAAAATTCAAATAATCATGGTTTATCATGTTATATTTTTTGTTCTATTTAACTAAAATCAAAAAAATATTTCTCGTTAAATACCAAGATTAGTATCATTTGAAAAATTAAATTACTTTTTATTCACAATGATATCTCTTATATTCTGAAGAGCTACACTTTGGATACATGTATGTTTTTATCTTTTGTTGTTTGACTGTCATATTATTATTATTGCTATAATATTTCTATTACTATATTTCTTAAAGATCATCTACAACAAGGATATTATTGAAGCTACCCTTTCTTAAATACTATTATATATGAAGAAGAAGATTCATTATCTGTCAGTTGCTTTTGAAACTATGAGCTGAATATATTTCTCAAAAAATTAATAAATCATGATTTCTTAGAGTAAAAACTACTCATACTTGGTCATGGTGGAGTATCAACTTCTCACAATCAGCTATATATTAAAAGTTTTCCTATAAAATAACCTATATTGTTATAAGGTGTCAAATATATGCACTTAGTTGTGTATTTATTATGATAATAAGACCTATTCGATGAAAATATCCAATCTTGTTAAGAGAGTGTTGGTCAAGTGAACTAGGGGATCTTTGTACCCTAAACCATTATAAAAATTATTGTGTTCTTATTATCTATTTTTCTAATGCATAATTTTCTTAAATAATATAATGTTATATTTATTAATAATATATGAAGAAGGATAAAATTTAAAGATTTTGTGATTATTAAAAGGACACAATTCACCCCCCCCCCCCCCCTCTTGTGTATCTTTATATTATTCTGACCTAACAGTCACACGGTGTGTGACCTCACATGGACTTCTGGTCACGTCCTTGAGATCACATGGCTTGGTTGTACATATAGCAGTACATTGTGTGTAAGGTTACTACATAGTATGCCTTAGCCCCCTGGGGCCTACCAGTCTGCTCTACATCATGCCCATGTACCTGGTCGTACCCATGTACTCCCAGAGTACACGAAGTGTCCTCATACATGTGGTCTTTTTCATGTGATCTGGCACATGTCTTAGCCACCTAGGGAGGGTTACACAACATGTGGGACTATCCACACATGGTGTGTGATCCTTACATTCTCCAAAACCCTAGTTCTGCAACTAGGTGGCTACATAGTGTGTTTTCCTAGACTACATGCCATGTAGTTAGGTTTTCTAGGGAAATCCAAGTTACTTAACGTGTCATCATCACATGATTTTTTCCTTTTTTTCGACTGTGAATCACTCTAGGGGTCTCAACTACAGGGTTTTCCATGCCCAATCTATTTTTCGTGGCCAAATCCCATCCACCGAAACCCCATATAGCCTTTCCCGTCACTCTAAGCCATGTTCACTACTACTCTGGGTGTAAAATCCATATATTTATCACCCAAATCCCATAAAACATCCTAATTCTTCAAAAAATCATCATCCCGATCATCGTTCTCTAATCCACCATGAATCCTGGTGTTTGATCGCGCTTGAACTCAACCCAGCAATGTTAAACCGCAACCTCGTGGGTAAATGATAAGGAACACAAATAATGGTAGGGATAAATGCATAATAATGAAGTATAATCCACCATTGGACAATAATTCTCATCCAACTATTATAGAATTAGATATTTATGGATTGAACATGGCATAACAGATACAATTAAATCAGAAAATTAATTTATCATAATTGGGCTCATGTGAAGGGAATAAAAATCCTAAATCAAAAGAAGATTAATTATCCATGATCAATATTTTAATAAAAATGGAGTAAATACACAATTTATGATTCCTACCTTGATTATGGACCAATCTTTGGTGAAGAACACATTCACAAGTGATGGAGAAGACCCGATGTGTTCACTACCCCTCAATCCACCTCAATCAGATTGTCTTTCTTCGACCAATCTCGATCCACCAACAAAGAATTTCAAAATCTCCCCTAAAATCTACCAATATTATGTGGATAACCTTGGAGAATTTACTTAACATGATTTTTGAAGAATAAATTAGGTTCTTTTGGTTATTTGTTAATTAACTTAATTAATTAATTAATTAATCCACTTAACATACCTTCCAACGGCTTCCTCATCCAAATTTCTAGTGCTGACCAATATTAGGTCATGCTTAGGGTAAAACCCAAGTTCAGGATTCAACCGTGGTTTTAGATTTACCATCTGGGACTTTGTTCTTGATCTATTCCATTATTTCTAAAAAACTATCACTGTGTGATATTAATATATTTAATATTTTTATAACATCAATTATGGGATCATCGGGCCTCAAAATCCCACACTGTCTTAGTGCCTGGCTCCAAAACTAATCCTTAATATATTACAAAGTCTTACAAGGAAAAAAATGAGTCACTACATAATAATTACCAATATTAACTAGGGACCTCATTT
Source organism: Viscum album (assembly GCA_963277665.1). Classification (NCBI taxonomy): domain Eukaryota; kingdom Viridiplantae; phylum Streptophyta; class Magnoliopsida; order Santalales; family Viscaceae; genus Viscum; species Viscum album. Next base: position 1,647,038,314 of record OY728120.1, read on the forward strand.
TCTTATCTAATTAAATGACTTACATTTTGAGGCTTGACTAAATTTACACTAATTCAATAACCTTTATGTTTTCCTCTATCTAAGGATATGAATTTTATGAATTTAGGGTAGATTATAGTTTTACTCTTACAAAATTTAGAATTATAAAATTTTAAATTGTGGGGTCATAAATAACTATTAAAAATAGCTAAAGGACTCTTATGTTTTTTGGTATCACTCATACATAGATCAGAACGAATCATACAAAGTGAGAAATGACTCTTATGGGCAGCCCAATCCCATGCCAAATCCTAAGTGAGAGTTAGAATGACTATTATTAATTATATAATGTCTTTATGAAATTTATTATTTACTCTTACATTTATCGGGGTCTTATAAGTATAACCCTTATGCAGTATCACTTAACAGAAATTTCCATCACCTGAAAAATAAAAATAAAACAAAACAATTATATGTATTTTCCAAATAAAATACAAAAATAAATAAATTAAATTAATTGTAAATAATTAATCCATTTTCACCATAAAGTCCAAAATTTTCATATAATTAAGATATGTTATATTTACCCATAAAATATCAAAATGGTGGGGTTTAAATCATAAAATTATCAAATAAAATATATGAAAATATTATCTTTATCACTAATCTTAGAGTTATTAATCCCAAAACTGGATATTCATTTGAAACTTTAGTTTCAAATAAATCCATGTGGTCTAGTACATCTATTGGTCTACCTACAAAGTCTTGAAAACCTTTATTCACCTATAAATGACACTTTATCATCCCAAAACATGCTATGATATAATTTGTTAACTCTATTTCTTAGATCACTCGAATGTCACCATAGAAATGATGTTTTAAGACACCATATTTTCCTCCTCATACATTAGAGTTTTCTAACTAGTTTTGGGGGCCTAAAATTGATGTTTGGAACTATACCCTCCTAAGTAAAACCCAAGTTTCATGACTGAATTTACCTAAAATTCATCATGAATTTTCTTGAAATTCATCTTGAATTTTCTATGTAACATACATCCAAAAACATGTAGATATAAAATAAGATACAAGTGGGATCTCTTTTTCTAAAATAAAAAAGTATTAAATATTTAATTTTATGTATCATAACATAATAGAGAAAAAAAGATACAATGTATAACATGAATTATCATAAAAATAAACATGTTAGCACACTAGCCAGTATAGGTGTAGGACTAAAATAAAAAAGTAAACAACATGATCTCCATCACAACTCAGATAATCAACCCTTCTTATGTAACCATAGTGATGATTTATTTCTACACCTTCTTTAAACATAATTATGTAAAATTATAAATCCAATTGATCATTAAAAACATAAAGAATTAATTGTAATTAATTATATGGATATATTATTCCCCCTTCATTTATCACTATGATGATCCATTTTAATTTTTAGTTTTTTGGGGAAACTAAAATTATAGGCATAGTATATTATCATTGGATGTAACCAACTTATAGGTACATTAATTTTATTTTTTATTTTTATCAATAATTTAAAATTTATCAAAACAATATATAAAAATTTTATTATATTATCTTAATTTTTTTCACAACTTAGTTAGGTCATTTAAAGTATTATTTGTGGAATAAATATAAACCACAATTATCTATTATTTAATGTTACATACTTAAATTTTTTTTGGAATTATTTTATAGGTATTTGGATGTAATTTTTATCAAATTAAATCATGTAGGATGTGTTGATGACATCTCAAATAATCCTCATTCTAAAAAAATAATCATAATTCTTTCCAACTATAGATTAAAAATTTATAAATGGATCATATTTTACATTAAAAAATTGATTTAATATAAGAATATATTATTTTTCTATTCAATATTCTTATTGGAGATCCATTCATTGAATAATTAAGATTTCATAAAATGGTGCGACTGAAGATTTTATCTTAAAATGATCTAGAAATAAAAATAAATTATTATTACAAAATATATTGTATAATGGTTCAAAATTCATGTAAGTGAAAATTGATATTAATGTTATTAATGTGTTTTTCATAGTTTTTATAAAATATAATAGCTTTTATCTACTTTTTTATATCCTTAATTATGATAATCAAGATAAAAATTTTAATGATTTTTAGTTTTTAGATCAAGGACTTCTAAGGTAAGCCAAGATATTTGAGGAAAACAATATTAATTCCATTGATATTTATATTACTTTATACGATCAAGTCTTGAAAACTCAAAATATTAGTGTATTTACACTTAAATAGGTGGGATAATATAAAAATATAGTTGAAATCCTCAAATTAAATTATCATGATCAACTTATAGTTGTGTTATTCAAATATAAGTGTGTTAATAGTCACAGGGGAATAAAAAAGATTCAATACATTTTTCATCTATCAGCTTACCTATCTTGATCAATATCACAAAGCATAAAGAGCATGATCTATTGATCATAGTTTTATAAATTAAGATGTTATATTTTTTAGATGATGAAGTACATGAATATTATAGTGTTACAACACACTTAAAATAGAGAGACTTGTATGATATGGGTGATGAAGTTGAAGTTTTATTTTATGATAGTGAATCATATTAATAATAAAGCAGCCAAAACTTTTTCCCTAATAATATTTAAATGGTGAAACTCATAGTGGTGGTTGAAAATGATTATTTATTATTAAAATAGAGGTTAAAATAGTGTGTACAAAGAATATGATGATAATAAAACATAAAAATGGAAATATCACTACATTACACATTTAAAAAAATAATTATCTTTTAATGTATAAATATTTTATATATAATATTATGTATATATTATATCTTTTTTAATGTATAAATAACAAGTTTCAAAGATTTTATTTCTCAATTAATAATTTTTTATGTTATTATGTACTTTATACAAATATATTATCTTATTTTATTATTATTTTAGTTTATAATTTTTTTTATTTTATTTTTTTGTATATTTATTATGTTTTAAATTATTTAAAATGTCTGATTAGTGGTAGTTGACAAAATAATTTGCCTTAGTTTTTATATTCCATAGGATGATGGGCATAGTGCTTAAGGAAATTTCTATTCTTATATCTCATCATAAAGTGGTAAATTCCGAATTCAATCTTGGAAAACTATGACTAAAATAAAATTTTCAACTATATTATTTGAATAACTTTTCTTTAAAATTACTTTTTTATCCAATTTACATCATAATAATAAAACTATTCTAAGAATAATTTATTTTTTTCTTGACATTATTGTTAAATGGTTGATTAATTTTTATTTAGTTAGTTTATTTTATTGACTTTAACATATGAGATATTTTTTATTAATTTTTATTTTGATTTGGGGTATTTTTTCACATACAATAAATAAGTGACATGTTATTTATTTACAGTTTAGTTGATTATTTTGATCCAATTGGTTTATTGTTCTATTAAGAATAAGTGAGATTTTTTTATACCTATTGATTTTTTATATGATATAAAATATTATTTTTTTAAGTGATTTGATGGCATTAATTGAATATTTTTAAATTTGTGGATATTTAATTCTCATTTTATACTAAATTTATTTGATAAAACGGATAAGTGAGATGTTATTTTATATTTGTTGATATATTATAGGTGAAATATGTTGATATTTGGTAAAAGGTTAATCCTTATAATCCACAAAACCCTAGTGGGTATTCACGATTATTAAAGATTTTATGGTATAGCTTTTTAACATTAACATATAATATACTATAAGTATCATTTATTGTGCTAATTTATTTTGATTTCCTTCTTGTTTTTTGTTTCTATTGATATGATGGTATTGTGTTTGGTTTCAAGTGTGATGTGGCTATAGATATCTATATAGGTTATGAGATGGTAATAGAGGAAGTGAATTGATATATGTAATAATTAATGGATAAATTCATTTAAGTATTTTTTTTTGTGGAAATTGAATGTGTGATGGTATTTGTATGGTAATTTATTCTATGTTAGTGTTTGTATGATAAGTGATTGTGTGATGGATGTTTCTTGGATTGTTTTGATATATATATATTAGTGTTCAATACTATTATGGAATATATTCCTTATAGTTTTAGTTGATTAATGTTTAGTTAAATGTTTTTTATTATTTATTTTTTTAGTTATTTTATTTTATCAATTTAATGATGGTTTATAATTACTACCACTAACCCAAAATACTGCTAAAAAAATTATTACTTGTTTCACTTTAAAATTTTAAAACAAAATAATTCTAACACTAAATAATACAGTGGTAGTTTTATATTTTTTGAAGGATTTTTTATATAGTAATTTTATGATAAAAACTACCACTATTTTAGAAATAATGAATAAGAAATAAATATTTTATTCATATATGAAACTTATATTAATTAATTTTTTAACTTATGTGGGGATAAGGATTTTTATTTTCAAATAAGGGTAGAAAACCCAATAATAATAAATTAATTCCATAAAGAATAATTATCAATATTAATAAATTTATTAAGTGAAGACAAAAAAAATTATTCCTAAAAAGATTGTATCTATCCTTTTAATTAGAATGAGATAAATATAATAATATCTTTTGGTACTAAACAATTTACTTATATAAGGATGTAATATAGAGAAGGGTAGTATTTTGAATGTAACTCTCAAGGAAATAAATAAAAATATAAATTAACAAAAATCCAAGTATGAATTTTGGGTTGTGTTTTTTGAAAAATTATTCCTTGAAATCCATTAAAAATACCCAAAATATTCTTAGTAATTCATATTTTAAAGTTGTATAAAATTTGAAATATATGGGATAATATTTCTTAGAGAATCAAAAAAAACACTGCAACGACCTACTTATTAAATCATAATATATTTCATGTAGGAATAAATATATAGGATTAATTATTATTCCATTATTATTACATAAAGGCCATGATTATTTTATATAGGAATTACTGTGGAAAGGAAAAAAATATCACATCATAATAGATATTATTATACTATGATAGTTTTGTGATGGGTAGAATGGATACAACATTTAAATTATATAAAGATGATCACATCACAATATAACCCATGATTTTTAAGTGGATAATTTTCTTAATTGGGGTGTGTGGAGTAGGAAATTATGAGTGGAGATTCACACCATAAATAAATATTGTGAATTAATGATTATATCATTATGATTTTGGTTATGTCAATATTTTATTCATAATTATATATATATATATTGAGGTTTGATTACATAATTTGTTTAGGGGATATGTGGATTAAGTTGTAATTTTTGGAGGGATGTATTATTTGTGGGAATTACACCATAAAACATAATATTTCACCATAATGAGGTCAAGTTAATAGATTTTAAATAATTCAAAATTATTAAAACATAGGGGATTTGTAATGTGATAAATACATATAGTTTGACCTTATTATATGTCTTAGACTATCTAATAAGTGGAAAGGATATGTGTCATTATCATATAGGGTTTTAATGATGTAAATATATATTAACCATTGATCAAATATAATGAACAAAAAATGGAGAGGAAATTTACTAGGAATAGAATAATAGATTTCATGAGAAAATAAAAAGAATTTTAGAGAGACATTTATGGAAGAAATGAATGAATTTGAAATTATTGACACAAAAAGACAAAGATTGAGGAGTAAAAGCAGAGATAACCAAACATGATAATGATAGACCCTATTTTAACACCAATGGTGGTGTAATTATTATTATTATTTTTTTTGATCTATGAGATGAAAAGTGTCCACTTAAAGGGTATTGATTATTTCATAATAGAGATTTCAGGGAGAATTATATCTTTCGAGTGGTCATGAACTAATATGGATAGTTAACCTACTATATATAATATATTATCATTGTGCTTTGTGGGTTTTGGTACACATACACATTGTTGTGTATATTCTTCATGGACATATCCTAGTGGTGGTGAATCAAGTAAAATCACATCTTGTTCCTTATTTAACTCATATTATGTGAGGAAGAGAGGTTTGTTCTGATGAATATTAAGAAAATATAATTATAATGGGAAGAATTTTATTTATATTCTCTAATTCACCCCACAGGGTATTATCTCTCCGTGGGACCAACATTTTTTAATAAAGATGATGTTTTAAACTTGGTAGTGGCTTTATATTTTCCATTTTATTGAAAATTTGTTTATCTATTTAGGTATTATTTTAGTTATTATCTATCACAGTGGAATTTTAGTCCTTGATTAATACAATTTTGAACTATAGAATAATCATATGAATCATTATTCCCAATAACCTGGAATGGATGACTACATGATAGACATTAATAGAATTTTTATAAACATGGAAAGTGGGGTCTTCATGGAAAAGGATTCTAATAAATTTGATATTGATACAAAAGTAATCAATGATCTAGGGGAATCTTTATCGAACATAATCTACGTGAAGTTAAGGCCATGTAAATCCTTAAATTCCTTTTGGGAAAATTTACTCGATATAAATAAATATGACTAAAAAGTGAGAGAACAAAAGTTACAAGTGTGGTGGAATAAGTATCACGGCTTGGGGATACACCTAAATTAATCCATTGAACCATTATTTGATCAGTTTAATGTGATTTTGGAGTACATAAATGTACTAGGAAAAAGTATTGAGGATTTGAACATAGTGAATTTTATTTTGAGAAGGCTTTCATCTAATATAAATCTAAGGTTTTTATGATTGAGGAAAAGGATCCAATGACTATCTCATTAGATGATTTTAATTGTATTATTATTATATATGAAATTATAACTAATGAGTTTTATCCTATAGAAAATTAAATAAAAATAGAATTAGAATTCAATAGAATGAAAAATATCATTATTGAATATTATTTGGAGGAGAAAGACATTAATGGGGTTATGTTATTAATCTCCTAAAATTTTAAAAGATAAAAATAAAATATTTAATTAACTTTATTCTTAGGTTGAAAATCTGGTCATCTTGAATCTTAGTGTCCCAATAAGTTATGAGATGATGAGGAAGATGATCTACCCATGATGAAATTTTCTAGAGATATAAAAGGTATGAAAAAAATTGTTTAATTTATTTAATAAGAAAAATGTTCTTTAACATATACATACAATCTCAAAGTAATCTAAAGTATATGAAATTGATGATTAAAAATATATTAATAAATAATTTCAAGTGGTTATCATTGAAAACTTATAAAGTTATGAATAAGGAAAAGGTGAAGAAGTTGAAGTTGACGATGTTTTTGGCCTAAATGTTAGATTAGATATTATACATGAAGAAATAGATGTAACAACCAAGGTAATGTTATGATAAATAATTTTTAAGTATTATTAATATTAATTAATTATATTTTATATATTTATGTTAATTATTATAATATTAGATAATTTTTTAATCAAAAGGAAAGAGCTTTATTTCTAAAAAAATTGGGTTTTCATCCACTATGTGGTTTTATTTAAAAGAATGATTTATAAATTATATAATTTTAATTTGAAAAAATTAACTTCATTTTTTATTTAATCATGTCAAAATTATTTTAGGTTTAATTTTTTATAATTATTGGAAAAGTTTTATTTTTCAAAAAATAATGAAAAATACTGATTTTTATTAAAAAATGTCTTTTCATTTCATGCATTTACAAAGTTACATTTTGTTTTATAATGGTTTGAAAGTAATATTAGTTCATTTATATTATGTATAATAAAATTAAGGTTATTTTAATCAGAATTATACTTTAATTTGGTATAAAACATTTTTATACTTAAAAATGCATTTTTCTTAAAAATCGTTTTCCTCGCATTTTGCGGGTATAATTTAAAATTAAATTATACAAATTATATGAATTGAATTTGATAAAATGGATTCTATATTTGTAATAATATAATTAATATTATTTAATAATTTAAACTTAATTTTTTCATAATGAATATAAAAAATAGTAGAAATCATTTATCACGGTTAAAGTTAAAACAGGTTTACTCAAGGTTAAACTAAAGAGATAAGGGTTAAAATGACCTAAAAACTTTTAAAATTTAATTTTATGGTTATATTATAACCCTATATCATATAAAATTTAGAATATATCCATTTTTGATCCATTTATTTTGATTAAGGAATTAATATATTTTAATCTTTTTATAAATTCCATGTGTGTCATCTACCATAATTATAAAATGATACATTGTCTCCTCTATTATCCACACTTCAAGAGCCTTTTTATATAACAAATCTTCTCTTTATTACACATTAATTCATGAATTATTACAAAAAAATTACACATAATATAACTTGGAATATCAATAATTATATTTATTTTGGAAATTAGGTATATATAAAAACATCACGAACATGGGATACAATAACATTATTGGAAACTTCCATAACATTATTCTGAAATTCCATGGCTTTTAAAACTGCATGGGATTACCTAATAACATACATATGAAATGGGTGAGATATAAATCTTAGTAAGGGTATAAACATGGAATATGTTGATACATGTTATAAAATAGTCATATCAATTTGGAATAAAAGTTATGATAATCATAAACATGAATAATAAGGTATGATATCGCATGACAATCATAACATGGTAAATGTGGAAACAACTTAAAACACAGCATCATAAACATAAGTCAAGGATAACAGCCAAGACATAATTATGGAAAAAGTCTCATAAAGTAATCAAGTTCACTCCCTATCCCAATATGAAGTCTCATGAGAATAAATACTATCCAATGCATTGGATCACTATATAATTTTGGGTGCACCTATCACTTTCATTTAATTATCATGCTTAAGTGTTCCACATATATCATACAAACATGGATTCATTCATCATAATATTTTATTCCATGATCAAGGAGTGTGGAATAAATACATCTATATCCTAATTGAAAGAATTATAAGTGTATAAATGTGAACACCCTTGATAGGAAATGGGTATAGTATTCACTACACAACTGTTTTGGCATGTAAAAATCACAGTAAAATTTTGGAAATATAACGGTGTCACATAAAAATTCATAAATTGGGTTGATGAGAGATAAATGGGTCTATGATCATTTTTAAATTAAATTTATATTAATATTTACATTTAAAATTTATTTCCCAACATTATTAATTGTAAATAGAAATCATAAGATAATAATGAAACATGAATAAAAAAGAGAAGGTGAGGATCCCTTACAAGAGTGTGTGACTCCAAATGATTAGGATGAGATTCTTGAGAGATTTTTGGAACCTTGGTAGAACTTTATAGAGGGTATAGAAGATTAATAATGTGCTCAAAGTATATTTAGTGAAGATAAATGGTTTATTTTATTGGTTTATATTGGAAATGAGTGGGGATTTCTTTTTTATTTCTCAAACTTAGGTTTTGGACTCTATAAAATAAAATAACCAAAACCACAAAACTTCTCATGGTTTTTAACAAGTTTTCTACCAAATGGGAATTTATTTAATTATTTTATAATTCTAAGGGATTAAATTAATAAAATAATACACTTTATTATGTATAAGTGAGTCATACTCTTAAAGAAATGATTTTAAAAACTTAAAATATATTAACTGTTTTGGAGGATTCATAAAGAATTTAAAAAATTAACCAAATAAACATAAAATCACATTATTTTAAATTTAAAATATATATTTTTCCATGTATCCCATTTATAGTATTTATTAAATCACGTTTGGGTCATTATGATATCATAATACAAAAGGTATATTTATACGGTATTTAATTTTTTACCCAAAAATTTAATTGCATTAGAAAAATATGAAAAACTAACCATTGGATAATTTTTAAATTCTGATTACAAAAATAATATTCATTTTATCTAAATAATTTTATAAATATTTGAAATTTTACTTTTAAAATAATACCTGACATTTTTTGAAAATACTGGGGTTTTTTACAATAACAGTTTTTGAACCCTTATAAAATTTATATTTGACTACATAAAAATTATATGATAATTTATATTTAATAAAAATTATTTAATAATTTAATTTTATTAAAATAATATTTATTTCAAAAATCTATTAATTCATCAAAATAAATTCTTTAATTAAATTTTAATATTACCCAAAAATATTATTTGTGTTTTATTATATCAAAATAAAAATAATTTATAAAGTAACAATAATATGATGAAAATATATTAATTATTTTATAATGTAAATACTCATTTTTCTAGGTTATTGATACATATCCTTTTAATACACTAGAAAAATCCTTAATAGTAAGGTGTGTGTCAGTGATACTTTCATGGGGTGGTTCGGCATACATGGTTTGGGTCGTGATCTTTATGAGCTTAAAATTATCTCATAAACGATTTCACTCATGATTAAGATGTTGGATCTTTGATTAGTCTTAGTCAAGGGAAAATCCTAGTGATGATATCTCCCTTAGAATCACTGATAAATGGGTTTCATAGGGTATGATCCAACTGGTTAAGGTCATCAATTCCTTTATTTGTGTCAATTGGATTTGTTAAAACCCTATATTTATACTAATCATGTGATCATTATTCTACAATTATTTTATCAATAATAAAGATTCTTAATGGTCATTTAAATCCAATAGTATATAATAAAACCAAATAAGTATATGTGTCTTCTATAACCATATTATATAATATGACATTTAATTAAATTACAAGGGAAATTTTATTTATAAATGTTTGGGTCGTTACAATATTCCCCCTCAGGAAATTTCACCCTTGAAATTTTCATTTAACACACTAAAACAAATTAGGGTAACTTTGTTTCATCACTTCCTCTAGTTCCTACATCTCTTCTTAAAACTTTTTTTCTCCACAACACTATTACCATATGAATTTTCTTATTTCATAGAACTTTTTCTCTATGATCTAAGATCTTCATCAGCTACTCTTCATATGAGAGATCATACTTAAATGTCACCACATATGGATTGAGTACATTTCATGGGTCTAGTATGTAATTTCTCAAGAGGGGTACATGGAATACATCATGTACTTGAGATAGGTTAGGTGGTAGTGCTAGTCGGTGTTGATTCAAAATGTGTTTCAACTTTTCCATTCATCTTTTTTTTTGTAAATCAAAAATCACATATGTTGTTTCTCATCATAATCACATGTTTTGTTTATCATCATAATCACATATTTTGTTTCTCATCGTAATAACATATGTTGTTTATCATCATAATCACATATGTTATTTATCATCATAATCACATATGTTATATTGTATCATCGTAAACATGCTATGTATCATATCTTTGTTATGAATTGTAATCCTGATATGCATCGTATTCATATTTTTCATTGTAACCATTTTATGCATCATATTAATTATATGCATATGTTATGCATCGTAACCATGTACCATATCCATGATATACATTGTAATTATGTTATGCATCATAATCACATTATGCATCATAACTATGCTATGTTTCGTATCCATGATATGCATTGTAAGCAAGTTATATATCGCACTCAGGTAATACATTGTACTCATGTATTACTCAAATACCACATACATGTTTCATATTATAATTAATCATAATCATTATTTAATATTTCTATATCTATTATTTTCTAACCAAAACAATTATGTGGAGTTAGTTATATACTAATCAAAACAGTGTCATGTATTCTGTTTTATTTTGACCGTTATATTGCTAGGTGTCCAAGCCCCTCCATGTTTTTTGGAGAAATATGACCGTTGAAATTAAATATGACCATTGGAAAGGAGGCCTACAAATAAGAGGTCATTTTAACCAAATAATGTAGAGATTTATATGATTGAACATACAAGACACTATTGTGATTTTAGAGAGATACGGTGTAACCTCTCTCTTACTTCGCGCGAAAATCCTTGAAAATATAAGTCATTAATGGCTTGTTACTAGTTATTATATTTTAATAAGTGCTTTATATTTCTTTGTGTGACCAATAATTTTGATAAAGATATATGGATTTTGGGGATAGGAATACAGTTCTTCTGATCATTGAATCGAGGGCATTCAAGTATTTGAAAGATAGAGGTGTTGATTACCTTTTTAATCGAGGGCGTTCATGGATAGGAAGGCAGAAGGGCCAATATTTGTATTGAGGGCTTACCCAGGTAGTGGTAAGATAGACCTTTTCTCCTAGGTGGAAGGATACCCTAATCTTTGGTATAAAATAATTGTAATACCTTTACTTTTCCACTACTATTTTTAATAGAAAAGAAATCATTTTATTTCCCTTTATATTCTTATTCTTTTCAATTATAATTGTTTTAATTATGATACATTCATTACATTTTGTATTAAAATATTCTATACATTTTATGGTAGAATAATTTAAATTTGTTATAATGTGATCATTGTATTCAATTCAAATACAATTTTTTTTAATAATATATCATATCATATCATATCCATCGAATCTAGGGCCAGTTCGATCATTTATATTGATTGTGAATTGTATTAGTTTAATATCTCTTAAACTAAATTTAATCTTAAGAGTTTAAATACAAATATTTTAAAACCTACAATTCACACCCCCCCCCCACTTGTATCGTGTCATATCATATACATTTACATCTATATTTCAATCCAACAATTGGTATCAAAGTAAGTTTCCACTGATTTTTTTTACTATCTTTATTTCTTTCTGTAAGACAATTATATTTTCTATTATAAACCCTTTGTTTATTTTTACTTACTACACTAACATGTAGAGTGGAAAAGTGTTTTTTTATAAGATGTAAGGAATGAATATTAGATCAACTGATAATCTAAACCCAACTAGACAACCTATTTTTAATATAAATGATTATGAGTACTATAGATATTGAATAAAGACATTTGTTATTAATACTGGAGTAGATAATTCGGTGATGCTCACTATATATTACAAAATTCTAGACAATGAAGTTAAAACATTCACCAACCAAGAGAAACTATAATATCAACTAAATTACAAGGTATGCAATACTTTGTTATGTTCTATGAACAGGAATATATATAGTCAGATATCATCATGTGAAGCTTCCAATTGTATTTGGAAGAAACTTGAAGTTACTCACTTTAGGACATCAAAAGTAATATAAACTATAAGAGCTATGTTAAGAGATAAATATCATGGATTTGTTTTTCCATATGGAGAACCAGTATTCAAGATTAAAAAAAAGGTTTTTGACAATTGTCAACAGTCGTCAATCTATGGGAGAAAAAGGTCTTGATGGTGAAGTTCTTATGGACAAGATAATTGATATCATGCCCAATGAGTGGGAATTAAAAAGGATAGCTATTTATGAAAACAGTAAAGTTACTCAAATCACTCTTAATGAATTATTTGGTACTCTCTTACAACATGAGACAAGAATGAAAAGAGATTCATATTTTAATAAGAAAAATATTGTTTTTCCTTATTCTTTTTGAAAATCACAAAGGGGAGAATAATTTGGAAAATAATAAATTGCTTTATACAGAATATTTTTCTCATAAAAAGGAAAAAGGATGAATACCTTATTAAGGGAGAGAACTCACAAGTAAAACTAAATTGAATATGATCCTTAGTGATATTTTTATCCTAAGTTGGAATTAGTTGTACTCAATATTACTTTCATAAGAATTACTAAACTCAGGGGGAGATAAGTCTTTATTGTTTATTTTGTTTTATGCTTTACAAAAAGGGGGAGATTGTTGAGTCAAAATGTGTTTCAAATTTTCCATTCATATTTTTTGTTTGGTAAATCAAAAATTACATGTGTTTTTTCTCATCGTAATGACATGTGTTGTTTCACATCGTAATCACATATGTTTTTTCTCATCGTAATCACATATATTGTATCATATCATTATAACCATGATATGTATCATATCCTTGTTATGAATCGTAATCATGATATGCATCATAATAATGTTATACATCATAACCATGTTATGCATCGTAACCATGATATGCATCATATTCATATCATGCATCATAACCATGCATCGTAACCATGTTATGCATCATATTCATGATATGAATCATATTCATGTTATACATCGTAACCATGTATCGTATCCATGATATAAATCTTAATCACATTACACGTCGTAATCATGTTATGCATCGTAACTATGCTATGTTTCGTATCCATGATATTCATCTTAACCAATTTATGTATCGTACTCATGTAAAGCCTTGTACTCGTGTCTTAATCCAATACCGCATACATGTTTCACATTATAATTAATCATACTAATTATTTAATATTTCTATATCCATTATTTTCTAACCAAAACGATATCGTGGAGTTAGTTATATACTAATCAAAACGGTGTCATGTATTCTATTTTTTTTAACCGTTATATTTCAAAGTGTCTAAGTCCCTCCAGGTTTTTTGGGGAAATATGATCATTGAAATCAAATATGATTGTTAGACAGGAGGCTTATAAATAAGAGGTCATTTGAACCAGAGAAATTAGATATTTGGATGATTGAACATACAAGACACAATTGTGATTCTAGAGAGATACAGTGTAACCTCTCTCTTTCTTCGTGCGAAAATCCTCGAAGATACAAGACATGAACGGCTTGTTCCTAGTTCTTGTATTTTAATAAGTGATTTGTATTGATTTGTGTGACTGATCATTGTTATAATGATCAAGGGATTGTTGGGATATAAATATGGTTTTTTCGATCATTGTATCGATGGATTTCAAGTATTTGAAAGATAGAGGTGTTGATTAGATTTTTAATCAAGGGCTTCCATGGATAGGAAGACAGACGTGTCAATCTTCTACTGAGGGATTACCGAGGTGGTGGTAAGACAGACCTTTTATCCTAGGTGGAAGGATACCCTAATCTTTGGGATAAAATAATTGTAACACCTTTACTTTTCCACATCTATTTCTAATAGAAAGGGAATCATTTTATTTCCCCTTTATGTTCATATTCTTTTCTATTGTAATTATTTTAATTACGATACATTCATTACATATTGTATTAAAATATTCTATACAATGTATGGTAGAATCATTTACATTTGTTATACTCTGATCATTATATTCAATTAAAATACAATTTTTTTAATAATGTGTCATATCATATCATATCCATCGAATCTAGGGCTAGTTCGATCATTTGTATTATTTCTGAATTGTATTAGTTTAAGATCTCTTAAACTAAGTTTCTTACTAAGAGTTTAAATACAAAAATTTTAAAACCTATAATTCATCCCCCCCTCTTTTATTGTTCCATGTCATATAAATTTACATCTATATTTCGATCTAATGGTCATTAGGCCACTGTTCTGATGTGATCAAGGATCTCAAAGGGGCTGATGTATCTTGGACTAAGCTTTACCTTCTTCCAAAATCTCATCACTTTCTTCCACAAAGATATATATAGGAATACCATTTCTCTAACATAAAACTCTAGTTCTCATGAAGGATTTTTATTATAGCTCTTTTTCCTAATCTAAGCATCCTTAATGTGTTACTGAATGGTATTAACATTTCCCATCATTTCCTTGACCATTTTAAGAAATATAAGTTTTCATTGCCCAACTTCATCAAAAAATGTTGGTGTTCTAAACCTATTTCCATATACGTCTTCATAGGGATACATTTGTATGCTTGAGTGGAAAATGTTTTTATAAGAGGAGATGGCCAAGGGAAGATGTTGGTCTCATCCTCCTTTGAATTAAATTGAGAATTCTCTCAGCATTCCCTTAAGTTTCTAGACAGTCCACTCAGATTGGCCATTAGTTTGAGGGTGATAAGTTGTGATGAATTTTAACTCAATATTTTAATCATGTTAGAGACTCTTCCTGAACTTAGTGTTAAATCTTGGATCTCAATCAAATACAATTGATAGTGGTGTTCCATGCAGCCTCACCACTTCTCTAATGTATATCCTTGCAAGTTGATCTAGTGAGAAATATTCTTGAATCATAATGAAGTGGGCAGTCTTTGTAAGAATATCCACAATAACTCATATAGAATTATTCTATCTTGATGTCTTTATAAGACTAGTGAAAAAGTCCATGTTTATATTTTCCCATCTCCATGTAGGTATGGTAATAGTTGAATCATCCCCTTGGATTTTTTCCATTCCACTTTCACTTGCTGATATACAGGACATCTTGATGTATATTTCGTGATATCATTCTTTGTATTGTCCCATAAATAATATTATAATAGATCTTTATAAATATTTGTGCTTCCTGGGTGGATGGAGAAGTTTGATCTATGCGCATCATCCAACATCTCATTATTTAACTTGGGATTTGATGGTACACAAAGTCTTGACCCAAATATCACAACTCCTTATTTATTAACATTGATATCTAAGGATTTAACTTTTTCTTATAGTTTATACTTTCTTCTAAATTCCCACATCATTTCTATGAGTATCCTTTATCTTTTCCAAAAGGGATGGTTGAGAAATCATTTGTGAAAGGATTGATGATGTTCCATCCTTTAGGATTCTCATGGACATCCTTTTCAAATATAAGAAGATTGAATTACTCTCAATTATCATTAATGATATATTGTTTTATATTTCTACTTAGGGAATCCACTTATTGGATTGATAATTTATAGTCTTTGATCAGCTCTAACTATCTTTTTGGCACATATTCATCTCTTTTTGTGTGAATATATATTTGAGATTTTTTGATCTGTATATATTTAACACTTCTCCCCAAATAGATAATGTTTCCATATTTTCAAAGAGAATATTATTGTACCCAAATCTAGATCATGCATTTGGTAGTTTTTTTGTGAACTTTAAACTACCTTGAAGCATAGGCTATGACTTTTTTATTCTTCATTAACACATAGCTCAATCCCTATTTTGAAGAATCACTGAATAACACAAAAATTTCTCCAATTGTGTGTAGTGTGAGTATAGGGGAAGTGATAATCCTCATTTTAATCTCTTTTAAGATATCTTAACATTCATTGTTCCAAGAAAACTTGACTCTATTCTGAGTTATCTTGGTTAGAGGGTTTGATAATTGTGGTAAATTTCTCACTAATCAACGATAGTACCCAACCAATTCAAGGAAAATATGGATATCTGTCATAGATGTTAGCATCATCCATCCTTAAATTTATTTTGTTTTTGAAGGGCCCATAGATATCTCATTTCTTGTGATGATATGTCCCAATAATGAGACTTCCTTCAACTAGAACTCACATTTTTTTAATTTTCATAAAGATTCTCCTTTTGCAAGGTCTTTATCATAGTGTTTAGATTCTCCTCATGATCCTCATTGGTTTTGGAGTATATTAGAATATCATATATAATGATTACCACAAATTTTTTGGGTTAATATCTAAAGACTCTAGTCATCAACTCTATGAAGATTTTTAGAGTATTAGTCAGCCTAAAATTCATCACTATGAACTCATAGTGCCCGTACCTCATATAAAAAGTAGACTTGGGAATATCCTTATTCTTCACCCAAAAATGGTAATATACCAACCATAGATCCACCTTGGAGAAGTATTATGTTCCACGTAACTGATCAAACAAGTAATCAATCTGAGGTAGAGGATATTTTTACTTTATTATAATCTTATTGAGCTCATGATAATCAATTCAAATGTACATTGATCATCCTTCTTCTTGATGAAGTGGATTGGCACACCCCATGGTGAAGCACTTGGGAATATGAAACCTTTATCCATATTCTCCTGTAGTTATTTATTCAACTCCTCAAGTTATAAAAAAACCATTCTATATGGATTCTAGGATAATGTTAACTCCCCAGGAATAAGATCTATTGAAAATTCAACCTTTTAGATAGGAGTAAGACCATCCAATTTCTTAGGAAACACATCAATGTATTAACTCACAATAGGAATGTATTCGAGGATGATTCTTTAGTTAGACCCAATTATTTGATCTAGATACTCTTGTTCATAGGGAAATAATATCCATGATTGAGATGTTGGTGCTAAAGAAGATTCATCCACCTCCTTAAATTTGTACAAAATCAGGGGTCAATTCATGATACAGAGATTGGTTTCCTTCTTGTAGAAATTTATGTTGTCTCTATATAGGGAAATCCAACTCATAACTAAAATTGCATCAAATTCCACCAATGGGAGTATGACAAGGATTTCTAGGAATTTAATCCCACAAATTTTGACAAGGGATGAGTTATATACTTGGGATGAAATAATTTAACCATTTTTCATTTTCACTAATAACTCCACTTCCATGATTTGGGGTGGTTTTTTAATAGTTATACTAATATTTTTTTGTATGAAGGAATGTGTAGAACCAAAATAAAAAGTACTTTTGAAATCCTTGAATGAATAACAAGCATACTTTCCACCACTTTATTTTTGGGATCCACCTCAGTGGTTGTGATGGGAAAATATCACCCTTGCTACCTTGGAGGTTATTGGTTGTCTCTGAAATCCCTTGGATTAGTTCATTGATTTTCAAAGTGCCCTAGTTTCTTATAGTTAAAGCAATAAATAGTGTATTAAGGTTTGACTGGAACATTAATTTCCTATATCACATTAGTGGGTTTCTCCTATCATAAATCACCAGCTAGGTTCCCTTACTTAACACACCTAAAGCATTTCCTCATCCCCATTAAGAAATTTCTGGGGTGCTTCCTTCCACACCATTGACGCACGGGATGTTAAAATTTCTTGGAAAATTTAAACTTCTCAATCAGACTGCCAGAATTCAACTTCATTTTCTAGTTCTTATCTCCATGATACCCTTTATATTATCCAATCTCTATTTCAACTTTGAGGGAAAATCATAAAATTTCCTTGTAGATATCAAATTCATGGATCGTTATAGATTTTCATAGACTGGGTTTTAGCCCACCAAAGAAGTAGTAAATATTGCATTCAAGGGTAACGATAAAGACTCGAGCATAATGTGAATTTCTTGTAAAGTTTTCATTATATGACCTCATAGATTCATCATATTTTTTCTTGAGCTCAAGGAAATACCTTTCCAGATTATGTTGGATATTTTGAGGAAAATATTTATTGAAAAATATTTTCTAGAATTCATTCCACCCAATCACTTCAATCTCTTCCTCGGACTTCATATTCTTGATCAATGTCCACCACTGATCAACTTATCCCTCCATTAGATAAACATAAAGTAGAACCTTATCTTATTTGTAACAATGAAGTATATAGAATATCTTATTAATGGAGTTGATCTATTGTTCTGTGATTAAGGGATCAGATGGTCCATTGAAATTCAGAGGTCTTTATCACATAAAGGACTCAATTACAGCTTGTTCTTTTTTAAGGGGATTTGAGCGCTCCTCATAATCCAGGTTTTTATTCAAAACCTGACTTGGGTGAGAGAGTATTGTCACAAATTTTTGCGATTCCCACTCCCATCAGGTTGAGAATCTCATTGGGGAAGTCATCACATTACTCGTTGTATTGATTGTTTACCTGATTCCTCCTATTTATAGCCATTGACTAGAATAAAGGTAAATCAAGGATGAGTGTTTTTAAACTATTAAAGACATAAAAGGGAACCTAATGACATTAAACAGATAACATTAAAATTACATGAATTTATTTAACTTATGAATTTATAGGATTCAATCTATTTTATCCATAATCTATTTTCTAACACGTATTCTTATGGATATTTTTTTGTTCTCTTAATTATGTTTTGTAAGGATATTATAAATTTACCAAATTATATCCTCTGAGAGTGCTAAACTAGGTGTGAAGTAAGGCCCATTGTCATGCACCAGTTTCTGGTCAATTCTAGATCAATATTGTGTTTTTGGGTTTTTTCGCTATGTATATTTGTACCAAATCTACATCCATTTTCAGTATCCCAATAGGGATTTATTTTCTTAAAAACTTGCTCACTCTATACTTACCAAAATCATGGGATGTTTTCTTATACATAATTTTATTCCAAAGGATTTATCTAGTGTTTTCTAACCCTAATCCCAAAAATAAATAAACTTTTCATTTGATACTAACTATAGAAACCCTGCTCTTTATTACAAATTAATTAATGATTTATTACATAAAAGTACACATAATAAAACTTATAAGATTTAGAAGTCTAGTTTCATTGGGAATTTGGTACATAGCATAACATATTGAACATGGGATACAATAACATTATTGAAAACTTCCTTAACATACTTCTAAAATTCCATGGATTTTAAAACTGAAAGGGATAAACTAGAGACATACATAAGAAAAGAGTGATCCATAAAGTCAGGTAAGGGAATAAAAATGGAATAAGATAATATATGTTATACAATAGGCATATAAATGGGGAATAAAAGGTGTGATAATTATAAACATGGATAATAAGGCATAATATAGCATGATTATCATAACAAGGGGAATGTGGAAACAATTTAAAACACTTCATTATAAAAATATGTCAACTCTAACTGCTAAGACATCATGATGGAAAAATTCCCATAAAGGAATCAGGTTCACTCCTTTTCCCAACATGACGTCTCATGAGAATAAACAGTATCCAATACATTAGAGCACTATATAATTATGGTTACACCCATCACTTTCATTTCATTATCATTCTTAAGTGTTCCACATAGATCATACAACATGTATTCATTCATTATCATATTTTATTCCATTATCAAGGAGTGTGGAATACATACATGTAAGTCCCAAGTGAAATAAGTATAAGTGTATAAAGGTGAACACCCTTGATAGGAAATGGGAATGGTATTCACTACATTTAATGACCAGAACTTTTTGAATAATATTTGTTTCCAGAAAAATTGTGTTGTTTTATTTTACACAACAAAAGTATGAAGTATATTTTAATGTGACCATCAGTTTTCGACCATTATATAATTTTTGGTCAATTATTACCATTGGTCGGTTATGACCATTGGTCATTTATGATCATTGGTCAATATTAACATTGAAAAATATACTCGTAACATTATGATTATTTTTTATAAATATAAATGGTAATGGTTTATTAATGCAGAAAGAAGAGTCGATGTCCTCATCCAGTAGAGTCATGATGAACAAAGCCCATTTGTCAAAACATAGGGGGGGAGGTAGCAGCTTTGGTCTTTTCTCTTGACCAATCCCAATTCGAGCTTCAACATCTTAGGCTTGAATGAAATCACCTATGGGAGAAGTTCAAGTTATTGGATATTACCACTCAGGTGTGTTATTCAAGCTGCCCCAAGAGTTTATCTCCATCGCACACCTTACTCTTAGGTCGTATGTGGGTGTTATAAGGGGTTATATTTCAAGACATTACTCACTTAAATTGTAATCCCTTTTTTAATAAGTTTTTTATTTCATTTTTTTTTATTTTAAGAATAGTTTTTATTAATGAAATATGTGTTTAATTGAGAAAATTTTGATAAATTGATTTTATAGTTAAAAATTGTACTTTTTATATATTTCACATACTTAGAGAATTATTATGGTAAAATAAACATCATTTTGTAATCTAAAATCTCAAAATTAATCTTAGGTGAATTTTTAGTATTTTTCAAACAAGTTTCATATTTTTGATGAATAGTGAAAAATATTGTATTTTTCATTTAAATAATTATTATATTTTAAATAATTTTGTGGAATTATTTTTAAAAAACGTACATACATAGTTGTGATCAGTATGTTATTTAGAGTCTGATAAGATCAATTTAATTTTTTACTGAATAATAACTTGACCCTTTGGAATATTAATGTTACCCTTATGAATAGTAATGTGACCAATGGAATATAAACCTCACCTGAGGAAGTATAAATATAATTTAGGCATCTTGAATGGTAATGTGATATAATTATATTATAGTGTACGTATATAAATGTTTTAGAAATTATTACTTAAGTATTAGTATTTTTCGAGTAAATAATTATTTTACTTAAAAATTAAATTTCTCATATTTATAAAATCATTTTCATAAAATGTAGTTAATTTTTTAATTCCGAATATCAATATTAGTTTAGGTTTAATTTATCAGAATTTTATAAAATATTTTGTTTTCTGATGAATAGTAAACATATGGTTTTGATTTTTTGGTATATTTAATGACATCATTAATGATATAACAATAATTTAATAATTTTGTTCAACTATTGAGGATTAAAATATGATAATAGGTATCCCAAGTGGCCAAAACCATGGGAAAATACCATTCTAAATCCCATGGTTTTGCAAATACCACTACAGATGTGTCCTAGGAAATTAATAAAAAAACTCCCTCACTTTTGTAATAAATACCCACCTATTTCTCCATTATATTTCATTAACAATTATTTATATTAAAAACTATAATATTTTTATCTCCCAATTATTCCTCTCAAGGTGTCCTCAATCCCCCAAGGGCCTAATCTTGTATTTTTTGGAGTCACTCTTCATAGTAAGGAAACTCTCAACTTCTATTTTCCTTTCAAGTTATCTTTTTATGTGGTATGGATTTTAAATTTCTATACCATGTTATTTGGTCCATTTTATTCTATTCATTTACTTTATTAATATTTTTTTTATTAATTGGACACCCTTTTCCCCTTTCATTTTAATTTTTTCTTAAACCATGTTTCATAACTTTTATGCTGCCATATTTTTATCTCAAAATTTTTCTCTTTTTATCAATAAATTATTTTATCTTATTTTTTGAATACCCAAACCTATTTCTTCTCTAAAGTTATTCACATATATTTAAAAATTATCTATTTAATTATGGGATTAACATATATGAAACCTTCCTTCATTTTTTGTGGGTTTAAAATGAAAAAAGTATCTTGTTTTGAGAACTTTTAAAAAAACACCATGATTTTGATATGAAACCCATCTCTTTTATTCTCCACGAGTTATTTATGAGATGTTTTGTTATAATATATGTCTATAAAATTAATTAATACATATGAAGGTTTCTCCTTGATAGTGTCCAATGCATTGGGTAAATAATTTAATCTCTATAGATGATAAGTTTTATGATACCCTCGTGAATAACATTAGTAATTTTTATGACACCTCGGTGATAAAATTTGGTGATATGATTATGAATGACTAAATTAAATATTTTATCCACATTTTCAATTTATTATTCATGTTTTCCTTATTATTATATGCCTCTTTCTCATTCCCTTATGTTTTTATTCATGTTCTTATTGATATTCCTGAAGATCAAAAGTGAATTGTTTCCCTTTTTTCCTTTATTGGGCCTTATGCTTACCCTTTCCTTTGATGTATGTCCCCAGGTTATGATATGTAATAAATATACATAGTATGAAACATAAATAATCCTTTCAAGTGGAATATAATAATTTTTTAAGTTCCATGTATTATGTACCTTATTTCCAAGACACTAAACTTTTAAAGATCCTCTATTTGTAAAATTTAATGAAAAGTTATGTAATAATAAGGAAGGATTAAATTTTTGGTATCAAATGATTATTTAGTTATTTTTTGGAAATTAGGATTTAAAAACTTTAGGAATAACCCAATATAAAAGTTTAAATGCAGGAAAAATTCTTGGTATTTTGGTGATATATTAAGTAAGTGGTTCCAAAAAAATAAATCCCTATCTGGATACGAACAAGTAGATGTGACTCTGGCACAAATATATCTAGGGGTAAAACCTAAAAACATTTCTTTGAGATAGACTCGAATGGGAATTGGTGCAAAAAAAATGGGCCTTACTATACTCCTGGTTTGAAACTCATGGGGGATGTTTTGGTTAATCACAAGCTTTTTAAGAATCATTATGAAGGATTTATAGAAAAAATTAATTGTTTTTAATGAATAAAATGTTTAATAATAATGTTATATGACATAAAAGTTACATTGGAATTATAATATTATTAAACACATTTTACACTAAGATGTTATTCTTTTAAAAAATGTGGGAAATAGGATGAACCATATAAATGGTGAGTGCAACGAACCATGCACTGAAAGTCACTGATGGAAGCTAGAATGGAAACCTTTATGAGAATGATGAATCAAATAACTCAATTTATGGGTGATAACATAAATCAATCTGAGAGACCAGTTTCACCATAAAGTAAAAAACATTTTATTGAGTCATTTATGCTTCAAAAACCACCAACGTCTAGTGGATCTACTAACCCATTGATTGCAGAATAGTGGATAATCTCTATAAAAATATCTTTTATGTACTTCATTGTTCAAAACAAGAGAAATTCACTCTAGACATGTACTATTTAGAGGGAGAAGATGATTAGTGGTGGGAACTGATTAAAAACATGATGTCAATAGGGGATATTGAAGATGTGGAATGGGAATAGTTTAGGGGAATCTTCTTTAATATGTATTCCCCTCATTCAGTGAGAACGAAAATGGAGAAGGAATTCATCAAACTGAATCAGAAAGAGAATGAATCTGTTGGAATCTATGAGATGAACATCACAATACTTTACCATTATACCTATATCTTTTTCATATATCCTAATGGGAAGGTTGATAGATTCTTCAGTGGACTAAGACCTCATCTACGGAAGAATTTAGCCAACCAAGACAATGATTGCTATGAGAAAATCCTACATAGTGCTATGAATGTCAAACTAGAGTTTGGTGAGACATATTGATCTCAAAAATTGAATGAGAAGAAGAGATATCTAGAACCAAACTTGGGGAGGAACTTTGATCAAGGTAGAGGTGGAAATCAAGTGCAACTTCCCATGTGTAACAAGTGTGGGAAGAAGCATTTAGGGAATTGATTTCTCAGGAGTGGGAAATGTTATAAGTGTTTAATATATGGCCATATCTCTCAAAATTTTCATAGTGAGGTGAAGCCTCAACTTCTCAACACTAACAACAAAGGGAAGATGGTGAAATCCCTACCTGAAGTCCAATGCTTCAAGTGTTTACATCTTGGATATTTTTCCAATCAATGTCCAAATTCAAGGGAAGTGGAAGGGAATCCTCATTTTCCTATACATAAGCCAAGGGAGAAAGTTCATTATTTTTCTATCATTACGACTAAAGTTGGGTCTCCAAATGATGTGGTGGAATATACTCTTATTGTTCTCTAAAATCTATAAAGTACTTTGTTTGATTCTGGTTCTATGCATTCCTTTATTTCCTCCAAGTTTTCAAAGAATATATAATCAATATCTAAACTTATAGAAGTATATCTATCAGTTAATACTCTTTGGGGGATTATCCAAGCATCAACATTGTATATAAACTCAAGTATTTACTTTAGTGAGCATAATCTCATTAAAAATATAGTAGTCATTCCCATATTGGAATTTGACATTATACTAAGGATAGATTGGGTCTCAAATTATAATGCTAAGATCAACTACAGAAGCAAGTAAATATTTGTAGTCTTGAGTGGAAAACCTACAATTATCTTCAAAGTATAGATATCTTGACCTGATATTTGTTTAGAAGAACCAACTGTAGCCTTATTTATGAAAATTATTGGTGAGTATGAAGAAGTAAATGAAAGTATATAAATATATAATGTCCCCATCATTCATGAGTACATTGAAGTATTTCCTTAGGAGTTACATAGGACTCCTCTAGAAAGAGAGATAGAGTTATCCATTGAACTTATAACTGGATCCAAGACGATATCAAAAACCCCATATATAATGGAGAATATGTAGCTAGATTAATTAAAGAAATAACTCCAAGATATTTTTGATAAAGGTTTTATCCATCCAAGTGTGTATCCTTTGGGAGAACCTATTATATTTGTGAATAATAGGGATGGATCGATGTGGGTATTCATTGATTATAAAGAACTTAACAGGATCACAATGATGAACAAATACCCTCTTTCAGGGATGGATGGTTTATTTGACCAGCTTCATGGGGCACAATTCTTCTCTAAGATTGATCTTGAATATGGCTATCATCAATTGAGGGTAAAGAAATAAGATATTCTAAAGACTACCTTCTGATCAAGGTATGGGAATTATGTGTTTTCTATTATTCCCTTTGTTTTGACTAATGATCCTACTATTTTTATGGATTTTATGAATAGAGTCTTTAAGGAATACCTTGATAACTTTGTGGTAGTATTTATTGACAATATTTTGATATATTCCATAAGTTGTGAGGAGCATGAGGATCATCTATGGGTGATACTATAAAATATGAGTAAGGAGAGGTTATTTGTAAATTTTAGCATGTGTGAGTTTTGATTAGAGAAAATTGGTTTCTTGGGGAACATTGTAACCAGTTAAGGAATCTCAGTTAACCCTACAAAGACAAGGGTTATGGATGAGTGGCCTCAGCCTACAATAATAACTAAGATTCATAGTTTCCTTTGTTTAGAATGATATTATAGGAGGTTTTTGAAAAACTTTTCATGACTTTATAATACATTAACGAATTTAATTTGAAAAGGGGTCAAGTTCATCTAGACAAAGGAGTGTGCAGAAAGTTTCCAAGATCTGAAGAAGATATTGGTTACTGAAACCATTTTAACTCTACCCACTATTGGATAAGGATCCATTATTTTTAGTTATGCATATCTAAAAGGGCTTGGGTGTGTCCTCATGAAAAATAACCATATGATTGCTTATGCATCTCGACTGTTGAATCCTCATGAGCAAACCTATCCTATATGTGATCTTGAGCCGTCTTTAGTTGTTTTTTCTCTGAAGATATGGATGCACTATCTTTATAGGGGGAAATATGATATATACATAGACCATCAAAGTTTGAAGTATATTTTCACACAAAATGAATTGAACATGAGACAGAAATGGTGGTTAGAACTTCTTAAAGACTATTATTGTTCAATTCTTTACCATCCCAAAAGAGAAAACAAATTCAATGATGCATTAAGTAGGAAATACCCTATTATATTGGCAATGATGAGGATTCAAAAATATCCTTTGATCAATAACCTAGTAAAACTAGACATGGGAATTTTAAGGGAAGGTACATCATCAAAATTATACCAAATTATTTCTCAACCATAATTACTAGAGAATATCTAGAAATATCAAAGGAGAGATCCTTTGTCACGGAAGAATATAGAGGATGTGAATAATGGGAAGTTTCCTGAGTTCAATGTTGATCAAGAAGGTGTACTTTAATTTTGTACAAGGCTATGTGTTCCATAAATTCTGGAAATAAAGAAGGATCTAATGGATGAAGCTCATAGATCTAAATTCTCTATACATCTTGGAATCACTAAAATTTATAGGGACCTTCATGGTCATTTATGGTGGGATAACATCAAAAGGGAGACAGTTGACTATACTTCAAGGTGCCTAGTGTTTCAATAAGTGAAGGTAGAGTAACAACTTCCTAAAGTGGTATTTCAACCACTACCCATATGAGAATGAAAGTGGGACAATATCACTATGGATTTTGTCACTGGTATCTCAAAAAAATCCAATGGAAATAATAAAATATGGGTTATAGTGGTATGTATGACTATGATAGCCCATATAATCGTTATCTGAAAAGAATTATCTCTTGAAAAACATTCCAAAATATACCTAAAGGAAGTGGTGAGGCTACATGTAGTATCACTTCCTATAATTTATGATTGTGATCCAAGGTTCATGTAAAAATTTTGGAGAATTATTCAACATGCACTGAGTATCGAACTGAATTTTAGTACGGACTATCACCCCCAAACTGATGGCCAATCTGAACGAACTATTCAAATACTCAAGGAAATTCTAAGAACATTCTATATGGAATTTAAAGGTGGATGGGATAGCACCTCCCACTAATTGAGTTCTCATACAAAAACATCTTCCATTCAAGTATTCAAATGGATCCCTATGAAGTACTATATGTGAAGTGATGTAGAACTCCTACATGTTGGGATGAAGCTGGTGGGAGAAGTATTCTTGGTCCTGATCTTGTGTAAGATATGACGGAAAAGGTTCATGCCATCCAACAACACATAAAGGCTACTCAGAGTTAGTAGAAGATCTATGTTGACAATCGTCGAAGGTACTTGGAGTTTTATTTTGGCTAAAAATTATTCCTTATAATTTCTCTATGGAAGATATTCATGAGGTTTGGAAAGAAAAGGAAGCTTAGCCCTAGGTATATTGTCCACTATGAAATCCTTGATCTCATAGGAGTAGTAGCCTATCAGCTTTCACTTCCTCCAAATCTAGCACAATTTCATGATATTTTCCATGTATCACTCTTTAGTAAGTACATACCTGACCCTTCACATGTATTGAATCCTAAAGTGGTACAACTGGAACATGACCTCTCTTATGAGGAGCAGCCGATGGAGATCTTGGACCGTAGAGACAAGGTGTTACGCAATAAGAATATGCACCTCATTAAAGTGTTGTGGAGGAACCACAACTATGAATAAGAAACATGGGAACTTGAGGAAATAATGAACTCAAAATACCCTCACCTTTTCTCAACCAAGGTAATGAGATGAAATTTTAGGGATGAAATTTCTTAAGGGGGAAATAATGTAAAAACTCAAACTTTTTAATAATATTTATTTCCATAAAATGTGTTTTTTATTACTTTACACAACAAAACTATGAAGTATTTATATTTTAATGTGACCATAGGGTTTCAAATATTATATGATTATTGTTCAATATGACCGTTGGAAACTATACTCATAACGTTATGATTATTGTTTATAAATAAAAATGGTAATGGTTAATTAATGAAAAAAAGAAGAGTTGGTGGCCTCATCCAGTAGAGTTGTGCCAAACGAAGACCATTTTTCAGAACTTGGGAGGGAGGTAGAATCATTGGGATTCCCTTTTGACCAATCCCAAGATGAGATTTAACATGTTAGGCTTGAATGAAATCGCCTACTAGAGAAGTTCAAGTTAGTAGATATTACCACTTGGATGATGTTATCCAAGTAGCCCCAAGAGTCTATCACCATCACACACCTTACCCTTAGGTCGTATGTGAGTTTTATAATAGGTTATGTATTAAGGAATTACTCACTTTAATTATAATACCTTTGTATTAATAAGATTTTTATTTCATCATTTCCATTTTAAGAATAGTTCTTCTTAATAAAATATGTGTTTAATTAAGAAAAATTTGGTAAATTGAGTTTACAGGTAAAACTGTAATTTTTAGAGATTTATCATACTTAAAGAATTATTATGGTAAAATAAACATCATTTTTGAATTTCAAATGTCAAAATTAATCTTGGGTGAATTTTTATAATTTTATAAGAAGTTTCATATTTTTGATGAATAGTGAAAAATACAGTATTTTTTATTTAAATAATTATTATAATTTAAATAATTTTTTTGAATTATTTTTGAAAAATAGACATAAATGGTTTTGATCAATAAGATATCTATATTCTGATAGGATCAACTTAGTTTTTTGGTGAATAGTAACTTGACCCTTCGGAATAGTAATGTAATGACCCAAACTTTCATTAATGAAAATTCCTCTTGATATAATTAAAGGTATTATTATATAAAATGGTTATATAACATATAAACTTATTTTGTTTTATGTTTCTAGATTTTAAAATACCGATAAGAATTGTGATCGTTGCTAAGATAGACGTTGAACAGTGATCACATGATTAGTATAAATATAGGTCTTTAACAAATCTAATTTACTCAGAAAAAGGAAGTGATTGCCTCATCCAGTAGACTTTCCCCATATAAAGCCCATTTTTCAAATATCGTAATGGAGGTGGTGTCATTGGGCATCGCTCTTGACCAAGCACAAGCTGAGCTTGAACACGTTAAACTTGAGCGGAACTGACTACGGGAGAAGTTGAAGTTAATAGAGATTACCACCTGAGTGATGTCATCCGAGCCACCAAAAGAGTATATCACCATTTCACACCTTACCCTTCGGTCTTATGCGGGTTTTATAAGGGGTTATTTAATAATACCCTAGTACTACGGCTGTGTACATTATTCATTTATAGAGAATATACATTCATTTTATTATTGTTACTTTGTAAATAGTTTTGAAAGCACAAATAGTATTTTTAGTTAATATTCAACTAATAAATATATTTTGAGGAATTAATGGATTTTTGAATTAAATAATATTTTAATAAAATATTATTATTATTAAATTAATTTTTATTAAATATAAATGATTGTATAATTTTATGAATGAAATTGTAATTTTTATTAAGGTTTGAAAACTCTTCTTGTCAAAACCCATGAATTTTTGATAAATGTCAGTTTTTATTTTAAAAGTAAAAATTCACATATTTAGAAATTTATTTAGATAAAATGAATATTATTTTTGGAATCAGGATGTCTAAATTATCCAATGGTGAATTTTTCATAATTTTCTGAGACAATCGATTTTTTTTGCTAAAAATTAAATACTATTGAAATTTATAATGTGTTTTATTACACCATAATGGCCCAATAGTGATGTAAAAAATACTATAAATTATATGTTCGTCTAATATATGTTTTATCCTTAAAATAATGTGATTTTATATTTGTTTGATTAATTTTATGATTCCTTAGTGGACCCTCCATTACTTTTAAAACATTTTGTCTTTTTAAATTGTTTTCCTTGAGTGTGACTCACCTTCACATAAGAACCCCTATTATTTTAATAATTTCAGACATTGAAATTATAAAATATTTTGTCCACTCCCCTTTGGAAAAACCCATGGGCAAAAACCATGGGCTGGTTTGTGGTATTGATTAGTTTAATGTGTGGTGATCCAAACCTAAATAATAAAGAATCCCCTCTCATTTCCTATATAAACCCACCAAAGCTCCCACTTCCTATTCACTAAAAGACTTTGGATTTCTTACAACCTATTCCCTCCTCTCT
Source organism: Viscum album (assembly GCA_963277665.1). Lineage (NCBI taxonomy): Eukaryota > Viridiplantae > Streptophyta > Magnoliopsida > Santalales > Viscaceae > Viscum > Viscum album. The sequence goes on from OY728120.1 coordinate 1,647,069,042, forward strand.
ATATAATCCTCCCAATTCACCCCAATCTTCCAATAATCCTCTCTCAAGCATCTCCCAAGCCTTTGGTATCACACTTCCAAGTAAGGGATTCCTTTCTTTCTCATTTTATCCAAGTTTCTTAATATTGTTATGCCCTTTTATTTTCAATTATAAATGTTGGGGTATGATTTTTCACCTCCCCTATACTATCCTATTTATGTTTGAATTATTAGAGACCCCTTTCTCTCTCATTGGTTCCTCCCATGTACACTTGTTACCATGCCAAAATTCCGTAAAGAATTTTCCTCTCCTTATTTACATTAAAAAAAATTATTTTGTATTATGAATCTAAATTTCATTACATATGTTGGGAAATGTATCTATATGATCCCCTTAATTTCCATTTCATTTAAATATTATGAAACACCCCTTTCTCTCTCATCAACCATTTTTATGAATTCTTATGTCACGTTGTTACGCTGCTGAAATTACACCACAATTTTCCAAGCCAATGTCATTGTGTAGTAAATATCATGATCGTTTTTCTATCAATCGTATTCACCTTTATGAACATTTACTTATTGATTATAAAGCTTCATGTATGTATTCCACATAAATTTATCATTGAATAAATTATGATTAATGATTCCATGTTGTATGATCCATGTGGCACACTTATGCATGAAATGAAATGATTAAGATGGGTGAGCCCTAATAGCACTCTAATGCATTGGGTAAAGTATAGTATCATGATAAATCATGTGAAATGAGTTTTGAATCATGATAATTCAAGTGCAACGAGATTTTACTCATGCTTCATGTGCAATGAGGGTTTACTCATGCTCTATGTGCAATGATCCTTGTCTCATGCAAATTCCATGTTAAGTATTGTTGCCACATTTCCATGTTATGATTATCATGATTTATCATGCCTTTATGTTCATGTTTCTATTATGCTCCATTGATATGTCTATTTTCTAACATGTATTGTATTCCTTATGTTATTCCATTTTTATTCCCTTACTGGGCTTTATAGCTCACCCTTTTTTTATGCATGTCCTCACGTTATCCTATGCAATGCTAAGTATGAGGGAATGTAGTGGTCATGTAAAGGAAGTTTTCAGTAAGATGTTGTGTTCTATGCTTTAAGTTGTTATATAATGTTCCTAAGCCCCAAAGACACCAGACCTCTCAATATTTTATGTCGTATCAAGTGAAGGTTTTATGTAATAAATCATGTTTAAGTATGTAATAAAGAATCGGGTTGTTATAGTTGGTATCAGAGGATAGGTTTAGTTATTTTTGGGATTAGGATTAGAAAACCCTAGTGAAGCCTTAGAGATAATACTAAGTATAATAAAAACATCCCTAATTTTTTGTGGGTATTTAGTAAGTGGTTTATTAATAAAATACATCCCTATCTAGATATGAGCAGGTAGAGGCGGCTCTGGCATAGATGTACCTAGGGGTGAAAACCTCGACAAGGATTTTTGGGATTAACCTGGGGTATCTTGGTACACGACAATGGGTCTTGCTGCACTCTTGGTTATGACACTCTCGGGGGATATGCATTGGTAAATTCACAAGCTTAGTATGAACCATTATTATGGGATTTAAAAAAATCACCTAAGAATATATGTTAGGAAGTAGATCATGGATAACATATATTGAAGCATATAGATTCATAAGTTAAGAAAATAAAAGTTATTTATAAGTCGTTTGTTCTGTCCTTGGATTACCTTTTATGTGTTACCCATAACTTTCCTTTTATTCCATCCAATGGATTGTAATAGGAGTACTCGGGCTAACAACCGATGTGAACATCAATGCGATGACTATTCTAATGAGATCCCCAATCTGATGGGAGCAGGAATCACAAACATTATCATGATAATTTCTCAGTTAACTCAAGATTTGAATAGAAACATGGGTCAAGAGTAATGTTCAACCCCCCCCCCCCCCCAAGAAATAACAAGTCGCTATAAAAATCTTCATGAGACAAAGGTCTCCTACTTTTAATGGATTATATAATCCCTCAATTGTCAAACAATGGATCAACTCCAGGGAAAATATCTTCTCCATCCTTCAATGTTCCGAATAGGAGAAGGTTCTTCTAGCTGATTATCGTATGGAGGGTGAAGTTGATCAACGGTGGACATTGATCAAAAATATGAAGCTTGAGGAGGATATTGAGGCGTTGGGATGGAAGGATTTCCGGAAGATGTTTTTTGATAAATATTTTCCATGCACCCTCCAACTTAAGATGGAAAGGGACTTCCTTTCCCTCAAGAAAAAAGACCACGAATCCATCGAAGCGTATGAGGTAAACATCACAAGTCTTGCATGATAATCCTTCTACTTTGTCGTTACCCCCGAATGCAAGGTTGAAAACTTCTTTGGGGGTGAATACCTAGCCTGTGCAAAGCCCTGTAAATACATGACTTCGAAAGCTATGAAGAAATTGTCTGATGTGCCCTCAAGGTCAAAATGGAGATTGTAGAATCCCAGGGGTATCATGGGGATAAGAAGCATAAGGTGAACTTCAATTCTGGTGGTCTGATGGATAAATCCAATGGTGATAAGAAGATCCATCACCCCACTTTCCAAATGTGTGGAAAGAAGCACCCTATAAATTTCCTAAAGGGGACAAGGAAATTATTTAGGTGTGGAAGAGAAGGGAACCTAGACATTAACTACAAACAAGAAAAACCCATAGTTGTGATAGAGGAGAGGAATGATCTATTTGACTCTCAATGCATTGTTCATTTCTTCAAATGCAAAGAACCAGGGCATCTTTCAAATCAGTTCCCTAATCCAAGGGTTTTTAGAGGCAACCAACAACCTCCAAGGCAGCAAGGGTGAGCTTTTACCATCACTACCACTGAAGTGAACCCTGAAAATGAAGTGGTTATTGGTACGCTAGTTATTCATTCAATAATAGAGAACATATTTTTTTATTCAGGTTCTACGTATTCTTTTATATCTAAAAAGTTTAGTAGAACAATACCAACACCACCAAAAATCGTGGAAGTAAAGATGTCGGTGAGTACAGAAAATGGGGAAATCATTGCATCCCATGAATATAACTCATCCCCTATCATAATCGGTGGATTAAACTTCTCGGAGATCCTCATTATACTCCCTCTGGTGGAATTTTATGCAATTCTTGGCATATATTAGCTTTCTCTATATAGATACAACATAAATTGTCGTGAGAGGGAAATCACTCTCCATGTGGAGAATCGACCTCTGATTCTGTACAAGTGCAAGGAGGAAGATGAATATTCTTTAGCTCCATCATCTCAAGCATGGATATTACTGCCCTATGAGCATGCATATCTAGCTCAGATGATTGAGTCTAAGGAGGTAACCATCCTTGAAGACATGCATATTATGAGGTAATTTGCTGAGGTGTTTCCCAAGGAACTGTCTGGTCTTCCTCCAAGAAGAGATGTTTAATTCTCAATTGATCTTATACCTTAGGCGTTTCCAATATCCAAGACTCCATATAGAATGGCTATTGTGGAGCTTGAGGAGCTAAAGAAAAAACTACAGGAGAATCTGGATAAAGGGTTTATATGCCCAAGTTCTTCACCATGGGGTGCACCAGTCATCTTCATCAAAAATAAGGATGGGTCAATATGCCTTTTCATCGATTATCATGATCTTAACAAAATCATGATAAAGAACAAGTATCATCTCCCATGAATTTATGACTTGTTCGATCACATGTTTGGATCACAATACTTCTCCAAGGTAGATTTGTGGTTGGGATATTATCAAGTAAGGGTGAAGAAGGAAGATATCCCCAAGACTGCTTTTCGTACAAGATACGGGCACTATGAATTCATAGTAATGCCTTTCAGACTCAAAAATTCTCTAGAAATATTCATGGAATTGATAAATAGAGTCTTTATAGATTACCTTGACAAATTTGTGTTAGTCTTTATAGATGATATTCTAATATACTCCAAAACTAAGGAGGATCGTGAGGAGTATCTAAGAACTGTACTAGAGACCTTGCAAAAGGAGAAGCTCTATGCAAAGTACAGCCAGTGTGAGTTTTAGTTAAAGTATGTATCATTCATGGGACATATCATCACAAGCAATGGGATATCTGTGGATCCCTCCAAGACAACTACAATAGAGGGATGGCCAAGGCCAACATCAGTAATTGATATCCGTAGATTTTTGGGGTTAGATAGATATTATCGATGATTTGTGAGAAATTTCTCATGATTTTCCAACCCTCTTACCAAGATAACTTGGAAGGGATTAAAGTTTTCTTTGAGTGATGAATGTGAAGAAAACTTCAAGGAGTTGAAAAGGAGGCTTATCACTATGCTTGTGATCACTTTACCCACAAGTGGATAACTTTTTGTGGTATTCAGTGATACTTCAAAGAAGGGGTCGGATTGTGTATTGATGCAAAATGACAATTTCATTACCTATGATTCAATGCAATTGAATGTTCATGAGCAGAATTATCCAACACATGACTTGGATTTGTCTATGGTGATCTTCTCTTTAAAAATTTGGTGGAATTATCTCTTTGGGGAGAAGTGTGAAATATATACTAACCACAAAAGCCTCAAGTATATATTCTCACAGAAAGAGTTGAACATGCACCAATGAAGATGGTTAGAGCTGATAAAAGACTATGACTGCTCAATCCATTACCACCCTAGGAAATCAAACAAGGTGGCGGATACTCTAAGTAGAAAGGACCCAGTGATTATATCATTGATGAGAATTGATAAGGATTTAATCTTCTTATATTTGATAAATATGGACATGGTAATCATAAAGAGGGTAACATCATTAATCCTTTCACAAATGATTTATCAACCGTCTCTTTTGGAAAGGTTAAAGGATGCTCAAAATGATGATGTGGGGATTCAGAAGAAAGTGGAAGCTATCATAAAGGGGAAATCCTCAGTGTTCAATGTTAATGAAGAAGGAAATGTTATATTTGGTAAAATACTATGTGTTCCATCAAGTTTGGAGCTGAAGAAGGAACTTTTGGATGATGCACATAGTTCAAATTTGTCTATTCACCCAGGAAACACAAAGATGTATCGAGATCTCTAATATCATTATTGGTGGGATAATATTAAGAAGAAGATCGCTGAAATTACATCAAAGTTCCTGGTGTGTCAGCAAGTGAAGGATGAGAGAAATAAGTCTAAGGAGATGATGCAACCATTACCCATACCAGCATGGAAATGATATAACATCACCATAGACTTTGTCAACGGACTTCCAAATACATCCAAAGTAAACAATGCAATCTAGGTTGTTGTGGATCATCTTATAAAGTCTGCACACTTTATTTCAATTCGGGAGGATTTCTCATTATATCAACTAACACGAATATATATTAGGGAAGTGGTAAGGCTTCATGGAGTACCAATATCTATTGTATCTGATCAAGATCCAAGATTCACCTCTAAGTTTTGGAAGATTCTTCAACATGCTCTGGATACTGAACTGAACTTTAGTACAGCCTATCATCCTCAAAATGAGGTCCAATCTAAGTGAACTATTTATACACTAGAAGATATATTAAGATCATGTTCAATAGACTTTAAAGGAGGATGGGATCAACATCTTCCACTAGTTGAATTATCCTATAATAATAGTTTCCACTCAAGCATCTGAATGGAACCTTATGAAGCCTTTTATGAGAAGCGGTGCAGAACACCGGCATGTTGGGATGAAGTCGGTGAGCGTAAGCTGCTAGGACCAGAAATAGTTGAAGAAATGGTGTAGAAGGTGAAAACCATTCAGCATCATATCAAGGTATCCCAAAGTCGAAAGAAGAGTTATGCAGATAACCATCAACGAGACCTTGAGTTTAAAGTTGGAGACACGGTATTTCTAAGTATATCTCTATGGAATAAGGTCGTGAGGTTTAGAAAGAAGGTAAAGTTAAGTCCTAGGTACATCGTCCCCTTTGAGATTCTTGATCATGTCGGGGTTGTATCCTATCTACTAGCACTTCCACCTACCATGGCCTAAGTACGTGATGTCTTTCATGTATCCCTCTTAAGAAAGTACATACCAGACCCTTCACATGTACTCTCTTTAGAGTTAATACCACTAGAGGATGATCTTTCTTATAAGGAGTAACCAATGAAGATCTTAGATCATATGGAAAAAGTTCTATAAAATAAGACAATTCCCCTCATCAAGGTGTTGTGGAAAAACCACAAGTTTGAAGGAGCAATGTGGGAATCAGAATAAGTGATGAAGCAGAGTTACCCATATCTATTTTAGTGTGGGAAATGGAAATTTCGAGGGCAAAATTTCTTAAGGGGGGAAGATTTTAATGACCCAAACTTTCATTAATGAAAATTCATATTGATCTAATTAAATGTCTTATTATGTAAAATGGTTATATAAAATATAAAATTATTTTGTTTTATGTTTCATGATTTTAAAATACCATTAATAATTGTGACCTTTTCTAATATAGTCGTTGAACAGTGATCACGTGATTAGTATAAAAATAGGGCATTAACAAATCCAATTTACTCAGACAAAGGAAGTGATGGCCTCATATAGTAGACTTGCCCCATACGAAGCTCACTTGTCGGAGCTCATAAAGGAGGTGGAGTCATTGGGCTTCACTCTTGAACAATCCCAAGCCTATCTTGAACACATTAAACTTGAGCGGAACCGACTATGGGGGAAGTGGAAGTTAATAGAGATTACCACCCGAGCGATGTTATCCGAGACACCCCAAGAGTCTATCACCATTGCACACCTTACACTTCAGTCTTATGCGGGTGTTATAAGGGGTTATGTAATAAGACCCTATTACTACAGTTATGTACATTATTCTTGTATAGAGAATATACATTCATTTTATTATTGTTACTTTGTAAATAGTTTTTAAAGCACAAATAGTATTTTTAGTTAATATTCAACTAAGAAATCTATTTTGATGAATTAATGTATTTTTGAATTAAATAATATTTTAATAAAATATTATTATTATTAAATTACTTTTTATTAAATATAAATGATCATTTAATTTTATGAAGGTAATTGTAATTTTTATTAAGGTTTGAAAGTTTTTTTTGTCAAAACCCATGAATTTTCGATAAATGTCGGTATTTATTTTAAAAGTACAAATTCACATATTTAAAAAATTATTTAGATAAAATGAATACTATTTTTGGAATCAGGACATCGAAATTATCCAACGGTTAATTTTTCATAATTTTCTGAGACAGTCGAATTTTTGGGTAAAAATTAAATATCGTTTTAATATATAATGTGTTTTATGACATCATAATGGAGAAATATTGAAGTAATAGAATACTATAAATGATATGTTCGTCCAATATATGTTTTATACTTAAAATAATGTGATTTTATATTTTTTTTATTAAGTTTATGATGCCTTAGTGGACCCTCCATGACTTTTAAAACATTTTGTCTTTTTAAATTGTTTTCCTTGAGAGTGTGACTCACCTCCACATAAGAAACCCTATTATTTTAAGAATTTAATACATTGGCCTTATAAAATATTTTTTCCCACTCCCCTTTGGAAAAAACTATGGGAAAAACCATGGTCTGGTTTGTGGTATTGATTAGTTTAATGTGTGGTGACCCAAACCTAAATAATAAAGAATCCCCTCTCCTTTCCTATATTAACCCACCAAAGATTCCACTTCCTCCTCACTAAAAAACTTTATAGTTCGTCTAACCTCTTCCCTCCTCAATATATAATCCTCATAAGGCACCCCAAGATCCCAATAATCCTCTCTCAACCCTCTTCCAAGCCTTTGGGATCACACTTCCAATTAATTGATTCCTTCCTTTCTCATTTTATCCAAGTTTATTAGTATTGCTATAACCTTTTATTTTCAATTATAAATGTTTGGGTATGATTTTTAACATCCCCTATACTTTACTCTTTATGTTTGAATGATGAGATACCCCTTTATCTCTCATCGGTGCCTCCCATATACACCTGTTACCATGTCGAAATTCCGTAAGGAATTTCTCTCTCCTTATTTACATTCAAGCAATTATTTTGTATTATGAATCTAAATTCCATTACTTATGTTAGAACATGTATCTATATGACCCCATTAATGTAAAATTCATGTAAATATGATGATACACCCCTTTCTATCTCATCAACCATTTTTATTAATTCATATGTCACGTTGTTACGCTGTCGAAATTGTGTTCCAATTTTCCAAGCCAATGTCATTGTGCAGTGAATACCATGCCCATTTCTCTATCAAGGGTATTTAACTTTATGCACATTTACTTATTGATTATCAATATTCATGTATGTACTCCACATCCCTTTATCATGGAATAAATTATAATAAATTATTCCATGTTGTATGATCCATGAGGCACACTTATGGATGAAATGAAATGATTAAGAAGGGTGTGCCCTAATAGCACTCCAATGCATTGGGTAAAGTATAGTATCATTATTCTTCATGTGCAATGAGTGTTTAATAATTCTAATTCAAGTGCAATGAGGGTTTACTCATGCTTCATGTGAAATGATATTTTACTCATGCTCCATGTGCAATGAGCCTTGGATCATTCTAATTTCATGTTAAGTGTTGTTGCCACATTTCCATGTTATGATTATCATGATTTATCATGCCTTTATGTTCATGTTTTTCTTCTGATCCACTAATATGCCTATTTTCTAAAAAGTATTGTATTCCTCATGTTATTCTATGTTTATTCCCATACTGGGCTTTATAGCTCACCCTTTTCTTATGCATGTCCTCAGGTTATCCTATGCAATGTTAAGTACGAGGGAATGTAGTTCCCATGTAAAGGAATTTCTCATTAATATATTGCGTTCTATGCTTTATGTTGTTATGTAATATTCATAATCCCCAAAGATTCTAGACCTCTCGATCTTCTATGTTTTATTAAGTGAAGGTTTTATGTAATAAAGCATGTTTAATTATGTAATAAAGAACAAGGTTGTTATAAGTAATGTTACCCTTATGAATAGTAATATGAAAAATGGAATAGTAACCTTACCTAAGGAAGTAAAAATATAATTTAGGCATCATAAATAGTAATGTGATATAATTATATTATAGTATAAGTAAATAAATGTTTTACAAATTATTAGTTAATTATTAATATGTTTTGAGTAAATAATGATTTTACATAAAAATTAAATTTCTCATATTTAGAAAATCATTTTCATAAAATGGATTTCATTTTTTAATTTCAAATTTTGATATTAGGTTAGGGTGAATTTATGAGAATTTTATAAAATATTTTGTTTTTTGGTGAATAGTAAACATATAGTTTTGAGTTTTCAGTATTTTTAATGACATCATTAATGATGTAATAATGATTGTCAACTATTGAGGATTAAGGTATGATAATAGTTGTCCCAATTGGCCAATACCATGGTCAAATACCATGGTTATGACCATGATTTTTCAAATACCACTACTAAGGTGTCCTCGAAAATTAATAAAACAAACTCCCTCACTTTTTCAATAAATACCCACCCATTTTTCCATTATATTTCATTCCCAAGTATTTATATTCAAATATCTGATATTTTTACTTACTAATGAGTCCTCCCAAGGTGTAATAAATCCCCTAAGGTCCCGATATTCAAGTTTTAGGATTCGCTCTTCAAGTTAAGGGAACTCTCGACTTCTCTTTTCCTTTCAAGTTATCCTTTCTTGTGGTGTGTATTTAAAATTTCCATACCATGTTCTTCTATCCATTTTATTCTATCCCTTTATTTTATTAAGAATATTTTATGAATGTTAGACCCTTTTCCCCTATCTTTTTAATGTTTTTTAAAAGAATATTTCATATTGTTATGCTACTGGATTTTCATCTCAAAATTTCTCCATTTTTATCAGGAAATTATTTTATCTTATTTTGTGAATACCCAAACCTCTTTATTCTCTAGGGGTATTCACATAGATTTAAAAATTATCTATTTAATTTTGGTATTAACATATATGAAACCTTCCTTCCTTTTTCATGGGTTTAAAATGAGAAAAGGATTTTATTTTAATCACTTTTTAAAAAATGCCATGATTTTGATATGAAACCTATCTCTTTTATTCTCCATTGGTTATTTATGAGATGTTTTATTATGATCTATGTGGATCGAATTAATAAATACATATGAAGGGTGCACCCTAATAGTTATTCAATTAATTTTTTAATGAATTTAATCTCTAGATATGACAAGTTTTATGATACCTTGGTGAATAACCTTGTTAATTTTTATGACACCTTGGTGATAAACCTTGGTGATATGCTTATGAATGACTCAATTAAATATTGTAGCCACATTTACAAGTTTTTATTCATATTATTATTATTATTATATACCTCTTTCTCATGCCTTTATGTTTTTCTTCAAGTTCTTATTGATATTCCTCAAGACCAAAACTGAATTATTTCCCTTGTTTTCCCTTACTAGGCCTTACGCTCACCATTTCCTTTGATGTATGTCCCTAGGTTATGAGAGGCAATAAATATTCTTTGGATGAACTTTGAATAAGCCTTTCAAGTGTAATAGGATAATGTTTTAAGTTTCATGTATTATGTACATTATTTCCAAGACACTAAATATTTAAAGATCCTCTATTTGTAAGATTTAATAAAAATTTGTGTAATAAAGAGGTGGGATTCCATACTACACAATTATTTTGGCATGGAAAAATCACTATGAAATTTCGATAGCATAACGATGTCACATAAAAATTCATAAAATTGTTTTATGAGAGAAAAAGGGGTATATAATCCTTTTTAAATTAAATTAAAATTAATAGGTACATGGAAAATACATATCACATCATTATGAATTGGAAATAGAAGGCATAAGATAATAAAAAAATGAGAATAAATAAGAGAAGGTGAGGATCCCTTACTTGAGTGTGTGACATCAAATTCTTGGGAGGAGATTCTTGAGATATTGGGGGAACCTTAGGAGGACTCTAGAGAGGGTAGGTCAGAGTAATGATGTTATTAAAGTATTTTTAGTAAAGATAAATGGGATATTGTGTGGGTTTATATAAGGAATGAGTGGGGATTTCTTTATTATTTCTTAAAAATATGTTTTGGACTCTATAATAAAATAACCAAAACCACAAAAATTACCATGTTTTTTTCCCATGGTTTTGGCCAAATGGGAGTTTTTTTCATTATTTTATAAGTCCAAGGGCATAACTTAATAAAATTATATCCTTAATTATGCGGAAGTGAGTCATACTCTTAAATAAATGATTTTAAAACCTTAAAATATATTATTATTTTTAGAGGATTCATAAATGATTTAAAAAATTGACCAAATAAATATAAAATAACATTATTTTAAATATAAAATTTAGATTTTATCATGGATCCAATTTATAGTATTTATTACATCAATTTTGGGTCATTTTGATTTCATAATACACAAAGTATATTTATACAGTATTTAATTTTTTACTTGAAAATTTGAGTGCCTGGGAAAATTATGAAAAGTTAACCGTTGGATAATTTTGGCATTCTGATTTTAAAAATAATATTAATTTTATCTAAATACTTTTCTAAATATGTGAATTTTCACTTTTATAATAATAACCGACATTTATTGAAAATGATGGGTTTTTTAACAATAACTTTTTTCGAACCCTTATAAAAATTACATTTGACTTCATAAAAATTTTATGATCATTTTTATTTAATAAAAATGATTTAATAATAATATTTTTTAAAAATATTATTTATTTAAAAATAAACATTAATTAATCAAAATAAATTCCTTAATTGAATTTCAATATTACATAAAAATACTATTTTTGTATTATTGTATCAAAATAAAAATCATTTATAAAGTAAAAATAATAGGATGAAAATATGTTCATTATTATATAATGTAAATTCTCATATTTATAGGTTATTGATACATATCCCTTTAATACTCTAAAAAATCCCTAAGAGTAAGGTGCAAGATAGTGAGACTTTAATGGGGTGGTTCGGCGCACATGGTTTGGGCCATGATCTCGATGATCTTGATCTTCTCCCATAAACAGTTTCACTCATAATTAAGTTGTTGAATCAAATATTGGGCGCATTCAAGGGAAAATACCAATGATGTTATCTTCTAAATAATCTTCGATAAATGGGATTCATAGGGTATGATCCTACTGGTTGAGTTCATCACTTCCTTTTTTTTGTCAATTAGATTTTTTAAAATACTATATTTATACTAATCATGTGATCATTGTTCAAAGGATATTTTATAAAAGTTAAATATGTATAATAGTTATTTAAATTTGATAGGATATAATAAAACCAAATAAGTGCATGTGCTTTCTATAACCATATTACATAATAAAACATTCAATTAAATCACAAGGGAAATTTTATTTATAACCATTTAGGTTGATACATTTTAATCAGCCAATACCAACCTAAATACCTTCATAAAATCTATCCCAATTCCTTTAGTCCCTTTTTCTACCAAAAAACCAACTTATTAAGGCTTTAAGTATAAACCTAAAGAGCTTATTTGAAAAAGAGGTATAGTTATTAACCGATCATTTTCAGTTTATTTCTTCTTCTACCTCTTTCAAATATTATTCAAGATTTTAGAAGTAATTAAAAAATTAAATTATATATATTGATATTTTTTGTTAATGGTATAAACTATACTCATATCCTATTCAATGAAATGGGAAACAAAATTGTCCTTTATGTGTACGACGGACTACCTCCTCACGAACCGATGCAATTTTTTTTTCATCACCACCTATCACGATTGGTTATAGTGATGTATTTAATGTATTTATATTATATTAAATAAATAATTAACATTTTGTAAAGATATAATATCATAAATTTTCTTACCTTTCCATCCATTGAAAAATCATAATGTCATTCGTGCGTACGTGTGGATTATCACCTCCACAAAGTGATGTGATTCATTTTTCATCACTACATCACATGGATAGTATATATAAGTGTATTTATATATATAATATAATATTTATTATATGATAATAATTATGTAAAGATAAAATGATACTTAAATTCTTTCCCTCATGCTCATTCAAAAATGGATATGTTTCTCATACGTACGTACAGCCTACTGTATCCATAATTGTAACATTGTTCATTTTTCATAACCATATTTCATGTTTGTTTTTAAATAATAATTGATGTATAAATATTATAATTATTTCATGATTATTATTTTGTATATTATTTAATAATGACCTCTTTGACCATATCAATCTTACAAAATTCATTTTGGACATATGAGTCGAATATTTTCAAAATGTGTGACATGAACTTAATTGATTTAGTAATTGAATATTACATGGTAATAAATAAAATAAAATGAATAATAAACTTTAAAATGGTTCTTAATAAAATAAATAATTATCATAATTTTATTATTGAGGATGATAAAGAATATACATTATGATTCATACATATGCTAAGGGACACTTTCCCTAAAAACCTCATTTTAAATGTTTTGAAGATTTATTTTCTAAATCATTTTCCTCCATGTCCATAATATAAAAATTATTTTATAGATTTATTTATTTGGAAATAAATTAATTTAAAAGTAAATTTTATGTCTATTTTTACTTTCTTTTAAATGTTTTTAAAAGAAATCCTTTTACAGAATGTTTTTACTTTCTTTACAAATAGAATAAAGGAATTTTCTATTATAACATATATTACAGTAAAGAATTTTCCCATAATTACAACCATTATTTTATGTTATAGATTACTTTATAAGATTTTATTTTTTATTTAAGGAAAACCCTACATTCCCTTTGTTATGGGAATTCTAGTTTTGAAAATTGGTTTTTGAAGGAAATAGATATATCAAAATCAAAAAATGTTTGGATTATGGGTTTAAAAGTATATTTTTATGAGTTTAATAATGAAAATAAAATATTTTATGTGTTTCATACATGTTATGGTCCTTGGATATTGATTATTATTATGGGTGATCTTGATATAGCTCATGATTATGGGTGAACCTAATATAGCTCATGATAATGGGTGAGCCCGATATAGCTCTAAAATGTATTTGGTAATGATTATGTTCTCTAGAAAATTATGTTGGAATTTGGAAAAAAAATTATTCAAATTATAAGGGTTATTATAATGGTTCTTATAAGGGTTCTATTAAGATGATGTTCCATGGAAACTACTGGAATTTTTATGATTGCTAATTATATTTCATGGAAATCGTTTGATTTAAAAAAGGTAAGTTAATGATATTTTGTTTTAAAGGAATTATTATTCCCTTTTAGGGTAAAAATGTATCTTTTTAAGAAAAAATATGTCATGGGTTCTCATGTTTTCTAATAAACCATCCTAATTATAATTTTACCTTTATGTTTTCTTATAAATGTTTTATGAAAAACATTGGGTAGTAAAGTAGATTTCATGTGTAAGTAAATGATTATTTGAGCTCAAAGTTTATTATATTAAATAAAAACTATCTTTTATGATCTCATGGTTTGAAAATGGATTAATAGGTTTCTTTATTCTTGTATTATATCTCTTACTGGTATTTTTTTACTCATCCCATGTTTTTAAATGTTTTTCACAGGTTTTAAAGATGATTAGGAACAAAGAAGAAGCAGGGTTGAAAATTGTAAATATTTTTCATGAATATAAAACATGTTTTATTTTAAAAGTATTGTATTGTGAGAAAAAATGATGCTAATAGGAATTTTCAAACTTAAAACTTTGGTGTTTTTTATGTAATATTTATAACCTAATTCTCTAACACTATAAACCTGAAAAGATCTTTGGGAATGTAATAAAATTAATTTTTATTTAAAAATGAAATTATAGATTACATAAGGGTAGGGTCCTTATTTTTGGTATCTGAGAAAAGGATTATTTAATTTTATAGGTTAGTATAGTGGAATTAAATACCCTTTTGAGATCATAATTTAGGTTTATCATGATGTAGCATTTGAATATCACCATGTTCCTTCATCTAAACTGTGTGTGTTAAAAATGTTTTTCCATATAAGAAATTGGGAAGATGAAGTAGGAAGGCTCCAAGAGGAAAATATACTCCCCAATCATAAACTTGGAGTGGTTGGAATAGGAACAGATCAGTTTTTTTTTTGGGATGGTCAGTTAAAACAAGCTATAAATGGTGGTGGTATCCATGTGAGAGAGTAACCACGTTCGCCATAGATGAAAATTTCTATAATAGAGAATTTTATGAAATAGTACCCTCAAGTATTCAGTGGATCATATAAACCTATGATAGCTTAAGGGTGGGTTAAATCCTTGAAGAATATATTCAAATTCATGGTTTATTCATATCATTTAAAGGTAACTCTTTTTATTTACCATTATTAAGGTGAAATTGGTCAATGGTGGTCAATGGTTAAGAATACTAGAGAAAGGGAAAATATTGATTCCATGGAACGGGACATGTTTAAGGATATTTAACTTGAGAAATATTTTCCTAAGGTTTTTTAACTTAGGATTGGAAATTAATTCATGGAATTGAGGTAGGAGGATGAGGATTTAGTGGACAAATATGAAGCAAACCTCAGCCAATTAGCAAGGTACACACCAAATTTTATCTGAGATCTTGATAGTAAAATTAATCACTTTACTTAGGATCAAATACAATATATCTATGGGAATTAGATTATCATAAATTCAAATGTTTTTAAAAACCTATTAAATGTTCCAAAAAGGTATAAATAGAGTTTTTTTATGATCATATATTCTATGAAAACAAGAATAAAAAAAGTCCCTTATGGATGGAAATGGGGAATAATCCATCAATTAAATCTAATGGTAAGAAAATAAAGTTTCCATATTATGATAATTATTGTAGAAAAAACTCAGGGAATGTCTTATAAAATCTAGGAATATTTTCTGATGTGGAATGTTTGGATATGTAGATCGTGACTGTAAAGAAAATGACCAGACAAATAATGAAAATTATATGGTAATATTCTTTCATTTTAATGATATTTTTCATTGATGTAGCTCATATTTCATGCATTTTTTTGCATATTTTTATTGTTTTCAATGTAAATTTAAAGCTAAAATCAGTGTTTAAGTGATTAATTATGGTTATATGATTTATTTGTTATTAGTTAGTTGATTTTTTATTATTATGTAAAATAAATAAATCATTATTAATGTTAGTTTAAAAATATTAATTCTATGATTTATAAATTAAGCTGTAAATATTTTGTTTTGTTGTTTATTCTCTTAGTTTATTAAAACAAATTAAATTATTAATGTCTTTCATTTCATTTTAATGTCTTACTTTATTTTATTTTATTTTTATTTATATAGTTCATCTTTTATTATTTTTAATTCCTTGTCTGTTTATTTTATTTTCTTGTCTTTACATTTATATCAATATTTAATTAATGATAATTTAATTTAGTTTTCATTCAATCACTTTTTTAGTACTATAAATTTTAATTTACAACTAATAATATATTTTGTTTATTTCAATTTCAAGTTACTTTTTTTTATCTTTTGTGTTGGGAATAAGATTATTTTAATTGCATAAGATATTTTCATCTTTCATGTGTAGCATAAAAAGTAGCACATTTGAATGTGGCATAAGATAAATTCACCAAATATTAAATCGTGCTGCTCGTAATATAAATTTAAAAAGACGATTAAAGTAAACCATATTACATGATTGGTTTGAATTATTATAAACGTTCAAGTTTGTCTAGTAATAATATTCAAATTGGGAATTATGACTCAAGTCAAGATACCCTTAAAGTCATCACTGCCCTATGAAGTCAACAATGAACTCAACCTATGTTCAGATCAGAGGAATCCTAGTACTGAAATCATTGAATATGACCATTGGAAAGATATTTCTGTGAGTTCCTGGATGAAAAAATTTCATGGCACTTGAGCTCGCCAGATAAAGAACATCCCAAGCCTTCACCATGGAAGATCTGTATGTCAATATGATTCAATCATTGAACACAATGAAATTTTATGATTGAGTACTAAGGAATATATGATCGGATGTGACACTAGGTTGAAGAAGGCTTAGTGTTGTTTCCTAGTAAGGTTGGTTTTTCAGATCTGTTGAAGATGAATGAAACCCTTTTCGAGTATATTAGTTTAGAATCAAGGTTTTTAAGATCATCCTTATTAAAGTCAGGACATAATTTTGGAATGAGTGGATGATTCATGAATCCAGATCAATGTCATCTTCTTCTAGATGGGATCTGAGTTTTTCAATGATTTCTGAACTCATTTTAGGTTTTTTGATGTTTATGGGGCATCATTTCTTCCCTTTCATATAGTTTCAATGATGTAGAAGGATGAATGCATTGTATTTGATGTAATCCTTGATAATTAATGGTTTTCTAAGACGATGGATCATGTTTCAAGGCTTTTCCAATTGAACATCAGGTTTGGTTGATTGAGTTCAACTAACATCATAGATAACCAAGTTCTTGTAATTTTCTTCTAAAATGGTGAAGTCGAAACTGGTTCTTTTTGGGTATTCCCTGAGCAGGTTGGAATTTTAGTAGGAGATTCTATCCATTACAAGTAATGACATTCTTTAATTTTTATTAGCATGTATTATAAGCTTTTGTTAGAACTTTTTTCAATTTGAAATGTGATTGAGACCCAATTCTAGGAAGTTGTACCAATTTCTAGGTGCCATAACTTTATTTAAGTGGGTAGCATTATTTTCAGAAGGATTTTTGTTTATGTCACTTCGTGATGATAGCACGCAATAAAGGTTGTCACGTGGAAACATATTATTTGTCTATCATTTTATTGTTTATTTTTTTTTATAATTTTTTTAAATAAGGCATCATAGCCTAGAGATAGGATAACCCCCCATCATTCTGTAATTTCATTTTTTTATCATTTTTTCTCTCTCTCTTCTTCTTCTTGTTCTCTCTCTTTTATAACTCTGTTCTTTGTAAATAAAAAATTTGTGTTCAATCTTCACTCTCTATTTTGTGATCTTCTACCTCTAGACATGGAGGACTAATTTTCATACCTAGTTCTATGAGGTGACACTCATTGTTTCTTGGATATCGAGAATCTAGTTTTATTGTTGATTCCTTCTTCACTCTTGGAAATTTGTGATCATGAATAGAGGTGATGTGTGAGCACACTTTCTCATGGTAATAGTTTTCTACTCTCAATATTTTATCTATTTATCTTCTTATTCTCCTATCTACTCAACTGAGTTTTTAGGATAATTTGTGTTATTTTTTGACCTAGTGACAATCACTTTTTCATGAGGAAATATCCTATGAAAAATTAATTTGACCTATGAAATTTTTCACCATTTAAGAGATTTCTCATGTTTGGGAGGTTATCTTTAATTTTTTTGTTCATTTTTAGAATATTTAGAGATGTTTGTATTGAGATATCAGGTGTGAGCTACGTGTGTTTGAGTTTCAATAGCTTATTTCTTTAGATCTATGATAGGTAGTATAGTGAATCAACCTGGATCTGGTTATTTATTTATTTATTTTATTTTTCTATTTGTTTTTGTTTCTATTATATGATTCTACGATTCTTATTTTATTTTCATCTATTATCAACCATTGTTTAATTTTTTCTTTAACTTCTCTTGATAATGATAAAATCAAAAAAAATGAGAATTATCACTAGGATAGACACTCTGACTCCTTCAGACAGATCCTTGGGTTACCACTTTGGTATATCTAGGGAATTATAAATGTATTATTGAAATTTCATATGACAGGATATTAAAAATTCACACCATTTTCAAGGAGGAAATTTTTTTAGTGAATCTTTGTTATTAATATTAAATTTAAAAAAATCTTTTTTAAATGAAATATCCATTGTGATAAAAATACTTTTTAGGATTTCATGCTTTTAAATTCATGGAAAAATATAAAATTTTATGTTATAAATATTTTATTGAACTTATTTGAGATTATAAAGATTTTAGACAATATACTATAGAAGCCTTAGCTAAATAACTTAAATAATTATCACAAACTTTCCTTGAGTATTATCCATAAGAGGTTTACCAAGAGAAAATACTACCGTTGGTTGATGAGGTGGTTAAGGAGGTTGAATCATGGTTAAAAATGTATGATCCTCATGTTGAGGATTGTTTTATCAACTGTAATGGGATGGGAGATGCATAATTTAATGAAACTAGACATAATTAAGAAGAAATTTTTTTATCTAATTTGTATTTTGATGATTTTTATTGCACTGACTTTTTTATTAATTTTTTCATGATAGAACAGGTTGAACCAAAACTAAATACTATCTCCTATTCCATAGAAGAAACCATAGATGAGGAGTTTATTTTTTAAAAGAGGTTGGAGTAGGCTGACTACCTCACTCCTAACCTAGATCCACTTCCATGAAAACTTTTTTTCCAAATAGA
Source organism: Viscum album (assembly GCA_963277665.1). NCBI lineage: Eukaryota > Viridiplantae > Streptophyta > Magnoliopsida > Santalales > Viscaceae > Viscum > Viscum album. The sequence goes on from OY728120.1 coordinate 1,647,088,423, forward strand.
AGAACAAGTTTCCCACATTCAGGGAGTTGGGAATTTTATGAATGAAGTTGAGTTTTTTATTATTTCCAAATATTTTGAGCTATATTTTGATTTTTTTTTCATCTCCATGTAAAAATTTATCTCATATTTGTGATTTCTTAGAGGATCAAAATAAACTTAAACCTTTATCACTTGGAGAGTTTCCAAAGCTCCCAGAACACGTTGAAAATTCCAATTTAGGGGCTTCTAAAAATGAAAAGTTTGAGGCCACAACTCAGGTGGGGTTTGATGAAGATGAATTTTTTTCAACCTATTGGTTTATCTTCTCCTTTTTCCCCATATTTTAATAATAAATATAATTTGTAAATGGGATATGTTGATTGGATTATTAAGGATGATTTTAATTGTTTGTTTGAGGTCGAAGTTCCTCAATTTTGTCTCTCACCTTCTTTACACTTCAATAATGTAATTCATTCAAAATTGGATGTGGTTAAATCTTTCTACATTGATAAATAGAGCTTCGAGCATAAATATTTCATTATTGGATTAAAGAACTAGTGTGTGAGGAAACACACTGGGAAGAAATATTTATAGTTCTTTTTAAGAATGAAGACACACCCACTAAGTGACTTAGGATGAACTAAAAGTTTTCCAGTTATAGAAAATTTAAATACATCACCTTTTGGGGGGTTAAACCCAAGATTATATTATTACCCTATTTTTAGTTTTAGTCTTTTTTTCTTTAATAAATGTTTGAATTTTGTTTTTTATGAAAATAAGACCACAGTACTTTCCATGGTGATACAAACTTTATCAGATAACATCTTTCCCACATTTCAACTCTCAATTTGTATCATTCTACCCTTTAATTTTAAAGAATTTAAATTTCCATTATATATTGTAAATCAAGTGTGGGGGAGGGGTACATTCCAATTTCATTTTTTCCACTATTCGGGCTCATGCGTGTTGGAGATTATTGAATTAAATGTGAAACATGTTGCATTAATAAATTTTATTGAAACAATTTGGTGTTGACCATGAATAATTAATGCATGTATTTTTTTAAAAAAATCAGGTTTATTAGTGTGTTTGTGGGAATAATGTTTCATTTTGTTGAAGTATAAATGTAATGTTTTTCAATTTCATAGGATAACCTACTAGTTAGAGATACTTGTACCAATATTCCTTAAACTTTTACTCTGGTTTTATTCTGTGTTATACCTTAAATCCTAGAATTTATGATTGTATTTTTTGAATTTTAGGAGCTAGAAATTTTCATACCAGGGTGACTTACTCACATTCAAAAAGGTAGGTTTCTTTTTCTAAATATTTAATGTTAAATATTCAAACTAGGGGAGTAAAAAATCAAATTCTACGTCTTTATTATGCTCTTTATTAATAAAATTTTTCTTCTTATTGTTGGTGGTGTATTTAATATTTAAAACTTGTTATTTAAGTGCTTGTGTATATTGAAATGCTTTATTTTAATCTTTTGGTTGCTGGTGCATTTTTTACAACTTCTTTGTAATGAAAATTTAGCATTCATGCTTGTTTTAACTTTTTTATGAAAATAATTGTTTAACTTTAAATTTAAGCATGTATGTACTTTAAAAACAATGATTTTTTTCTGAATTTATTAATATACTAACTAGTTTGTACCTTTTTTGTGTGTAGTTGCTATTTAATTTGATGTATAAAAATATTTTTTGAACTCAAATGTGACCCTAAACATAAATATTTCACTACTTAATTGAAAATATTTTTGAACATTAAAAATCATAATTTTTCTTCTACCATGATTTTGACTTTGAGGACAATGTTCAATTTTAAGTGTAGGGGAGAGTGTCATCTTTAATGAACTAAACTGTTCTTTAATGTGAATTCCATAAGAATACATTTAAAAAATTTCATAATTGTGAGTTTATTGAGCTTTTATTTAATCTATTTTCAGTGGGTTGAATTTTTTCTTAAGTTTGAGGATTATAATTACACTTTGAGGTAGTTAATTACTATTACTCCATTGATTTAATTGAGCACATCATTTTTAATTCCTTCTTGAAATTTTTTTTTTATCAAATTTAGGTGACATTTTTTAAAAAATTTATTAGATTATAAATTTTTTGGATGAAATTAAAATCATTAAGTATGAATTTTAATGGATTGTGAAATGAAAATCCTAATTCATATTGAGCCAAAAATTCTAAATTCTTTCATTATTTAATTATTTAAGCTGATTGATGAGTAATTTATTTTACAAGTAAATTATTAAACTTGTTCATTAAAATAGAGTGTCTATTTATTATGATTATTAATTATGTTATTTGGTTCACCTTGAGGTAAAGAGATGTTTTGACTTCTAGTTTGATGCAAATTGACATTTGTTTAATTATTTTTGAAATTTTCAATTTCAATTACTTTATTAAAACAAGAAACCAACTTTGTACTGAATTTTTCTGATTTTAAGGGTAAATTGCTTTTTCAACTTAAGTGATTAGATATAGGAAAATTTATTTGAAAACCGATTCTATGTTGCATTCCATTTTTTCACTTTTGAGGTTTATTTTTCTCCATTGAAATTGATTAATTAATTGCTTGAGAAAAACAATTCTTAAGTGTGGGGGGATTTTATATAACTCATATTTCATGAATTGTTTCATATTTTTTATTCTTTTTAAAATATATTTAAACATAAAATATGTTTTTAAGTGATTAATTATTGTTTTATGATTTATTTTTTGTTATTTAGTTAATTCTTTATTATTATGTAAAAATGTTTAAATAATTATGAAAATAATGTTAGCTTAAAAATATTAATTCTAAACCTTATAAATTAAGTTATCAATATGTTATTTTGTTGTTTACACTATTATTTTATTTGAAAATTTTAATTATTAATTTTTTTCATTTCTTTATAATGTATTATTTGATTTTATTTTAGTTTTATTTACTATTTTTTCATTAATTTTTTTTAATTACTTGTTTTTTTATTTTATTCTCTTTTATTTATGTTTATTTCAATATTTAATTGATGATAATTCAATTTAGTTTTCATTTAATCATTTTTTTAGTATTTTAAATTTTAATTTACATCTAATAATATTTTTTATTTCAATTTCAAGTTCCTTTTTTATCTGTTGTGTTAGGCATAGGATTATTTGTATTACATAAGATATTTTCATCTTTGGTGTAGCATAATTTCAAAATTAGAACATTTGAATGCATGATAAGATGAATTCACCAAATATAAAACTGTTGTCATCATAATATAAATTTGAAAGGATAGTTAAAGTAAATTATCTTACTTGATTGGTGGTAATTATTTTACACGTTCAATTTTAGTTAGTAATATGATTTAAATTGGGTACATCGACTCAATCCAGGACACCCTCAAAGATGTTGTTGCCTTGTGAAGTTAATGATGAAATCAAACTGTGTTAAGATCTGAGGAATATGAGCATCGAAATTTTTTAATGTAACCATTGGAAATATGTTTCTATAAGTTCTCAGATGAAAGAATTATATTCCACTCGATCTGGTTAGATAAAGAACAGACCAAGATTTATTGTGGAAGATCTCGAGGTTAATTCGGTTCAATATTTGAACCTAATGCAAGTTGATGACTGATTTTTAAGGAATTTGAGATCCAACGTGACACTGGGTTAAAGAAGACTAATTGTTGTTTCTAGGTAAGGTTGGTTTTTCAAATCTATTGAATATGAATGAAACCCTTTTTGAGTATAGTGGTTTGGGAGTTTGGGTTTTTGAGCTCATCATTATTGAAGTAGAGCCACAATTTTGGAATGAGTGGATGAGTCATCGATCTAGATCTGTGTCATATTATTCTGGCTGGGCTTTAAGTTTTTCAATGTTGTCTAAACTCAGTTGAGGTTTTTTTATAAAGATGGGGCATCATTTCTTCCACTTGATATGGTTTCAAGGATGTAGAAGTTTTCACGTAGTCTATTTGATGTAATGCTTGATAGTTTGTTGTTGTCTAAGCCTATAGATCATGTATAGAGGCTTTTACAATTGAACATGAGGGTTGGTTTCTTGAGTTTGACTGACATCATAGATGATCGAGTTTGTGAAATTTTCTTCTGAAATGGTGAAGTCAACATTGGATCTTTTTGGGTATTCCCTGAGTAGGATGGAATTTTAGAGGGAGATTCTGGCCATTTGAGACAATGACATTCTTTAATTTTGTTGGGAATTTTTCAGAACCTTTTTCTAGAAATTTTTCAATTTGAAATGTGATTAACACCCATTTTTCAGAGATTTCGAAATTTTTATATGTGCTAACACTTTGTTTAAGTAGGCAGCATTATTTTTAGAAGGATTTTTGTTTGCGTCACCTAGGGATGATAGCGTTCAATAAAGGCTACCATGTGAAAACATCTTGTTTCTCTATAATTTTATTGTTGAGTTTTTATTTAATGTTTTTAAATAAGTTATTAGATCATAGAGATAGGAGAAACCCCCATTATTCTGAAATTTAATTTTCTCTCATTTTTTCTCCCTCTTATTATTTTTGTTCTCTCTCTTATGTAACTCTGTTATTTGTAAATAAAAATATTTTATTCTATATTCACTCTCTATTTTTTGATATTATACCTCTAGACATGGAGGACTAATTTTCATACCTATTTCTAGGATGTGACGCTCATTTCTACTTGGATATCAAAAATATAGTTTGATTTTTGATATCTTTTTCACTTATGGAAAGTTGTGAATGTGAATAGAGGTGATGTGAGAGCACACATTTTCACCAAAATGGTTTTATACTCTCAAAATTTTATTTATTCATCTTATTCTTCTCTTATCTACTTAACTGGGTTTTTCAGGAGAATTTGTGTGATTTTTCTACCAAGCAAGAATAAATTTTTCATGATGAGAGATCTAGTGGGAAATTGATTTGACCTAGGAGATTTTTTAAAATTTTATAAGTGATATCATGTCCATGAGGAGATCATTCATGAGTTTACTCATTTTTTGAAGAGTAATAGGGTTTTATATCAATATATTGAGTGTGAACTACATTTGGTTGAGTTTTGATGGTTTATTTCTTTAAATCCATGATAGGTAGTAGAGAGAATCAAACTGAAGTTGGTTCATTATTCCTTTCTTTTCTTCTTATCTATTTTTCATTTCTATTCTCTAATTCTGTTATTATTATTTTATTTTAATCCATTTTTAACCACTATTTCATTATTTGAGTACTTTTCCAAATATAGGAATTAAGGATAGAAATCATCAATATCACCAATAGAAAGGTGTGGATAAATCCTTTATGACTACTTCAGTAGATGTTAGACCATCCAATGATGTGGTTTCAGGTACATTACTTTTTTATTCAAATTATTTCAATGTATTATTTGATTTGGGTTCTAAGAATTCTTTAATTTTTAAGAAATCGTTTGATAAATTAGAAATTTGATCTCAAGAAATGAAGTGAGAACTTTTTTTAAAAACGTCTCTGGGTGAATTATGGTAAAGAGAAATTATAAGAATATTCTTTTTATTGTTTTTGGAAATGATTCACCTAAAAATATTATTTCCTTACCTCTTGTATATTTTTTATTTTATTCTGGGTATGAATTGTATTTCTATTTACCATACTAAGATAGATTATAGGGATAATTAAGTTTTTTTTAGAATGAGATTTAGTTTGTATACAAGAATAAATTCATACCTTTTATAACATATAAAAAATATGGGAAACTATTAAAATATGGGAATGAAATTTTTCTTGAAAATATTATTAAAAAGATTGATATTGTCATATCGGTGATGTACCTATAGTAGATGAATATCTATATGTATTTATGGATGAGTTTCCTAGAATTATACCTGATCGGTAAGTTTCATTTACTGTTGACTTAGTGTCTGATGCTAAGATAAATTCAAAACCCCCTTATCAAATAGATCAATTAGAAATTTTGGAATTGAAAAATAAGTTAAAGGGGTTTCTAGATAAAAGTTTTTTTCATCCTATAACTTCACCATGGGGTGCTTCTATTTAATTTTTTTAAAAAAATATAGATCATTTATGGATCTTATGAATAGATATTTACATGATTATTTAGATAAATTTTTTAAATTATTTATTGATGATATACTGCTAAATTCTAAAATTCATGAGGATCATGAAAGTTACGTATGGAATTTTTAAAAAAAACCTTATAAGAAAATAATCTATATGGAAATTTTAGTAAGTGTGAATTTTGGTTGCAATATATTTCTTTAATCAATTATATTTTATTTAATGATGGCATAAATATTGTCCCCACTGAAGCTAAAGGTTTTGAATAATGGATGAGACCTTAAAATTTCATAGAGATTCGTAGTTTTCTTAAATTAGTGGGTTACTACCATATGTGTGTTTAAAAATATTCTTAGTTATATAGCTCATTGACTAAGTTAACTTGAAAAGGATTTAAATTTATCTATACAAATGAGTGTAATTATTATTTCTAGGAACTAAAAATAAGACTGGTTAATTATCTAGTTTTGGACCTACCATTTAGAAATAGTAAATTTTTTAACTACATTGATGCATTATTGAAGGTACTTGGATATGTTCTAATGCATAACGATCGGGTAATTGTTTATGCATCACATCAACTGGAACCTCATGAGTTAAATTATCCTACACATGATCTAAAATTGGATTCTATGGTTTTTAGTTTAAAAATTTAGAGGAAACATTTATATGGATTAAAGTGTGAAATATATATTGATCACAAAATTGTGAGGTATATATTCACTCAGAAAGAGTTAAATATGAGGCAAATAAGATAGATGGAACTAATTAGATATTATGACTACATGATTCATTACCATCCTAGAAACTAAATAAATATAGTTGATGCATTGAGTTAGGTAGATAAAAATACATTAACCATTTTATTTTTGTAACACAACCCTTTGGTTAATTATTTAATGAATTGTGGCCTAAAAGTTATGCGTGCAAGAACTTTATTTATTTTATTCCTAGAGTTGGTAAAATTATCTCTGTTATAAATAATTAATAAAGATAATAAGGTGGATCATGTTTTACAGGAAAAGGCAGGATATGATAATAAGGGTAGGTTTCTAGATTTTAATATTGAATAATAATATGTTATCATATTTAGAAAGATGTTATCTATGCCTTATGATTCCTTTTTGAATGGATAATTATTGAGTAAATCTCATAGTTCCCTATTTTCCATTCATCCTAGAATCACTATGAAGTACAAAGACCATCAGAAGTATTACTGGTGGGATGTAATGAAAAGATATATTATTTAAATTACCAAGAAATATTTGTCTTTTTAATAAGTTATATAAAGGTAAAAATTACTGAAGGGGGTGCTTTAGACTTTTCAAATGTCTAAGTGGAAATGTGAAAATATATCCATGTATTTCATGGTGGGATTTCCAAATACATATTGAGGTAATAATGTGATTTGGGTTATTGTTGATCGACTAACTAAATCTATAAATTTTCTTCCAATTTGAGTGCTATGTATTTAGATCACCTTCTTATATTTTACCTCAATAATGTAGTCAAGTTACATGGAGTTAATCTCTATACTATATCCAACCTTAATCCCATATTTACTTCTAATTTTTGGATAGGACTTCATAATTAATTAGGTACTGAATTAAATTTCATTACATCTTTTCGTCCTTAATTCGATAGATGGTCTGAGTGAATGATTTAAAACTTGGAATACATGATTCAGGATTTTTTTATTAGATTACCAAGGGATTTGGTGTCATCATATTTCATTATTTGAATTTTATTATAATAATAGTTTCCATTCCAATATACATATGGCACCTTTTGAGGCATTATATGAAAGGTGGTGTCAGACTCCAAATTTTTTGTATAAAGTAGGTGAAAGATAGTTGTTGGTACTAGAATTGGTATAAGAGAAGTTGGATAAGGTAAAGATGACTCAGAAACATATGATTACCTCTCAAATTATGCTAAAAAGTTATGCAGATAACATAATGAATGATCTTTTATTCGATTTAGGTGATCATTTTATTCATAAAGTATCTTTATGGAAAAGTGATATGTGTATTAATAAAAAATGGAATCTAAGTCCATGGTTCATTAGATCGTATAAAATCCTGAAATAAGTTGGATTAGTTTCTTATCGAGTTTACTTTAATATGATTTTACATGATGTATTTCATGTATTATTGTTAAGAAAATATTTTCCATATGTATCTCATGTTTTAATCCCTAAAAAAGTTTAGTTGGAAGAAAACCTTTCATATGTGGAATAGAATATTTAGATTCTTGACCATAGAGAGAATGTGTTACTAAATAAGGTGATTCATTGGGTTAAGGTTTTTTGTAAAAACCATATGATTGAAGAAGAAACATGGGAATCATAAATTGTTATGAAGGAAAAATATACCCACTTATATAAGTAATGAATAAAATTATGGGGACATAATTTCCAAAAAATGGTAAGAATGTAACAAACCAAGAAATTTTTAAATAAATAATTTTCATGCCTTATTAATATTCATTAATTAAATTTTATAGAGTTATATTTTTTATAATAATATTAGGTAATTTTTCAGTCAAAAGTAAAAAAAAGTGTTATTTCTAACCAAATTGGTGTATCATGCATTATGTAGTTTTATTTAAAATATTTATTTAAAAAATACAGAATATCAATTTGAACAAATTAAATTCATTTTTTAATTCATCATGTCAAAATTATATTATGATGAATTTTTGAAAATTTTCTAAAATGTTTTATTTTTCAATGGATAGTTAAAATACTAATTTTTATTAAAAATGTTTCATTTCATTTAATGAATTTACAAAGAAATATTTTGTTTTAAATGGTATAAAATTAAAATTACATAATTTATATTATTAATAATATAATTAAGTTCATTATAATCACCATTATACTTAAATTTGGTGTAGAAACATTTTTATTCTTGAAAAGGCATTTTTTATGAAAAACATTTTTTCATAGTGTTTTACGGATTTAATTTTGAATTAAATTATGAAAATTATAGGAATTAAATTTGATAAAAAGGATTCCATATTTTTAACCATAAAAATTAATATTATTTAATATGGTCAACTTAATTTTTTGTCATAATGAATAGTAAAAATAGTAAAAATGTGTTACCATGTTTAAGGTTAAAAAAGGTATATTGAGGGTTTGAGTAAAGAGATAAGGGTTACAATGACCTAAAAACTTTACTAAACTCTATTTTTTGACCATATTTAGACCCTATGACATATAATATTTATAAAAATTCCATTTTGAAGCAATTTTTTAGTAATAAATTAATATATTTTAATCTTTTTTAAAAATCATAGTGTATCCTCTCCCCCTATTATAAAAGGACACCCACTCTACTATCCTCATCACACTTCAAGTGTATTTTTTCAGCCAATACCTACCCAAATCCCTTCCTAAATTACCTCCCCATATCTTATAGTCCATTTTTTGATCATAAAACCCTCTTATGAAGGCTTTAGGTATAAATCTCAAGAGGTTTTCTGAAGAAGATGTATAGTTCTTAACTGAGAATTTACATTTTATTTATTCTTATAACTCCTTAAAATAATATTAAAATATGATTAAATAATTAAAATATTAATTTAAATTTTCTTATGTTAATGTAATGACCTATATCCATATCCTCTTCTAACAAATGGGAAACGGAACTGTCGTACGTGTATATAGCGGACTATCACCTTGCGAATTGATTTCTATCACCTATCTCATTAATAGTTATAATTATGGATTTAAATTATATATATGATATTAATAAAATTATTTAAATTATTTAAATATAATATACCATCTATTTTTTACCTTTCCATCCATTGAAAATTGAAAACGTCGTTTTTACGTACGTATAAATTACCACCTCCACAAAGTGGTGTGATTCATTTTTCATCACTACATTACATTTATGGTATATATAAGTGTATTAAAAGATGTAATATTAAATTTATGATATAATCATAGTTATAAAAAGATAAAATTATACTTATTTCCCTCATGATTATTGAAAAATGGAAATGTTACTCATGCATATGTATGGCCTATCATCTCCATGATTGTAACATGGTTCATTTATCATAAACATATTCCATGTTTGGTTTTAAATTATAATTTATGTATAAAAATAATAGTTATTTCATTATTATTATCCTACATATTATGTAATAACGAAATCTTTGACCATAGTCAACCTAATAAAGTCATTTTGGACATATGAGTCGAATATCATCAAAACATCTCACATGAACTTAATTCATTATGTAACTGAATATAACATGGTAATAAATAAAATAAAATGAATAATAAACATGAAAAAGTTTATTAAGAAATTAAATAATTAAAATATGATTATTATTCATGAATATAAAGGATGTACGTGATGATTCGTACTCAAGGTAAATGACACTTTACCTTAAAAAATCATTTTAAATATTATAAAGATTTATTTTCTAAATAAATTTATTCCATTTCCATGTTATTAAAAGTATTTTATATATGTATTTGTATAGACCTAAATGAATATAAAAGGAAATTTTATTTATTTTTTTACTTTCAATGGTTTTAAAAAGGAATCCTTTTATAGAACATTTTGACTTTCTTTTCAAAAGAAAAAAAGGAATATTCTATTTTAATGTATACAGTGTCAATAGATTTTCCCACTGTCACAGCTATTATTTGATATTTTGGATAAATTTATAAGTTTCCATATTTTATTCAATGAAGAACCCCATTATCTTTATTCTAGAAATTTTAGTTTTGAAAATTGTTTTTTAAAGGAAAGGGATATATCAATATCCAAAAATGTTCTACTTATGGGTTTAAAATATATTTTTACAAGTTTGATGATGGAAATGAAATATTTTATGTGTTTTAGGCATGTTATGGTCCTTGTAAATTTATTGTTATGAATTTTGAGTCTAATATTCTCATGATTATGGGTGATCCTAATATATCTCATGATTATGGGTGAGCCTGATATTGCTCTCTAATGCATTGGGAAATGATTATGTTCTCTATGGAATTATTTTATAAGTCAACTATAATGGTTATTCCAATTTTAAGGGTTCATTTAAGGTTTATTGTATGGTTTCAATGAATATTGTGTCCCAATGAACCTACATGATTTTTATATACTTTTTAATGAGTTTTAATGGAAATTGTTTGATTTAAAAAGGTAAGCTAATGATATTTTGTTTTAAAGGAATGATTATTCCCTTTTAGGGTGGAAATTTATTTTTTAAGAAAATTATTTTCATTAGTTCTCATGTTTTCTAAGAAACCCTCATTATTATAATTATTCCTTTATATTTTCTTATAAAATTTTTTATGAAAAACTTTGGTTTGTAAAGATGATTTCATGTGTAAGTAAGTGATTATTTGAGCTCAATGTTTATTATGTTAAAGGAAACTCTTTGTTATGATATCTTGGTTTTAAAATGGACTATTGTGTTTATTTATTATATTTTTATGTTCCTTACTAATATTTTTATGCTCATCCCATGTTTTCAAAAAAATTTCATAGGTTTTAAAGATTTTTTGGAACAAAGAATTCAAGTTGAAAATTGTAAAGACTTTTCATGATAATAAAACATGTTTTATTTTAAAATTATTATATTGTGATAAAATGGATACTGAGAGTAATTTTTCAAATTTTAATTTATGGGTTTTTTATATACTATTTATAACATAATTCTCTAAAACTCTAAACCTAAAAATATATATGGGAATAAAAGAAAATGATTTCTTGTTTAAAATTTAAATTATAGATTGAATAAGGGATGGGTACTTATAATATATTCTTGGATGGATATATAAAGGAATACAATTGTTGTGATATGTGAACCTAAGATCTATATACTATATTAATAAGAGGATAAATATTATTTTAATGTTGATATTAATAACCTTAAATCTAAAAATCCAAAAAAAACCCAAAGAAGGTTATTAAGCTCAAGATCAAGGTATAGGAGAAGGCCAAATGTTTTTATGGTTGGACCAACACGGTGAAATGATGGGTCAAATTAATTGAGTATATTGATGAAGTGTTCATAAAAATGAGATAAAAATTAGAAAATAAATAAATATATATTAATTTTTCAATGACCACCAGAAGTTGTCTCACACATGCAATATAAAAAAGTCAAGGTTAGGAATGAAGATCCCCCAAACAATATTAAAATTTTCCTATAACTAAAATTATTTCATTATTAATTCAAATTATGTATGATGATTGATTATAAAAAAATCAATCTTGGTTGATGTTCCAAAATAATCACTATCAACTATGAATAACATTAATTTAGGAGAGTTGAAAAGGGACATAGGATCACCAATGAGTACATGAGTGAAATTCACTTCAAATTATATGTTATTTTGATAGAAATATGGGTCATGCATAATACATATTTTATATAGAAAATAAGTGCTTTAATTCACATGATAAATAATGATAGGTGAGAAAAAAAACAATACACTCAATGTCTTTTTGATGAATACTATTTTTGGTTTTCAAGATGGTATTAGATACATGTATTCCTCATTAATGATATGAATGAATGTGATAGAGGAGGCTCAAAGTGAGGTAACACCATAGCTCATGGATTCATCAAGAAAGATAAAAATAAAAAATAGGTTCATAGTTATACAAGATGAGGAGGATCCATCATATTTATAGGTGCCACATCCATATCAACCATAAAAAATATAACAAAGATTATTTGTATCAAGAAAAAAAGGGTAGAAAAGGTTGAAATGGTGGATATGGATTTAAAATAAATGGATCAAGTAGGAGTGTGGATTCTTAATAGTTAATTAACATCCTAGATAATAGAAAACAATAATATGGTGAGAGGAATCAAGTATGAAAATAATTATTCATTGGTAGGTATGGAGATTATTCAATTTAGTAAGGCTGGTATTATAGTAAAATATATGATGAATATGGATACCTTGGTTTTTAAAGTTCTTGGTCACAATCTATTAAGTTTAAGTCAGTTGTTTAATTTTATAAATGCTATAATATTTACCCAAATAATTTTACTACCATAGGTAAAGATGGTGCAATCATTATGCAATGGAAGAACGTAAAGGTGAATCTCAACCTTATTAGTAAGAAAAATGACAAGTTATTCTTATCTAAAGAGAATGAAAAATAATTTTTCCATAAAGGGATCTCACATGTAATCCCAAAATACTTAAAATATGTAGTGAAACATGATATTTCACATGATATCCCTAAGATTATACATGATCATACTCAGGCATGTGATATTTTTCAAATGGGAAAAATAATTTAGAAAACAAACAAGCTAATATATAAGAAGTTTGTGAGGTTCTTTGAATTAGTGGACATTGATATTTGTGGCCATATATAACAAATAAATATTGATTCGAATATGAACACCACACCCTTTATTTAAAATTATATTAAAATGTAATGGTTTATAGTGATTACTCAAAAAGATGAGGTTTTTAACAACAATACATAGTATTGAATATTGGAAAAAATGCATGGAAAAAGGTTCATGAAATTAAAAAAGAATATTAGTATAGAGTTTATAAATAACAAACTATAAGTATATCTCAAAAATACTAAATAAGGTACAAATTTTAACTATGAGCACTCAAAAAATAGAGTAATTGAGAGGTGAAACAAAATAATAAATAACAATGATTGGATAATGTTCATTTATAAATAACTAAGAGAAAAATTTTGTAATGAAATGGTCTTATAATTAGTCTACATAACTAATGATGCCTTTATTATGTCTGGATAAGGATGTCCCACCATACGAGATGTGTAATAAGAACAATCCTACTTTGTAATACTTCAAAATCTTGTGAAGTAAATTTTTTATTCTCAATAATTATAAAATACATTAGAAGTTTGAATCTTGAGGGGGAGAAGGAATTTTTATTAGATAATAATCATGTAAAAGGCATATAAATTCCTCAAAAAATCATAGAAAAATCATTAAAATCCTTGATATCTCTATTGTAAAAAACTGATTATATTTTTCATCAAACTAGTGAAAAAATTCATGAAGAATGAAGTGTAGAGTTGAGAAGATTAGGGGGGACACAAGTTCCAATGTTGATTCAGATAAAATAATTGATGATGAGAATACTATATAAAGTATATAAAAAACAAGGAAATCTATGAGTGGAGTAGAACTTGATAATCATTTTTTATTACAAGTTAGTTCTATTGAAAATAAGAAGAATGAAATATATATAAAATATAATGTTATTATCTCAAGTATAGAATAATATTTTCATGAGTTTGATAAATATGATATTTAGATTAGGTATATGAATTTTGAGCTTGACCAAATTAAGAATAATTAATCATAAGAGATTATTTTATATTTTGAAAATATTTTTTTTTGAAACCATATGGGTTTTTCGAACAAGTTGAATGAAGAAGGGATTTTTATTCAAAATAAGCATGGCTTGTGTGCAAGTGATACTAAAAATTAAATTTATTAACATAAATAGTCATTTTATCCTATATAAATATTATAAATTATTTTAATATTTTTATCTATATTGAAAAATGACTTTTAATTAAAAAAGGTACTCTATAGGCTAAATCAAGCACCAATATCATGGTATTATAGACGTTATTAATAGTTGAAAAAATTAGATTCTATAATGGAGGAGTTGATAGCAATCACTATGTGAAGAATGAATGTGGCCAATTGATTATGGTACTGATTTTTGTGAATGACATAATTTTTGGAGGTTTGAATGAATCTTAATGTAAAAGTTTATAGAATTTATGAGTATATTAAAAATGACATTAATTATTGAATTAAAAAAATTCCTTGTATTTCAAGTTATAATAAAAAAGAATGGAAAATTTATTTTCAAACCCAAAATGATAATTATTTGATAAAAATATTTGACATAAAATATAGAAATGTTGTGACAACATCAATTTCTACCCAGATGAAGTTTTCAAAGGATTATAGATGTACATTGGTTGATATTATATAGTATATAAAAATAATTGAAAGCCCATTATACCTAAAAACATTAATACTAGACATTTTTTACTACATTTCAAGTATAAATGTTTTAATGGTGTGTGAAGGAAAGATACTTTCTTTTGATGAATGTAATACTTAAATATTTTAAATTCATGATAGATTTTGCGGTTGTTCTATCATTGAAAAATGTAGTATAATCTATAAAGATTTAATAATACTTATAAATATGGTTTCATTAATGATATAAAGTATAATTTGGTTGTTATATTAAATCTTACAAAAAATATTTCTTCACTAATCAAGAATAATGATTCTATATCATTTAAAACTATAAAAACTAAATATATATCCTCTACTAAATCTTGTACAAATATTTTATTGATAAAAAAATAACATAATGACATTGATGTTGAGGTATAATATCTTATTTAAATCCAATGTGATAACTCAAGTATTATAAATCATAGTAAAAATTCAGTTCATAAATTGTTTATAAAGAATATTGAGATAAATTAGAATTTTATTAGGGATAAAGTTGAGTAATTAATGGTTAAATTGGAGTATGTATCTAAATATAAAAATGTTATGAATATTTTAAAAAAGGAAAAATTACAAGATTTTTTTGAGAATTATTAGTTTTCTATTAGATTTAAACAGTCTCTATAAATATTATGTCTTGGTGTAAGGGATTCCCATATCCCAAATGTGATATCATTTTGTAATTATTTCTTAACAAGTGGTATCACTAACTAAAAATTTCAACAAGTGGTATTACCATCAACCAATGTTTTATATCAAGTTATGTTTATATCATGTTTCAAAATCATGGTATATTACATTTCTATCATATCATTGAAATAAGTTTTCTTTGGTTTTTTTGAAAAAGGTAAAGAAATACCCAGTTTTATTAGCGTCGATACACTCAAGTGTGTTTCTTTAGGAATATAAAATGGGATATATTTTCCCAAGTGATGTTTTAATAAAGATAAAAATAATTATTGTGGAATATTATTATGGGAGATCACATGAATTATTTATCAGGTTGAGAATGTGGAATTGGAGTTTATATAGAATTATTGATCCAAGAGTTGACATAGAAAGTGGTGTAAAAACATGCGATTAATATAGTGGTTTATTGATAAAATTTTAATTCATCAATTATTTCACGTGTTGATCACGAATATTATGGTCTTATAGTTAATAACTTTTGAAACATTGAATACATTATCAAGAGGGTGCTTTAAGATTAAAAAATATCTACCAAAGGTGATAGAGATGATAGAAGAAGTTGACTTTGGAAGAAGTGTATTTTCAAAAAATCCAAAGGGGCGGTTTGTTATAAAAAATAAAAGTTTGAATTTTAGGTTGTTTTTATTTATAAAATAGGACTATAAATACTTAAAAGTCTTAAAATGTGTTTTTTTAACTTCATTGAAGACCTTGGTTTGAGGATCTCACGTTTATATTGGTGGATTAGAGGCCTTACATAGATGAGTATCCCAAAAGCCTTATATTTGAGGGTTAGCCCAAATTCCTTACATAACGAGAGGTGGGCCTAAAGGGTAACCCAAAAACCATACATAATAAGGGGTTGGATTAATTTCTTATAAAGAAATTTATTTAGATGGGTTGAAACCCTAAAACATAATAATAAAAAATTGTTATCCTGATCAATTGATCTAGGGTATTTTTACTTATTATTTTATTAAAAATTTATATTTTTAAGTTGTATGAACTTTGAAGGAATTTGGTTGTATTTTATTTAGATAATCAAAAATAATTTCATAATTCTTTAATTTTTATATAATAATATATTTTTTCAGGGTGGATATTATATTTCAACAATTATGTCATGATTATTATATAAATATCGTGATTATTTAATGAATGAATTTTAGGGGAGAGGAAAAGAAAATATTATTTTATAATAGATATTATTCTATCAAGATAATTTTGAGACTTTAATACTTGATGAAACACTATATATTTTTGGTATATTCCCAAGTTATAATGGACCTCATGGATTTTTATTGAAGTGTTTCTTTAACTATGGAGTGTGGATATATGTATTGTGATTGGAGGTTCATGCCACAAATGAAGTTCATGAATTAGGGATTTTTTCATGATGATTTTGGTTACACCATAATAGTATAAAAACACTAATATATTATTAATCTTGTTCATGCTATTATTTTTTGAGGAAAAATATAGGTTAGGATTTTATTTTCAGAGAGATGTCAAATTTTACAACATGATGTTGTAGTGCCCTTTTTCAGTAATGGGGTTGACTCGGTAAATTTTGATGAATTAAAAATCCTCAAACTTATAGGTCATGTAATGAGATAAAAAGATATAGATCAACCCTATCATATATATTAGACTATATAATAAGGGGAAGTACATATTTCATGATAATAGAGACTTTAAATAATGTGAAGATATAATAAATATTAATAAAATAACATAAAGTGAAAAACAATATAATATATACTAGGAATATAATAAGAGAGTGTATGAGTGAATATGAATAATTTTAGAGGGATCATACTTTATGAACTGAATGTATTTATATAATATTGAAATAACAAGGCAAATTTTTAGGAGAGAAAGAGGAGATCCTCAAACTTGATAAAGATGGAGTATATTATCACTCTAATGGAGTATTAAATATTCTATTTTTGATTTTTGAGATAAAAATATATTCTCATTAAGGGTAGTGAGTATTTATTAAGTAATTGAGAAGTTTTATTTATACATTTTTAGTGGTTTTGAACCATGAGTTATAGTGATTCAACTCTAAAAATTGTTTATGTAGGGTGAACTAAGTAAAATCTCTTAGGTAATGAACTTTATCACTTTTATATTTGTTAACTAGGATATGTGGTGTTTTGATTAATCATGGAACAAAATCATTAAAAGGGGATAGTTTTAATTGTAATACCTTAATTCACTCCCACCCACCCCCCCCCCCCACCCCTTAGGGTATCATCACTATGTAAGACTAATAATTTCAATTAGATCTTTAAAAATTATCAAATAACTAGGAACAAGAATTTTCATATCAAATTGATAAAAATGGTTTATGAAATGGTGTGGTTTAAAAATAATGGATATATCAATACATAATATTAAAAGAGTTAATTAATTATTAGATCATATATGTAAATAGTGTATTTATTGTTTTTGGAAGGACTATGCCATAATATTTTTATCATAAATCAAATTTGTGTCTCAAATTATGTTATTAACTTTAACAATAATACTCATAATATAAAATGAAATGAATATTTTAAATTAATTAAAGGTAAAATAAAAATTATTAATCATTATAAAATTAATAGTGATGTTAACTAAATATTTCTCACAATAGAGGATGGGAAATTTTTTGTTGCATCAAAGACTTATCCAAATAAATCAACAATTCTTGTTGAGTTTTATTATGTATAAGTATCCTAAAGTTATATCAAATTTTAAGAGAGATATAAATAATACTTGTATATTTTTTTATGAAGTAATTATTTTAATAAACTTAAAAATAATATAATAAGAAGGTAAAATAGATTATAAAATTTTCATGTTAGTATTAGTAGCCTAATAAATACAAAGTCCAGTATTGGTGAGGTGTTCCAAGTTTTATTCATTTATTCCTTTCATAAAATGGGATGGATCATTCCTATACACATAAGAGTGATGTACTTAAATTCATTGATATATATAGGGCTTTCTAAAAAAACATTTTAAAATAAAAATCATCACTTTTGGAAAGCATGATATATTATATAAATTCGTTATTTTGAGAACTCCCTACAAATTTTTCTAATGGGATAAATCAATCAATCCATCAATGAATTGGATATAATGTGATTTTAAAGTGGTATTTCATTATATATTTGGAAAGAATAGGTAATGGTAATGATATATATTTAAAAATAAGCATTATTGATCTCTGAAGAGGAAGTGAAACCTTATGTTCTATGGTTTAGGTAGAATCATATCCTCAAGGGTTTTTTTAATTTTTAAGAGTGAATTTATGTATTTTTTTTAAGAATGAGATAAAGGCATGTTTGAAAACAAAGGTGATGAAGGAAAATTTCTCATAAATTCTCTCAAAATTAATGTCTATAAATACAATAATATAAAAAATGAAATATTTTTAAAATAAATTGTGTCTATACCATTTAAATTTAAAATAATAATTAACCAAAAATAAATGAATTTTTTATGAATATGGAGAAGAAAACTATTATTCTGAAAAAATTAGAGGTTAAAAGGATGATTTATATATGGAATCAAAAGATAATACTGGTATCGATGAGATTTTTAATCTAAAATTATCTATAGAATCATGTAAAATAATAAAAGTTTATGAACTAAAAATATCGGGTTATAATACACAAATTTTTTAGAAAAAACTCAGGAATACTATATAATGGATAATTCATTTATCACTTTTGGAACCATTGGATTTTAAAGAGGCATATTCAGTAGAGATTTAAGTCTAGGAAGTGAAAAAATATATTGACCAAATAAAAAATAAATCAATATGAGATATTTCACAAAGATATAGGGAATGTATTCTATTATAAATAAATGGTTTTAAAAAAAACTCAACAGAGATAATGAGGCGGTTTTGAATAAATCAATACTTTTTTACAATGGTTTTTAAAAATTATTAGTGTAAGTATTTATGATATTTCAATACTTATTTCAAAGTTGGATTTTATTAATATATTTCTAAAAAGTAACATTAAAATTATATTTAAATTATTCAAAAACTATTTTAACTCAACTTGTTTAAATTTTTAATAAAATATAAAATCAATATTGAAGCAATCGATGATGTTTGAATTGTTTTTTATGGAAGTGTAGTTTCATAAACCAAAAACTCTAGAATTTATTTACATTTATCCCAAGGGAATGATACTCAATATTTGATATACATTTAAGGAGATTCTGATTCAAACAAGAAAGAGTTAATAATAATATTTTTGGGAATAAACTCATTGAATAATTGATGATAGTTTTAATATATATGGATTACATTATATATGGATGATTAAAGGATACAAATAGAAGTAAATTTTTTGAAATGATGAATAATGATATTGAAATATCTTTATTTTTTTAAGTCACGTTACCTTTTAGTTTAAATACTACGTAAAATGGAAGAAGCATTAGCTTCTCATCATAAATATGCCAAAATTATATTGAAATGGTTTAAAATGAGAGATGGAAATCCATAAAATTATGGAGGTTTCAACATCATGTTTATTTTTTTAAATAGGTTGTGGTTCAAGCCCTATTTTACTAAAAAAATAAAGGAAACCCACTTTTTAACAGGGTTGAGGGGGGACCCAAAACATGACCCATATGCACAAATGCATGTATGTCAATGAAAATGACTTAAAATCCCATATATAGTCAAAAGGACCTAGTGACCCGAAGGCCCAATAAACTCCCCAAAAAAACGAGATTCCTCAAAGGCCTAATAAGTAGAAATATTTATTACAAGAACCAGTCATATGCCTTTCAATCCCCCCTTCCATAGCTTCTTCACCTGTGATTCCAGTCAAGAATGTTCCATCCCCCCTACTGAGAACTTCATTGAGTTGGATCGACACAATTGTGTATGGGCACCCCTTTATCCCACATTGGAGTGTGGTGGAGGACCGATGATGGGTGCTAGAACACCCATCACTCTTTAGATCCACAACATCGGGTTTATAATTTTACATCATAGATTATTATATTCTATTAAAATAATGTTTCTAAAAGGTTAGATAAATCCATTGTATTGACATAGATAAACAACCATTCCATATCCAAACACATCCATAATACTGTGTTTTATTTTTATATATAGAAATAAGGCCATGAATTTTGGATTGGAATAGATTTTTTCCATGATTCTCATAATAAACATTAATGAAATGGAATCATTTCATGGTCTATAACTATATAATGGTGATGAGTTTTTTAAAATAAAAATATAGAAAAAAAAATCATATTGTATGGTGTAATGTGTTTTATATCACTTTATGTAATATACATGAGTTTTTTAGAGATATAATACATTGAATGAATACTAAATACATACTTATTCTTCTTTACATAATCAATCAGTTAATTTTGATTTTACATAATTTGATGATGAATTTAAGTAGATATTAATATATCTTAATAAATGAAAAAAATTATTTTAACATTTATTGATTTTTTAATAGTGTATTGAAAATTTTGTAACATAATGATATTATTCTATAAATAATTTGAGAAATGGTGGGTTATTTTAAGATGAATTTTTTATTAAAGACATATTTAAATAGAGATTAAGGTTATTCACACATTTCATTTGATGCTTTTAGAACTCCATGGAATAACTTCTATCACTTTTTACATTCTATCCTTCACATTATAAGTTACTAAAAAGTCACAATCCAAAGGGAATTCCTATGAATTTGATTCATGATTTACATTATCATTGTATTACCCATGGAGGTATGAATACAATGACCATTAATAATTAATATATATCATTCAACATGGTGATGTAGTTTCAAGTCAATAAAGTAAAGGTATGCACATGTTTTTATATTCTTCATTATAATTACTATAAACAAATTTGAAGATATTATAATTTGGGTTTACACTCCATATAAACTTTATATAAGTATCTAAAACCCTTAAGTGGTGTCATAGAATGACCCAATGATATTTGGAAGAAAATAATATTTTTTAGAAAAATATGGCTTATATGCAGAATATGGATATTAGAGGAAGTGATACGGTGATATGTTATCTTACATATGGATATCACTTTAGTAGTTCAAATATAATCATTGGATCATATATTGTTTATAGAGATAAAGGATATTTTTATTCATGATGAGGAGTCTAGAAGGATTTTGAAAAATAGTGTTGTGTTAACTAATGTGATGTGGGATATCACATGATTTGACATAGAAAAAAACTTTGGTTTTGGTGTATTACTAAAATAAATATAAGGATATATTATCCCATGATATAAAAAAAATAATGTTATCCCTTTTCAATGACATGATAATGATCATGGTGTATATCACAAGCTGTGATATATGATATCATTATTTGTGATATTTAGAAAAATAGGATATAGTTATCATATTATATTAGAAATAATTTTTTTAGCAATTCCACCAATATTTACGTACCACATATCACTAATTATGATATATAGTTTAAAAAATTATAAAAACATTTTCAAACATAGGATTTTGTTTTAAAAATTTGTATCATTATCTAAAGTTATTTTATTACATGTAATAATTGAAAATATATAATGTTTTATACAATGTGAATCATTTACATTATGAAATATGAATTTTCCATAAGTATTTAAATGTTATGTGTGAAAAAATCATATTTACAATTATTTAAAAATAATAATGAATGTGAAATAGTTCATATATACCATTTCATTATTAAATATAATGTGCTCTTATTTATGTTAAAATTTTTAAATATTCATATTTATTTATAGTGTCTCAATATACTTATGCTTTGAATTATAATTTTTTCTAGTTACGTATTTATAAAATATTATTTTATTTTATTTCCTTTTTTATTTTTCTTTGATATAAATTATTTATATTATGAATATTTTTACTCTTTATTTAAAATTTATAAATTAAATTTATATATTCTAAACCATTCATTTAATAAGTTTCCTGAAATTTGGAAAATTATATTTATTTTAGTCCCACCATAATTGATGGTTTATTTATTATAAATCTTAACTGGGTATTTATTATAACAATTCTCATTTCTTTATTAAAGTCATGTGGAAACTATAAATAACTCTTGAGATATGATCTATGGATAGTAAGGATTTAGGTCAAAATTCTCACTCCTTATGGGACTAAGGATCAATCTAAAAAAGTAAGGGTTTATTACCTATAACTCCAAATATTCCATTGAAAAGGATCTTTGTCTCTTGTGATTTTAATCCTAGCCATGAAAGGATTTTTTTTAACCATGTTCATATGATTATTATGGGTGTTTATATAATATTATAACAAAATTTTATTACATATTTCTAACAAAAATCATTAGTTTTAAAATATTTATACAATAACATGACTGAAACATGTTAATTTGGTTCATGTTATACCATGAAAAAGTTAAATCCTTAGAAAAATATATACATATATGGAATTCATGCGATCAAATATTCATGAGATATATGAATAAACTTGGTAGTGATATCATTTTAAAAACCCCAAAAATACCATGTGTTAGATTCCTTTCAATGTGAGCACTTGTTAAGACCTAATTCATTCAATTTAGGTGATACTAATAGGATTAGTCCCTCATTGGTTATCTTTCTTCAGGAATAAAAGGAATGATTAAACTTGATAATATTCAATTGTTATATCATATTTTGATTTTTGGTCTATACATGATGTGAATTATCAACTCTAGAAACCCAAAGACAATGGTTATTTTATTACATAATTTAAAAGTAAAATTAAACACATTAATTGGTATCTAATAGTTTTGTGGTCCCAGGACACTAGATTCAAAAATTATCCTTATATTACATTAAGAAAAATAAAAAACATAATATTTAATGAAGCTTTATTATTAATATAGGAATATGCTTAGATTATTCATAATTATATTATTTGTTTCTTAGGGAAAAGGAAGAAAATAAAGGGGAGATATTAGATGCTCAGTAAGGGGTGGCATACCACAGAGGACAACATAGAGATATCAAGGAATAAATAATATAGAAATAATAATCAAATAGATTCCATAGGATAAAAATATATCCATGGAATACGTAATAAATGGAATAAATATTAACATGGATAAAAATAATTGAATTTATAGTGATTAAATTCATAATTTCATCCATATTATTTATATTATCAAGGCCTCAGCCAAGAAATCATAATTGTTTCATCAACACCTTATGCCATGACATCATACATAATATGGTTGGCATAAACCAAATATCTCAAACTATTTTCTTATGAATCTAGGGGTATATAATTTCAGGTCCTACCCATCACACAATAAGTATAATACATCTATCATATGAAAGTGTTCGACTAACAATACATATCATATTGCTCCAAAAGGAATCACTTTTATACATGTCTTAGAAATCAATACTTTTATATATAGAATTAATGGGTATATAAATCTTAAATTATTCCCTAATTAATTGAATTACATATATATCTAGGTAAATATCTATCAATCTAGTTATAATTATAGGATATTCACAAACCATTGGAATGTATCCTTGATAATGGTGTAATAGGGTGGGATACTTCCATTGTATAAGGGTATTATATGAAATGGATAGAAACCAATGAAAATATAGGAAAATCACCTCATTGAAAAAATGATGATTATGTCCTTATAATGACTAATGAGGGTAGTGTAATAAGAGACAATGAAAATTTATTATTCCCAAAACAATTGTGAGTTTTTTATAATAAAACATATCATCATTACATATATAAATGTAAATTAATTCAAAGGACTTTTGAATATTAAATGAAGATTA
The DNA here is from genome assembly GCA_963277665.1 of Viscum album. Lineage (NCBI taxonomy): Eukaryota > Viridiplantae > Streptophyta > Magnoliopsida > Santalales > Viscaceae > Viscum > Viscum album. The sequence continues at coordinate 1,647,112,986 of OY728120.1, forward strand.
AGGTATGAAAATAATTTTCCTCCTTTTTATATTCCAAAATCATGAGAATTAACTCCTTGGATACTTAATATTTTGGGATTTTTAAAATATAAATTTAGATGAGTCTTTAGGAATCTTTACCTCACTATGTCACTTAAGAAAAACTCTTAGGAAAAACTTTTAAAAGAAATTTTGATATTGAGTTTGAAACCATTATCTACATAATCTTATTAAGATGGAAAATGTGATAAAAACTATGATAAATGGTTTTGAGTAAATAGGAATGAGATGATGGGTGGGTATTTATATAAAATGAGTGTGGGTTGTTTATTAATTTCTAAACATTGTTCTTGGACATTAAGTTTTGGAAAAATAGAAAACCATTGGCTTTTCAATGGTTTTAAACCTTAGTATTTTACATTGAGGGATTGTTTTGTTAATTTTAAAATTTTAAAAACTTAACTCCTTTAATTTTATAATTTTGTATATGGAATAGATATTTATTCATAAAGATTTTTTTTAAATCTTTAATCATATTTTAGGCTTTGGAAAAATATTTATAGGTTTTAAAATTTAATCTTATTACTTAAAAATATATTATTTTAATTATTATAAATTTTTTTGGTTAATACTTTATATTATTTACTAAAACATTTTTACTTAATAATGAAGTCATAATTCTTAAAATATACACATACCATATTTTAAAATTTATTAAAAAATTCAATAATCTTGGAAAGTTATGAAACATTCATCGTTGGGTAATTTTTTTGCACTAATTTTTAATTTGATTTCCTATTTATGAAAATATATTTCTATATATGATAAATTTAAATATTTAATAAAATCACTAGTGTATTTTAAAATCATGGATTTAGAACCAAGAATTAAAAACTCCTTTTTAAGGAATTTTTAAATAGTTATATTATAATTTATTAATGAATATAAATTTTTAATAATTAATAGTTATATTATTAATAAATGATTTTATTTATTTTATTATAAACTTGTATATATAATGATTACATTACTATTGAAATGATCATATTGGGAAGTTACTATTATAATAAACTAATTCTCAATGGTTAGAATTGAATTGTTGTTATACCCCACAAATAATAATATTACCCTTTATATATACACATTATTCTAAAATCTAAAATCTTTCATATCCTTATATTAGTTTCTATACCATATCTATTTCATTGCTTATTTTTTATTCATAATAGAAATTTATCTTATATATTCATTATTATTTTTTAGAGTATGGTCCTCTATAGATCAATATTATATTGGTTCCTTATATTTTTATGTGTTTTGTAGCACTAGTTGCAACCATTATAGTGAATATAGTTTTTTTTGTTTTGTGTTGTACTACATAACAAACTGTGCATTATGAAATAGTTATTATAATGAAGTGTTCATTTACTATAGTAGAATCTTAGGTTTCACATTCTCCCCCCTTAAATAATTTTATCCTTAAGATTTGTTATATGTGTTAACCCATAAATAAATAGGGGTAATTATTCATCATTTCTTCCTTAGGATCCAATATAGTTACCTCCACTTTGTGACTCCTCTAATGTACCTTCTCCATGAAAGTTATATTATTATAATACACTTTCTCTTTAATTAAAATAATATAAATTTTCTCTTCATTATTTGACAATTTAGTCTCTAGCTATATTTCTTTAGTGATGAGTATGTGTGTTGGGTTTAGCATGTTCTTCCTAAGAAAATAGGAATGGAAGATGTCATTAACATTAAATAGGTTGGTAGTAATAGATAAATAGTATTCCAGAACTCTAATTCTCTCCAAAATATCAAAAATCCCACTATACCTTAGGCTTAGCTTTCCTTTCATTCAAAACCTTATAACTCCCTTCCCTAGAGATACCTTCAAGATGACATGATCCCCTACTTGAAATTTCATGTACTTCATTTAATTATCATCATGGATTTTCTATATTATTTGTGCTATCATAATGTAATTCTAGATATATATAAATTTTTCAATTGTCTCCTCAAAAAGTTATAGAGAAACTAAATTCCATTATCTAACTTTATCCAAAAATATTAGAATACAATATTTTTTACCATACAAGGATTCAAATGGTACCATTTTAATTATTGAATGAAAGTAATTGTTGTAAATAAATTATACTAGTAGTTGGTATTAGTACGAAGTTCCTTATAAGACAAGTGAGAACTACCTCAACAAATTATCTAGTTTTTTGATAGTTTTTTATATTGGTCATGTATTGTCTCAACAATCCTATATAAATCTTATTGATTTTGATTCTCAAAAATACCCTTGTAAGGTTTACTAATGATATTACTTTAAGTGTATTTCAGGAAATTAATATTCCTTCTATAATTATATTCAAGATTTTAAATCACAAGAAATATTCGTTAAAGCATTTGGAACATGTTTTTTTGTTTTCTGAAGACATTTTCCATACCCAACATTGTTAAATAAAACATAAGAAACAAACCCTACTCTTAGAACAGAATGTAAGGAATGAACCTTATGTTTAGAATAGTATATATGGATCATCAACCCTATGTTATCAAAAAATTATGGTTAAAGAACATTGCGTTTAGATGGAACCATATGTTTGTTAAGAAAAGAAAGTATGGTTAAGAAACCCCATGTAGGTAATCATTCCTATGTTTTAGAAACAAATTTATGGTTCAATAACCTTACTTTTATTATCAACCTTACTTTGTCAACCTTACATTCGGATAATGAACACTATGTAGTTGAATCCTAAGTTTGGTATTTTTTTCATTTTATAAAGGAACCCTATGTTTGACTATTCAACACCAAAAGTTCAAATACACAATTTTATCTTAGATTTACGCAACGATCTTGATAGATTTTTTAAATAATTAAAATCTCATTATGATTGATTCAAATAACTACATTCATAAAAGAAAATCGCTCCTGTTCTTATGGGAAGTTACAAATCCCCTATTTATTTTGTACTTGAATATCTGCATTTTATCTTGTGATTTTCTTGGATATATAATAACTAAGTAAGAAGCCTACTCTATATATTATATCATAACTTCTTTTAAAATACATGGATACACATTTACATATTCAGCTGTATTCTTGTGAATGTCTTTTATAATATCATTGCATCATGTGATCGAATTTTTTATTTTCTGAAGATGCTATAATTTGAAAGTTCTAAAAATTTCAGCCTCATACTATTGTTAGAGTACTAATATTATTTTTTTCTATTAAAATTGAAGATCGTTTGAAACCAGGATCACTTTAGAGTTATTATTTCATGATGGATTTCATTTATGAAGAATAATATCCTTCTACTATCAATTGTTGCTGTAATTTTGAAGTTAAACCAAAACCATCAATAAATAAATTCTTTTAATTTATTGGATTTTTAACTTCTTGGACTCATTCATGGTGGAGTATCAGCTTCTCTATCTAAGTTTTGGATAACCAATTCCCTGTAAAAGAACCAAAAGGATCTATTTTTATCCTTGTTGTGAAGGTGTCAACTTCATGCACTCATTTGTATATTTTAAGGTCTATTGATAAGAGGGCCTTTCTAGTAAAATTAACTAATCTCACAGAGAGAGCATTGGTGTAGTGGACTAAGGGATCTGTATTCCCCAAACTACTATAAAATTGTTGAGTTCATTATTTTTTTATCTTCTACTCATATTTCATACATAAAAAATTATGAATATATGCATAAATAAAAAAAGGAATTAAAAATCTAGAATTGGTGAAGTTTATCAAAAATAATCAATTCACCCCCTTCTTGTGTAGTATTTGTATTATTCTAACCTAACAATTGGTGTTAGAGGTGAGATTTTATGATAAATTTATATCAATATTAAAGAGAATAAGTTTTATACAAAGAATATAGTAGTAAATGATCCGAAAGAAGGAATTTCAATGGTTCATGATACATACTTTAATGGTGACAATTATGGATGTTGTAAATCTCATATGATGATTTATCTAAAGAATCTAGGCTTCAAATTTTATTTAAATGTCATTACTCCATATGTGATTCCTGAAAAACCAGAGACTTGAACTATTGAAATAGAGGCTAAATATTACATCAACCTAGAAGTAATGAATGTTATAATCTATGGTCTTAGACCTGATGAATTCAATCGAGTATCATGGTGACTTACTGCCTATGAAATATGGCAGACAATGGTTGTCACATATGAAGCAACAAAAAACATCATACAATAGAGGTATGCTACTACCAAACTAAAATTTGACACTTTTAGAATGATTGATGGTGAAAGAATCACAAAAAATAATGGGTAGTTAATAGAGATTGTTAACAATATTACTACCTTGGAAGATCCCATAAGTCGATCAAATCAAGCACTGAAAGTACTTAGAGTACTACCCTCAAAATGAAACGGCATATTTGTGGCTATCTGATAATCATCACCTATCATGAATCTGAATATGAAAAAACTAATTGGAACATTGATGATGTATGAAGCAGAAATGAAAGATGATGCTAAATATCACAAGATAATATTAAAAATGGAAAACACTACCCTTAAGGTGACATCTTATAAGCATGAAATAAAATCAAAACAAGATGTCAAACTAAATAAAGATTCAGACTCCTCATAATCTAAAATGGAACTGAATCAGCTACCCATAAAGTTTAGAAAATTCTACAAGAATAAAATAGGATTTAGAAATCCTTCAAGAGGGATAAAAGAGAACCTTGTGAAGTAAGATTCTATGAATAAAAAAATTAGGTCTTATCAGACCAGATTTCCCTCAATTGAAAGATAAAAGAAATATGATAGAAAGGAAATATCAAAAGAATTCATATTATAAGCATAAAGGAAAAATGATCCATTAAATATTTTTAGAGTGTATCTAAAGAATCTAGAAACACTTTAAAATATGATTTAGATAAATATCTAAAAAATATAAAATCCAATATGTTCTTTATGGATAAGGAAGAAGAATATCTACAAACTTATTATTCTTATACATCTAAATTTCATGGTTGTTCAAGTAGTAAACTGGCTATTTATTATTCTATTCAAGAAGAGAAATATGATTCTTTAATAAAGAAACATAAATCATTAAAAGCATAATGGTGTTTATGTGAAATAGATACTATGATAAAACAACATCAAGATCTAATTGAAAAATTAAAATCATCTACATCACATTGTATTGAACATAAAAAAAGGATAAAATAATTACAAGATGAAGTAGAATCATATAAAAGTGATAATCTTTTTTTTTACAAAAGGATAAAATATGCAAAATGAGATTCTTAGAAAGAATTTTATTAAAAGATAAAAATTTATAATAGGAATCAAGGGTGAAAAATAAAAATTAAATAAATATTATTTTGTGCCCAATTCAAAAAAAATACTGTCTTCTTTCATTGTGGAATAAAAGGTCATTACACTAACAACTTTTATTTGATAAATCCTTAAATAAGTGGTATTAAATAGGATTTTATTTCTGAAAGTATGTCTAAAGCAATTGGTAATTTAAATTTTTAAAAGATAAGGAATATCTGGATTCCTAAATCATTTCTCGCTGACACTGATGGACCCAAGAAAATATGAGTACCAAAATAAACAAATTTTTAATTGTTTTTTCAAGAAAAATTTCATAGGAACAAAAAATATATATGGTATATGGAAAGTGATTGTTCCAAACACATGAGTAGAGACTCATAAAATTTTAATACATTGACTCAAATAAATTGAGGACTAGTCACTTTTTGTAACAATGCAAAAGGAAATATCATTGGAGTAGGAATGGTTGGATATCAAAAGACTATCTCAATAAAAAAGTATTATATGTGTAAGGGTTAACTCAAAACCTGATAAGTGTTTCTCAACTTTTTTATAATGAATTTTATGTTGATTTTTTTAACTCATTCTCTATTTTCAAAGATAAACTGCTTAAATTTAGAGCACCAATAACTGACAATGTTTATACCTTGGATCTTAATTCCGTGTGTAAATAAAAAGTGAAATGATTAACTTCTAACTCAAATGAGTTATGGATCTGGAATAGAAGACTTTAACATTGAAATATATATTCTTTATATAAATTATCTAAGAAACAGTTAGTTTCTAATATGCCTAGTCTTTAGTTTGAAAATGATAGATTATTTGATGCATGTCAAATTGGAAAACAAAACAAATATTATTTCAAATATATTAACAAAATTACTACATCTGAACCTTTTAGAACTTATCCATATGGATTTTTTTGGAACATTAAGAGTATAAAGTTTTTATGGTAAATTGTATTTTTATGTTTTAGTGGGTGTTTTTTCTAGATTTACTTGGGTTTATTTTATAAAACTCAAAAGTGAAGTATTCAATGTTTTTGAAATATTTTGAAAAACTATTCAAAATGAAAAATGTTTTAAAATAATTTCATTGAGAAGTGATCATTGTAGAGAATTTTAGAATAAAGAATTTAATTATTTTTGCTCAAACTAGGGTATTAAACACACCTTTTATATGCCAAGAACACCTCAAAAAAATAGAATTGTTGAAAGAAGAAATTAAACTATTCAAGAAATTGAAAGAACTATGCTAAATGAATGAAGTCTTCCTACCTATTTTTGGGTAGAAGTTGTAAGAAGATATTTCTATATCATGAATAGAGTTTTAATAAGGTCAATAATTAAAATGACACCCTATGAACTTTAGAATAATATAAAACCTAAAGTAAAGTACTTTAAAGTATTTCGATTCAAGGTTTATATCTTGAATACTAAGGACAAACTTGGTAAGTTATATATAAAAGCTAATGAAGGAATATTTTTAGGGTATTATGAAACTTATAAATCATATATAGTGTTTAATAAAAATTCAAGGACTGTTGAAGAGTAATTTCATGTGATGTTTGATGAAAATTACCCTTTCATTAAAGATAAAGATCAAACAGATTAAATTGATGATTCATTTTACAACAAGAGACTTGAATCTCCTAAACCTGATTTTGAAAATGATATAAATAAAATTTAGTCCAGTTCAAAAGAACATGAAACTGAATAACCTGAAAGTGTCTTACTGAGACAATCTAGAACCTTAAAGAATCATCATTTAGAAACTGTTATAGGAGACATAGATACAAGAATTAGAACTAGAAGAAATATAAGAAACCTGGTTGAATTTTCTACCTTTCTATATCAGTTAGAACCTAAATCTATTGAATAATCTTTAGAATATGAGAGTTAGATGTAAGAAATTAAAGAATAACTCAACCAATTTAGAATAAATAAATTTTGGAATTTAGTGGAAAGACCATCAGATAATCCAGTAATAGGAACTAAATTTATCTTTAGAAATAAATAGGATGGTCAATGGATCATAACTAGAAAGAAAACTATATTAGTATCAAAAGGTTATAATCAGGGATAAGTTATAGATTATGGTGAGACCTTTTCCCCTGTAGCTACATTAGAATCCATTACAATATTTTTAGCTTATGCAGCTCATATTAATTTTAAATTATATTATATGTATATAAATCTTCATTTTTAAATGGATATTTAATGGAGGAATTTTATGTTGAATGACCCCCAGGTTTTGAAAACCCTCATAAACCAAATTCTATTTTTAAACATACCAATGCTCTTTATGGCCTTAAACAAGTACATAGATCTTAGTATGAAAGATTAAAATATTTTTTATTGGAAAATGGATTTTTTGTAGTATTAGTAGATCCTACTATTTTTAATAAAATTGTTTATTCTAATATTTTATTAGTATAAATTTATGTTTATTATGTTATTTTGAGTTCAAAAAATAAAAATCTTTATAATTATTTTTCATATCTAATGAAAAAAGAATTTGAAATTAGCATGATGGGAGAAATGGATTTCTCTTTAGGATTTAAAATATATTATGGAAATTTTTAAATCAAAGTAAATATATTATTGATTTATTAAAAAAGTTTGGACTTGAAAATAGTAAGACTTATACAACTCCTACGTGTACCAATATAAAAATTTATTTGGATGAAGCTGGAAAATCAGTTGATAATAAGTTATATAGAAGTATAGTGGGTATTTTATTATACCTTATTTCTAGTAGACCAGAAATAATGTTTTCTATATGCCTATGTGCTATATTTTAGTATAATCCAAAATAATCCCATTTTACTACTATTAAAATAATTTTTAGATATTTAAAAGGAACTATTTTTTAATCTCTTATTTACCCCAAGACTTCTTATTTTAATTTAATTTTACATTCAGGTGATAATTTTGGAGGTTGTTAATTAGATATAAAAATCACCTTATAAACCTATCACTTTTTAGGAAAATCTGTAGTATCATGGTCTAGTAAGAAACAATACTCAATTTCCCTGTCAACAGTCGAGGCAGAATATATATTTGTTGGTAGTTTGTATGCCAAAGTATTGTGGATGAAACACACTCTACTTGACTTTGGAATAATTTTTGATAATATTCTTATTTTATGTGACAATACTTGTACAATTAAAATTTCAAAAAATATTATAAGTCATTCTAGGAATAACCATATTGATAAAAGACGTCATTTTATAAGGGATCATGTTCTTAAAAAGGAAATATCTCTAGAATTTTTAAATATCGAACATCAATTAACTGATATTTTTACTAAACCACTTCTTACTAAAAAAATTTATTTTATTAAGGGGTATTTAGGCTTATTTAATTTTAAATAAGTGCTTATCAATTTATTTCAGTTAAATTTTTTTATTGTATTTATTCATTTTTTATTTATTTTAATTTTTTTGTCAAATTAATATTTCATTTATTTTCTTAAATAAATTTTTCTCATTTTTAGTTTTAAATCACATGTTTTCAAAAACTAAAAATTTAATGATTACCCTACATAATCAGCACGAGAAACCAAACCATCTCATCATCTATCATAAATCCTTTCAAATTTCCTTACCCTTTGTTTTCTACCCATTTCTCTTCCCAAATCCCTCATCTTTCTTCCAAACCCTAGAATATAAAAACCATCAATCTTCATATTCTTAAAAATGAAAAAGACCAATAAAAAAGCTAAAGGCGAACTAAGTGATATAAAATGTCAGCATGTCCCCTTAAGAAATATTCTTTAAGGAAAAGTCATAGATTTTGAATGGTTGTATGAGAAAAACATTCTTATCAAGAAATATCTTGTGTTTCAATATAAGGACCCGGCCTTAAACATTACATAATCTGGAATTAAATGAATAATTCACATTGAGGAACTTTTTAGGTTTATAGTTTTAGAGAATTAGGAATAATAATTTAATTACATCTCAAAAAATTTCAAAGTAGACACTTCTACTCAGTTTCCATTTTATTCAAAAAAAATAACAAAAACTCTTGAAAAAAAAGATTCATGTATAGTTCCATGTTTTAGACAGCAAGACTTTTCCTTGATCTCATCCTTGACCCTATTCATCTTTAAGTCCTGTGAAAAACATTCCAAAACTTGGTATGAGAATAAAAAGCTTAGTAAGGGATACACAAAGAAGGAAAACTGTTAGTTTTTAAAAACAACAAGTAAACCATCAATAATTTATCATAAGTAATACTTTTCACCTTTATGAATTAGTAAATACTCTTCAATGAATAAAAGATCATTACTTACCCTTTTGTAACCAAAAGATTACCATAAAACCCATATAAAGAACACATAACATATAAAGGTAACTTGGTACATAAACATTCTTAAGTGTAATAACTATACGATCGACTTCCACACATATCACTAAATGGAATATCCATACGGCTGACTTCTATACCCAATGCATTGGAGGTTATAACGTAACCACCCATCCTGGTTTATCATGTCACCACCCATCATTTGGTTTATCATTTAACCACCCGTCAAATTTCCAAGTACCATCATAACACATAAAATATTTCAAATATAAACATTTCACTAATAACATTTCTTTTTCAATCAAAATAATTAATTTCAAGATATTGAAATAATAAATCCATTTTCATAAACCATTTAAAAATAGATTTTTAAATCAAAGTGTCCCATACCACTTTGATTATTTTAATGGAATTATAATTTTTAAACATTAATTTCCATATAAAAAAATACTCAAAACCATTTTTAAAACATGGACAATAAATATAAATATTTATAATAATAAATCTTTAAAACATTTAAAATGATATTTTAGTTAAAGAGTTTTTAACAAAATGAGAGACTCTTGAATACAAATAACTGAGGAATAACATTTAATCAGAACTTTATAATATCATGATAATAAAGGGATTCATGATATCATATTACAAAGGAAATTATATACACCATATAAGAGTGAATTGGTGCATAACAACAATGAAGTCTCAATAGAAATGTAAATTGAGATGAAATCCCTTATAAAGACAGTATCCGTAAATTAAGGATAAATCAATCACGTAATTATGTGTGAAAAATATAAATACACCCAATATAGGTGGATATTAGGTGTAAATCAATCATAGGTTATTCAAACATATTCATAGGACGACATATTCAAGAAGTACAAGTTTAACCCAAAGAATTGAAATTGGGTTAAGAAGTTCCCTTGCAAAAATTTGAAAGCCTAACGGCGTCACTTTAAAATTAAAAAAATTATTTGATGAGATAAAAAGGGTATCTAATAAATTGGAAATAAAATTTACATAAATAAGGATATATAAGAACATATCCCAACATAATAAGATGTAAATTAAAAGACATCACAAAAAAGAAGTCTTTTAAAAATAGGAGGGTGAAAAGTTCCCTTACCAATTTGGTAACTTGCAAAACATATGCCACATGAAAGAACTATCACACAATGAATATTTAAATACTAATAAATGAAATTATATTACACAAAGAGTACAATCATGGGCAGTACATACACCACACAAAAGGAAATAGTGTAAAATATATCATGAATCACACGGGAATAAAAAGTGAGATGGAACCATTTACCACGTTGTAATCAATTGAGTCGTATGAACAAAAGTTAATAACCACTAAATTAATCAAAGAATACCATGAATATAATTATAATAATGATAATATATATCAAATGTCAGTACACAATACACCACATGCAATGAATAAGTGGCGAACAATGGAAATCTCACGGAATTAAAAGTGAGATAAGAAATCCCTTACCTCGTTGTCCGACTTGACTCGTTCGTTCTTTAATCTTCTGAATAATAAACTAAAGTTGATTTATAATTGATTAAGAACATTTTTAAATTTTATTATTCTTTTTATATCAATTTTTATCATGTTATAAACATCATGTAATCATTTAAGTTAATAATGGTTGTTTTGTCGATATTTGGTACTTGAGCCAAAAATAAACTTCTTATAATTACAAATTGTTCATGTGGTCAAACATCCATTATCTACAGAATTATATTCATGATGTATATATCATATATATCATATATATCCATTATATATATGTATTTATAATAGTACATAGCATTTGGAGATAAGAAATGAAATGCACCGTTCATGGAGACGGTAAGTCATACGTACGCATGAATGCTACTTTCATTTATATTTCTTATTTTAATAGAATTAAAACATAATGATACATAGTTATATTATAATTCCAGTATAATATCATATATAATATCATTAACTCTATCTTTTATATGTCCCATGTATGGAATGAACGAGTCATGTCACTTTGAGGGGGCGGTAGTCCGCACTTCCTCAAATGAAATTATCGTGTTTACCCATAATGGAAGCCATAAAGGTATGCTATAAATGAAAAATACAGAAGAATAAAGAAAAAATAAAAATAATATATATCATATATAAATTTAGTGTCATCTTAATGTCCACCATGATAGGCGGTAGGAGATAAAACAATCTTTGTTTCGTGAGGCATTAGTTTTCCATCCACAGAAACAGTATGTTCTTCACCCATTAGATGGAGGTGTGTGTAATTTTAGTTAAAATACTTCTCATAAAAACATAATAGTATATTTAGGATACTATTTTTGTTATAAAATAAAGGAATAAAAAGATTTTAGTGGTTGTATAAGTAAAATAAAATAAAATAAGTTAAGAGGAATCGTTACCTTTAATTTGGGTAACTTTCTTTGGTTTGAACCAAAAGGACTTCTTGAAGTGCCTTATGCCTAAGTTAAGGCTTCTATGAGGAGTAAAGGTATGTAGGGAGATTAATTGGGCAGAGGTTGGACTAGACAAAAGACTTTAGAGGTGTGAGGAATTGGTTAGAAGTGGTGTCCTTTTATAAGGGGGGGAGGGGCTCTTTAGGAAAGTTTGTAAATATTATTTTATTATAAACCTATATTCGGTTTCTAAAGATCAAAAAATCATTAAAGATGAATATAATATGACTAGTGGTTGAAATAAAATCATCCATTAATAATTGGACAGGTTTTGGATGTTATTTTAATATTTATAATCTTATTTATTTAAATCATTTATTAATGAGGTAAATACTGCATCATTATTATGTCATATATAATTTAATTTATTTGATGTCTAAAAATTATAAAAAAATAACATGATGTAGTAAATAATTTTATCTTTCCAATTAATATTTATAGTTGAAAATATAACTTATATAACTTCATGTAAAAATTAATTTACTAAAAGATATTTGTTAATGTCATTTTTTCCTTTACTTTAAGTTAATTAATCTAAAGTGTCATTATCACTCCCAAGTGGCTCCATGGGGTCCCAAAATCAACCCAAAGATGACCATGGTCATAAATTACTCAACCAATAAGGTTAAGACAAGTTTTAAGGTAATTTTATATTTTTATAATATTCTTTTTACCTTGAATTACCCTATTTACCTTTAACCACGGTAAATAAAAGTCAAAAGTTACTATTCACCAAAAATTATTTTCATCTTATTGAACCATATTTTACTTAATAATAAAATCCATGTATGACGAATTTTTGAAATTCAATTCACAAAAGTGGTAAAATTTTATTTAAATGAAAAATTCAGTTTTTTAACTACTACTAAGTGGTTTCACTATTCATCAAAAATTGAAGTTTTTCAGAAAAATACCAAAAATTTCGCCTAAGATATATTTGATATTCCGAATTAAAAAATGATTTCTATTTTACCATATTATAAACATAGAAGTTTCATTAATTAATTTAAAATTAATTACCATTATCAAAACAAATAGCATGTTTTTAAGAAACAATAACTATCAAAAGATTGATACTTGTTTATGTCCAATTTCAAAGTGAAATTAATTACAATAAACAACATTGGATTAAATGGTAAAAATATATTATAATTACACTTTAAAACCAATTAAAAAGATAATATAAACATATAAATAAATTATATTAAAAGTCACTTTTGAATTAAAATACAGTATTTTTCACTATTCATTAAAAAATGAACTTTATCAGAAAAATACCAAAAAATTACCCAAAGAAAATTTTGATGTCCCAAATCTAAAGAAGAATTTTATTTTTTCAAATAGAACATATAAAAATGACCAAAACTATATTTAAATAGGGTCCACCATCAAAAGGTGATAAGTCGGCCTTTTACTAAAAATTAGAGTATTTATGCTTAAAATTAGATTCATTCATATTTTAAGCCCTTAACTTTTATTAGATAAATATAAAAACATGTATAATAATATTTTAGTTAGTTTTATTAATTCCCACCAATAAAACGGCTAGGCGTTAACTACCATTTAAAATAATAATATTATATTATTAGTGTGCAACATAAGATTTCAAAGAAACACGTTGTTGCATATCAGGTACTCCATCAAACATAGCATCCCCTTTAAAGTAAAATTAATATTTAATCCAAAAAAATATTAGTAAATATGAAAATTTCATGTTCTTTATTTACCTGGGATGTTACAACCTTCCCCCCTTTTGGAAATTTCATCCTCACAATTTTAAAATTGGGCCCAAAAACATCATTTAAAGTCCCACATCGGAAAAAGAGTCAACAAAACTATCACTTTAAAAGAAAAAAAAAGAAACACAAAGCTTAACTGAGATAACTTATACTAGGATTCCATGTAGGAAAACATGGATATGGAAGAGAAAACAAACCATAAATTTCAGATGGATAGTGATATAAATCATGATTAAGATAAAGTTAATCGACAAAAAATCACAAACTTGTGATGTGTTAAGCAGTCTTTGATTACCCAGTAAGAAATGTAAACTGACAATGTTTTTTTTTTGTTTTAAGTTCCTTTTCATAATTTGAGGAATTCATTTACTACATAGAATAATAACATAAGAAAATATACTCACCTTCAAGTATAATTTCATCCTTTAATAATTTTTTACCAAAAACTAATCTTTTCTCCAAAAAAAGAGCATTCAAAAAGACTTAGTCACATCAAAATCTCAAGAATAAACTTCTAGAGAATCACATAGTCCACAAAAAAGAAGCTATATATTTCCCATATCTTTAGACATTAACCAAAACAAAAAATGGTTAGTAAGAGATCATATAATCCCCAAAAATGATAATCCTTTATAAAAAGAAATACTACTCTTAATCTCCAAAATTCAACAAAAATCACCCAATGTTCAACAAAGATAATTCAATATACCATTGTCCTTAAAATTCTTCAAAATAACCCAAACTAATATTGTAACCCAAAACTTAGAAGGATTTAGTCACATAGTCTTCTAGTGTAAATCTTAACATTAATCTCCAAATAAAAATCGACTACTCTTAAAGTCTCATACTGAAGTGTAATTAACCAAATCACATATTCTCTATGATAGGTTAATCATTTCCATAAAAAAACAAAATCACCATATGTCCATAATAAAAACATAGATTCTCCCAAAATAAAATTCCACCATTACTCATCAAAAGAAAAGATAATTATTCCTCAAATAAAATTTTCATATATCAAACTTCAGGGTTACACAGACTATAAAAAGTCTTCCAATATAATCCCATCATCAAAAGATCCTTAATACTTTTAAGTATTTCATCATCTTAAAATATACCATAACTCTTGAATCCCCTATATGTTGACTTCTTACAACATTCTTCATAATCCATTAACCATTCTTTACCAACTTATTCTAAAATACTTCTTTCTTACAAACAAAATCATGAATCATATCCTAAGATTCAGTAATGTCAAAACATTAGCTAAGAAATAATTCATACCTTTCATTGGTCATTGTCAGTTTCCTCATCTTCAATTGGAATGGAATTAGGTATTGGTAAACGTATATTTGTACAATCCCGGTGATCCCATTCTCAAAAAATCTTTGTAGAACATCTGTTTGTATAATGACTATGCACACCACATTTAAAACATTCAATTGATCCCTCAGAAAGAAATTATTTCCCTTTCCTGGAGTCAACTGTACGCTTCCTTTTTCCATGGTAGGTTCTTGATTTATGACCTTCATTACTACATCTATAGCATCTTATCATCCCTTTGAAGCATTTTCCTAAGTGTTTCTTTCCACATCCTTTACACATAGGTTTTTGAACATACTTACCTTTATGATTATTACCTGAACATCCATAGGGATTTGTTTCTCGCATATACGATGCCTTATAAAAATCACCAAGGTTCAGGTTGTCAATCATGACTCCAGATAGTTGGTTGAGAAGAACCACAAGAGTCCTCATTTTATCTCCCATTTCATTTAGTTTCTCCTTCATAAAACCGTCACAGTTTTCTTCACATCCACTGTTACTTTGGCACCTGCTAGATCCAGCCATTTACTAAAGCCAAAAAGGTTAGTGTGAGTATATCATCATATAATATCTTATGATGAGAGTAAATAAAAATATATACTTATTAATTTAATCTTAAACTCATTCAAAATAACTACGACTCTTTCTAATATGTTAACCATTATAGTTATGTCACATATTCTTAGATAACACCCTAACCTCTAAAGTTATCTAAACCGACCTCTGATACCAACTATAAGGACCCGACCTTAAACATTACATAATCTTGAATTAAATGAATAATTCACATTGAGGATATTTTTAGGTTTAGAGTTTTAGAGAATTAGGCATAACAATTTCATTACATCTCAAAAAAATTCAAAGTATAAACTTATACTCAGTTTCCATTTTATTCAAAAAATTAAAAAAAACTCTTGAAAAAAAGAGTCATGTCTAGTTCCATGTTTTAGACAGCAAGACTTTTCCTTGATCTCATCCTTGACCCTATTCATCTTTAAGTTCTGTGAAAAACATTTCAAAACTTTGGATGGGAATAAAAATCTTAGTAAGGGATACACAAAGAAGGAAAACTGTTAGTTTTTCAAAACAACAAGTAAACCATGAATACTTTATCATAAGTAATACTTTTCACCTTTATGAAGTAGTAAATACTCTTCACTGAATAAAAGATCATTGCTTACCCTTTTGAAACCAAAATATTACCATAAAACCCATATAAAGAACACATAAAATATAAAGGTAACTTGGGACATAAACATTCTTAAGTGGAATGACCATATGGTCGACTTCTACACATATCACTAAATGGAATATCCATATGGCTGACTTCCATACCCAATGCATTGGAGGTTATAACGTAACCACACGTCCTGGTTTATCACGGCACCAACCGTCATTTGGTTTATCATGTAACCACCTGTAAAATGTCCAAGTACCATCATAACATATAAAATATTGCAAATATAAACATTTCACTAATAACATTTCATTTGCAATCACAAGAAGTAATTTCAAGATATTGAAATAATCAACCCATTTTCATAAACCATTTAAAAAGAGATTTTTAAATCAAAGTGTCTCATACCACTTTGAAGATTTTAATGGAATTATAATTTTTAAACATTAATGTCCATATAAATAAATACTCAAAACCATTTTTAAATCATGGAAATTAAATATAATTATTTAGAATAATAAATATTTAAAACATTTAAAATGATATTTTAGTTAAAGAGTTTTTAACAAAATGAGAGACTCTTGAATACAAATAATTGAGGAATAACATTTAATCAGAACTTTATAATATCATGATAATAGAAGGATTCATGATATAATATGACAAAGTAAAGTATATACACCATATAAGAGTGAATTGGTGCATAACAACAATGAAGTCTCAATAAAAATGTAAATTGAGATGAAATCCCTTATAAATATGGTATCCTTAAATTAAGGATAAATTAATCACATAATTATGTGTGAAAAATATAAAAAACACTCAATATAAGTGGATATTAAGTGTAAATCAAACAGAGTTAATTCACACATATTCATAGGACGACATATTCAAGAAGTACAAGTTTAACCCAAAGAATTGAAATTGGGTTAAGAAGTTCCCTTGCAAAAATTCGAAAGCCTAACGACGTCCCTTTAAAATTCATAAAATGAGGTGATGAGATAAAAAGGGTATATAATTACTTGGACATAAAATTTACATCAATAAGGATATATAAGAATATATTCCAACATAATAATATGTAAATTAAAAGACATAACAAAAATAAGTCTTTTAAAAGTAAGAGGGTGAAAAGTTCCCGTACCGATTTGGTAACTTACAAAACGTACACCACATGAAAGAAGGATCATACAATGAAGATGTAAATACTCATAAATGAAATTATATTACACAAATATTACAATCATGGGCAGTACATACACCACACAAAATGAAATAGTGGCAAATATAGCATGAATCTCACGAGAATAAAAAGTGAGATGAAACCATTTACCACGTTGTAATCAACTGAGTCGTATGACCAAAAGTTAATAACCACCAAATGAATCACAGAATAACATTAATATAATTATAATCATGATAATATATATCAAATTGAAGTACACAATACACCACATTCAATGAATAAGTGTCGAACAATGGAAATCTCACGGAATTAAAAGTGAGATAAGAAATCCCTTACCTCGTTGTCTGACTTGACCCGTTCGTTCTATAATCTCATGAATAATAAACTAAAGTTAATTTATACTTTATTAAGAACCTTTTTCAAGTTTATTATTCTTTTTATATCAATTATTATCATGTTATAAACATTATGTAATCATTTAAGTTAATAATGGTCGTTTTGTCGATATTTGGTACTCGAGTCAAAAATGAACTTCTTATAATTACAAATTGTTCATGTGGTCAAAAATCCATTATCTCCAGAATGATATTCATGATGTAGATATCATATATATATCATATATATATATATATATATATATTATATCTATGTATTTATAATAGTACATAACATTTGGAGATAAGAAATGAAATGCACCGTTCATGGAGACGGTAAGTCGTACGTACGCATGAACGCTACTTTAATTTCTATTTATTATTTTAATGGAATTAAAACATAATGATACATAGGTATATTATAATTACATTATAATATCATATATAATATCATTAACTCTATCCTTTATACATCCCACGTATCGCATGAATGAGTCATATCACTTTAAGGGGGTGGTAGTCCGTACTTCCTCAAATAGAATTATCACGTTTACCCATAATGGAAACCATAAAGGTATTCTATAAATGAAAAATACAAAAGCATAAAGAAAAAAATAAATATCATATATATCATATATAAATTCAGTTCCATCTTAATGTCCACCATGATAGGCGGTAGGAGATAATCGAACAATCATCGTTTCGTGAGGCGTTAGTTTTTCATCCACAGAAACAGTATGTTATTCACCCATTAGATGGAGGTGTGTATAAGTATAGTTAAAATACTTCTCATAACAACATAATTGTATATTAATGATACTGGTGTTGTTATAAAATAAAGGAATAAAAAGAGTTTAGGGGTTGGATAAGTAAAATAAAATAAAATAAGTTAAGAGGAATCGTTACCTTTAATTTGGGTAACTTCCTTTGGTTTGAACCAAAAGGATTTCTTGAAGTGCATTATGCCTAAGGTAAGACTTCTAGGAGGAGGATAGGGATGTAAGGATCTTAATTGGGTAGAGTTTATATGAGCCAAAATTCTTTTGAGGTGTGAGGAATTAGTTAGAAGTGGTGTCCTTTTATAAGGGGGGAGCGGCACTTTAGGAAAGTTTGCAAATATTATTTTATTGTAAACCTATCTTAGGTTTATAAAGATCCAAAACTAATTAAAGATTAAAATAATATGACTCATGGTCGAATTAAAATCATCCAATAATAATTGGATAGGTTTTGGATGTTATTTTAATATTTATAATCTTATTTATTTAAATCATTTATTAATGAGGTAAATGTTGCATCATTATTGTGTCATATATAATTTAATTTATTTGATGTCTAAAATTTATAAAAAAAATACCATGATGTAGGAAATATTTTTATATTTCCAATTAATACTTATAGTTGAAAAGATAACTTATATAACCCCATGTAAAAATTAATTTACTAAAAGATATTTGTTAATGTCATTTTTTCCTTTACTTTAAGTTAATTAATCTAAAGTGTCATTATCACTCTCAAGTGGCTCCATGGGGTCCCAAAATCGACCCAAATATTCTCATGGTCGTAAATGACTCAACCAATAAGTTTAGGACAAGTGTTAAGGTAATTTTATATTTTTATAATATTCTTTTTACCTTGAATTACCCTATTTACCTTTAACTGCGGTAAATAAGTCAAAAGTTACTATTCACCAAAAATTATTTTCATCTTATTGAACCACATTTTACTTACTAATAACAACCATGTATGTCGGATTTTCAAAATTAAATTCACAAAAGCGGTAAAATTTCATTTTAATGAAAAATTTAGTTTTTTAACTACTACTAAGTGGTTTCACTATTCATCAAAAATTGAAGTTTTTCAGAAAAATACCAAAAATTAAGCCTAAGATATATTTGATATTCCGAATTAAAAAATGATGTCTATTTTACCATATTATAAACATAGAATTTGTATTAATTAATTTAAAATTAATCCTCGTTATCAAAACAAATAGCGTGTTTTTAAGAAATAATAACTATATATCAAAATATTGATACTTGTTTATATCCAATTTCAAAGTGAAATTAATTCCAATAAACAAAATTGGATTAAATAGTAAAAATATATTCTAATTACACTTTAAAATTAATTAAAAAGATAATATAACCATATAAATAAATTATATTAAAAGGCACTTTTGAATTGAAATACAGTATTTTTCACTATTCATTAAAAATGAACTTTATCAGAAAAAATCCAAAAAATTACCCAAATAAAATTTTGAAGTCCCAAATCTAAAGAAAATTTTTATTTTTTCAAATAGAACATATAAAAATGACCAAAACTATATTTAAATAGAGTTCACCATCAAAAGGCGGTAAATCGACCTTTTACTGAATATTAGAGTATTTATGCTTAAAATTAGATTCATTCATATTTTAAGCCCCTAACTTTTATTGGATAAATGTAAAAACATGTATAATAATATTTTAGTTAGTTCTATTCATTCCATACAATACAACGGCTATGCGTTAACAACCATTTAAAATAATAATATTATATTATTAGTGTGCAACGTAAGATTTCAAAGAAACTCATTGTTGCGTATCGGGTACGCCATCAAACATAGCATCCCCTTTAAAGTAAAATTAATATTTAATCCAAAAAAATATTAGTAGATATGAACATATCATGTTCTTTATTTACCTGGGATGTTACATTCAAGGTTTGGAATTTTTGTTTAATTAATAGAATACAAATTTTTTTATGAAATAGAACTGAAGCAGTTTTATATCAATGTTCAGTTTAGTTTCAGTGAAACAAAATATGTGATAACTTCTCAAATAGAAGATAAGGATTTTTTGATATCCTCATTATAAATTTCTCAGATTTTAAAATTCCCTCATGAAGGAGTATTCTATTTTTATCTTTGATCAATTAGAAATCAAGATCATAAATCTGAAGATATTATTTCATTTTTGTTTGACTAAACAAATATTAGAAAAGTTTTTATAAATGATCTTGAGGTAGACTAGAAGGTATGCCTAAAGTTTATTCAAACTATTTTTTCTCTCTAAGGGTTTCTGAAATGGAAAAGATTTTATACCCAGACATGTATATCATGTTTCTGTTAATTAGTGACATCAAGTTGAACTTTCCTAGATATATGCTAAGATATCTGAGTTATTATTGCTATTTATAGGTAAAGATGTCATTATATCTTTATGGATGGATACATTATCTTATTTTTTTCATGAAAATTTTGATTTTTCCTTTTTTATTCTCGATTCAAATTTCATCACAACAATTTCTTGAATACTAATACTCTAAGAAAATATTTTTCTTTTAGAGTGAAGTAAAAGGTTGTCTAATGCCTGTTGGTGTAGATGACCAAAAAAATAAAAATCTTTTGCTCATGGGGGGAAAGAAAACCTCAAGTATTTAAGAAATAAAGAAGTTGTAGAATCCAGAATAGAAGGTATCACTTAGCCTACCAAAAGAAAACTTTGATATGATGATACAGATCTTACTAAAGAAGATTTGAAAGAGGGAAATCAATATAAACTTGTATTAATACCAAGGAATAGAAAAAAAACCCAATATTAGGATCCATTGTTAGGATATGTAGATCTAACTCATTTAATCCATATGGAAGAACCAGATCATGTTATGAATCAACAAGCATAAATTCAAGCTTAAGAGATTCAGGTTGTTCCTCAACCAGATAAATAGAAAGAAACTACTTAAGAAGATCCAAAAGTTCATAAATTAATAACTAAGACCACTGAGATCATTGAAATTTAGGATGTCTCTACCATCGGTCAATCCTTTGAAATAACTACATCTATTTCTAGAGAAAGGATAAAGGTCCTTGATGGTTTGTCTTTTTCAAGTTAGAGGTTTGTTGATAAATATTTAGTTGTTGTGGAACTAGTTATTCAATCAAAGAATATAGATAAAGGAACATCTAATTCATTAAAAATCATATTAAAGATCTTGTAATTAAGTTTAATAAAGTTCAAAAGGATAAATCCAATCTTCAACAAGAGCTAGAATAATCAAGGAAATAATTAGAAGATTTGAGAAAATAATTTGTTTCAAGGATGGAATAAGAGTCTTTTTCAGACTCAAATTCAAGATTTAAGAGAAAATTATATGTCAGAAAGGGATTTTGTTGCATTTAAGAGAGTTATTTTAGACTAGTTTGGGAAGATAAAATCTGAATCTATTTCTTAAATAGATTTTCAGATTTGAAATGGTACTTGGGAAGTCAATTTTCTTTAATTAAATGAGATATTAGTCAATCAATAGCTTCTACCACTACACCTATAACATCACCAGATATGATCAGAATATTTCAAGCTGTCACATCAACAATTTTTGATATTAATGAAAGGATTCAGAATATTAAATTAAATAGTTCTCATTTATCAGTTCTGTTAGATAATCATAGATATCTTTTTGAGAAACTAACATCAAGTGAACTTGGAATAAGGATATTGCTTAATAAGTTTAGTGATAATCTATCTCAGTTTATATAGACAAAGGAGAATCTAAATAACTTGTTCAAAGTCAATTTGGTTGAAAACTTGAAAGTGAGTCAAGATTCATTAATTTTGATAAAGAATTTGGAATACACTCTTTCTGAAAAGTTCCAAGCTCAGATGGTATAATTGAAAGGAATTTTTCAAGTGACTCAGGCTTCAGCAGAACCATCTCTAGAAACCACTCTGGACCAAAACCTTTTTCCTTCTACCAGACCTACTATTTAAACCCTTTCCCCAATGCCAAAGCCACTCATGTATTTGTATAGTTTTTATAATAAAATTTCCATTATTCCTTTTATATTCTGTGTTTATTTTATATATTTTCTATGTTTATCTCTATTTCCAAAACCCATGTCTTATTTATCAAAATATTACAATATAAACATTCATTTAATGTTTTGTACAACATTAAATGTGTTTTAATCTATTTTCCACATGATTTATTTTTTTGGATTAGTGTAGCCCAATCTTGTTTGGATAATGTTTGGGTCAAATGCTTATGGCCTGTATTGTGGACTTCCAGTCGCCATTTACTATAACTCCTTAGACTTCTATCCAGAAGCCGCTGTAGCACTTTTGACTTAGGTGTCCTCCTTTCACTGTAGCGATGTAGAAATCCTGTGCAGTTGGTGGAATAGTGGATCATATTCCTCCTTTTTTATATCATTTTGGGCTAGGGTTCCTTAGTGAAAAACTCCGAGAAATCTCCCTATAATTTGAGCTTCTAATATATAGTGAAATTCTGTCTCTCTATGTATGTAGGGATTATTCCCAAACCACGTAAATCCTTGTGTTCGAATTCATTTTTTTCATTTTACACTTCTCTTAATCCTTTATTTTTATCGTTGTGACTCCTGATGTTTCTGCATCATCTTTTTTATATCACAAAAAGGGGGATAAAATTGGGTAATCACAACATTCAAACTCAACATTCAAATATTTTTTTAAAAAAATTGACATTATTCTGTGAAATAAAAATATTTCCTTGTTAAAATTAAATATTATTTCATTATTTTTTTAAAAAAATATAAATTATTTATGGGTTTTGTGGTCATCAAAAAGGGGGAGATTATTGGTTATATATTGTGTCAAAATTACTATATAAATCTTATTGATTTTAATGCTCACAAATAACCTTATTTTTTTACTAATGATATTAATTTAAGTATATTTTAAGAAATTAATATTTATTATAGAATTATATTCAAGCTTTTAAATCGCAAGGAATATACATTAAAGTGTTTGGAGCACATTTTTATGTTTTCTGGAAACACTGTTCATACCTTACGTGTAAGATCCCAACCTTTTTGGAGTTATGTTGGGCTTGAATTCAGGTACTTATCATTATTATTTAAGTAAATTTGATTGAATTTATTAATTGGGGTGTGTTTGGGTGAAATGTTTATGAGAATTTGAAAAAATAATTCTGTGCACGATTAGCACACGATTAGGGTAAACTATACACCCAACCCAACTAATTGTGTGAACCCAGGTAGAGTGGTTCGCACAGTTGGTTCATAGTTTGACAAACCATGTACCCAAACCCAAGAAAGCATGCAACCCCAGACTGTGAGGTTCGCATGATTAGCACACTGTTTCCCTAATCATGCACCCCTACCCAAGAAACCGTGTGCATGGTTTCTTTTCACCTGAAAATTTGTTTTAAAATCCCCTGAACCCTTTAAACACCTCCTATTTGACCTTTTCTCTAGACTTGATGATTTTGGGTGATCCCGGATCTTTCTAGGGGGGGTTCCAAGGTCATCTAACCTCTATTATTCAAGATCCAAATCCCAAATCGAAGATCTGAACTTCTTCTGGTAAGTGGATCTCATCCTAATGCTTATCCTCTCTCTTTACTTGATCTTTTAGAGGACTTTATTATCTATTTATTTAGATTGAAACCTAATCATAGAGATTTGGATCCAGGATTATAAATCTAGATATAAATTGATAAGATATTGATATCTTTGATCTTGATTTAGGTATTTAGATCTGGAACTGTGATCAAAATCGTTGTACTTCTCAGATTTTGGGTATTTCTATTGAGTGAACATCTATCAACGAATTGAGGTAGGTGGTCTAAAATCTAATTCTAATAGTCATGGATTTGATACGTATTTGAAAAAAATTATAATTTCTAGCATCCTTTATCAATTTATTTTATTAAATTGGGTTAATTAGGTTGGCCAATTGATTTATCAAAGCATTGTTGAATTAAATTATTATTTGAGGAATTAATCACATGACTAAAGGGATACCCTATTAGATAATTAATTTGGGAAATTGATTAAAATATTTATGGATTACAATCTAGATAATTAATCATTAGATTTATTATGATATATTGAATTGGTTAAGTTGAGATAATAAATTATGAATTAATTATGTGCTTTGATATTATGATATAGATAATTAATTGTAGGATTAATTATGATGAGTTGAGATGTATAATGGGATAATTAATTCTATAAGAATTAATTATTGAGATATGAATTGTGACATTGATTAATTAATTGATTGAATTAATTAATGATGATTTAATATTTAGTTAATTGTTGAGTTAACTAATGAAATTTTTTTATTTAACTAATTATTGAATTAGTAATGGGATTGATGTGGATAATTAATTATGAATTAATTGTCTGTGAATTAATGGGAACATGGTCATTCAAAATTGATAAGTAAAAATGGTAACATGGTCATCATACTTATGAGTAATAGAATAGGAACATGATCATTATAATGAGAAGTATATCTGGTAACATGTTCATTATACTTATGAGTAATATAATGGGAACATGGTCATTATAATGAGAATTATACATGGTAACATGGTCATTATACTTATGAGTAAGAGAATGGGAACATTTTCATTCTATTGAGGAGTAAGTATGGTAACATGGTCATCCTACTTACATTTTTTATATTGGTAACATTGGAAATGTGCCTTATAAATGTGAAATTAAAGAATGGAAATAATGGAACTCTGAGTTATGGCCTCACACAAGAATATTCGAACTCCAACATGAGTCAAATCAGGTACTGAGATATCATAGAACCTTTAAATACTTCTAGATTCAGCAAGAAACATGCATTAAGATATGGTATTACCTAGGGAACACTTTGGGCTTCGACATGAGATGAATCTTGTATTGGGGTACGGGTATCCTTGGTAATCCTAGAGTTAATGTAGTTAGATAAGGATAAATAATAATGTATTAAATAGTTATTTATGCATTTTACATATTTCATATAGAAATGCATACATTATATTTTGACTGGACTGGTTTTAGACACCATTGGTGGGGGCTTACTGAGTTGTACTCACACCCTATTCAGGCCGCCTGATCGGTACTTGAATAGATTATATTGTTGCAGGACAAGATAAGGGAAAAGGCCCTAAGATGGATTAATGATTTGGGATAGATCTTGGATAAGGTGACCAGAAATGGTTTGGAACCCTCTTGGGGATTCATAGTGTATTTATTTTTAGTTTCATTATAGAAACATGACACTTATATTGGCATATCATGGTTTCCCTTTCGGTTGAGTATTATTTTCCTATTTTATTATCCTGTGACATGAGTATTGTTCTGGTTATATATTCTTCTTCATTTGTTTATTTATTTTTACTAGTGTTTTACTCTGATAAATGAGGGTATAGTCTCTCCATGACTGACTTACCAAACCCTCGCTGCTAATCGGAAGCCTCTAGAATATGGGGAGGTGTGCTTGAGGTCATGTGGTGAACCGACTCGGGGCACTGTCACATGGAACCCGGGTCAGTACATTACAAATTTGTATCAAAGGGTCCAATTTTATTTCTTATTCTTTTGTCTTACTATTTTGGGAAGAGGTAGACATGAGACTAAGAAGAGTTGGGGCTTGATAATGATCTCGTACATGGGAGTTGAAAACCCATGTACGGGGGGAAACCCAAGTACTTAGGGTGGGATTATTGTTATTGTTGTTGGTTGTTATAGTTGAATGTTATTTCACCTTGGGTGATGCACTTTTAGTGTTATGTGATTATTGTTTCTGAAAAAAAATTTATTATTGATTAGTGGACTATAATGGCATGAGATTTGATTCTGCATGAATCATTCTAGGCACTCAGGGTTATTATGAAATGCATCACTTTAGGCATGCACGAGAAAAAAGGTTATGGGTAAGTTGTTAAACTTGAACTATTTTCCTTGTTAGTGAGGTTAAAAATGAAAAATGGTTCCTAACATGAATTGAAAAGGTTGTAAAAAATGATGTGAAATGAGAATAATTGGGTTTCTATATGAGAAACTTGGTTATGATAGTGTGTTTACCCTTGTAAACCAAAACCTAGGAGTAGGATGGTTAAGGGTAGTGATAGCGCCTCATTTTGACTATGTGGCAAGGTGGGGGGGAAAGGATTGTTGTGATTATTCCTCTTATGTAAATTTTATAAGGTTGTGTTATGAGACCTGAGATGTGTTTTTGGAATTGTAGAGAGTATCCCTCCAAGACACTTGTTGAGAGGATGACTGAGGGGCATGCCTAGGAATTTTTTTCTAGTTATGGAACATGAGGCACTGATTGTGCCGGCTAAATATAAAGGGGAGAAGTTTCGAGATAACTTTTCTTGCTTCCTTAAATTCATGGAAAGATACCTAGGGAGAGTTCTAAAAAGTATGTATGAATTAACAAGGGAGTTTTAGTTGCAACACCCTATGACTTTTACTGGAGAGGGAGGACCTAAGGGAGGTGAATTCTAGGTTGAGTCCATAGAGACAATACTTGACCATTTTAGATACTCTGGCTGAGAGGAGGTTCAAGTTAGCTGCTTATATTTTATGGGGATCAGAAGATCACTAGTGGGACATTCAGGCATGAACTGGACAGAATGATGGTATGTTATAGAAGGACTTCTTGAAGAGGTTCTTGGAACACTTTTATCCAGAGAATCTGAGACAAGAGAAAGCTTTGAGTTCATGCATATAATACAAGGGAGTATATCGGTGATGTACTATGTTGGATGCTACATATATCTTCAATTCTTTTCTCTAATGCTAGTAGGATATGGGGAAGCTATAGCGAAAAATTTTTAGGATAAACTTAAGAAGTGTGAGAGTAATTACTAGGTGAATATCTTCAGTCTAAAGAAGTTTACAGAAGTGGTGTATCATGCTCTCATAGTTGAAGGGAACCTAAGGGAGGCATTGAGAGCTAGATAGGTAGTTTTTACTAGACAGTCAGGAGGTGTGAATTCTGAGAAAAGGAAGCATTGTTATGAAGTCTTTAGCTAAGGCAGTGAGAAGAATACTATGTGTATAGGTGGGTCAGTTGGATAGGATCTTATTGGGGTGATTGGTCATCAGTGTGGTAGGTTGGGACACTATCATCGACATTGTTCTCGACCACCAGTAGAGTGTCAATCTACCGAAAAGATGGGATATCTATAGAAATTTTTCAGGTCTCAGTGACAAACTCGTATTGAAGGAGCAGCCTAGTAGAGTCAGAGTATGGGAAGAGGATCTTCTACACCATATCGGGCTGGTGATTGGAGTTCTACTGGCTGAGGTAATAGAGGTAGTGGACGTGGTTCTTTTGGGTAAGAGCACCTACATCAGCAGAGTGGTGTTACTTAGGGGAGTCAGACAACATCATAAGGAAAAGAGGAATCATAGTTACATGCATTACAACCTACACTTGTGGATATCAAGGCCGGACCATCGATAGTGAGAGGTGCTATTCTAGTAGCTTCTACTTTAGCAAGTTCCTTGTTTGATACTAGTGCCTCTCATTCCTTTATATCTGCAAAATTTATTGATGGTTTGAGCCCAATGGTGGATTTTGCAAGTGGGGTAATGACTACAGATACACCATTGGGAGTTTGGTCTAGAGATATTTGTCTATGAAAGGGATGTTCACTAGAGATAGGGGAATATCATTTCCTGTGGGATATCTATATTCTGGATATGATAGCCTTTAACTTAATTAAAGGTATGGACTAGCTAGTCACCTACCAATCCCATGTTGATTATTATCATAGGAGAGTGACCTTTGTGTCTCCTAAGGGTGAACAATATATTCATCGTGGAGAGTGGGATATCTAGGCAGGTCGATCAGGGCCAATTACTCAGCAACTCAGAGAGATCATAGCCCAAGTTTATAGAATATTATTGGATGATGGGGGTGTTTGGAAATATGTCCTTCCACTAATAGTGGAACAATTTCAAGATGTCTTTTCTAAAGACTTATTAGGGATACCACCCGATAGAGATGTAGAATTCACTATTGTTCTCATTTTGGGGGTTCATCCAGCGTTTATTCCACTGTACATAATGAAAAGGACTGATCTTCAAGATCTTAAGACTTAGTTGGAGGAGTTAGAGGATGAGGGATTTATCCTTCCAAGTACGTCTCCTTGGGGATAACCTAATTTCTTCACAAGTAAGGATGATGGGAGTTTACATCTATGTATCGATTACTGGATGTTGAAAAAATTGACTATGAAGAACCGATATCCTCTTCTGTGTATTGATGATCTGTTTGACCAATTGAAGGGAGATCGTGTGTTCTCAAAGATCGATTTGAGATAATGGTTTCATCAGTCGAGATTATGGACATCTAATATACCGAGGACTGATTTCAGAAGCATGTATGGCCTTTATGAGTTTGTCTTAATGTTGTTTGGGTTAAAAAATGCACCAGAAATGTTTATGAATTTAATGAATAGGATCCTTCATCTGTATTTGGATTAGTTCATGGTGGTGTTTTTGGAAGACATCTTGGTGTACTCCAAGACTCATGATGATCATGCCCAACATCTTAACATCGTCCTAGATACACTGAGAGAGCATCGGTTATACACCAAGATATCTAAGTGTTAGTTTTAGATTGACCAGGTACACTTCTTGGGGAACATCATCTCAGAGGAAGGTGTGTTAGTAGACCTAGATAAGGTTCAAGAAGTGGTTTCTTGGGAGCATCCCAAGAATGTTTTTCATATCCAAATCTTCTTATTATTAGTTAGATTTTATAGGAAATTCATCCAAGTCTTTTCCCATTTACCAGTGCCACTTTTGGGATTGACCAAAAAGGGAGTAAAATTTGAATGGATGGAGGCTTGTGAGAGATCCTTTCAGGAGTTGAAGAAGTTCTTAAAATCAGCTACAATTTTGATCCTACCTGAGTCACTTGAGGAGTAGAAGGTTTATTGTGATGCCTCTAGGATTGGACTCGGAGCTATGATAATGCAGGGAGATCAAGTTGTGGCATATGGGTCTTAGTAATTAAGTCCTCTTGAACATAATTACCCTATTCATGACCTCGAGTTGGCAGTAGTGGTTTATGCTCTTAAGTGTTAGCGATGCTATCTTTTGGGAGAAAATTTTACAGTCTATATAGATCACAAGAGCTTGAAGTATATATTTTCAAATTCTGATTTGAATCTTTGATAACGGAGATGGGTTGAGTATATGAAATCATTTGATTTTGAACTGGAATATACAACCAAGAAAGGGAAATAGTTTGGTTGATGCATTGAGCAGGAAAACTTAGACTTAGATGATTTAGGAGTTGAGTGAGGAGTGGAATATAGTGACCTTACTGGCTGAAATTCATGTGGTGGTTCAGGAGAGTCAGGATCAAATGACTCTAGTTTCAGTTATAGTGGAGTCTACACTTCTTAGACGGATCAGGGATAGACAGTATGAGGATCCAAAGTGCTTATCCTTGAGGTAATTATTTAAAGGTGAGGAGATATCTTTAGGCTGGTTGATAGATGAGGATGAGATCATCTATGTGAATAATAGAGTTGTGGTACCTACGAGCATACGATAGGATCTCATGTGGGAATTTCATGCCTCGAAATGGGAAGTGAATCTAGGTGTAACCAAAATGTACCATGACCTATGATGATATTTTTGGTGGTCGGGCATGAAAAATGAGATAGTAGGATTTGTGACAAGATGCTTCACCTATCATCAGGTGAAGGCAGAGCATCAAAGACCTTGAGATTTACTACAATTGTTTCCTATCCCGTAATAGAAGTGGGATGACGTGACCATGGATTTTGGGGTGGGTCTATCAAATATACTTAAGAATAATGATGTTATTTGGATCATTGTGGATCTACTAACAAAGTTAGTACATTTTATTTTTATAAGGAAAACCTTTACAATAGAATAGTTGGTAGAACTATACGTTCGAGAGATAGTCTGTCTGCATGGAGTTCCACGGACTATAGTTTCATATCATGATTCATGTTTTACTTCATGATTCCAGTAGGGATTTATGAAATATCTTGGAACATAGATATTATTTAGTACATATTTCCATCCATAGACAGATGGATAGTCAAAATGTACTATATAGGTTCTTGAGTATATGATATGGTCATGTGTATTTGACTTCAGTAGATATTGGGAAAAGCACTTGGCTTTAGTGGAGTTCTCCTATAACAATATTTATCAGGTAACTATACATATGGCACCATACGAGGCTCTTTATGGTAGGCCATATAGATCACTGCTATACTGGGTGGAGGCTTGTGAGTCATAGTTTTTGGGATCGAGTCTCATAAAAGAGACATCAGAGCAGGTACAGTTGATTCGGAAATGTATGGATATAGAATATAGTAGACAGAAGCCATATACTAATAGACAGAGATGACCCCTAGAATTTACAAAGGTTGATTGTGTATTCTTTTGGGTATCTCCTAGGTTGGGTCACAACAGGATACGGAGGCAAGGCATTTTCGCACCCAAGTTTGTTGGACCATTTGAGATAGTAGAGAGAATAGGGTTGGTGGTGTACTGATTAGCTCTTCCACAGATATACAATGCTATGAATGATGTTTTTCATGTATCACAACTTCATTAGTATCACTCTTACCCTTCTCATGGGATTGATGTGGAAGAGGTTGACCTTAAGATAGATGCGTATTTTGAGGAATATTTGATACATGTGTTGGATCACAGTGAGAAAGTGTTTAGGGGAAAGATTGTGCCGATAGTTCATGTGTTATGGAAACATGGATGTGTACAAGAGGAATCTTGGAAAAGAGAAGAAGATATAAGGTCTCAATGGACTGATACTTTTGGCTCAGAATCTTATAAAGTCTTGGGAGTACAGCTCGAGGATGATCTATTATAAGGTGGGGAGATTGTAAGATCCCAACCTTTTCTAGAGTTATCTCGAGCTTAAATTCAGGTACTTCTCATTCTTATTGAAGTAGCTTTGATTGCAGTTATGACTTGAGGTGTGTTTGGGTGATTTTTTTATGAGAATTTTAGAAAATGGGTATGTGCATGGTTGGCACACGATTAGGGTAAACTGTATGGCCAACCCAGCTAATAGTGTGAACCTAGGAAGACAGGTTTGCATGGCTGGCACACGTTTTCAAAAACCATACACCCAAACCCAATAAATCATGCAACCTTGGACAGTGAGGTCTGTACAGTTCATGCATGGTTTGCCTAACCATGGACCCCTACCCATGAAACCGTGCATGCGGTTTATTTTCACCTAAAAATTAGTTTTAAAATCCCTTGAACCCCTGAAACACCTCCTATTCAACCTTGGATCAAGACTTGATGATTTTGGGTTATCCTAGAGCTTTTTTGAGTGGTTACAAGGCCATATGACCTCTGTTATTCAAGATCCGAAGCCCAAATCGAAGATCCTATCTTCTCTTGATAAGTGGATCTCATATCGATGTCTATCCTCTCCCTTTCATTGATCTTTTATAGGATTTTATTATCTATTTCTTTAGATATAAACTTAATTGGTGAGATCTAGATCTAGGATTATATATCTAAATCTATATTGATAAGATCTTAATATATTTGATCTTGATTTAGGGATTTATATCTGAAACTCAGATCTACATCGTTGTGCTACTCAGATGATAGGGATTTCTATTGAATGAACATCCATCAATGAATTGATGTAGGTGGCCTAAAATCTAATTCCCATAGTTGTGGATTTGATATGTATATGAAAAATTGTAGAATTGATATCATCCTTTAGCAATTGATTTTCTTAAATTAGGTTAATTAGGTTGACTGGTTGATTTATCAAAGTATTGTTTAATTAAATAATTAGTTGATGAATTAATCACAATACTAAGGGACTACCCTATTAGATAATTAATGTGGGAATTAATTTGGGAAATTGATTATGATATTTAGGGATTTTAATCTAGATAATTAATCAGCAGATTAATTATGAGATATTAAATTGGTTAAGTTGAGATAATTAATTGTGAATTAATTATGTGCCTTGATATTATGATATATATAATTAATTGTGGTATTAATTATGATGAGTTGAGATGTATAATTGGTTATTAATTCTGGAAAAATTAATTATTGGTATATGAATTGTGACATGGATTAATTGATTTATTGAATTAATTAATGATGATTGGATTTTTAGTTAATTGTTGAGTTAATTAATGGATTTATTTTATTTAACTAATTATTGAATTATTAATGGGATTTATGTGGATAATTAATTGTGAATTAATTATGTGTGAACGAATGGTAACATGGTCATTCAAAATTGAGAAGTATAAATGGTAACATGGTCATTATACTTATGATTAAGAGAATGGGAACATTTTCATTATAATGAGAAGTATACATGGTAGCATGGTCATTATAATTATGAGTAAGAGAATGGGAACATGGTCATTATAATGATAAGTATACATGGTAACATGTTCGTTATACTTATGAGTAAGATAATGGGAAAACAGTCATTCTATTGAGGAGTAAGTATGGTAACATGGTCATCTTACTTACATTTTTGATATTGGTAGCTTTAGAAATGTGGATTATAAATGTGAAATAGAAAAATGGAAATAATGGCACTTTGAGATATGGCTTCACACGAGAATATTCAAACTCTAGCATGAGTCAAATCAAGTACTGAGATATCATAGCACCTTTGAATACTTCGAGCTTCAGCAAGAAGAAGTTATTAAGATGTGTTATTACCTAGGAAACACTTTGGGCTCTAGAATGAGATGAAGCTAGTATTGGGGTATGGGTGTCCTTGGGAACCCTAGAGTTAATGTAGTTAGATAATAATAAATGATAATGTGATAATTGGTTATTTTTTCATTGTACTTATTTCTTATAGAACTACATACACTATCTTTTGACTGGACTAGTTTTAGACACTATTGGTGGTGGCCTACTATGTTTTACTCACACCCTATTCAGGATATCTGATTAGTACCCAAATAGATTATATTGTTGCAGGATAGGATAAGGGAAAAGGACCTGGGATGGATTTCTGATTTGGGATGGATCTTGGATGAGGGGACCGAACATGGTTCAGAACTCGCTTGGGGATTCGTAGTGTCTTTATTTTTAGTTTCATTATAGACACTTGAAAATTATATTAGAATAGCATGTTTTCCCTTTCATTTGAGTATTGTTTTCCTATTTTATAATCCAGTGACATGAGTATTATTCTAGTTATATATACTTCCATGTTTTTTATTTATTTTTTCTGTTATTTTTCTCTAATAAATGAGGGTATATTCTCCCCATGACTAACTTACCATACCCCCACTAATAGTCGGTATCCTCTAGCATACGGGGAGGCACACTTGATGTCATGTGGTGAACTGAATTGGGGTAGCATCGCATGGCACCCAGGTTAGGACGTTACACTACAATGTTAAATGTAACATAAGAAACAAACCCCACACTTAGAATAGCATATAAGGAATAAACCCTATGTTCAGAACAGTACGTATGGATCATCAACTCTATGTTATTAGAAAATTATGGTTAAAGAACCTTAAGTTTAGATGGAACCTTACATTTTTTAAGAAAAGAAAGCATGGTTAAGAAACCCTATGTAAGTAAGGAGTCCTATGCTTGATAAACAAACATATGGTTCATCAACCTTACTTTTATGATTAACCTTACATTCGTAGAATGAATGCTACATAGTTGGACCCTATGTTTGGTATTTTTTTCATTTTATGAAGGAACTTTATGTTTTTACTATTCAATGCTGGAATTTTAAATCTGCTATTTTATCTGAGATTTCTAAAATGGTCTTGACATATTTTGTGACTGATTAAAATCTCATTATGATTGATTCAAAGAACCATATTTATCATAGAAAAAACTCATGTTCTTAAGGGAAGTTACAACTACCCTATTTATTTTGTACTTCAATATCCGCATTCTATCACATGATTTTATTGGATCTGGAATTATGAATCATGTAATCTAATCTATATGTTCTATCACAATTTATTTTGAAAAATACAAGGATACACATTAAAATATTAAACTATATTCTTGTGAATATATTCTATAGTGTTTCAACATTGTGTGATAAACTATGTTATTTTCTAAAGAGGCTACACTTTGAAGGTTCTACATATTTCAAACTTGTACTACTGTTAGAGTACTTCTGCTATTTTTTCTATTCAAATTGAAGATCATTTGCAACCAGGATCACTTCAGAGTTATTATTTTGTGAGGAAATTCATTTATAAAGAAGAAAATTCATCTACTATTAATTTCTACTATAATTGTGAAGTTCAACCTGAACCATCCAAAAATCAAATTATTTTTATTTATTCGATTTTTTACTACTTGGACTTAGTTGTGGTGGAGTATCAGTTTCTCGATCTAAGTTGTTGATAAACAATTCTATATAAAAGAACCAGATGGGCATATTTTTATCCTTATTGTAAAGGTGTCAACTGCCTTAAATTGGTTGTGGATTTTAAGGTCTGGTGATAAGAGGATCTTTCTAGTGAAATTCACCAAGATCATAGAAAGAGAATTGGTGGAGTGGACTAGGGGATATTTGTGCCCCGAACCACTATAAAATTGTTGTGTTTATTCTTTTTGTTTATTCACTGCTCATATTTCATATAGAAGAAAACAGTACATATCTGCATAAATAAAAAAGGTATTATAAATCTATAATTAGTGAAGTATATCAAAAATACACAATTCACCCGTCTCTTTTGTAGTTTTTATTATTCTGGCCTAAAATTTTATACTAGTCATCAGATTGAGGAAGGCATGTGATTCTCAAATGTGTCTTAGTGTTCATTGCCTTCTCAAAACTCCTCTATAATTCCAATGTGAAATGAGGGTTATGGTTAGATATAATCTATAGGGGTAAAAAATTAAGCTTCATAACTTCACTAATATAAATTCATAAAATAATCTCAAGGGGTATATCCACCCTTATTTCTAAAAAATTTATAAACATTGTATGGAAATAAAAAATAACCCATATTGTATCATTCCTCTTATATTTCTTAATAATACTTATAACAAAGTCAATTATAATATTATTACACTTATACCATGGTATAGAAAATGGTTTCATGACACCCTTTGGGGGTTGTGTCTCAAGATTTACTTGTTTGTATACCGAGAATCTTGACACATATTTAGAAATTTCCCACTTAATGTTATCTCACAAAAAATGTTCTCTTAAATCACAATACATATTGGTTCTCCCAAGGTTTATAATGAAATTTAAGCTATGAGAATCATCTATTAATTCCCTTTTTATCTCAAGTACTAACAGTACACATATCCTCTTTCCATATTTTAAAACACCATTTTCATAGATGAATTGGTTCAATCTCCCAAATTCTATGGCTTTAATAATATTTCGTAAACCACATTCATCATGTTAGGAACTCTTTATCTTCTCTAAATAAAAAAATTGGGAAATCACTTCGAAAAAGAATTATGTTTCCCCTTACCAAATAATTTATAAATAAAATATTACTAAATCTATAAATATTGGATACTTGTTCATCATAATCATTGATAGGACTCCATGATTCTTCCTACTCAATGAATCAATCGCAATATTTACCTTACTAGGGAGGGATTGTATCGTGCAGTCTTATTCCTTAATTAGTTTCATCCATATCCTTTGTCCCGTGTTAATATTTTTCTATGTGATTATGTACTTCAAACTCTTGTGATCTGTATATATGACATATCTTTCCCCATAGAGGTAGTGTCTATATATCTTCAAGGAAATGATTAATGTTTCCAAATCAATATCATAACTTATATTTCTTTTTCCTTGGGTCATTAATTACCTTCATGCATGAAAAAAAACCTTGTCATTTTGTATAAGGATACACCCGGGTCCTTTATTTGATGTATCACTATATATCAAAAATAATTCCTTCTATAATTTTAAATTTAATCCCAAAAAATTAACCAATTTTTTATCCACTTCCTTGAAAATCTCTTCGCATTCCTTTGGATATGTGAATTTGAACCATTTTATATGTTAACATGGTTATTAATTTATCTAATAAAGAAAAATTTCTAACAAATCATTGTTAATAACCTTCTGAACCAAGGAAACTATATATCTCAGTTATATTTATTAGTGTTTTCCATGATTTGACCTATTTGGTCATTTAAAGGTGTATAGATATCCAATTATTAGTGATAATATTATCATGAAAAGAAACTTATTGGAGTAAAATTTCACACTTACAATATTTCCCATATAACTCCTCTTCTCTAAGAGTCTCAAAAACAATTCTCAAATAGTTCTCATACTCTACATAGATTTTAGAGTATATCAAGATATCATTAATAAATAACAACAAAAAATTATCAAGATAATCCTTAAAAACTATATTCAAAAAATCAATAAACATTAAAGGTGAATTAGTTAAACCAAAGGTAATTGCTATAAACTCATAATATTCATACCACATATGATATATTAACTTTATTATATCATACTTATTCACTCTTAGTTAATAATAACCATAATGAAGGTCAATATTTGATAAGTATTGAACACCTTAAATTTAATAAAACAAGTCATCAATGTTTGGAAAATGATACTTGTTCTTTATAGTAATGGAATTGATTTCTCTATTATCGATTCATAACATTATATAACCATCCTTATTTTTTATGAATCAGATAGGTCTCTCCATGGAGAGACACTTGGGAATATGAATAACTTATCACACAACTCTTGCAGTTCTTTCTTCAACTCCACCAATTCCACTACTAGTATTATTTATAGAGGCTTAGATATGCGTTTTTCATCGAGGATGAGTTCATTGGAAAACTCAACATCATTATCTAGTGGATATCTAGGTAATTCCCTAGTAAATAAAACAATGTATTCTTGTAAAATAGGTACATCCTCTATTCTTATAATATCTTTCCCATCGATAGATTATGTTTTATCTTCCTCTTCTCCTCAAATTTCATTAAGATGAGCTACAGGAGGTGTCTCTATAAGTGTCATGACTCAACCTACCTAGGATATTAACTTGGTCATATGACCCCATGGGTCACCTACAATACCACGGTTTCCTTCCTAGGACACCATAGGCTATTACCCATTAGGGTCACTTATCAAACTATTAACTTTCACCACAGGCCAATACGTGTTCTTTCAATGTGTATTGTCCTCACCTACACACACTTGGGGAAGATTCCCAGAAGTTTACCCATCCCAACCCTACTTTAAGACAAGAATACATATTTGTAAATTTCTAATCATGTGGGATCCTAAAAAAAGTGCACCATATTTCCATGAGTAGTAATATTTTTTATTTTAAGTTTCACTTTTCAAAGGGTGTCAAACTCTCCACCCCTTTAAATCACAATGAACTCGTTGTGGGATATAAACCTATTCATCTGACCCCATGGGTCTCCATATTACCTCAGTATCCTTCCCAACACACCCCAGCTATTACTAACAAGGTTTACTTATTGAACTAACAACTATACCCAAAGGCATATACATGTTATTTTAGTGACTTTATCCACACTCCCACATGACATAAGAAACTTCCCAAGTGAAAAATTATCACACCCTGGCCTTACATTCCCTTATCTACTTATTTATATATTGGTCCTTAATTTTTTTTCTTGAATTTTAGGAATTTCTCATGGATTTTTATTAAAAAATATGTTTTTGTTTGTTATGCGGTTAGTACACAGTTAGTACAAACCATATAGAAACTATGAATTTGGGTTTGTAATTTTAATAGATTAGTTTTTATGGATAAAACATGGTTTACCCAACTATTTATCTAAACCATTCAATGTTCTCCAAGTATGTCCAATGAAGGTCTCACACTTGGTTCATAGTTTGGTAAACTGTGTGGAAACCATGAAATTTAGCAAGAATTTTAAAAAAGAGAAATTCATATTCTCTCCCCTCAATTGTAGTACCCCTAAACCTACTCCACTATTCATCAATCATTTTTTCACACCAAGGGAGAACTAAGATAAATCCCCCTTAATTCCTATAACAATCCAGGTACTTATGAAATAATTTGTTTTCATTCTGAAATTAAATAGTAAAATTCATTATAAATGTATAATGAAATAAGTGGTATTTATAAAAATTAATGAATCTATAATAGTAGAATAATAACTTCACATATGGAATTATAAATAAAATTAAAGTGTCTTAAAATTGATAATATTATATATTTATATCATGGAATAAGTAAATAAATTTTTTGAAAGTGATAAATTAAGTGTTGTTATTTTTGTGAAATATAAATGTTTATTTATAATTTTATAATTAATTTAATGATTTAAAAGTAAATTTATCTTCATAAAATAAATTAATAAATTAATATATATTTTTCTTATGATTATAATATAATTTTATAAGACCTTAATTAATTGTTCAAAGTGTCATAAAATCAATTATAATTTTAAAATTGGTATTTTTTGAATAAATGATTATTTTAATTAAAAATTAAATTTATCATATTTAGAAAATCAATTTAATAAAATGGAATTAATTTTTTAATTATAAATATTTTAAAAAAAATTGGTGAATTTTTTGGATTTTTTCTAAAATAGTTGATTTTTTTTGTGAATAGTAAAATACAGTAATTTACGGTATTTAACAAATACATAATTTATTGAGTCATAGATGATATATGGATTATGTGAACCCATAATATTGAAAAATAATTTATTATTTTAATATATTTAGTGATAATTTTCAAACTATTCATATTCTTGATCTAAAATAATAAACTAATGAATAAAATAATCAAAAAGCACCACTCCTCCACTATAAATACCACGCCTCACCACCTATTCTCCTCACACCTAAAAGCCTTTTATATTGTTTAATCTATACCCAATTACCTTAACAAGCATCTTACCCATGTCTAAGACTAGATGGTCTCACCAAAAGGCCAAAACCAAGTGCCTTAAGGAGGTTCTCAAGGAGGAGAATTCAAGAGGTAAAATCCTCTTTCATTTCATTTTATTTTCCTTTTAATTTATTTTCTTATCTTATTATCTCTTCATCTCCACTTATAAAAGTGGAATTAAAATCCCATTATATTATATATAATATAATTTTGTCATGTTTATGGAAAAATTCATCATCAAACTCATCCTCTCCTTTTTATTCTAAAAATGATAACATCATCTCTGATGTGTCGATTTACCGCCATCTAGACGATACACTTTCATTTTCAATTAACGCATTCAAAGATGGTAATAAAACCATTATTATGGTTAAATAAGATTTTATTATACATATTATAAGTAATATAATGTTCTATAACCAATATATAAACATGATATTAAATAAAATGATATGAGTTCATGATGGTCGTAAAAAAACCACCAAAATAAATTATATCATTTTCATTAAAGTTTTATCTAATGAATCATCCTCATATAAAAAAAATTATATATGGTATCATATAAAATTATGGAAACATATTAACACAATTTCATTCCACTTCTTGAGTTTTTCTTCCATTCAACAAGAAAATTTGTTACGAACCGACCATGGAAAGCATGAAATAAATGCACCTGAAACAATGGAAATAACTAAATATTATTAATAAATGGGTGGAAATATGTTATAAAAATACCATATAAGGTATTAAAAATATTAATATAGTTATTTAATACATTAATAACACTCTTTAAACCATTATTCATGAGTTCTGAACATGTTTCAAGTAAGACAAACCTGAGGTAAGGGACATTTCTTTAAAAATCCTCTTTTAAATTTCTATTTTTACAAAATTAAAAAGGAATGTTTGTATGATGAAATTATTCATGTTTTATGATTATTTACTAGTTCTTGGTAATTATTTATGATGAATTTTTTGACCTATATCTCCCTCCAATTCATTGGGTATGTTTATTCTATAAGTTGACCGTAATGGTCATTCCAAGTGTAACTATAATGGTTACACCATAAGGTAGCTGTGAGGGTTACATTTCAAGGTAATAATGAGGGTTATAAATAATATGGTAGAAATGAGGGTTATAATTATTAATTAAGTAATTCCCCAATTTAACTAAATTTTTTATTTATGTTTTCTATGTTTTATAAAAATCTCTTGTTTTTACAAAGTATATGATACTTTGTAGGTGAGAAGTATGTCTTTGTGAAAATTATTTCATATGTTTATAAGTATTCACGGACTAATGCATTCCTTTATTTTATGTCCCTTACTAAGCTTTTTATGCTCATACTATGTTTTAAAAAAAA
The DNA here is from genome assembly GCA_963277665.1 of Viscum album. Lineage (NCBI taxonomy): Eukaryota > Viridiplantae > Streptophyta > Magnoliopsida > Santalales > Viscaceae > Viscum > Viscum album. The sequence continues at coordinate 1,647,153,952 of OY728120.1, forward strand.
TCACAAGGTTTAAGGATGGGTAAGAGAAAAGGAGAATTCAAGATGAAGGTTGAGAATATTTTTCAAGGAAATATTTCATGTTTTATTAAAAAAAAATTGTATTATGAAAGAAATGGATATTGTTTTAGTAGTACCCACTTTTTATACTTGTGGTTTGATATGTTTGATTTATTTTCTGATTCGCTAAAACTCTAAACTGAAAAGATCTTTGGGAATGTAATAAAGTGAATTCTAAAGGAATTTACTAGATTATGTAATTTTTAAGTTTAGGTCCTTATACTTACCCCTTGGTATTTTGGATTCTCCTTATTGATTTTGGTGAGTTTATATAAATATTGTCCCTTTTTCTCTCTTCCTTCCTTTTTCCTTCCCTTTATTCTTGTTTATTCCTTCTCTATTTCTTGTATATTTCCCTTAGTTGAACCCTAGGTCTTTTTTTTCTCTAATTTAATGTGTCTTTGGTTCCTAGGTTGTGTGGATTAATCTTTTAACCCTCCTCCTAGTATTCTTGAGGTATTCTCATCATTTATGCTTGACCTACATATGTGTTTCCATGTTTTCACTTTTTTATAGCAATACATGTGACTTTTGTGTTTTCTACATTCCTTTCATTAAAAATTGTATGATTTATAGATTAATTCAAATTCTAAAAAGGTTTTATCAACCTTTAAATGATTTTATATAGAAAATTTCATGTACTTAAGGATTTATAGTTTGAGAATTTATTTTTAAAAAATGGTAATGACCATCTTGTATGTTTTCTTTTTTTAATGAATTTACATGTTTATAGTTTTCATAAAACTATTTAGTAATATAGTGAATATTTATTTTATGTATTATTATATTTAATGGTTTTAAAGTGGGGTTTTCCCATTTGGATTAAATAATCATTCAAATGTCACTTGATTCCAAAATGGTTTTTCTAAGGAGATTCATTGTGTGATTTATAAAGTGTGATCTAAAGGCCTGCTTGGTACCTTGAAATGAACTTTATGATTAAAATATGTTTTGAAATGGTTTCCAAATTTGTTATTAAAATTATAAAACTTATTTTAAATCTTAGGCCCAGTTGGTATCTTATATAAATGATTTGTCTAAAATTGTGTTACACTCTTGATTGAATCCCTATGGATTTATACTAGAATGATTTTGATAATTTAATATGTTTTTCATTGTTATTTATATGTATTTAACTAGAGTATTTAGTTTGAAGTTCATGTGAGGGTGAGTTGAGGTCTAGCATAGGGAAGGTTTTCCCTATATTATAATAGCAATTTTTGTTTTATAAGAAACACATCCTTCCTCACCCTCTATAACTAATATCTTGTGAATATTAGGTATTGTAGTGAGATATTGAGATATTATTACTATATAGTCATGATTATATTGGATAAATCCCATATGGTATAGCATGGTCCTAATCCACGAGGGATTTCCACCAGTGTGGTAAGTTGAGATCAACCAGATAGTAGGAATGCATCAATAGGATGGTAGATTATTCAACCTGAATGTGTCTAGGATTATGTCATGAACTACTACAAATACGGGCAAGGGAAGCGCCCCCTTATATCAGCGCTAAGCAAAACCTCTGATAAAGGTTACCCTGTATCAGCGCTAAAATTTTAGTACTGATAAAAAGACCCTTTATAAGTGCTAGAAAAGCACTGATAAAGACTCCCTATATCAGCACTAAAATTTTAGCGCTGATACAGTCATGATTTATCAGCACTTTTTTAGCGCTGATAAAACCTTAGTGCATTTTTTTATAAAGTCGGTCGCATAGTGCCATCATTTTATCGCGACCTAAAGCTCTCGCGGTACTAGAACCCTGCAACTCCCTTCTTCCGCCCATTGAGATCACGTTGTCGGACCTCCACCACCCTCACTTCTTTTTGCCGGACCTCCGCCGCCCACTGAGTTCGCGTTTCCAGACCTCTGCCACCCACGAGCTTCAGTTTGTCGGACCTCCGCCGCCCACAACGCTTTCAAGATTTGGTTTGCCGGACCTCCTTTAAGGCATGTTTTCCAAATATTTTTTCAATATTGTTCTCCTCTCCCATTTTTATATCGTTTTTTTAACATGCTTTTTTATTCTATGGGTGATTATTATGGATTGAACGATTGAAGAAAATGAACCATACTTGATGGAAAATGATGTAAAGGGGATGATTCACATGTGTTTACTAATTTTCATTATATTTCTCAAGAACATGGTGCTTGTTTACTTTTATTGTTGAAAATCATCATTGTTTTTTGGTGGGGTTTTTGAGAAGTTTTTTGTTAGTTTGGTTGTGATAGATTCCATTGGGGGGGAATGTGAGATGGTTGAGGTGGTAAATCATGCAGTGGGGAAGCATCAACCTTTCCATTGTTAAAAAGATGTAATGAGTGGGTTATTATGGGAGATGACACCATTGGTTGATATGGGTTTTCCTTTTAGTTTCCTAGTGACATAGAATATAGTTGTTAATGATGAAATTGAAAAGGGTTTGGTGGGAATTGAATAACTTCATGGATAAAAATGAAATGGTGGCTATAAAACTATGCTTTCCCCCTACGCGATGAGTGTATCGGGTGGTTCCCTCTTCTAAAATTCAAATATGTGAGGTCCTTTACCGAGATATAAACCTATGACCACTATTAATTCAGGAAACATCCAACTCTAGGTGATAATCCTAGGTTTCCTTAGGTGACGAGAATATGAAGTCCCTATGTTATGGGAATATGATATCTTCTTTATCTCCCAAATAATGTTCCCTTAATTATACCTCATGAGATTATAAATAGATTCATTAGGGGATATGCCTAAGAATCCCCTAAGTGATGATCATAAGATCTCTTATTTATCTCCTAGGTAATGATCCTAGGATTATACATCACATGAGGAGCATGAGATTCCTTAGGCGATGTGCCAAAGAATCCCCTATGTGATGAGCATACGATCTCTAAACACTTCCCTTAGTAGATGATCTTATGTTCTTATCTAGTGTGATAAGAACACGATTCATTAGTTGATGAATATAGAAATCCTTATGTGCTATGAATATATTTTATGAACAAAATTGGTGTAGATTCCTCACATGAAAAATGTGATCCACCTTGTGTAATGAGCATAAGATTATAAAGGTTATAAGACTTGAATTCCTTCTGTAATAAGAATAAGTTACCAATTATCAATCATGGTATGACTCATGTATTACAGATAATACACCTTATGTCATGAGCTAATGAAAAATTAATAACCTCAATTTTAGATGAATTTTATAGTTTATCAATACACTCATCACCATTATTATATTCAACTAAAAGTATATTCCTTGTAACTAGAATAATAATTGTAATTAACTTGTGTCCACTAGAGAGTAGAACCAAAAACTAGATTCAGAAGCATGTCTTATATCTGGACCAGAGACCCAGAATAGGAATCATACTCCAAGAAGGAAACTATAGAAGGAATATCTAACATCCCATATTCCCATTCCAATCAAGGGGAAAATATTATCAACCATGGAGGTGGACTCTTTCCACCATTGGAAATAAGTAAGGTAGGTTATGAGGATTGTGGCTAGCCCAAGGAAACAGATTCAAGCCTAAGTGATTTCCCCAGTAGAGGCATCAAAAAATTACCCATGATCCCAAATATCCAATTCAAATGGGCCTTATTCTATGGGAACCATACATATTAGGCCATACTCTAAATGAAAACATTCCCACACATAGAGGACCATATTCACTAAGTGGTCCATACTCCTACTAGTTGAAAAAACCCTATACCACATAGAGTCATATTTTTTGTGAATCCAAAATACACTCATTAGGCTATATCCCCTTTTAGTTAGACCAAAAATGTCTTATCACGCATATTTACCATACTAACTTTCACTTGGTATCATTATAAAAATCATCTATACAACTTGATGTTAAACTATATCAATTATTTATTATTATAATTACATTGCACATGGTTTTGATAAATACCCTCGGTGCATTCACTAACCCATGACATGTTGGAGGATGGTTTTAGGGGGTCACTACACTATAATCTACTAACCAATAGAGGGTTCTAAATGGGTATAGGCCATGAAATAGTGTTATCAAAGAATTTTATTAGGAGATATGATGGGGTTTGATGTTAAGAACATTTGAGGATTTCAATGGTTTGGTTTAGAAAGTATTTCATTTGAATTCATTGGTATGTTTTGGGTGTACCTTTCCTTAGGTTTCAAATTATTCTCTTAGTGGTTCTTCATGGTTAGTGGTTGTAGTCTCTTATTTGGGTTAAGGGATGTGTTCTTAGTATATTTCCATATTATGATGTTCTTCATGGTTAGTGGTTGTAGTCTCTTATTTGGAGATGTATGATGTTATTGGTGAGGGCCACTATCTAGCTAGTGGTGTCGTTGTATATGAGAAAGCATCGATGTAGTTAGAGATGTATGATGTTCTTCATTTGAGTAGACTCATTCAGATTCCAAGTGGGTGCTTCTATAATATATCTTATTTTTGGGATTCATGTGTTTCATGAATTCATATTTTATCCATTTGAAGTTGGTTAGACATGTTTTGATCATTTTGAAGCACAAAATAACCCTATTAATGAAAATAATATATGGAATGGATGGTATCTTGTTGTAAATTAACCTTTTTCATTGAAATAAATTAGGTTTCCTTCTACCGTTAGTGGATTTGATATTATAAATGAAAATCATGGTTTAAAATAAAGATAAGTTGATTCTTTAAATAAAATTCCAAATGGTTTGGCATGTGTTTGTTTATTGAATTTTTTTTTGAATGATTTCCAAAATAAATTAAAATGTCTTGTTTTTAAATGGTTTATGGTATTGGTATTTTAAAAAATTGAGGGGGATTGATTGTCCTTTTGAAAAAAATACCTTCAATACCGACCACCATCCATTGTTTGTTGGGGGTGACTTTAATGTCATTTCCAACCCAAAGGAAAGGAAAGGTAGAAGCCCATTCTAGAGGAAGGTCATCATGGAGTTTGTTCAGTTCATGGCTGGGAAGGGCCTCATTGATCTTAGCTTCTCAGGTGACAGTTTCACCTGGTGCAACAACTATAGGGGCCATCACCACTTGTGGAGTCTATTGGATAGGTGTCTAGCCAACATGAAAGCCACTAACCTATTCTCAAACACCATGTTTTTCCATCTTGTTTGGGGTATTTTGATTCACTCCCCCTTTTGGTTTCCATTTCTTCTTAGCATGATCACCAGGAATGGTTTCACTTACACCAGCAGTGAGTATTTAGGCATGATGATATTGAATGTAGGTAAGAGACCTAGGAGTGGTAGATGTATCATTCTTGATTATTCTTGTGTTTGGTCTAGGGTGATTTGAGGAAACTATAATGAATCTAAAGTAATTATATTTAATGAAGATGAATAAATACTAATGGTTAGGCTCTATTAATCTCCATTTTTATAAGGAAGTGGTTCCATTCTACTATATTTGGAATTCTTGTTTTGTGTACTTGAACCATAAATACTAATATTTGAGATTCAAATAGGATGGAGATGAATAAATATTGGATGGATGCTAATCGTTTAACAATAGAGTACGAGAACGGAGTGAAAGAGTTCATCAATTTTGAAAAGGATCACGCAAAGGATCCTTCTCAAATCCTTTGTTCGTGTTTACGTTGTTGTTATTCTAGACTACTTACTCCATAGGAGTTGGAAGAACATTTGATATGTCACAGGATAGATCGGAGTTATAAATGTTGGAATAAACATGGAGAAAAAGCGAATGTAGCTACTAGCTGGGATAAAACTACGTTTTATGGATCGTCATATATGAATACAAATATGGATAATGAAGAAGATCGTATGGAGGATGTGATTACAGATGTCAATGATGAGGAAGATCGTATTGAGTAAATGACAAAGAAAATTCAATATGAACTCTGTGATTTCCCAAAATTATTTGAGAAGTTAAAGAGTTGTGCAAAGACGCCATTGTATGCTGCTTGCACTAAGTATACAACATTGTCAGCTGTACTGAAGTTGTATAAATTGAAAGCAGGCAACAGATGGAGTGATGTCAGATTTATGGAACTACTTTCTCTCTTGAATGACATGCTCCTGGAAGATAATGAGCTCCCAAGCTGGACATATGAAGCTAGACGAATTCTACACTCGATGGGAATGATTTCTGAAAGAATACATGCCTGCCCGAAAGACTATATATTGTTTCTCAAAGAGAACAAATCACTTACAGAATGCCCAAAGTGGGGTGCTTCTCAATACAAGAAAGATAAATCCAATATTATGAAAGTTGTATGGTACTTTCCAATCATTCCAAGGTTTAGGCATATATATGGAAGTGAATAAACTACAAGAAAATTGTCGTGGCATGCAGATAAAAGAAATAAAGATGGGTTATTACGTCATTCGGTTGACTCTCCTCAATGGAAGAAAATTGATCATGAGTATCCTGAATTTGGAAAAGATCCGAGAAACCTTCTTCTTGCGTTATCTACAGATGGAGTGAATCCTTTTTGTTTTCAAACCAGCACTCATATTACATGGCCTGTTATGTTGGTAAATTATAACTTGCCACCCTGGTTATGCATGAAGCAGAAATTCATCATGTTATCTATGCTTATATTAGGACCAAAACAACCAGGTAATGATATTGATGTTTATCTGGCTCCTTTGATCGAGGATTTGAAGTTATTGTGGGACTCAGTTGTGATGTTGTATGATGCTTATAAAAGTGAATACTTTACGTTGAGAGCAATGTTTTATGGGACAATAAATTATTTCCCTGCTTATGGAAATTTTTTAGACTATAGCATTAAAGGAACTCAAGGGTGTCCCGTGTGCGAAGAAGATACAGAATCAATTAGGTTGAAACATTCATCGAAATCTGTGTTTCTAGGAAATCGTATATTTATACCTCATCGGTATAAGTACCGATGTTGGATGACATCATTCAATGGAAGTTTAGAAAAACGCGCAACACCATCTCCACTAACAGGTGATCAGCTGTTTGAGAAAGTAAAAGATATGAACACTATTTTTGGTAAACCATTTTCGAAAAACCTTACGAAAATCGGTTGGAAAAAGTGATCAGTTTTTTTTTTGAATTACCATATTGGAATTGTTTGTACATCAGACATTTTCTTGATGTGATGTATATGGAAAAAAATGTATGTGACAGTGTTATCAGAACGTTTCTAAATGCTCCTGGAAAAAAAATATAGAATTATGGAAAGGTTGGACATGGTTGACATGGGAATACGAGAAGATTTGGCTCTCGTGAAGGGTGAAAATCGAATGTTTCTTCCTCCAGCTGCTTATACTCTTTCTAGGGAGGAGAGATATCAGTTTTTCAACTTCTTCAATGATGTAAAGGTTCCATAGGGGTACTCATCAAATATCAAGAACATTGTGTCAATGAATGATTTGAAGTTAAAAGGTTTGAAATCACATGATTTTCATGTTTTGTTGCAAGATCTAATTCCTATAGCTTTACGTTGCATTTTGCCCAAGAATTTTCATCATACGTTAACCAAACTTTGTTTCTTTTTCAAAGCTATATGTAGCAAAGTTTTAGACCTGGGGAAATTTCCAGCTATGGAAAAAGAAATTGTCATCATATTATGTGAATTAGAAATGTTCTTCCTGCCAACATTATTTGATATGATGGTTCATTTGATGATTCACTTGGTGAGAGAGATTCGACTTTTTGGTCCTGTGCACTATAGATGGATGTATCCTGTTGAACGGTATATGAATATTTTGAAAGGGTATATCAAAAATCGAAGTCGGCCAGAGGGTTGTATAGTGGAGCGATATATTGTTGAGGAAGACATTAATTTTGTACTAAATACCTATCTGATGTGGAAAGCATTGGTCTCCTAAAATCTCGTCACACTGGACGCATTGAGGGTAAGGGAATTTCTGGAAGAGAAGTTGTGACAATCAGTATTACAGATCGGGAGCAGGATCATCTTTATGTTTTGCATAACAGTTGGGAGGTTTCTCCATATATTGAAACTCACAAATAAATTCTTATGCAGTTGAATCCATCAAGGGTAGAAAAATGGTTATCAGATACACATAATCACCAATTTATATGATGGTTTCATGACCATATTTTTAAGAAGTTGGATGAAAATCCGAATTCAATTTTAGAACGTCTTCGATGGCTAGTCGTTGAACCAAGTGTGTATGTATTATCTTACAGTGGTTATGTAATTAATGGTTATACATTCTATACAGATGAACATGATGAAGATAGTACCATGTAAAATAGTGGAGTTACACTAGTGGCTGAAGCGATGCATGTTTCTGTTAGTAAGGACAGAAATCCAATTTATTCAAATATGTCATACTTTGGCATTATCAAACTAATATGGGAGTTGGATTATACGACATTCCAATTGCTGATTTTTCAATGCAAATGGATTGATAACAAAAGTGGTGTTAAAATATATGAATGGGGATTTTTGAAAGTTGATTTTAGTAAAGAAGGGTACAAAGACGAATAGTTTATAATGGCATCACAAGTGGTACAAGTTTTTTATGTTCCAGATCCCGCAAACCGAAAGTGGTCGATTGTTCTGTTATCGTCCAAAACTACTGAAGGTTCCGATGAAAATTCAGTTGAGGACAATCCTTTTAGTGGTATTTCATAATCATTTCGGAGTGATCCCAATGCAGATGATGTTTTGTATGTTAGAGGAGACCACAATAAAGGGATTTGGATAGTCGATAGAGGTGTCGAATCCCTTAAACCTTTGAAAAAAAGAAAGAGAGTTCAGTAAACAGGTTATATTTTGTTTGTAATATATATCTTGTTATCTCATGTTATTATCTTATCATTACTGAATTTATGTAATCTGAATTAATTGTTCAACCACTTTTGAAGATAATGACTTCTGCACATTATGATGCTCCTAACCTTGAGGCTGAACAAGTCTCTCAAGCAGCTGCTGCTGTGACTGCTGCTGCTCCTACTGCTCCTGCAGCTCATGCTACTGTTGTTGTTACTCCTGCTGCTGCTCCTGAAGCTCATGCTGCTGCTGCTGTTGCTCCTACTGTGGCTCCAATTGCTTTTACTGCTCCTCCTGCTGCGGCTCCTGCTGCTGCTGCTCCTCCTGCTGCTCCTGCTGTTGCGGATCCTACTGCTCTTAGTTTTGAGGTCCAACAACCATCAACATATGTCATTGATACCATTCTATATGAACATATAGATGATGTTGATATCGATTAAATGGTCAGTAATGAAGGACCAGCATTGCAGAAATCACAGGTGCGTCGTAGTTTGACGGTGTTAGCCAAAATTCTTAAGGCGAAAAGCAAAGGGATCAAATTTGAAGTCAGATGGAATGCACAAGGCCAACATTTGAATCCCAACAAGGCTATGTTTAGTAGCTACATTGGAGTTTTCACTCGATAACGCGTGCCGATTGACATAGATTCATGGCACCATGTTGTGTCCGGGGTGAAGGCTGTGATCTGGGAAGAAATTATTGTAACATTATGAATTTATTTCTTTAATTTACTAGCAAATAAAATAATGAAACAATGTCTTACTCTTCTCAATCTCTTTCAGAGTAAATTTATAGTAGACGATTCACACAAGGATTATGTACTAAGGCTTGCAGGAAAGATTCATCTAGGTTTTTGAACTATTTTAACAAGATGTCACCTCAAAGATTATAAAGGTAAAATAAACCCGCACCCACCCATTGTCTACGCTCACCTGATATCCCAAGAAGCATGGGATGCATTTATTGGTCGTCGTGGGGATGAGAAGTTTCAGGTACATTGTGAGTGATAATAATTTGTTTGAGGATACCTGTATTCATCACTTTGATTGTCAATATTTCATTTATGAAACAGAAACTCTGTACTAAAAATAAGGAACGTGATTCAAAACCAACATACCCCTATCGTAAAGCAAGGATGGGGTAGGCTTCATTAGAAAAGAAAATGGTACGTATTTTAAATTTACAATAATATTGTTAGGTGCCAATAAACAACATCATAATTATTTTTCTATGTTTATATGTAGATTGATGAGTCTAAAACCAAATGCACTTCCATCCCACATCATGTGCTATGGAAGGAGGTATGTGTGAACAAAGAAGGGAAGTTAGTATATGAGAACACACAGAAAGTATGGGAAATATGTGTAAGTATGACACGACGATAAAATAATTTGTTTAAAATTTCTATTACATAAAAATAATTAGTTATTTTCCTATATCCGAAAGTCACAGGAATCAGATACTCCTATAGCTGATACAGACCTATTATCGACGGCTTTGAAGCAGCCAGAAAAATACGGTCATGTCAGAGGTGCAGGGTTTGGGGTGACACCCCGAGTATATTTTGAGAAGAAGAAAAAAATGTATGATACAGATGAAAAATTGGAACAAATGAGCGAAAAAATAGAAACCCTTGAAGAACAATTGCAATGGCAGGGAGAGTTACTAGCAACTTTTATGGGTGGGAAGCAAAGGGAATCCACAACTCAAGAACAACCGCTGCATGAACATCCCACCCCACCCCCCACCAGCTTTGAGGCGAGCCATTCGCCTCAAAGAACTGTCTTAGCCATGGTAATCAATATTTTAATAATTGTTCCCATGAAATATGAATCATATAAACACTGATAATTTTTCTGTACTCATCTTCTACAGGGTGATAATGATTGTGATTTATATCTGTCAACACCCACCTATCACCTTGTAGCGAGGGCTACAGTGTTCAATATCCCATATGCCACACTGCATAATATACCACTTCCGAAAGATCATCTGAAAGTGACGATTATTGTAGCTCATGAGCCAAAGGCAGAGCTACCTATTCCACTTGATGACGATGATATTCATACGGTCGAAAAGACTATTGGGACATTCATTACATGGCTGTCAGAAATTTTAAGAGTACATGCGGACAAAGAGGTATTTATTTCCTTTTATTTTCAAGATAAACCCTTAACAATTAATGAAAAAAGGGTCTGAACCAATGATTGTTGTTATAGACGGAGAAAGGGAAGGGGGTGACAAACATCGGCTCAAAACCATCTAAAGTATCGACCAACTGATCCCAAGGAGCTACTGAAAGAAAAATAACACCACCTGTTCTCTATCCACATTTACTAGCATTGAAGACTCATGTGGATATGAAGCTAAAAGATGGTAATAGTCATATAGTGGTTTTCGAAGATAATATATACGGAGAGGAAAGTCAAGATTTCGTTGCTGCTAAAAATGTAAATGAAATCCTTGAAAATGGTTGGCTAGGTGTCACAGTTGTAAATGTATATATGAGGTATGTTTCCATGAATTTATTTTCCAAAAGCTGATCTAATGTGAAAATTATGACTAAATGCATTTTATATTGTTGACAGACGCATTTATGAAAAACAATTGAAGGAATTTTCCCATGAGCCAAGATTTGTACTGGTTAGTCCTCATATCACATCAACACACCTAGCAAAAATAGAGCCATCAAAAAGGGATGCAATAGTGAATGGCTTGCTGAAAACATTTGAATGCAAGATTACAGATGACAGACTTTTCCTAATACCAACCATGCAGGGGTAATACTCTATGATTAAAGCATATCAATTATATTTTCACTTCTTTTATTAATTATTCCTTTTTGCGTTTTTAGTAAACATTGGTTGCTAATTGCGGTGAACTTGGATACTCCGAAGATTTATTTTTTGGATTCAAAGTAAAGATATCCATCAAACCAACCACACATGATGGAGTTTGTGAATTTTTAAGACACTACATCTTAAGTTTTAGGTCTAAACATCAAGTAATATAATTTATATTATCTTTTACTGAGGATTCTGTTATGATAGGGCGGTGTATCATTATCGTCTAAAAAAATGAATGAGGACAGGGGCTAAGCATAAGGAGGCGAGCAAGTACTACGTCTGGACAAATATCAGGGTATATATAATAAATTTTCACTATCCAAACACATCTCAACACAAGTTACTTATTCTCCTAATGATCAATTTTTTTGCAGTGTCCAAAACAAACAAACGATAATTATTGTGGTTATTATGTTTGTAAATTTATGAAATAGATCGTTTTTCATCAACAAACTAGCATCCCTAAAGAGGTATTTTTAAAAACAACTACTAGTTCGTTTAAGTTATTTATTAATTATTTATTTTTTTATTTTGCAGTACTACTCTGACTAACGAAAAGCCTCATACTCACAAGATGATGTAGATGTGTTCATAAATTAGTGGTCTGCATACCTGATGGAATATTGTACACAAATACAATGAAGATCTAACTTGGGGACATGTACAATTTGTGGTCATTTTTTAGAGGGGTTAAGGGGATCAAAAGATGAAACATTGTTGTATGTAAATGTTCATAGGAAAATTGTAATTGTTATTAAATAAAACAGCCTTTCTCCAATTATTCATTTTCCCATTTTAACAGATGATATGCACCAGCAACATGTAATAATGTTGAACCACTCAAAAGGTCTCTATTTTGTTTAAAATGGATACGATTTTAAGTGAAAACAAAAAATGACCTACGTAAATCCGACCAAACGCATTCAGATTGCATTGATATTTTATAAGAACGATCCAAGGGTCCTTGGTAATGTGTACGAGTCAACCCCTCCTCAATCCGAGGGACGGTGTGGCCGCTATCACTCAAAGGGTCTCTATTTTGTTTAAAATGGAAACGATTTTAAGTGAAAACAACAACTGACCGACAGAAATCAGACCAAACGGATTCATATTGCCTTGATATTTTATAAGAACAATCCAAGGGTCCTTGGTGATGTGTAAGAGTCAACCCTGCCTCAATCCGAGGGACGGTGTGGCCGCTATCACTCAAAGGGTCTCTATTTTGTTTAAAATGGACAAGATTTTAATTGAAAACAACAACTGACCTACGTAAATCTGACCAAACTCATTTGGATTGAATTGATATTTTATAATAACAATACAATGGTCCTTTTTGACGTGTAAGATTCAACCCCTCCTCAATCCGAGGCACAGTGTGGCCGCTAGCACTCAAAGGGTCTCTATTTTGTTTAAAATGGACACGATTTTAATTGAAAACAACAACTGACCTACGGAAATCTGAACAAACGCATTTGAATTGCATTGATATTTTATAATAACGATAAAAGGGTCCTTGGTGACATGTAAGAGTCAACCCCGCCTCAATCCGAGGTATGGTGTGGCCGCTATCACTCAAAGGGTCTCTATTTTGTTTAAAATGGACAAGATTTTAAGTGAAAACAAAAACTGACCTACGGAAATCCAACCAAACGCATTCGGATTGCATTGATATTTTCTAATAACGATCCAAGGTCCCTTGGTGACATGTACGAGTCAACCCCGCATCAATCCGATGCATGGTGTGGCCGCTATCACTCAAAGGGTCTCTCTTGTTTAAAGTGGACACGATTTTAATTGAAAACAACAACTGACCTACGTAAATCCAACCAAACGCATTCGGATTGAATTTATATTTTATAAGAACTATCCAAGGGTCCTTGGTGATGTGTACAAGTCAAAACCTTCTCAATATAAGGCACGTTGTGGCCGCTAGCACTCAAAGGGTCTCTCTTGTTTAAAATGGACACGATTTTAATTGAAAACAACAACTGACCTACAAAAATCTGACCAAACGTATTTGGATTGCATTGATATTTTATAAGAATTATCAAAGGGTCATTGGTTACGTGTAAGAGTCAAACCCGCCTCAATCCAAGGCACGGTGTGGCCGCTAGCACTCAAAGGGTCTCTCTTGTTTAAAATGGACACGATTTTAATTAAAAACAACAACTGACCTACGGAAATCCAACCAAACGCATTCGGATTGAATTTATATTTTATAATAATGATCCAAGATTCCTTGGTGATGTGTATGAGTCAAAATATTCTTAATCTGAGGCATGGTGTGGCCACTATCACTCAAATGGTCTCTATTTTGTTTAAAATGGACAAGATTTTAAGTGAAAACAACAACTGACCTATGGAAATCCAACCAAACCCATTAGGATTGCATTGATATTTTATAATAACGATTCAAGGGTCCTTGGTGACGTGTAAGAGTCAACCCTGCCTCAATCCAAGGTATGGTGTGGCCGCTAGCACTCAAAGGGTCTCTATTTTGTTTAAAATGGACACGATTTTAATTGAAAACAACAACTGACCTACGGAAATCCAACCAAACGCATTTGGATTGCATTTATATTTTATAAGAACGATCCAAGAGTCCTTGGTGATGTGTACGAATCAACCCCGCCTCAATCTGAGGCACGGTGTGGCTGCTATCACTCAAAGGGTCTCTATTTTGTTTAAAATGGACAAGATTTTAAGTGAAAACAACAACTGACCTACGGAAATCTGACCAAACACATTTGGATTGCATTGATATTTTATAAGAATGATCCAAGGGTCCTTAGTGATCACTATATTTGTATTATCTACCCATGATCATATGTACTCTCTTATTTTCCATTTATCACATGGTAGTCTTATTTTTGTTTCAAATTTGTGCCATAACTCTATTGTACTTACATTATTATATCATTTAGTATTATTTCTTATGTTTTATTACTATCTTTGTATCTAAATTATTCTATTTATTTTCTTTTTCACTTATCATTCCAATTTTTTTACTTAGTTAACATTTTTATTATTTATTATTTTAGTTACTTATTGAGTATTTTGAAGGAAATTATTTTAAAAATGGGATTTCAAAGGAAAGTTTTAAATTAAATATTTAAAGAAATTATCTAAATTTTCATAATATTTTTTTCTGGTTTTAGAATAGGATTTAAAAAATGTTATGAGTTAACTTTATTAAAGTGAAGAAAACCTTATTTTAAATTATTATATTTGAAAATATTAATTCTATAATGATTTTAAAAATTAAATTCATAGAATCCTTAATAAAATGATATTAGTTTATTATCTCACACCTTACATTAACCACATGGTGTCTGTAGACTGATTGGATTTCGTATTGGTTTAGGATCTAACTATGGATCTACCATGGAGAATTTTCTTTGATTTTTGGGGATGTATGGTCACTCAGAGTCAAAAGAAGATGGTATTAAGTTTTTTTTTAATTATGTCCTCCCACTTAGCTTCCTGTCATAACTTTAGACCCATTTTTATCTGATGATTTATTATATTTATTATGGATGTTTACTCTTAAAGTGTTCTGTTAGGTTAATTCCTATTTGAACTTTTTTTGTGGATATCTAATGCATGGACACACCTTATTGGATTCCCAGTGGAATTATTCTTCTTATTAATTATTATTTATCCATGAAAAAACCTTTCTATTGAGTATATTCTGATGCCCTGGAACTTATTAATTACCTAAAAATATTTGGAATGCCCATCAGGTCATGTTGCGGGTCGAACTGGGTGCCGAAATCAGTTGTATCCTAGATAGGTTCATGAAAAAAAAGTATCATATCCTAGTTTCTTGAGAGGACCTAGGTTTTTAAAATTTCTATTAAATTTGGGATGTCTGGTAGATGGAATATGGGATCATTAGATCTCATGAGGTAAGTCTTGGGTGGGTTCCTGATCACCACTAATTTTGAAGAAACCTGAGTTACTATGGTAAATTGGGATGTGATTCATTATTTTTAGCTTTATTTTTTATCCTATATGGGTTTTGGCCTAAATTGATGTTTTTTTGATTCTTGAGAGAGTTTCATAATTTACTTTGTGACTTTTTGAGATTTGGTGTGAAAATGTAATAAGAACTAGTGATGCATGGTTTTTCTGTATGACCGGAAAATTTGTTTGGTACTTGTTCTCATGGTTCTATAAGATCCTAGTGGTTTGTTTTGTGGTTAGTTCATGGTATGTAAAACCATGCACAACCACTAACCCTTTTAAAAAATTCTTATTCTGATTCCATTTTTTTGATTAATTTTGGTCTTATGTTATTGTTGTTTGAGATGGATTATAGACTATTTTATGGTATTCTAATGTTATTTAGTTTTTTTGTATTAATATTTTTTAATGAAAAGTTTTTTCAAAAAGGAAAAAT
Source organism: Viscum album (assembly GCA_963277665.1). Lineage (NCBI taxonomy): Eukaryota > Viridiplantae > Streptophyta > Magnoliopsida > Santalales > Viscaceae > Viscum > Viscum album. Next base: position 1,647,170,000 of record OY728120.1, read on the forward strand.
GTTGGTTATAGAAATTGATAAGTTTTCAAAAGAAAATTTTGAAACAAGATTGATTTTTAAAGTTAAATTAGAAAAAATAATTCAATTTAAAACTTGTTTTAGGTGAAGCTTCACGGTTTTAAAGGATGTATTAAAAGTGAAATTTTAAATTTTTAGCTAGAAGTGGTATTTTTCAAAGGGATGTTTCTAATTTCATTATATGAGTTATTATAAATTGGATGGTTTGATTTAGTTTCTTATTTTTTATTTTTATTTATATTATGCCTCCAAGGAAGGTCCCAAGGGATTGTATAAAGTCTATATCATGGAGTGTTTCTTTGAATAGTGTCTATTAGGGCTTATATATGGATCTTTTAACTGTCAACCCTACTCATACTTTAGTTAGAGTGGTATAACCTACCCCTCATCATTTTTTTCTTATCTTGTGTGGTGAACAAGGATCTCAAGAGTTATGGAGTGGTTAGGAAAGATTTAAGGGGTCTTTAATTCATTGAATACCCCTAAATCCTCTCATGTGAAGATTATCACGAACATGTTTGAAGGACCAAGTCTAGGATAGTGAAGGAATGATGTTCCCCTTCATCTAAAAATTATCATGTCATGGTAATTATTTAAGATTTCATTCATTCAGTGTAATTTTACTTAGAAGGTAAAATTAGAGAGGGGAATAGAGCTTATGAGCCTTTACCAAGGTGAATATTCAGTGGAGGATTATGATACCCACTTAAACCAATTGATTCCTTTCTCTTCAGAATTGATGTTTGAGGACTCACTAAATGTTACAATTTTCATGAGGGGAATTCATACAACCCTTAGTTCAAGTATAACTCTATTTAATCTATCTTCATTTGACGATATGGTCAATAAGTCCATAATGGTGTAGTTGGTCTCTGTGGGTCAGCCTTGAGGTGTATTCCTTTATTAAAGTGGAATAAACCTAGGTCAAGCAACTGGGGTAACTTGGGAGGATCTTCTTTTTTTGGTTCCTCAGGTGAATAAGCTTCTTCTTATGTTCCATTAGTGTGGTTGATTTGGGAATTCTAATCCCTTCTTCTTGAGAGTCCTAAAGACATACCGTATCTTTGGTTGTTTTGGTCATCTTCCCATTGTATATAATTTTGGACATAAATGTAATAAGGAATCATTGTTTTAGTTTATATATTTGTGGGTATCCAATCAATCTTCTTTTAAGTACCTACCCTCAAGTTATCCATTGTTTATTTAATTATTTATAGTTTCTTGATCTATATCCTATTTTTTGGTTATTTATTCTATATGCCATTTTTTTAGGTTTGTTTCCATTTGATGGGGTTATGGATTAGGTTTTAGTCTTGGTGATTCATTTTTATTCCCTCTATTAAGATGGGAGTGGAAAATGACTCTTAGTGTATCCTCTATAGTTTTTGATCTTTTTTAGTCCACCATATTTAGTGAAAGTTAAATATGGTGGTGATACCAATTAAAGTCCCCAAACTTTGAATCATTCCTTTATTCTCTATTTAGATCTCTTGATGCTCAAGTTAGGAGTTGGGATATGTTTTTTTCTTAAATATATTCACTAATTTGGAATTATTTCAAGTTATTTTCTATGTTTTTAACTTCACGAATCTCACTAAGACACGGCTGAATTTAAAGGGGAAGAAAGTGTTATGGTGTGGGTGTATTGTCACACCTTGAACTCACATTATATTATAAAATTATTTATATATTTATCCTTAATTTTTTTCCTTGAATTTTGGGTTCTTATATTGATTTTTTTTGAAAAATCAGTTTTTTATTATCACACAACTGGTGTATGGTTAATAGAAATCATTTCAAAACCATGTATTTGGGTCTAAAATTTTAATATAGTGGGTTCATATGGTTAGAGTATGGTTCTACCAACCATGCCTCCAACCATGCCTCCAACCCATGGGAGGTTCAATATGTGTTTCTAGTGAAGGGCACATGGTTGGTGTGGGATTTGGAAAATCGTGCAGAAACCATGTGGTCTACCCATAATTTTAAAATAGTAAAGTTCATATTCTACCTCTTAAATTTTATCCCCACTAAACCCCATCCTATCTTCCTCACTCATTCATGGAACACTAGGGGAGCCCTAAGAGACCTCCCCCTTGATTCTACCTTTGGATTTTGGCTTCTCCTATTTGATTTTGGTGGGTTATTTTAAGTTTTGGCCCTCCTACTCTCATCATTCATTCTTATTTACCTTTATTCCTATTTTAATACTTATTCATTATTGTGGATTGGCCTTAGTAAAATCATAGTTGGGTTATATCTCATATTTATTGAAGATTTGGTTCCTTGATTTTTTATATTAATCTTTGAGCTCTCCTCTCTATATTCTTGAGGGTTTCACATCATCTATGCTTGACCTAGGTAGGGTTTCCATGTTTTTCCTTTTTCATAGAAATACATGTGATTCTTTCATTTTCAAAATTAATTTCCATAAAAATTATATGTGTAATGGATTCATTAAAATTATAAAAAAAAGTTTTAAAATTTGAAATGAGTTTATATGAGCAATTTTGTGTTCTTAAGGAGTTATAGTTTGAGAATTTATTTTCAACAAACCATAATGACCATCTTGAGTTTTTTATTTTGTATTTAATGATTTAATTTTCTTATATTTTTCATAAAACTACTTACTAATATTATACTTGTTTATTTTACAGTTTATTATATTTAATGGTTTTAATTTGAGAATTTCCCATTTAGTTTTAAAGAATCATTCAAATGTCACTTGATTCCAAAAATGGTTTTTCGAAGGAGATTCAAAGTGTGATTTATAAAGTGTGATCTAAAGGCCAGTTTGGTACATTGGAGTGAATTTTATGATTAAAATTTATTCTAAAATGGATTTCAAATGAGATTTGAAAATAATAATACTGGTCTTAAATCCAAGCCCTGGTTGGTACCATATATAAATGATTCCTCCTAAATTTAGATACACTCTTGACTAAAGCCCCATGGATTTATATTTTAATGAGTGTGATAATTGAATATGTTACTCATTATTATTTTTATGAATTAGAATTGGGGATTTAATGGGAAGTGTTTGTGAGTGTGGTTTGAGGTCTAGCATAGTAATGTTTCCCTCTATTTTGTTACTGATATGTTTCTGATAAAAAACATATAATTAATCACCCAATATCACTAATATCATGTGAATATTAAGAGTCATATTGATAAATTTACATATAGTTACTATATAGTCATGTTTAGACTCTCTATATTCCCCTTGGAATGGCATGGAACTTGGCCCTGGGTGAGTTCCACCAATGAGGATAATTAAGATTAGAGAATGGATATAAACTGAGAATAGATTGATATACTAGAAGATGATTCCACCCAAGTATGTCTTGGATCATCTCACAAGATTATTAAATGCTTCCCATGATCATATGTACTCTATGTTTTCTTATTTAACACATATTGGTCTCTATTTTATTTCATATTTATGTTATAAATCTATTATACTTATGTTATTATATCATTCAGTATTGTTTCCATTGTTTTATTACTATATTAGTATCTAATTTTTTATTTTATTTGATTCTTCATTCATCATTCTAGTTATGTTACTTAGTTATTGTTTCTCTTATTTATTATATGTGTTCCATCTTGAGTAGTTTTAATGAAATGGTTTTAAAAAGTGTATTTCAATGGAAATTTTTAAATGAAATATTTAAATAAATATGATAATTTTTCTTAGTATTGTTTTGTGGTTTAGAAGTGTATTTTTAAAATTTTATGGTTTCTATTTCTTGAAGTCAATAAAAACCTATTTTAAATTATTGTATTTTAAACTAGTGTTTTTATAATTCTTTTAAAAGGTAAATACATGGGATCCTTGGTAAAATCCTACTAGGTTGTTAACTCACACCCTACTTTCACCACTTAATATTTATATAATGAGTTAATTTATTACAGGTTAAGGTTCTACATTTGGATCTCTTATGTAGTATTCACCTTGATTTTGAGGTTGGATAGTGACTTGAAGTCGCAAAGAGGTGGTTTTGAGTATTTTATGGTTTTTATTTTTGTGTTGTAGTTGTGTCTTCCAACTTTACTTCCTATTGTATCTCTAGGACTATTTTTATGATTAATTATTATCTTTAAGGTGTATATTTACTATAATTGTCTTCTATTTGGTTTATTTCTATTTAAACTACTTATTGTGTTTATGTGAAGATGTCTAATTTATGTATGCAACATTCCAGATTCCTGATGGAATTTCACTACATATTAAATACTATTTATCTAGGTGAAACAATTCCCAATGAGGGTATTCTGATGCACTGGAATTTTATTCCAGCCTTTATGGATTAAGAATGCCCCTCAGTTCAAGTTTTGGGCCATCCTTGGTGCCTATATTAAGGGTATCCTATACTGGTTCATGATAATACGAGACTCAGATAATGATGTCACTCTAAAAATAAGGGATTATATTCCTCTCATATAAATTTAAATCTTCTTCTCTCGGTAGTAAATTCATGAATTATGCATTAAGAGAAGTTGCATCCTAAACATTATGTTATTATTGACCATAGGTATAATATTTATTTTATAAACTATATAATATTTATTCAACTTAATAGAAGTTTCCCAATATATCCTCATTACAATAAGATTTTCACTAGTTGTTTTGATTGATAACTCATTCCTCTATGTATCAAGGGGTGATTTAATGTTCTTAGAAAACATAAATGATATACTAGTGTGTGTGTATCTATAATCAAATAAATCGTTATATAGTTTTTAGTTTATAATCAATGTACTAACTATAAAATCATTTAGGACTTTAATTTACGTTGTAGTAATAACATAAGACTAACTATTATTCCTTGTCCTCCTCTAAGGTATATTCCCTTGATTATTAGGGAATTGGTTTCAATTGTGACCTATCTCCATAAAATTGAATCATTAAACATTTTTTAGTTTATTTCATGTCTTTTTATTAATGATCTTGATATCCTTTATCTCTATGCTTTTAAAAAACTCGCATTCCTTTTAAGTAAATCCTAAAGTGTTTTTTCTGATATTTATTTCAAGTTAGGAATTACACCTTTACTATATTATCCTTCACCAATGTTCCCCCTATATGATTCTTATCTATTCTTTTATTCTATTAAATTCCTTTTAAAATAAAATTCTTGGAGAATTAATTCTTATAATTGTTGGAACTTGACACTATATCCTAATATTATGAAAACATTTAAGTGACTAATGCCCTTAAATGGATTTCTATTATCCCATAAAATAAGTGATAAATATTTATTTTTAGATTGTATATTTAGTCTAAAACATGTCTTTCAAACCTTGGAAAGTTATCCTGATACTCATAAATATTTTCCGCTTCCTTTGGTCTTAAATTTAAGAATAAAATTCATAGTAACTCTTTTATCAATAGGAAATTACTTATCAAATAATATTACCTTAAAATAATTCCATTTAATACTCTATATCTCTTCCTCCTTGATGTTTTAAATCAATATCCACCATTTATCAGAATGTCCCCTTAGACGATATACAATCATGATAATCTTCTACCTCTTACTACATCTCAAGGTGAGGAATGTCTCCTATAAGGATCTGATCCATTATTCAACTACAAATAGATTAGTGGTTTCATTGAAGGATTAATGTTGTTTTCACATAAATTGGTCCAATATTGTTTCACTATGTTTTGGATAAATTGGTTATTCTATATAGGAAAGTTTATGCACCATATCATGAGTCAATTTCCCTAATATAGTGATAGTCTTCTCATCTCCAACACCAACCTCACTGAACTTATTTGGAGTAAAATCCTCATATTGATTACAGGTGTTTACTTTCCTTCTATTACTTCCATTTAGAACCATTTCTAAATAATAGAATATAATTAATTAGTTCAGGAATAACACTATCATATTATTGAATTCATATTCATTTTCAATAAATATAGTGTAAGAATGGTATAGAGTAAGAGGTTTCCAACCTCTGATACCAATTGTAGGATCGAAATATAATATGAGATGCTCAATATACAAGAGGTGGGGTGAATTGTATACTTTAAAAAATTCCTTTGGAACCTTTAAAGTTAGTTATGAATAACTAAAGTTTCCTTAAGAAAAGGAAAAGGCTAAGTTTAACAAAGTTAAACTAAGTAAATTCACAAAACATCTAACACCGAACTAAACTTGGAAAGAGATTCCAAAAGTAGGTTCCGGAAATATGGTTCCGGAAATTGAAACTTAAAAAAAGTTACAATATGAGATTCTACCTTAAAGCGTATAGAATCTAAATGAATCAGAGTAAGTAAGGAAGTATAAGAAAGTTATACTTTCCTTAAGATACAAATTACAGCGGAATAAAAACAAGTAGTAAAACTACTAGTAACAAGATAATAGTCTTTTAACCCAAAGAGAAGGGTATCCAACAACCTTGGATAAAGGTCCCTTGATTTATACTTTCAAGCAAGTCTGTCTTACCCACACCAGGGTAAGCCCTCGATATGAAGATCGGAGTCTCTGTCTTGCTATCCCCGCAAGCCCTCAACTTCAAGGTAGTTGGCAACCTCTGTCCTCCTCAGCAAGGAAGCCCTCGAACTTTAAGGTAGTCGGCACCTCTATCTTCCTATCCCCGGAAGCCCTCGAATGTAATCACCAACATTCGGAGTCGCACGAAGCTTTGAGAGTTGATAAGAGTCTCTCTCTCTAGAAATCACTTCAACAGCATGTATGCACAAAATCCAAATTGTTCATCCATCAGCTTGCCAACAGCTACGATCTCTTTCAAATGAGCTCCTATTTATAGGTAAGGTCGGCTCCTTCTCCAACGGTCATATTTTCATTAAAGATCGGAGGGACCTGTACACGTGTCACTTAGACAACGGTTAGTTTATAACAAAACAGACGACATCGTTTTATAACGAAACAAGTGTAACAGAATGTACGACATCGTTTTAAACTCTAACATAAAGGTTCGGAATGAAAACTTCGGAGTGAAAGTTCGGAGTGAATAAATTCAGAGTGTATAAAACAAAGATAATCAGATTCTGTTTAATAGGTGAATTCGGAATGAGAATTCGGAATAGGAATTCGTCATCAGAATTCGTAATGAGAATTCATCATCAGAATTCGTAATGAGAATTCGTCATCAGAATTCGTAATGATAATTCATCATCAGAAATCGTAATGAGAATTCATCATCAAAATTCGTAATGAGAATTATTCATTGGAATTTGTAATGAGAATTTGGAATGGGATTTCTTCATTAGAATTCGTAATGAGAATTATTCATCAGAATTCGTAATGGGAATTCTTCATTGGAATTCATAATGAGAATTCGGAATGGGATTTCTTCATTAGAATTCGTAATGAGAATTCTTCATCAGAATTCGTAATGGGAATTCTTCTTCAGAATTCGTATCCTGAATCTGGAATAGAACTTAGTCAGAGTTCATATCCGGAATTCGGAATGAAACTTCCTTATAGTTCTTGTCCAGAATCCGAACCCTAAAACAGAATGCTTTATATCAAAGTTTCAATGATTCCGAGAAAATGAATCCGAAACTTATACTTAAGAAAAATATGGAAGAATATATGTAAGGATAAGTTTTCTAATAAAAGCGATTTTCCTTAAGAAAGCATTTTTCCTTATAAAATCAATTTTCCTTAAGATAAGGTGTTTGTGATTTTCAAAACAAGAAGGAATGTAAAAGTCATAAGGAAAACCTTATTGACTCAACAATCTCCCCCTTTTTGGAAAGCACAAACATCCTTACGAAAAACAAAAATCCTAAGAAGAAAGAAACATATTAATGTTTATCTCCCTTGTTTTAAGGATATAGATGAATACGACTAACTCCCCCTTAGGCTTTGAAACTCTAAGGATCGTATTCATATTTCTGGAGTGATATTTCATAAGAAGGTCTTCTTTAAGAAAAACTCCCCCTTAAACAAACTCTTATTAGAGTTCTTTTTCCTTGGGTATTTTTTCTTTCTCCCCCTTTGATAAACTCTTATTAGAGTTCCTCTTTTTCTTAAGGATCTTTTCCTTCTCCCCCTTTTTGATTTTCAAAAAGAATTGGAGGGAATGGAAAAAAAATAACAAAGTACCTGAAAAATTAGTAATGACAAAAATAGAAACAACAAGTATGACTTTCATTAAAATTGGAATCTCGACAACAAAGGAAAAAAACAACAAAAAGATCGGATTGGTCATTTCGGATCTTTCTCCTTCGACATGAGCCCCTTAATAATCGTCTTGATCTTCTTTAAGTCTTTGTGGTCTTCTTCTGCTTGCTTCTCTAAGGCGACTATTCTTGTGGACTGAGCTTCAATTATTTCTTCCTGAGCCTTCAACTTTTCTTCCTGAGCTTTCATCTTCTCTTCCTGAGCCTTCATCCTTTCTTCAAACTCGATCCGATAATCCCTTTCATATTTCCAATTTTGAGAAACGGAATTGAGCTTCCCATTCAGATCTCTCACTACCTGAATCCGAAAGTTCTTTTCCTCTGTCAACTTCTCTTCGAAGGATGCAGTCAGTTCATTAATCTTCTTGTCCTCGGTTTCAAAGGCATCCTTAACATTATCTTGAAACTCATCGAAAAGCCTCATCTCTTCCACAGTCTTCTTAGACCAGCTTGTCATCCTCTTGCAAGATCTTTTATGGGCTTCGTAACCAATAAAGAAGTTTTTGAACTAGGCTTCAATCTCAACACACTTATCCATAACCATGGATACGAAGTCTGTTTTCAGATTCAACGCATGTTGGAGCATCTGGCATCTAGAGTCAATACTAGAGAAGGTTGGAATGGTTCCCACCAACTTCTTTAAGGACTGAACAACAAAGTCATGCCCCAACGAAGATGACTCTGAATCTGAAATCTTGCTCGGAGAGTTTTCTTCCTCAATAAGTTCCAACTTCCTCTTAGAAGAACTACCAGCTTCCTTCCTCTTTCTTACTACTGAGCTCGGAGTCTCGGTAAGAATTTTCTTTCCCTTATCTTTTTCCAGAATAGAATCCTGTTCCGGAGTTTTCTTTTCACTGTCCGAAACTTGAACAACCAAATCTTACTCATCAGCAACTTCTTGAACACCAACCTCTACGTTTCCCATCTGAGCAATATCATGTAAAAGTTGTTCTTCTTCTCCATGATAGGCAACTTCTTCTTCTCCTTTCTCTTCTTCCATCGCAGGAGTAACTAACTTCGAAGATTCAGCTTCTGAAGTCCGGAGTGATAAGTGTTCTGAAGGAGTTCCCTTGTACTCATCAACTTGTTTTAGCACATCTCCTGTCTCACCACTTCCTTCAGCAGCCTCTTCAACTTGTTCCACTTGCTCTACTTCCTCAGTATTTGTGGCAACAGCCTCTTCCGGAGCAACAAGATTTCTTCCTGGAGTCTCAGGTAGAGATTCCAGGGAGAAAGATCTCGGAACTGGAATTGTTGCTGAAACCATTTCATTGAACTTCAACAAGGCCTGAGCTACCTCAGCCTCGGACATCTTCTTCTTGAGCTTCTTTTGCTTTGCTTGCCTTTCGAGCTCATCAGCAGTCTTCTCTTTCAGAGCCTTAGCCTCTGCAGGGTCCAATCCAAACTACGGATCCCCTTCTTTCCTCTTCTCTTTATCATCTCTCCACTTTGCAACGACCTCATCAGGATAGGTCTTCTTCTTCTTTGGTTTGGGAGGTGCGGAGTGAGCTTCCTTAGACTTAGGATCTTCTGCTACAGCTGCAACTTCCTTCAACTTCCTTTTCTTCACTGGTTTGGATGATTCCGGTTCAGCAGCCTTCGGAACCGTTTCTTCTTGATTAGGCAGGTCAACGAACTCTCCAATCTCCTTGTTGAAAGCCACATTCATCCTCTTAAGAGTGTCATCACTTACCAACAAGATTTTACAAACCCTTGGCTTAGATCTGCAAGCTACCTTGAAAGATTATAGGCACCGAACTATGAGCTTTGATAATATTGCTGGGTACATAACGATCTGAGCTCTGAGATTTCCTTTCTTAAGGTTCTCAATGGTTATAAGGATGTGCCTCATGAAGTTAAACTTCCTTAGATTTATCATAAAATCTAAGATATAGATCTCACTTTTCTTCAAGCTGTCCTTATCACCTTTTCTCGGTACGATAAGTCCTTGCACCCATAATTCCAGAATCCGAAAATTAGTAGAAAGACTTGCAATTTTCGGAGCCTTGTCATCAGCAAGTCCGAGAGTTTCCAAGGCTTTCTCTTTGTTGAAGCTACCCTTGGAGTCTAGCAATACGTGAGAAACAAACTCAGCTTCACCTTCATAAGATAATCCTACCAAGCTTGCAGCCTTGGTGTAAGAAAGCTTATATGTCTTTCCATATGATTTGAAAGAAAACTTATCTCTATTATCTTCCTCGAAGAAAGCAACTGACTCATAAAACTCAACAAGCAAATCAGAATAGACTTCATCTTGATTCCCGGTTTTAGATACCGCAACATCCTCCCAGCCATTTAACTTGATGTTCTTTGAGATAAGGGAATCATAATTGTTGAAGAAATCTGGATGGAGTAACCTTTCCCTGTATACTAACCAATGAGAAATAGGCTTGGTTGAAGACATTTCTTGAGAAGATAACTCTGCAGACATTCGGATCTGAAGTCCTCTGAGAAATTCGGAACGGAGAAGACTGAAGTTCGGAGCGGAGAAAACTGTGGTTCGGAACGGCCTTAAATCGGAGAGTCAGAGCTTCAGGACGCAAGAGCTTGAAACCGATGTGGGACAAGAAACTATGGTCCCCTTTATATAGGCAACGAGATGACGGTTCACATTACATAGTTGATCTAACGGTTGGAATGAGCTGCGATCAGATCTGACGGTTGAAAATTCGAATCCGATCTTTTTGAGGTTTTATTAAAACAAAGAATTAAGAAATCTAAAATCCGAAAACAAAATAAAAGAAACTGCCAGCAAGTAAAATATGACTACGAAAACTTGAGGAAGGAAATCATACCTTTCGGATTAGCTTAGGAAAGTTATTCGTAATGGGTAATATAAAGATGACTAAGAAAAACTCGATACAAAAAAAAACTTGGAACGAAAATCTGGTTATGAAAGTACCAGTACGAAAGTTGTCCATTCCGGAAATTTTCAATACGAATACTTCCATTCCAGAAGTATTCTGTACGAAAATATCCATTCTGGAAAATGGTAGTTCCGGAAGTTTCATTCTGGAAATATTCATTCCGAAAAGTTTGAAAACAAATTTTGAAACACTTTGTTTAAACAAACAATCAAATGTACTCCCCCTATAAAAAGGAGTTTATTACTGTAAGGAGATTTTTTCAACAGAAAGTTAATTAAGAAAGATTACCTTACGGTTATCATTCCTAACTTCTGTTTGATATATTCAAATCTATCAGAAGGCAGATATTTTGTGAAAATATCAGCAAGTTGATCTTGTGTTCCGATAAACTGAAGAATAATATCTCCTTTGAGTGTGTGATCCCTAAGAAAGTGATGCCTAATATCTATGTGTTTTGCACGGGAGTGATGTACAGGGTTCTTACTTAGGGAAATGGCACTTGTGTTATCACACAAAATTTGAGTTTTAGTAAAACTCAAGCCATAGTCTGTGAGTGTGTGTTGCATCCACAACACTTGTGCACAACAACTTCCAGCTGCTACATATTCAGCTTCAGCAGTGGAAAGTGCAACTGAATGTTGCTTCTTGCAGGACCAAGAAACTAATGAATCTCCTAAGAAATGAAAAGTTCCGGATGTACTTTTTCTATCCATTCTACATCCACCAAAGTCAGCATCAGAAAAGCTTTTTAGAACAAAATCATTTCCAGAAGTATAAAATAATCCTAGATCCATAATTCCCTTAAGGTAGCGAAAAATTCTTTTTACTGCCTTTAAGTGAGATTCCTTAGGATTGGATTGATATCTTGCACATAAGCATACTGAAAACATTAAGTCTGGTCGACTAGCTGTTAATTAAAGTAGACTTCCTATCATACCTCTAAAAGATGTTTGATCTACTGGTTTCCCAGCTTCATCAAGATCTAAAGAGTTTGAGGTACCAATGGGAGTACTTATACTCTTAGTGTTGTCATAACCATACTTTTTAAGAAGATCTTTAATATACTTATGTTGAGATATGTAAGTTCCTTCTGGTTTTTGAGAAATTTGAAAACCAAGGAAAAATGTTAACTCACCCATCATACTCATTTCAAAATCAGATTTCATTAGACTAGCAAAAGAGTCAGTCAAAGATTGCTGAGTTGAACCAAATATAATGTCATCAACATAAATTTGAACAATCAAAACATTTTTCTTATCTTTCTTTATAAAAAGGGTTGGATCTGCATTTCCCTTAACATAGTTATTTTGAAGCAAAAATCCAGTGAGTCTATCATACCATGCTCGTGGGGCTTGTTTAAGGCCATACAAAGCTTTGGTAAGTCTAAAAACATGATCTGGATGTTTTGTATCTTCAAGGCCAGGAGGTTGTTCAACAAAAACTTCCTCTTGAACATAACCGTTAAGAAAAGAACATTTCACATCCATTTGGAAAAGTTTGAAATTAAATAATGCTGCAAAGGCAAGTAGAATACGGATAGATTCAAGTCTAGCTACTAGAGCATAGGTTTCTTCATAGTCTATTCCTTCTTGCTGATTATAGCCTTTAGCAACAAGTCTAGCTTTCTTTCTAACAATGACTCCATTTTCATCACATTTATTTCTGAAAACCCATTTTACACCAATAACAGAAGTTTCCTTAGGTCTTTCAACCAAGGTCCAGACTTTATTCCTTTCGAATTCATTTAGTTCATCTTGCATTGCTTTGATCCAATCATCATCACCTAAAGCTTCATCTATGCTTTTAGGTTCTAATTGGGAAAGAAATGCTGGATGTTCTACTTCATTTCTTAAGGAACTTCTAGTCCTTACAGGTTGATTTACATCACCAATGATACTATCACTGGGATGATTCTTAAGAAACACCTGATTTGGGTTTTGTAAAACCTGTTCATCAACATAGGGTAGAAAGTCTTCTGGGGTAAATGTATCAGAAGTATCTTCTAGAACAATTTCCTTATCAGAAGGTTCTTCTATCAAAGGTTGACAATCAGTTTTTGAAAACACATCCGAAGATGTAAGTTGAGATGGTTTAAAAACAAAAGGATCTGACTCATCAAATTTCACATGCACTGTTTCCTCAATAGTACAAGTATTTTTATTAAAAACTCTATAAGCCTTAGAGGTTGTGGAATAACCTAAGAAAATTCCTTCATCTGATTTTGGTGCGAATTTATGTAAGTTATATTTAGTATTCAAGATGAATACTTTGCAACCAAAAACCTTGAAGTAGGAAAGTCTTGGTTTTCTAGCATTCCATAACTCATAAGGAGTTTTATTAAGAAAAGGTCTAATCAAAACTCGATTTATAGTATAACAAGCAGTACTTACAGCTTCAGCCCAGAAATGTTTAGCAATAGAATATTCACTCAACATGGTTCTAGTTATTTCTTGAAGAATTCTATTTCTTCTTTCAACTACACCATTCTGTTGAGGAGTTTTAGGTGCTGAAAAATTGTGAGTAATACCTTTCTTACTACAAAAAGTTTCAAAATCAGAATTTTGAAATTCTCCTCCATGATCACTATGAATAGTTTTCAATGGAAGGTTTTTCTCATTTTTAACTTGAGCTCTAAAACTTTTGAAATAAGAAAAAGCTTCAGATTTCTTTGCTAGAAAATAGACCCAAGTAAATCTAGTGTAATCATCAACTAGAACAAACACATAATATTTGCCTCCAATACTTCCAGTTTGTGTTGGACCAAAAAGATCCATGTGCACTAACTGTAATGCATCGGTTGTTGAGATTTCACCGATTGACTTAAAACTAGATTTATGTTTCTTTCCATATTGACAAGGATCACAAACTTTAGAAGAATCAAATCTAAGCTCCGGTAGATCCTTAACAAGTTTCTTCTTAGAGATTTTACATAGGTTTCTTATATTACAGTGTCCTAGTCTTCTATGCCATAACCAAGAATGATCTTCCATTGCACTTAGGCAAGGTAAATCTTGGATTCTTAGGTCTTCTAAGTTTAAGGTGTAAACATTCTCTTGCCTGTTGGCTGAGAGAATAAATTCTTCCTTGGAATTGTGTACTAAACACTTATCATTCCTAAAATTCACAAGGTAACCTTCATCACATAACTGACTTATGCTAATGAGGTTGTGCTTAAGACCTTTAACAAAAAGAACATTTGAAATTAAGGTTTTACCTAAAAGAACAATATTACCAATACCAACAATCTCTCCCTTAGCATTGTCTCTGAAAGTTACCTTTCCTCCTTTCGTTTTGATAATCTTTTCAAAAGAGATTTTGTTACCAGTCATGTGCCGGGAACATCCACTATCCATGTACCATATATTGTTACTGGAACTTTCTTTATTTTCCTGAAATTAAGAACAAAGTTAGATTTTCGGAATCCAAACTTGTTTGGATCCGAGATTTCCAGACAATAAAATTTTAGGTATCCACATCTTTTTGGAAAATTAAGCTTTATGAAAACCTAAGGATTGGGTTTTGTTTAAGGAACAATTCTTTGCCCAGTGACCACCACATTGACACTTAGTACAAAATGGGGCACTTTGAGGAACAAAATAATTGTTACTAAAAACTGGTTTTGCATGGGTATAACCAAATCCGGATTTATTTCTTAAAGGTCGTATTTGGGAATACATCTTATCAAAATTTTCCTTACCATGGGTAAAGTTTGATAAACACTTCTTTAAGGAAAAAATTTCGGACTTGAGTTTTACAACCAAGTTTTTATCCTCAAAATCATTAGTTTTAGAACTAGAGTTAGGCTCGAAAACATTTTTATTAGAAATTACTTTTTCTAATTCTTTAGAAAGTTTATTCTTCTCAGAACTTGCTTCCTCGAGATTTTTTGAAATATTTTCAAAATCAGCATTTTTCTTATCAAGATCTTTAGAAAGATCTGATATCTCTTTAGTAAGAATAGAATTCCTAGAGTTTTCCTTATCAAGTTTCTTACTGAGTTTGGAATTCTCAATCTCAAGAAGTTCAGCAAACCTAGAGACTTCTTCAAAAGTAGGTAAAGTATTTTCCTCATCTGAAGATGATTCTTCATCAGAAGAGTTATAATACTTACTATCATTAGAGTTTAAAGAAACATTGGTCAATGATTCAGCATTTCGTACCTTAGCCATAAGACAATGATTATCAATAGGTAATCTGGCTATAAGACCAAGATTCTTCTGTCCTGAAGATTCATAATCAGAATATTCATCTGAAGAGTCACCACCACTGGCACTCCAGGTGTCATTAGCTTTCAGAACTTTCTTAGCTTTAGCTTTATAATACTTCTTCCTGTTCCTGTCTGAATGTCTTTCCTTTATTTCTTTCTTTTTGAGCATAGGGCAATCTGGTCTAATATGTCCAACTCTTTTACATTCATAACAAGTAACTTCTCCATCTTTCTTGTCTTTCCTATCCTTCTTCTTATACTTGGATTGAAAGTTTCTCTGTCCATCTATCTTGTTCATCCTTCGAGCAAGATTGGCTAATTCATTTTCTGAAACTTCACTCTCACTAGATTTGGATTGAAAAATGACTTTCTTAGACTTGGATCTGGTTACTCTCTCAGGAGTCTTAGCTTTCATCTGATTTGAAGTTGTAGTAAAAGCAACAGTACCATTTCCATTCTTCTTCTTGATGTTGTCAGTATCTCTCTTCATTCTGGTTTCATGTTGTAGAAGAGTTCCAAATAATTCATCAAGAGTAATTTGAGTGACCTTCCTGTTCTCATCTATAGCTGTTCTCTTGGATTCCCACTCATTGGGCATAATGTCAATTATCTTGTCCACAAGAGCTTCATTATCTAAACCTTTCTCTCCCATAGACTGCAGACTGTTGACAATAGTCATAAATCTTTGTTGAACTTTACATATAGGTTCTCCATAAGGAAAATTGAAGCCATGATATTCAGCTCTAAGCATAGCTCTTCTAGTTTCAATCACTTTAAAAGTTACAAAGTGTGTAACCTCTAACTTCTTCCATATACAGTTAGCTGCTTCACAAGAAGAAATTTGGCTATATATATTTCTAGTCATTGAACATAGTAAAGTGTTGCGTACCTTATAGTTAAGTTGATATTCTTGCTTTTCCTGGTTAGTAAAGGTTCTGACTTCCTTGTCAGGAATTTTATAATCACCAGTAAGCATGACAAAGTTGTCTACTCCAGTATTGATAACAAATGTCTTCATACGATCTCTCCAGTATTCATAGTCATTACCATCAAATATAGGTGGTCTTGTAGGATTCAGATTGTCAATAGATCCAACATTAATTCCTGCCATACTAAAGATAACTTTGCACACAAACTTGTTAGTAGCAAAAGAATCGTAATAACAAAGTTCGGAATGAGAAAAGTTCGGAATGGATAAATCCGGAATGACAAAGTTCGGAATAGAAAAGTGAGAAAGAAAAACTTGTATGTGAGTACAAGTATTTCAGTAACCAGCTCTGATACCAAATGTAAGAATGGTATAGAGTAAGAGGTTTCCAACCTCTGATACCAATTGTAGGATCGAAATATAATATGAGATGCTCAATATACAAGAGGGGGGGTGAATTGTATACTTTAAAAAATTACTTTGGAACCTTTAAAGTTAGTTATGAATAACTAAAGTTTCCTTAAGAAAAGGAAAAGGCTAAGTTTAACAAAGTTAAACTAAGTAAATTCACAACACCTCTAACACCGAACTAAACTTGGAAAGAGATTCCAAAAGTAGGTTCCGGAAATATGGTTCCGGAAATTGAAACTTAACAAAAGTTACAATATGAGATTCTACCTTAAAGCGTATAGAATCTAAATGAATCAGAGTAAGTAAGGAAGTATAATAAAGTTATACTTTCCTTAAGATACAAATTACAGCGGAATAAAAACAAGTAGTAAAACTACTAGTAACAAGATAATAGTCTTTTAACCCAAAGAGAAGGGTATCCAACAACCTTGGATAAAGGTCCCTTGATTTATACTTTCAAGCAAGTTTGTCTTACCCACACCAGGGTAAGCCCTCGATACGAAGATCGGAGTCTCTGTCTTGCTATCCCCGCAAGCCCTCAACTTCAAGGTAGTTGGCAACCTCTGTCCTCCTCGGCAAGGAAGCCCTCGAACTTTAAGGTAGTCGGAACCTCTGTCTTCCTATCCCCGGAATCCCTCGAATGTAATCACCAACATTCGGAGTCGCACGAAGCTTTGAGAGTTGATAAGAGTCTCTCTCTCTAGAAATCACTTCAACAGCATGTATGCACAAAATCCAAATTGTTCATCCATCAGCTTGCCAACAGCTACGAGATCTTTCAAATGAGCTCCTATTTATAGGTAAGGTCGGCTCCTTCTCCAACGGTCATATTTTCCTTAAAGATCGGAGGGACCTGTACACGTGTCACTTAGACAACGGTTAGTTTATAACAAAACAGACGACATCGTTTTATAACGAAACAAGTGTAACAGAATGTACGACATCGTTTTAAACTCTAACATAAAGGTTCGGAATGAAAACTTCGGAGTGAAAGTTCGGAGTGAATAAATTCAGAGTGTATAAAACAAAGATAATCAGATTCTGTTTAATAGGTGAATTCGGAATGAGAATTCGGAATAGGAATTCATCATCAGAATTCGTAATGAGAATTCATCATCAGAATTCGTAATGAGAATTCGTCATCAGAATTCGTAATGAGAATTCATCATCAGAAATCGTAATGAGAATTCATCATCAAAATTCGTAATGAGAATTCTTCATTGGAATTCGTAATGAGAATTCGGAATGGGATTTCTTCATTAGAATTCGTAATGAGAATTCTTCATCAGAATTCGTAATGGGAATTCTTCATTGGAATTCGTAATGAGAATTCGGAATGGGATTTCTTCATTAGAATTCGTAATGAGAATTCTTCATCAAAATTCGTAATGGGAATTCTTCTTCAGAATTCGTATCCTGAATCTGGAATAGAACTTAGTCAGAGTTCATATCCGGAATTCGGAATGAAACTTCCTTATAGTTCTTGTCCAGAATCCGAACCCTCAAACAGAATGCTTTATATCAAAGTTTCAATGATTCCGAGAAAATGAATCTGAAACTTATACTTAAGAAAAATATGGAAGAATATATGTAAGGATAATTTTTCTAATAAAAGCGATTTTCCTTAAGAAAGCATTTTTCCTTATAAAAGAAATTTTCCTTAAGATAAGGTGTTTGTGATTTTCAAAACAAGAAGGAATGGAAAAGTCATAAGGAAAACCTTATTGACTCAACATATAGGAAATGTATTATCATAAGATTTATAGAATATTCTAAGGGATTATCATAAAGTTTTTCACTCCAAATATTTTCTTCTAAATCTAATTCCCAAGGTTTCCACTTAAATTCCTCTGAAATAAATGGTAACACCTTGACTCCAATAACCTAGAGTTAGAGGTTATTTTATTACATTAGTATAAAATACAAGAGATAAAAATACTCAAAATTAAAAATTTAAGTTGCCTTTAGAGACTAAATACATAAATAATCCTTACATTACATTTGTAAAATTAAAATAAAACAAAAATAATAATTAAAATTTATTATCCCTCCAATAATATTCTTAGATAATTTATATTACTCATCATCATTTTTTAAGGAAAATGAAAACATAATAAAGGGGTGACCTCAGATACATAGTGATATGCAGCATACAATAATATCTAACATAATGATATCAAGAAAAAAATAATAAGGTGGAAATAATCAAATTGATGATATATGGGAAAAATATATCAATGTAATAAATAATATAGAGAATAAATAATTATAGGATAATAGTAAATGAATTCATTATGATGGAATGAATAATGTTGGGCAACATAATTAGTCATCATCTAAGACATCATAATAGAACAATTAAGGCCTTATTCCAAGACATCATCATTGTTGCCACCTTGTTAGTTTAATGATCACAAATCATTTTTATTATGTTTCTAATGACTTTAATATTTTATGATAGTATTTCATAATATAAGTAAATCTAATGAAAATTTGGCTAAGTGTTGGGATGAGTTACCATTAGTTCAAAATAACTCACCACCAGACATGACTCACCACTAGCATGAGTAACAAATAGTTCAAATGTCTCATTTCTAGAATGTCTGACCGCCAAAATTGAGTTGCTGCTAGACATGTCTCACCGTTAGTACAAATGTCTCGTTTCCATACATGAGTTGCTATTAGAATGTCTAACTGCAAGAATTGATTTTTTGCTAGACATGTCTCACCATTAGTACAAAATGTATCACCACCTGACATGAGTTGTCATCAGAATGACTTATCGCCAGACTATCTCATCATTAGTTCAAATGACTCGCTAATAGCTTGAGTCACCACCATATTGACCATCTGTTAGTTCAAATGAGTTACCACCTGGGATGTCTTGCCTCCAGATATGTCTTGCCGGTAGATATTTCTTATCGTGGGAGATGTATTATTGCTAAGATGTCTTATCGCCAAATATTTCTTTCCACCAGACAAGCCTCCATCGCTGTTCTATCTATTTTGAATTAAAATCTTCAACGACTATATTAATTCAATTAATGAAAAGAGTGATTTTATGAGTATATTCTTAACTATTATAGGGAGGGATTAAAGGAAATGTTAGATCTTAGTGTGAGGATATAAAAGATCCGGATGATTATTCTTCAAATAGATACTCCTTTATGTAGTGATTTATATTCTCAGAAGACTCCCTCATGTGTAGATAATACATGATCAAGAATTTCACTTACTAAATACTAGAAGGATCATTACTCAAGAGATCACGCACTTAATTCATACTGACTTGCATCTATGAAATAGTAGAACTCATTGAAGATATAAATCATTTCCTATGGATAGAAAAAAGAGAGATTTACGACACTATCTTTTGTTGCTACTTTTAGAGAAATATATTGTGCTCCTCACCAAGTCACATCATAGGAAACTTAAGCATCTGAAGCACTTTACAACAAGCAACATTACATTTTTTATATCTTATTTATTTATTCTTATATTATTTGATTTTACATTCAAGAAGTGTGTTATTTTCTCTGTTTATCAATGCACACTGACTCCTACTCTAAAAATGGAGAATACTGAATATTCTCTTCTATATTTTTCATCTGCTTACCCACAGTATTTGTGGAATATTTCCTTTTGTGTCTTGAGTTGTTTTCTTCCTGTAATTATTGTGTAATAGGTCCCTATGTTTCCTGGATAGCTTGGAAGTTGCTTTCTGTATACCTGATCTAGGTTTTAGACCAAATTATTATATAATCTACTTGTCAGTGGGTGATTTCCAAGTGGAAGGGATTAGGTCTTGGCAGGATATTGAACCCCTTGTTTTAATTTTGTTGCATGATTTTGTTTTTTTCTTTGTTTTAAAGCTTTAAACTGAATTTCATTTAAACTGTAAAACAAAACTAGTACTTTGATAGTTATTCTTAACTAGTGTTTATATTATGAATTGATATTAAAATTTAAAGTAATTTTCAATATTATTTTAATTGATCACTAATCAATCTTTGAGAAATATTTTAAAAGAACAAACTTTTATCAAATTGACGTTTTGATTAAATGGGTGATTTTATTTTAATTGGGGGATTTCACATAATATTTTTTATAGCTGAAATTTTTATTGGAAACTTAATTAACCCCCCACCCCACCCCCTCTTGTGTTACTCACTCTGATAAAAATTTGTTGTTATAGGTTTTTTTAAATATATTTTTCAACTGTGATTTTAGTTGTGTTTTAAAGATCCTAAATTTCTATTAGTTATAAATTTAGTTCTTAATGTATAATAGAAAAGAATGTTCTATTACCTAAAAACCTCCCTTATTTAATGGCACAAATTATGCTTAGTGAAAAATAAATATGAAAATTCATATTGAGAGCATGGGTTTTGAAATTTGGACTACTATTGTAGATAAATATGAAATACCTAAGACTACTAGAAATGCATGGGATAATGCTACTAAAACTGCCTATAATAATAATTTTAATGCTATGAATGCACTATATTGTGATTTTAGTGATGAAGAATTCAATGGAATATCTGCATGAATAAAAAATTTTGAAATCTGGGACACTTTAGTTATTTCTTATGAAGGAACAACTAATATTAAAGAAATATAGTTAAATACCAAGGCTATTAAATATGAAACTTTTAAAATTAAACCTAATGATATTATTTCTGACATGTATCTTAGGTTCAATGAGATGTTAAATACAATTAATTAATTAGGGGATCTAGTTTTCTGATAAAGACCAAGTCATGGGCCTATTGAGTTGTCTTCTAGAAATATGGAGAGGAACCTTAGTGTCAATCAAGGAATCGTGTGATATTAGTAAGATACCAGTTAATGAGATAATTAGAAATTTAATTATGTATAAGTAAGAACTTAAATTTAACTGAGAAGAAGATTATGATCCAAAAAGGAAGTATATTGCATTCAAATCCACTACTTCAAAATAGAAAGAGAAATTTAAATATGAAATTTCAAGTGATGATGAATCGTTATCTAATAGTGATGAAGAGATGGACCATCTATCTAGAATATTTAAATGGGTTTAAAATAAAATTAA
This sequence comes from Viscum album, assembly GCA_963277665.1. Taxonomy (NCBI): domain Eukaryota; kingdom Viridiplantae; phylum Streptophyta; class Magnoliopsida; order Santalales; family Viscaceae; genus Viscum; species Viscum album. The sequence continues at coordinate 1,647,191,666 of OY728120.1, forward strand.
ATTCTTTAGGAAACCAAGATATAAATTAAAATATGACAATAGAGTAAATTAGAATAAGGACTGGAAGAAATATGATACTTCAAATGATATCATCTGCTATGAATGTAAGATAAAAGGGAATTTCAAAGTTTATTGTCCTAAGATGAAGTATAAAAAAAATGATGAAAATGATAATAAGTATAATAAATAAATAAAATAAACTTAGAGTTATTCTAAATGCATATTAAGTGATTTATACACTACCCAAGAGGTAAAACATGATAAAGAAAACATGTGTTTCATGACAAACACATATAAGGTATCAAATGTCATTTTTGCTTATCTTGTAAATATTTCTAATCATTATGGTGGGAAAAATAGTGATGAAAATATTTCAAATGAGGAGATGTTTGAATATTCTAACAATATGTAAGATAATTTTAACTCTCTTAAAGATAAGTAAAAAAATTTAAAGAAACAACATGCATTAACTATTAATTTTAAATCTAATCTTTCTCCAAAAAAGGAGAAAAATTCTCAACTATTGAAGGAAAATACTGAATTAAAATTTTATAATGAGAAACTAAAAATATATTTAGAGATATTCACCAATTCAATATATACTCTCACTCAAATAATTTTAAAACATATAGAATCTAATTACATTACTGGTTTGGGTTATCAACCTAGATAGAGAAGAATTGTTGAGAATAGTTTTATTCCTACATCAAGTTCTGGAAAATCTACTACTAGTTTTTATTCAACCATACCTAACAAAGTCTTTATTTTAAAATGTTTACAAAATAATTACAGGAAACCTATTAAAAAATAATGGGTTCTTAAAGCCTTAATTACTGACATTTCTGGACCCAAGAAGATTTGGGTACCAAAATAATTTTTGGTGTAAAATTTATTTTGTAGGGAACTTTATTGAAGAGCTCTAGTAATAACCTATGGTACCAAGATAGTGGTTGTTCTAGACACATGACTAGAGATTATTCAAGCTTCAAAAATTTGATAATGTTTTATGGTGGACATGTCACCTTTGGTGACAATTCTAAAGGAAAAATCATTAGCCTTGGTCAAGTTAGTAATTCTAACTCAGTTTAAATTTATAATGTATTTTTTTATGGTTTAAATTAAAATCAACTTAGCAACCCACAATTACATGATGATGGGTTTTATGTGAAATTTTAAAACAATTCTTGTAGTGTTTTTTATTCTAAAAATGATTTAGTTTTTACTTCCTTGAGAAATGACAATGTTTATACTGTTAATTTAGATTCTTTATTTTCTCAAAAAGTTTCTTGTTTAAGTTCCTTTCATAAGGAATATTATATTTGGCATTAGAGACTATGATATTGCAATATTCACTCACTTAGAAATCTAAATAAGAAAGGGTTTTTCAAAGATCTACCTAAACTCAAATTCCCAAATGATAAAATCTGTAACCCCTATCAAAAAGGAAAAAAACAAAAGATATATTTCAAATCAAAGAAAGAAGTTACAACTTATCATCCCCTATAGTTGGTTCACATGGAAACATTTAGACCGTAAAGAGTTTCTAGTCTAAATGGGAAGCACTGTTTTTATATCCTTGTAGATGAATTTTCTAGGTATACTTGGGTATTCTTTCTAGCTCACAAAAGTGAAGCCTGCTTTTACTTTACCAAGTATGATAAATATATTGAAAATCTTAGTGGACTTAAGATTAAGTCCTTAAGAATTGATCATGGCCATGAGTTTGAAAATCGAGAATTTGAATCTTTTTTCTCACAAAATGTCTATAATCACAAGTTTTCTACTATTAGGACCCCACAACAATATGGTTTTGTAGAAATAAGAGATATAACACTTCAAGTAACTACCCAAACTATGATTAATGAATATGACCTTCATGATTACTTTTGGGAAGAGGATGTGAATACATCCTGTTATATAATTAATAGAGTTTTAATTAGACCTCTCTTAAAAAACCCTTATGAACTGTGTAATAATATAAATCCAAAGGTTAATTACTTTAGATTTTTTGGTTTCAAATTCTTTATTCGTAACATGAAGGATAATCTTGACAAATTTTCTTCCAAGGGTGATGAAGGAATTTTCCTTGGTTATTAAACTTCTAATTAATTATATAGAGTTTTTAACAAAATAACCAAGACTATGGAAGAGACTATTCATGTAAATTTTGATGAAAAAGATCCACATGAGCCTAAAACCACTTTAGAAAACCTTGAGAATTATTTTTCAACTCTAAACATAAATTCCAAACCTTGTGACATTTTTTTTGAAATAAGCAAAAAAATCATCAAGTTCTAAGAAACATCCTCAACCCAAACCTGAATCTGCAGAAGACTATGAGATGGCCATCCATTATTTTCCTGGAGTTCTTAAGACTCATAGATACCATCTTCTAGATATTTTATTTGGAGACCTAGATATATTTATACATACTAGAGCTTCTCTTAGGAACCAGGTTGAACATCAAGCATTATTTTCAAAGCATGAACCTGATAACATCAATAATGCAATTAATAATGAATTATGAGTGATGAAAATGTAAGATAAACTTTATCAGTTTGTAATAAATAAAGTTTAGGGACATGTAGTTAGACCTAAATATGCTCCCACTATAGGAACTAAATGGGTGTTTAGAAATAAGGTTGATGAATCTGACACTAAATTAATAAATAAGGCTAGGTTAGTTACACAAGGTTATAGTTAGAAAGAGGTTATTGACTATGAGGAAACCTTAACATCAGTGGCTAGACTTGAATCTATTAGAATAATTCTTACCTGTACAGCACATTTGGATTTTAAACTATAAAAAATGGATGTCAAAAGTGAATTATTGAACTATTATATAGTTGAGGGTGTTTTGGTTGAACAACCCCCTGGATTTAAAAATCCCCATTTTCCAAATAATGTTTTCAAATTAAAAAAAGCATTATATGGTTTAAAATAGGCTCCTAGAGCTTGGTATGATAGGCTAAGATCTTTTCTAATTTCTAAAGGTTTTTCAAAAGGTATAGTTGGCCCAACTATTTTTATAAAAAAAATCAAAATATGTTTTATTTTTTCAATTCTATGTTAATGATATTATTTTTAGATCTTCTAAAAATTCTTTATGTACTCATTTTTCAAATATGATGCAAAATGAAATTTAAATGAGTTTAATGGGTGAAGATAAATTATTTCTTGGTTTTCATATTTTTCAAAATAAATATATAATTATTTTAAATCAAATTTAGTAGAATAAATATATTTTAAAATGTTTTGGTTTGGATAGAACTAAGAGTAGTGTCACTCCCATGAGTACCACTTGTAAGCTGGATCTTGATGAAGCTGGAAAATCAATAAATCAAACTTGTTATAGAGGTATGATAGGAATTTTTCTCTACCTAACTATTTTCTGACCTAATATTATGTTTAGTGTGTTTATGTGAGCTCATTTTCAAGAAAACCATAAAGAGTCTCATTTAATTTCTATTAAAAAGTATTTTCAAAAACCTAAAATGTACAACCAATTTAGGATTGTTTTACCCTAGAGGACAGGAATTTGGTTTATTGAGTTATTCGGATAATGATTTTGGTGTTTGTAATTTAGATAGAAAAAAAACTCTAGAATATGTCATATTTTAGGAAAGTCTCTAGTATCTTGGTGTAGTAAGAAGCAAAATTATGTTGCACTGCCTACTACTAAACTTGAATACATACTTGTAGGTAGTTTTTGTGCTCAAATTTTCTGGATGAAACATACTTTGCTAGACTATGGATATCAATTATGATATGTCCCTATAAATTGTGACAACACAAGTGAGATAAATATTTCTAAAAATACTATGTATCATTCTAGAACAAAACATATTGATGTAAAACATCACTTTTTGAGGGATCATTTTCAAAAGTGTGGTATAAATCTTGAATTCATAGGAATTGAACATCATCTTGCTGATATTTTCAAAAAACCATTGAATTGTGAGATATTGAAATACATCAAACATGAATTAGGTATTATTAATTTTGGTTAGTCTATAAGTGTTAAATGAGTCACTATTGGATGATATTTCATTAGAAAGTAACCATTGGATGAGCTATCATTGGAAATTCATCATTGGATGAGTTGTCGTTGGTGAGTCATTATTGGTGAGTCACCATTTAATGAGTCACCGGTCTTTGTTTCAAATGTTTTTTCCATTATTATTTTTTGTTTTTAAATTATTATTATTTTTATTTGTTTTTATTTATTATATGATCTCAAATATCTAAGTGATATATCAAGCATTAAGTTTTAATATGAGTCACTCTCTCTCATGCGCCTACTCCTGAACTGCTTCGCCTTCCTTATCTCCTGACCTTTAGCCTTATTGCATTCTTACCTATTTTTTCTCAACTTAAATGGTGAAAGTCAATCATGTTCTAGTATTTTCTTCTGAAGAATTGTGACCTTCTAAGAGTTTAAAAGGAGAACCGAGCTGAGCTACTATTTTTGAGATGTAGAATCCACAACTTTTGAACTGATTAGTGGTTTCCAAAAAATAAGTAGATGAAAAATTGTTGAATTCAAGTAAATAATTATTTCTAAGGGTGATCCAGGACCAGGGATGGGTAGATTGGTTTTCCATGAATGACTGACCTTTCTATCCTAGGTTGGTTCATCAGTTTTATCACTATAACAAGTTTAGTTTTTGGAAAAAGAAGGATCTGATTCGAAGTATTATTGATTATAAGGAGTTTATCTTTTCTTAAAAAGAATGGGAAAAATTATTTAATGTTCCTCATCAAGTAGTATTTGTATATTATCAAGGTATGATACCCAGTGGCACTAAATTTTTTAGTAATGAAAATTTCTTTCCCAATCTGATGGGTGAAGGAACACTGAGAAGGCTTACTTCTATAGAGTTGGATGTGGAATACAAGATTATGTTTAAGTTTATCCATAATTTATTATGCCCCATTAAAGGGGACTTTAATATGTTGAGATATAAGATGTGTAGCTCTTGTTTCTTATAAAAATAGCGGACAAGATCAACCTGTTCAGATATCTCACAGTGTATATGTTTGAGATGTTTAAGAAATCCTCTTGGTCAAACTATCTTATTTATCATAAGTTTATTTTTTATTTTTTGGAAATAAAGTTTTTGATAGATGAATAGGAAGAAGATAAGATTAAAAGTGGTGGTTTCTTCTTAACTAATGTAATTTGTATAAGGATGAGGGTGAGCTGGAGACCTTGGATGAAGAAATGGGTTAATGATAATGATAATATCTATGAGGATTTTAATCATATAGATCATACTACCAGACACAAAAATTTAGTGGATCCTATCTTGGAGCCATATGAGATAGTAGAGTATTATAATGAATAATAAGAAGAGGTTAAAGCTATTGTTGATGAGGAGGTTGATACCTTAATGGAGGAGGGAAATAACTTGGATATTATAAAGAGCCCTATTATGAACTTGGGACCTGCAAGTCCTCCTAACTCTCTACCAGCCAGAGAGAGTTTTTTAAGTGAAAGTGATCATAGTGATAAAGATATGGAGGTTTTAGGTGATGAGAAAATTATAATTTCTTCTTATAAATCTTTTAAAGAGGTAGTGGGAGTTTTGATGAGTAAAATTGTGATGATGGTAACAGAAATGGAGAAGATGGAAATGATGGTGAGAATGGTGATGATGATGAGGATACTGATAATATAGGACATGTACATTATGCTCATGTTTCTAGGATCCATACACCTCATCCGGCGTCTTCTAGTTTTGTTACTTCATCTAGGTCTATGTAGAGACCTGTATCACCCAATCCTTCACATGTTGAGAGACCTAGTTTGGATAGATCTATTCCCTTGGAGAGATCAGTTCTAGAGAACCTAGTTGATGATGCAACATCTTCCTAAAGAGAGACCAGTGTTGTTGCTGAGGGGGAGTAATCCCCTAGTTTAGTTAGAGTGGTTGTTGCTAATGCTGAATGGGATAAGTTCCCAAGATATATTTGTCTTGGTTTGGACTATTCAGAGTCCAAGTATATAGAAGAAGTTATTAAAGAGCATAGTGATGCTCAGGTAGAGGGTGAGGTATCCTCTAAGGGGGGCATTCCACAGGTTTAAAGTTGTTTGGTCTAGCATATGCTGTTTAATATGATGATGAGGGAATTCCACTAAAGGATGGTGGACCTATTATCTCTACTAGAGATGGGTCGTATCTTAAGGTATATTTGGTTGAGATTCAAAAATTTCCTTTAGATGCACCTCCTTCTAGACCAGAACCTACAGAGGCTGCCATGCCTAGTGTTGTGACACCAATTGATCCAATTCCTACAGATAAAATTTTTAGAGAAGATCTTGTGTCTTTTAGGAAGAGTCTTCTTACTAACTTCAGTTTGGTTTTGAGGTCTCAAAAACCTACAATAACTCTTCTAAGTGATACTAATGCGAGACACCTCTTTGATCTTGTGGTATGTTATATTCAACAAAAGATGAATCGTCACATTCAGGAAGTGGATATTGAGAACCGATTGTTATCTAGTGAGATAGGGATTATGAGATCAATTATGGAGGAGATGAGATCCTCCTTTACTACCATTCATACTTCTATGATTTATAGGTTGTATAGTTGACCTTCAATTGCATATACATCTTCTTATACACCTCCCTAGATTTCTTTTGATACATAGTTGGTTCGGTCTATTTTTTTATAGGAACTTCATGATGCTTTGGGAGATATTCATGCTACACATTAAAAGGATCTAAGATATATTCTTCATAATAGTGAGAATATATAAAAACTAGTAAGGTAATGTTTAAATGAATCCCAAAGTGAGTTGGAAATCATCACAAAGACCATTAAATATTACCTTTCCAGGGTGTATACCAAACATAATCTAAATACCCATTTCTAGTTTTTTGATAAGAATCTCGGGATTACACTTTTAATAAGGGATGTAAATGAACAAGTCAACCATTTGAAGGTTTTGGAACCCCTACTTAAGTTTTTTATGGAGGAAAATAAGGATTTTTTTAGTGCAATGGAAAGAGGAGGTAACATTATCATGGATTTTTTCAACCTTATGAAGCCCTTCCTTTATGTATCTGGAACTAAAGTGGTTTCTCCCAAGGATATACCCATGAAAACATTCACCTACTCTCCTTCTTCATACCCTCTACTTCCTCAGTACCATCCCTTAATTGTGTCTCCCACGGAAGCTGCCAGGCATCTCAGGCTAATCATCATCATAGAGCTACCTCAGCCTCTTTCAGTACGTCCAGCCATTACCACCACATCCTCAGTTTCTGCATCTATCCCTCTTACCTATGAAAAGGTAAAGGGATATCATGAACCTACTATCTGATATGAGAGTGAATATGATTGAATATCAGTCTTTGATATTGATTTTTTTTTGTATTTTTCCTATATATATTTTGGGGATGTAATATCTTGACACTTTGTGATTAATGGAATCTCTATTTTATTCTTTGTCTCTTTGATAAGTTATTATTTGATACTATAATTTTCTATGATAACTATTATTCACTTATTTTTATCTACTATTTCTTGTTTTACCTTTTTTATAATCCCAAATTGGGGAGAGAGTTGGAGAAATTTGGATGGTGTTTACCTTTGAACTCTAACTCTAATTGTTTCTTTGATAATTCGTTTATATATCCTTTGTTATCATATCTCTGATACCAGGTTTTTCTTTGATATCTTACTATTTTTTATGGCCTTATCCTACTTTTTTTCTTCATACCTGTTTGTGCCCAAATTTACCCTATTGGTAAAAGTGGTCAATGTAGTACATGTAGGGGTCAAATCCACAAGGACCGAAGAAGTAACCTTGAGACGCTATGATTTTGTGGAGGATGGGCTATGAAGTTTCCAACTTTGGTTTTGATTTTGGATGGTTTTAAATAACACTAAGAAACCTAAGTGAATTAAATTCAATGAAAATGGGTTGATCTTAGGATTATGCTCAGGGTGGATTGAATTAATTTTACTTCTTTAGACAATTTTGGTTTTATTAATTCTTAATGAATCCATTCTTCAAAAATAACACTACCTTCATAATTTTCTGGTTTGGTGCTTACTAAACACAATTACTAATCCCCTATACACTTAGAGAACCAAATTCATAATGTCTCCAAGGTATATGGTCATTTAGTACTTGAATTTAGCTTGCTAAAACACAGTGAAGATGAGGAGTAGAAATTTCTGAAGAATAGAAGTCTTAAATTAATTATCCAATTAACAACAATTCATTCATAAAATAACATTAAATCCATCCTTTGCATCCTACTATGATTAACCCATTAAATTTTTATCCCTCCATTTATGGTATACTCTCAATGGTGGGAAGAATATGACTAACAAGAATTGGATTGAAGAAATTAAAACTGCGGAAATAACGAGCACTCCTCCGTGTGTGTGAATGAAATTCACACCTATGTGTGAAATAATTCACAACAACACAGAGATATCATTGTGCTTTGTGATAATAAAGTTTTAATAAAAGAAATGGAAAATATAGAAGATAAATAATTTGATTAAGAACATAAGATACAAAAAATAAACTTACACGGAAATGAAAAACATTACAAAGGAAATTTGGAAGCATAACCTTACAATGAAACAAGCAACACAAGATGACAAGAAAAATATGAGATGCTTATTAACTTCACCACAAGCTACTTATATAAACATATTAGAATCCTTAGGTACATCCCCCAACAATTAATTTATCCCCCAAAAATTAATAGAGTCAAAATGAAGGTGAATAATCAAAAGGAAATTGACGTTTCGAAATTGACCCGGAAAACTGTCCAGATTCATCCTCTATTTGGACGTTCGAATTTGACATTAAATATGGCCGAATCATCAGCAGTAGTAGAAGAAAAATATATTCATCCATGTTTACTATATCATCTGTCCAAATTTCAGGTCATTTGGTGCATTTGTTTGAAAGTTATTCCCGAAATGGTGAGGAGAATTTATGGGCGTTCATATCGGTCCCACCATTTAAATGTAAAATTCAGATCCATATATCTCCATAAAAACATCTAAATTAGCTCTGGACAAAGTTAAATAAAATTATCCTCATATTTTTCTCTTTCTACTGTAAAAATTTGAGCTTCATTGGGCTTGGTTTTTGGGCCCCAAATTTGTTTGATGGGCCTTAGGCCCATTATGCTTTTTCCAGTAAATTTCTACATTAAGGCGCAAAAATATCCATCTTCTCTTGGGATTCATCCATCAGAACTAAAAGATAAAATGTTCCAAATAAAGTGATCAATCATATCCCAAAATATAAAATTCATAAAATTAATATAATGCTATCCACAAACAGATGAATGATTGGGCCCAAATTTTTATTTTAAACATTAATTGCATTTAAGATGAGAAATGAAGTTCTATTTATGTAATGCACTGAAAACAATGTTTATGGACTTTGGAACAATGAATATAAAGATATTAAAAATGAATATTATCCACTTTTAGTGACTAATCACACCCCCCAACTTGAGTTTTGCTAGTCCCGAGAAAAATATATTACAAATATGAAATTCGAATCCCCTTTTCCAAAAACATTTTAATACACATTGCTCACCCAAAGACCTCATACCAAAAAAAAATTATGAAATCCATCAAAATCATTTAAAACAAGCTAGTTCCATAAGAATATCCCAATCCCAAGCCCATTCCTTTGTTCAAATTCATCGCCACATTTCATCCAATTTCAATTAATCATGATAAAATGTTGTGCATCACAAAAGATATGGGGCCCATTTTATTGTTCAAGGGGAAAAAATGGAAGCACTGGGTGGGAATCACATTAAACCTTAAGATGAGTATCCTTTTTTTTATTTTTTTTGTTTGTTGGTTTTTTTAACCATAATAGATATGAAAAGACTAACTCTGGGCAAGAAAACTATGGAGTCACGATCCCCAAGTGTCGGATGCCACACATATTGTTAATTTCATGCTCTACAATAGAGATATAAAGCCTAAATCTGGGCAAGACAACTATGGAGTCATGATCCCCAAGTGCTGGAAGCCACACATTTGGACAAAACATTGCTCTATGTGGTCATTTTTTTCAAATTTTTTTGTTTTTTTTTGTTTTTTTTAATATTCAAATTAAACTAAAAGTGACCTCAAACCCCTGTTCTATAATGAAAGGAACCCAAGAACTCAAATTTATACCCAAGATCCAGTAGACATGCATTGTGGCATTTTTATTAAGAGGATGAAAATGTAAACTTTGAAAAATCACATCGGACAACCGCATTTTCAAAAAACTATGCTCATGAACTTAAACTTGCATTAAAATCAAAATCAAGGCATGCAAAATTATTTTGATATCCAATTTCAGAGTTTGCAATGTGTGTTATCATGTTCATGGTTAATGGAATTTTTCTTTCCATGTATGTTCTTATTAAAAAAAATCATTTTTATTTCATCTCCCCCCAACATAGAATAACATTGTCCCCAGTATTTAAAGAAAATAAAGATTAGAAAGGGGGTAGGAGAGGAGTTCAAAGAGGAAATTGAAAATGATAAACATGGAACAAATGCACCTGGTTTTTGAAGTTAAAGTTCATGATTCTCCATATTACTCCTTTGATCTCTTGGGGAATGTAGGCACCTCCTTGATTGAACATGTATCACCCAAAATAGTCCCTGAACTGTACAAAGAAGAACAAAGAAGACAAAACAAACAACATAATGATTTATTTATTTCCAAGTATCATCATTTTTATGGTTTTCTTTATTTTTTTTAAATTTTAAAAATCAAACTGATTATACATTGTCTTATTTATATTTTCTAGGTATGGTATTACTCAGGGATCACACTGCATGACACAAATGAATATGGTGTTCCCCTTTCATACCCATTCTTACTCATAAATGAAGAAAAGGTCAACAGTTTTATGTACTATCATATTCAGAGTTTGATTTTTTATATATATATATATATCAAAATGATTTATAAATCCTATTTGAAAAATAAAGATGATTCATAAGGATTAGAAACATGAAGACACACAAAAACACACAAAATGAAATAAAAAAAGGCAGAAGCCGGGTTGCCTCTCGGAAAGCGCTTAATTTAAAGTCTTTAGCTCGACTTGAACCCCCCAACTTATCCAATACCAACTTTAAAAATTTTAACAAACCCATCTTTCTCCACTTCAACAAGATTGAGATTGATTGTTTTATTTTTGATTTTTTGTCATGTAAAAACCCATGTTCAACAAGGAGTGTGAAAATCCAAGGAATTTCAGTAATGGTTGATCCAGTTTATTCTACAGACTTTCCTAAGATTTCAAGGGTTAACCCCTCTTTGTGGGTTTCATGAGATGAATGAATGACTAATGAAAGGTCATGGTTATCACCTATGATGGGATGCCTGAGTGGGGAAGTAAGGAAATTGATTTTGATTTCAGGTTGGATATGACATTTAAACACAGATAAGGAATTAGAATCAAAATCAATTTCATTTTCAAAATTTCCCAACACAATTGGTTCCCTTTGAATTGAAGATTCAACCCCAAAATTTTCTAGATTAGTTTCATGAATGGGTATGTATTTGATGTTTGTGATTTCTCCTAATGGTTCAGTGATTGGTATTTCTAAAAAATAATCATTGGAGAAATATTTCGGACATTCAATCCATGAAGAAAAATTTCCCTCTTGTGAATTCATGAAATCAATTTCATCCTGATTTAAACACCCATTAACAATTCCCTCATGTTATTTAGCTTTAATTTCAACATTACCTGACCAATTCTCTTCATTATCCAACTCTGTTTTCCAAGATTTTAAAGTGGGTTCTTCACTAAATTCAAATGAGTTATTTGGGTAACAAGATTCTTCTATAAGTGATGTGGAAGGGACAACCTGAGTTGGAGTGGGTTCCAAAAATGATTCAATGCTTTGTAGTTCTACTCTCATGGATGAAACCTCAGAAGTCATTATCTCTATTTGTTGACACAATTGTTCAATAATTTGTTGATCGATTTGGACAAGGGGTTGAGGAAGATGGTCTAGTCCGGGAGGATAATTAAGTTGTTGGAATTCCACAAGAGGATATTCAGATTGGCCTTATTGGGATTAAAACTCGTTATAGGTTTGAATGTTTTGTGGAGCATAAGAGTTAAAACATTGTGCCTCAATTTTTTGTTGATTTTCCCACCAATTTAAACTAGAATGGTCATTGTACATCACAATTGGTGTGGGGTATTCAATGTAGGGAGAGGTGACCCATGTTTGGGTTTGTTCAAAATGGCCTTCCATGAGAATGATTTTGGGGGTGAGAAAAATATGTGTGTGTATAATTTAACTTACAAAGGTCCCCGGAAACGGTGCCAAAATTTTTTTGCACCCAAATTTACCCTACTGGTAAAATTGGTCAATGTAGTACATTTAGGGGTCAAATCCACAGGGACCGAAGAAGTAACCTTGAGACGCTATGATTTTGTGGAGGATGGGCTGTGAAGTGGCCAACTTTGGTTTTGATTTTGTATGGTTTTAAAGAACACTAAGAAACCTAAGTGAATTCAATTCAATGAAAATGGGTTTATCTTAGGATTATTCTCAGGGTGGATTGAATGAATTTTACTTCTTTAGACAATTTTGGTTTTATTAATTCTTGATGAATCCATTCTTCAAAAATAACACTACCTTCATCATTTTTTGGTTTGGTGCTTACTAAACACAATTACTAATCCCCTATACACTTAGAGAACCAAATTCGTGATGTCTCCAAGGTATATGTCCATTTATTACTTGAATTTATCTTGCTCAAACATAGTGAAGATGAAGAGTAGAAATTACTAAAGAATATAAGTCTTAAATTAATTAGTCAATTAACAACCATTTGTTCATAAAATAACATTCAATCCAGCCTTTGCATCCTCCTACGATCATCCCATTAAAGTTTTAGCCCTCCATTTTTGGTATACTCTCAATGGTGGGTAGAAGATGACTAACAAGAATTGGATTGAAGAAATTAAAACTGCAGAAATAACGAGCACTCCTCCGTGTGTGTGAATGAAATTCACACCTATGTGTGAACTAATTCACAAAAACACAGAGATATCACTGTGATTTGTGATAATAAAGTTTTAATAAAATAAATGGAAAATATATAAGAGAAAGAAGTTTATTAAGAAAATAATATACAAAAAATAAACTTACACGGAAATGAAAAACATTACAAAGGAAATTTGGAAGCATAACCTTACAATAAAACAAGCAACACAAGATGACAAGAAAAATATGAGATGCTTATTCCCTTCACCACTATCTCCTTATATAGGCATATTAGGAGCCTTAGGTCCATCCCCAAAAAATTAATTTACCCCCCAACAATTAAGAGAGTCAAAAGGAGGGTGAAGAATCAAAATGAAATTGACGTTTCGAAGTTGACCCGGAAAACTATCCAGATTCATCCTCTATTTGGACGTTCAAATTTGACATTAAATATGGCCGAATCATTAGTAATAGTAGAAGAAAAATATATTATTAAATGTTTCCTCTGTCATCTTTCCAAATTTCAGGTTATTTGGTGAATTCGTTTGAAAGTTATTCCCAAAATGGTGAGGAGAATTTATGGGCATTCATATCGGTCCCACCATTTAAATGTAAACTTCAGATCCATATATCTCCATGAAAAATTCAGAATTAGATCTGTCCACAGCCTAATAAAATTATCCTAATATTTTTCTCTTTATACTGTAAAAATTTGAGCTTCATTGGGCTTAGTTTGTGGGCCCCACATTTGTTTGATGGGCCTTAGGCCCATTATGCTTTTTCCAGTAAATTTCTGCATTCAGGCGCAAAAATATCCATCTTCCCTTGGGATTCATCCATCAGACCTAAAAGATAAAATTTTACAAACAAAGTGATAAATAATATCCCAAAATATAAAATTCAGAAAATTAATATAATGTTATCCACAAACAGATGAATGATTGGTCCCAAATTTTCATTTTAAACATTAATTGCATTTAAGATGAGAAATGAAGTTCTATTTATGTAATGCACTAAAAACAATGTTTATGGACTTTGGAACAATTAATATAAAGATATTAACAATGAATATTATCCAATTTTAGTGACTAATCAATACCATATTTATTTGGCCTCATTCTTTAATATCATCCATATTTGTCCTATGATACCTTCATTATTGAGATGTGATTTATTTTACCTTTGACAATCTTAATTACCCCTATCTTTGACTTATCTTTGATACCATATCTATTTATCTTTGATAATAATTTTTTTCTCACATTTGAAATATAAAATGTTAAGAGGATTTTTATCTTAAACATGGTAGTTTATATTATACATGGTTTATAAAAATTCCAGGATCTGTGATCATCAAAAAGGGGGAGATTATTGGAACCTCTTTATTTTAATGCTCAAAAATCATGTTTATTGTGTTTCTAATGACTTTACTATTTTATGATAGAATTTTATAATATAAGTAAATCTGATGAAAATTTGGATAAGTATTGGGATGAGTCACCGTTAGTTCAAAATGACTCACCGCCATACATGAATCGCTGCCATCATGAGTCACTGTTAGTTCAAATGTATCACCGCCAGAATGTATGACCGTTAGAATTGACCATACATGACTCACCATTAGTAAAAATGTCTCACCTCTAGACATGATTTGTTATTAGAATGTCTGACCACCAGAATTGAGCTGCCTCCAAACATGTCTCACTATTTGTAAAAATGTCTCATCACCAGACATGAGTTTGCATCAGAATGTATTTCCAGTAGATTTTCTCACCTTTAGTTCAAATGACTCACTATCAGCTTGAGTCACCATAATACTGAGTGACCATTAGTTCAAATGAGTCACCTCCAAACAGACTCACTACCAGGTATGTCTTGTCACCTGAGAGGTCTTTCCACCAAATATTTCTTTCCACTGAAGATGTCTTGCCTCCAGGATGTCTTCCCACTGTAGATGTTTTCCCAGTAGATGAGACGTCATCACTATTCTGCCTATTTTGAATTAAAAGCTTCAATGAATATACTAATGTAATTAATGAAAAGAGTTATTTTATTATTATTTTATTAACTATTTTAGATATGCATTAAGGGAAATGTCATATCTCAGTATGGGGATAAAAAATATCTGAATGATTATTCTTCAGATGGAAACTCCTTCATACAGTGATTTATATTCCCATAAGACTCCCTCATGAATGGATGATGCATGATCAAGAAGTGAACTTACTAACTACTAAAAGTATAATCACTCAATAGATTACACTCTACATTACCACTGACTTAAATCTGTGAAATAGTGGAAATCATTGAAGATAAAAATACTTTCTTATCAACAGAACAAAGAGAGCTCTATGATGCTCTTTTTTACTACTACTTTCAAAGAAACAAATAAATATCCTCACCAATTCACGTATGAGGAAACTTAATCATATAAAGAACTTAAGACCAAGCCGCATTACCTTTTATATATCTTATCACTTGATTTTTTTATTGTTTTCTTTTACATTCAAGCAGTGTGTTTTTTTCATTGTTTTTCAACACACGCTAACTCCTACATCATAACTGGAGAATACTAGATATTATCTTATAACTTTTTTATCTACTTACCCATAGTGTTTGTGGAAGAGTTCCCTGTGTGGCTTGAGTTTTTTTTCTTCCCACAGCTATTGTAGAATAGTTCCATGTATGGTCTAGACATATTGGAAGTTATTTTCTATATACCAGATCTAGGTTGTGGATCAAATTATAATTATATAATTTTATTGGCAGTGGTTTATTGCCAATTTGAGTGGATTATGTCTCGTCTTGAGACTAAACCCCTTGTTTTAATTTCGTTGCATGATTTTTTTTATTTGTTTTAAAGATTTAAATAGAATTTTATTTAAATTGTAAAACAAAACCAGAACTTTGATAGTTATTCTTAACTAGTGTTTATATTAGGAATTGTTTGAGTAAATTTATTTCAAAAGTTAAAGTAATTGTCAATATTATTTTAACTGAGCACTAATCAAGATTATATAAATATTTTAAAAGAAAAAACTTTTATCAAACTACTTTTTTGATTAACTTGGTGATTTTATTTTAATTAGGGGATTTTATTTAAATTTATTTTATAACAGAAATTTTTATTGAGAACTCAATTCACCCTTCTCTTGAGTTACTCACTCCAACCAACAGTCATAATAAGGAAAGCATACACTAAATACAATAAACTAGTTTGTATCATGAAACCTACTAATGAATTAATGGGATATATAATTATAGGACCCACATATCACATAATAAATCCAATACCTCTATCATATAAAAGATTTCATCTAACAATACATATCATATTGTTCCAAAAGGAACCCCCGGCATACACAGGTCTTATTAATCAATGCTTTTTCATATAGAAGTAAAAAGTATATGAATTTTTAATGCTTCCCAATTCAATTGAATTACATTGATATCTAGGTGAATATCCATCAATCAAGTAGGAATTATAGTATATGAAATGTAAATTATCCTTGAAAATGGTGTGCTATGGTAGGATAATTTCATCATATAAGGTTATTATATGTAATGGTTAAATGCCAAAATAATCATAAAAAATACCCTCTTTGAAAAATGAAGATTATGGAATTGTAATGGATTATAATTGTGGTATAATAAGTTGAAAATTTAATTTCTTATTCACAATATATTCATGTATTTGTAATAATGAAACATAACATCATTATATATGTAAATGAAAAAGAATTCAATGGACTTTCAAAAGAGAAATGAAGATAAAGGCATTGAAACCCTTACATTAAATTTTCCCTTCCAAAAGATTGAGAATGATCTCCTTGGATCCTTCAAAGTTTTCCCCCTTAAAATATAAATGTAGAAAAGGTTTGGGAACTCTTACCTCACTAATTCTCTTGATAAAAACTCATATTAACAACTTTTAAAAGAGAAATTGAGATAAATTTTGAAACCCTTATCTACATATGTTTCTTCCTAAATATTCTTAAGAGGGAAAATGAGATAAAAATCATTATCTTTTGTTTTGGAGTGGAGAGAAATGGGAGGATGAGTGGGTATTTATAGCAAACAAATAAGGGAGAATTTTTTATTAATTTCTAAATATAGGCCATGGACTTTAGGTTGTGGAAAAATTAAAAACCATTAGTTTTCCAATGGTTTTAAACCATGGTATTTGAAAATTTTGGCCTGGATTATGAATTTAAGAATTTTTGGCCCCTCATCGCCGCCTGCCAAACCAGCCCCGCGCCGTCGCCGGCTGAACCAGCCCGAGCCGCGCCACCTCGGCCGAACCGGTCGCGCCATCCGCCGGCCACCGAACCGCCCAGGCTCATGTCGCCCGCCGGTCTCCCGAGTCGTTGTGCCCTCATGGTGCCCTCCCAGCCGAACCGGCTGCGCAGCGCCCTCCCGGCCAAACCGGCCTCGCGGAGCCCTCCGGGATGAATCACCCTTATGCTAACCCATGTCTGGTCTGCACCCTCGCGACCGGTCCGCACCCTCTCGGCCCCTCACAGCCTGCTGGGCTGGGCCCAGCGGGCCGGGCCGAACCCAACGGGCTGGCCCACCCAATGGGTCAGGCCAGACCCAACAGGGTAGGTCGGGTCGACCCAAACCAGGTTGGCCCAGACTGGGTCGGACCGGGTCGGACCAACCAAGTCAGACTAGACCCAGGCCCACTACGACCCCCTTTACTTTCTATTGGCCATATCATTGGCATCGGGCGTCCGTTTGACGAACCGTCAGCGGCCCTGGTAATCTTGGAGCATGATGGTTCCTTTGAGTATACCTCCCTAAAATTTGGGGTATAGTTGAGATACGGTCAGGTAAGATCTTGCACAAATCCAACCGGGCCCCCGGGACAAAAAGGTTAATAACTCACAGACCGGGCGTCCGATTGACGTGTCGTCTATTGCATTGAAACCCCTATGACGTGGCGAACCTTTGGGATACTTCTTCGTGGGACTTCGTGAAAGTGGAGCATCGACTAGTAGCTTGTGGAGCGGATCTTCCAGAGACGAGCGAGCATTTGTGCGGGAACCTAGTAGCTGGATGAGACTTGACAACTATTGACCGTTTGACTCGGAGTGACTCGACTAGCCCAGTGGGGAACGCCTGGTTGTGGCGGCAGACCCACGGTGGAGGAGCGTCTGGTTTTGGCGGCAGACCCACAGTGGAGGAGTGCCTGGTTGTGGCGGTAGACCCACAGTACTCAACAGAAGGAGTACCTCTACAGGTTATAAGGGGGAGCGCCTGGTTGTGGCGGCAGACCCATGGTGGGGAGCGCCTCTGTGTAACGCAGTAGAAATCGCCGCTATATGCTTCTGCGGCAGTTTCCAAAAACCGTCGCTACATTGTGTGTTAGGATACTATTGTCGGTGGTTATAGACGTTTCACGACGGTTTTTAAAAATCGTCGTAGATAGTGTATTTCGCCGCAGTTAAGATTCTTTTAGCGTCGGTTTTCCCAACCAGGGGATTAATTTTTTTAGCAGCGGTTAAAACCGCCGCGAACTTTGCGTAGAAGATGGGCCACTATAGCGGTGGTTAAAACCGCCGCAAAAATTAACACCGTAGCAGTGGTTATAACTGCCGCAAATAGAAAAATGCTGACATTTATCGGTAGTTATAACTGCCTCTAATTAAAAAATATTGACATATATCGGCTGTTTAAACCACCACTAAAACCACTTTTACAAAAAAACAGCAGCTTTTGAAGCTTTTATACCAGTGCCCTGAAAAAAAAAACAATTACAGGAATACCAATGAATCATGTCTGGTCACATCTTCATGATTAAACCTAATAGGTACACACTCTCATATTCCATTAAATGGAGGTAACCTCCATATCTGAATTTTCCTTAATGAGTTCCTTGAAGTGGAATTCCATTTTGTCCTAGGTTCGCACATGTTCCTCCAAGCATGTTTTCCCCTCATTGAAACCTCATATTAAGATCCTTTTATGTTTATCAATCCATAAGTTGATAGGTCGACCCCCCCCCCCCCCCTTAATGAACCACTATAATAAATGGTTCTTTAATCATAGAAAAAATAGTAGATATTTTCTTTGGAAGAGTGAAAATAAGGGCATAGGGGAAAGGGGGTCATTCCACTAGTTGGAAAAAATGTTCAATCACATATAATATGGTATTGTGTTATAAGTAAACAAAATAATTATAAAAAGAAATATAAAAAATGTGTTATAGAGTGATCATAAGGGTTAAAACACACCTACCCTACCAGGGTCACCCTCATAGAGTAGCCCATGTAGTCATGATGTGGGACCCATCATCATGGTAAAATCTTAAAATTAAACCCATCTATACTACATCACACTATGATGTGGTCCTTCCGATTATGAAACAACACCATCCCATTGGTTGGGTAATTACAATGTGGGGTCCCTTTATATGGGAGTGATATTTCCCTTTGAACTATCAACCATAATACATCCCTTATGTGTTGTAGCATAATGATCCATTAAATAATGATTTAATCTCACATTTCCCTATGATTTAATCTTATATAGCCCTCATGTTTCTCTTAAAAAAAACATAACCACCCCCCAAATCATTTCTCTATTGCATGGTTCTCTAGACTAATCTAAAAAATATAGTCTCACATATTCCTTCACACTACATTTTTCCTAAAAGATGTGGTGTAACCACCAACCCATATAAGATATTAATCTTACATAACCAAAAAATTATTGTTATGTTCCCCAACATATTATATTGTCTTTGACCTATAAAATATTCCCAACCTAAAATAGAGGCTGACTCCCAAAAATATCCACCTAAACATGCCCTAATTCCCCATTACCCACGATACCACCTCATAAAAATCCTCTCAATTATTCCAAATGTGCGTATAATGAAAATTATCAATATAACTAAAAAATTTAAAATCATATCTAGTCCTAACATCATTGGAAACTGATATTTATGTAACTCCACTGACACACATTGGTGCGAGGTGTTATAACCACCCCACCATACCACTTATCATCCATAAAAAGTATTTATGTTCATCACTTGTGAACTGCATTGATCAATGAAATATGATACATGAAATCGATCTATATCTCCCATTGAAAATGATCTCTCATATACTTCACTTGAAATAGTGAAACAACCCAGCCACCCAGATGCCTCATGCTTTGGTCCAGCACATATTATAGTCATTTCCCATATGAAACTTATTGATCCTTATTCAAGTCATGGTACACAATCATGTATTAAATGTTTTATCCAATACCAAACTTTTCCAATGAACCCTAGAAGATATGCTGACCTGAGAAACACACTAAAAATTATAACCATCATCTCTACAATGATTATCTATCCCTAGTTAAATTTAGGGATTCTAAAACATCCAATGTCATACACCCAAATTCAACAAGAATAATCTAAATCAGACCACTAAATGTGAGAAATAACAACCTTTCACCCCTATGAATCCAAATTATAGTCTTAAAATTTCGACACAACCAAAATAAACATACATTATCTATTTTTGTATTACCACTGAAGACATCACTAATCAATACAATCCACTCATATACTTTCTTTCATGTTAAACTCATCAGTCACCCACATCATACAATAAAAAATATCTAATAACCCTGCGTTAGATAAAGAATTATATTATTCCAAGTTCAACACTCATATACGAGACAAGGTGTCATGAACCTTCACACCTTCATCTAGTACCCAATCATATCCTAAGAGTGATCATCTGTAATGTTCATCAACACTCCACAACATAACTCTATGAAATAAGGAAGGTGAATGTATCATGGACCCATCACAACGTGCAGGTACCTCATAGCATCTTATACCACATACAGTTCTCAAGGGACTAAATATGAATCACTTTTAGAAATCAAAACAAATTATAGATGAATTAAAAGATATCAATATTCATTAACAAGGTCACCATAACATAACACTAGGAGTCACAATACCTACATACAGTTCTCAAGGGACTAAATTGACCTTACCCTCTCCCCTAAACTAAATACCAAAACCACTCAGAGTGTTTCTCATCCCATGAACACTGAATTACCATGACATGCCTCAAACCTTTCATGGTTACCCACATAACCACACTTTTTTGTTATGTATAATAACATAATTAAGATATATGAGAAAACACTATATAATATGCATACCATGACATTCCTCAACCCTTTCATTCCTAATTTTTTCCCTATTCTTCACTATGGTAAAGTTGTTGGAAAGAGAATGGTTGGTTCTGTTAATGCTTTGGTAGGGGACTGATATTGGTTGTTGTGTCCTAAATATGCGCACCACACTCAATAAATCAAGACATAAAAGGAAACATCATAAATAAATAAAATACATAAAAGGAAACATGACAAATCAAGAAAATGTTAGGTCATGAAAATGTTTGGTAGCAACTATGTGCCACACATGATACATATACAAACCGACGATGAACACATATCGTCACCCTCTCCACCTCTAACATATCAACAATACAATTAATCATTGTCCGATGATGAACACATATCGTCACCCTCTCCACCTCCATCTCCACTTCCGGCTACCACTTGTAAGAACATTATATTGAAAATTAAATAGTGTTGCATATTTATATTTAAACTTAAAACCAATAAAAGATTTAAAACTAAATGATTTTGAATTTTTGTGATTTACCTGCTCACCACCAATCGATACAGTACCACCGGGGGCATATCTTCTAATCTGCTGACATATATCAGTCAACTCTTCCTACAAAGCAGATATTTGATCCCCCTTCTCCTGAAATGTGTTTTGTAGAGAAATAATCTATTTATTAGCATCTTCAGTTATGGGATGACTACAACCAAGAGTAGATGTAGCTGTAATCCCCGGTGGCCTATCAAAAACCTCAGATGGTATGGGTCCCAAACCCAGCCCGCGCACTCTACCAGGATGCTCCTTCCCAAGGACTTTAGCAACCGGGTCATCCTGGGAGACTGAGTAGGACTGCTCAGGATTGGCATCCCATAGTTCTTTAATTATTACCTATAAATCAAATATCAATATATATTAACATAGTAAAAACTTATAATAAGTTATTATAATGAAAAAATGAGTTCATACCCCAACTTCTTTGACATGCTCATTAACAAAACTTCCATCAGATTTTTTGTGAATATCCAACCACACTTCAGTTTGAGATGTTTCGTACCCTAAACTCTGTGACTGCATTAAACAAAGATAAATCAACAATTTAATATATTAAACAGATAATATTATCTTATAAATATTTAAACTAATGAAAATATTACCAGAGTCGATCGGCTTCTAGAAAAGCTTTTTGACCCCGCAGTGTGAGGGATGACTTGCTTTGCCCGACTTGATGCATTCTTTCTTGAGAGATCCTAAAATAAATAAAATGAAATTTAATAGTAATGTATTCAATGTCATATCCTCTTCATATACATGTATAAATGTAAAATGAGGTTAATATAATAATATATATTTAAATATCATCTTCTTCACATCACGATGCCTGTCAACAAAAACTTTCCACTATTCTTTGGGTACCCCATTGGGTAGCTTCTCATACATTTGTTGGACGATCAACAAAGTATCGTTGATATCGCCCCACAATCTTCATTTAAATTCTTTCCATTTCTTTCCAATATTTTTCAACATCCACTTTTGTGCTATCACATCAGCAACTATAAAGTGGAAAAACATCTGTATACAGAAATTCATTTTGAACATATTAATAACATGACATTAAATTGCACCATAATGTATTAAAATTACCTTTATTTGTGAATCATAAATTTCATTTTTACAACTTGGAGGCATATGTCTCCAATCATCATAAGAAATAAGAAGGTAAATGGGCTCCACTGCTGGCTGGCCTAGAATTTAACCAAGTAATCCCACAACATCATCTGTAGGGACCCCATGTGAATCGAATAGGACAACTATCTTCTCTCCATTCATATTCTACACATCTGGACTTTTTATATTTTTCTCCACAATTGCATTTTTTTATCTTTAATGAACAAATAGTTTGTATAAAAAAAATGCAATAAATCTATTTATATTAAAATTTGTACCTATAATAGTGACCCTCCAGTATGTCCATGATGAACTAGAAGTTGTGTGTCACCGCCTGAATGATGAGGCTACTGAAGGGGGAGTCGATGACTCAGCTTCTAAAGGGATGCTCATAGAGGGTGTGAGAGATGGTGCAGGAGGATATGGTGTAGGGGGGCAGGCAGCTGGTCACTCAGATGTCGTAGGGAGGGAGACAGATTGATCGTCATCTATCGCAGTAGTGGATGAAACAGTGTATCGCTTCCTCCTTGGAATTCCTGTCATTTAATCAAATAAAATTAAGATCAGAACTTATATTTCAAAAAAAGTATTCAGAAAAAAATTAAAAATGATAATATATTCCCAGTACTAACAAACAAAATATACATAACAATGATAATAAATGACTGCATAAATGAAATAAGTGGTTGCTGAATGAATAAATAACTGTACATACAATCATTTTTCGCTTCAATCATGTCTGTTTCCTAATACATTACTTCATACACTTAATTCATCCTTGCTAGACTAATATTTTCAATATCATGATGGACAAATAATTCTTCTTCTTGTTGTTGATGAGATTCAATTTTAGAGGTCAAATCTTCCACTTCATCACCCATATCATACAAATATCTTTGTATTACGTGAGCAACTACACTCCACCCTTCATCCACAATATCATTCACATAATATACCATTTTTTCTTAAAATGATAAGATATATGGATCATTCAGTTCATGATCACCAATATCCATCAAGCGAGAGAAGTTCACAGAAGTAAATTGCAAGGAATCTCTTTTAACACCTCTGATAATATCGACCCAATTGAATTTGAATAAAACAACTGAAAAATACCCGTGGTAGTTTAATTCAATAATATCAGTCAGATTTCCATATTATTCCACTTTACCAAATGTAAATATACCACTATTCTATGTTTTCAAACCCTCTTCTTGATCGACTGTACGAAATCTAAAGTCATTCATGTTGTAAGCATTGAACTTTCTAACTTGTTTTAGAGGACCTAGAGCAAGAAACTTCAAATATTTTGACACCTCTGCTTGAGTATCAGTATTCATGATCTAAAAAAATAAATATACTTTATTAGATTTACAAAATATATGTGTCAAACTAATATTCATATTTATTTCAATATTTATGAACTTACACATCGTGCAAACCATTATACAAGCTCTTTACTAACAGCTTTCGTTGTATCTTTCTCATTTTGTGTTAGGCCTATCATTAGTCTCTTTGTTTGTATCCTCAACTCTTCAATAAATGGATCTGAAATTTCACTATTCAGCATCACATATCTATGTGCCTGTAATAATTCCAATTTTGTCAGTGTCACATTTGAGGTCCTCCCAACTAATCGGCCAATAGTAGAAAATATTTTGGATTTCTGCTGTATTTGAGATTGATTCAATGTATCGTCAACACGTCCAACTTGAATAAATCTTGTCTCAATATCATACAAGTATCTCGAACAAAAGGTAAGACACTCCGCAGCCAAATAGCCTTCAACAATAGAGTCTTATGGTTGAGCTTTATTTCTCACGTATGATTTCAAATGCCCAAGATATCTGTGAAATAAAATAAACATAATTATGCATTTAATTAAGTGCCAAAAATTGTTTACTTAACTGAAAAACATATAAATAAAGTACCTCTCAATTGGATACATCCATCGATAATGAACGGGGCCTCCTAATTTAGATTCCTCAACCAAATGCACAGTTAAATGCATCATTACAGTAAAAAAGGATGGAGGAAAGATCATCTTCATTGCACAAAGGGTCAATAAAAACCTCTCTTGGAGGTTTTCAAGCTAAAATGGATGTAGATATTTCTCACATAGTTGTTTCAAAAATGTGCAGAATTGGAGTACAACAACAGTAATTTTTTTAGGTATTAATGTACGCAATGTCAATGGTAGTAACTTTTGTAATAAAATATGTGAATCGTGACTTTTCAATCCATGTAACTTATGATTCTTCAAGTCAACACACCTCAAGATGTTACTTGAATACCCATAAGATACCTTAACATTCTTTAAAATTCAAATAAATGTATCTTTATCCCTATTTTTCATTGCAAAAATTGTCGGAGGATACTTTTCATTCTCATCTGGACAGAGATCACATTTTATGTTCATTTCTTGTAAGTCTTTGCAAGCATTGAGATGATACTTCGACTTTACATGCTCATTAAGTAATGTGAAAATCAAATTGTCACATACATTCTTCTCAATATGCATCACATCAAGATTATACCGCAACAAATTAAATTCCCAATACGGAAGTTTGAAGAATATACTTTCTTTCTTCCATTGTTGCATTTAGATTTCGCTTGACGATGCACTTAAAACCCATTTCCCACTATCATTCAAATGAAGAACCTTCCCAAATTCTGTTTCAGCATTTCCAATTTGTATCAATATTTCAGATCCAGTTAACAACTTTGGAGGTGGTCTACGATCAATGAAACCGTTAAATTTTGATATGTTCAGCCGAAATCTATGAGATGTATCGAGAAATATTTGATGGAACAAGAAGCACCATTTTTTACTATCAG
This sequence comes from Viscum album, assembly GCA_963277665.1. Classification (NCBI taxonomy): domain Eukaryota; kingdom Viridiplantae; phylum Streptophyta; class Magnoliopsida; order Santalales; family Viscaceae; genus Viscum; species Viscum album. The sequence goes on from OY728120.1 coordinate 1,647,217,328, forward strand.
GTAGTCGTTTGGGCTCAAAATCAAAGTTACAAACAGGACAAGCCAAACCCGTGTAAGTGTTCCAACCAGATAAATTCTCAAGCTCGGGGAAGTCACTAATTGTCCACATTAAAGCAGCATGCATTTTGAACATTATCTTAGAAGAAACATCAAATGTCTCAACATCTTTTCTCCACAACTCATGTAATTATTCAATTAAAGGCTGCAAGTATACATCTATATAATTTCTAGGAATTTTTTTTTTAGGAATAATCATCGAAATGATAAAAGATGTTTGTTGCATACACATCCATAGAGGCAGATTGTAAGGGATCAAAACAACTGGCCAAATGCTATAACTGGTACTAAAAGTCCCAAATGGGTTGAATCCATCGGTAGCTAATCCCAATCGAACATTCCTAGGATCAGCTAAGAAATCTGGATGTAATGAATCAAATTTATTCTACGATTTTGAATCTTGTGGATGTCTCATTAACCCATCATTGTTATTATCTATAGAATGTCACTTCATGTGTTCGGTGGTTTTCAATGACATGAATAATCTTTGCAATCGAGGCATTAAAGGAAAGTAATGCAAAACCTTTGCAGGTGTGTTCCTTTTCTTATTCTTCATGAAAGTATGTTGATCCAGACTTCCAAAATCACCCATTGACTGCCATCTAGAAGAAGAACATTTTTTACAATCCTGACTATCTGAATCCTCTCGCCAATAAAGCATACAATCATTGGGACACACATGTATTTTTGTATAATTCAAACCAATCATGTTAACAACTTTTTTCATATCATAAAAAGACTCAGGGATGTTTGCTTCCGGAAATGCAACACACAACAATTCCAATATCATGGACATTGCCTTATTTATAATTCCACATAGACATTTGATATGGTATAACTTCAGCATAAAAAAAGTTTTGAATATTTCAAACATCCACTATACAACTCTTGATTTCTATCATCAACTAAATCATGGAACGCATTTTCCTTAGTGAAGTTTTCTCTTACATTAGTCTCCATAGAATCAAGAGGATGATCCATTGATATGTTACAATCTAGATATTGTTGTCCTACAGTCTCAAAAACATCACTTGTCCTGTTGTTATTTGTATCACCCTCATCTGGTTGTTTTGATTCATTTGATGTTGGTGGTGGTCTCTTGCAGTACCGAATGCATCATATATAAGGTCTTGTATTTCATTTTCCATTGTCAATGAAGTTGGGAGGTCATTCTCTGGATTGACATCAGTGATCAACCTTTCTGTAACATTCGATTCCTCGTGCCAAATCCAGCGCAAATATTGACCCAGGAATTGCTTCAATATTAAATGTTCATAAACTTCATATCTCTTCAACCATCTTCTAAATTTACATTTAGGACATGGAAATCTTATTCTCCCTTCAACGGATCGATTAGAAATTGCAAAATATAAAAACTTATCCAAACCCTTAATATACTGATGTGCATTCCTCGGTAAAGTGATCCAGCTTTTATCCATGTATATCACAATGTGCCTACACAATATTAAAAAAAATTAAAACACATAACTATTAATAAATAGGGAAAGAGATTCATATATACTAGTTGAAAAAATATATAAATATGTTACATAAGGTTTTCCTATATCAATACATATGGTAAATCACCCACTAGTGGTGTCATATAAAGTAGTACCACCATAGAGGATTAGAATTAAATTGGGAGATTATGGTGAGTGAACAGAGTCCAACCACATTAATCAACTTAAGAAAGTTGGAGGTTCCCCTCTCCCATTAAATTAAATAATTCTAACCATTGTTTGAAGTGGCCTAATATTTAGGGGGAGATATGATCCATGGGGTGGATGCGCTAATAAAGTACATGTTATTCAGCTAAAGGATGATCTGATTAAATCCAAAAAATTCATGAAATAAGTGATGTAATAATTATTTCAAGTCTCATTTGATATAAAATATGATCAAAAAGTGTCATGGCTGATCACGACTGAGTAAGTGGTGTTAAGAAACCATTTTTTCTTCTTCAAAACTTGATCTAGAAGTTTCATGCTGAAGTAAATTCATTTGTTGAATCTAGAATTTCATAAAAAAAATGGATTATTCTATAATAAAAGAGGTTTCCAAGCCTTAACTAAGAGAATAAATGATTTCATGTTGAATATGGTTTATAACAAGGGATATCAAGCACTGAATTTAGTAGAATTAGACCACTAATAAGAAGAAAATTTTAGAGTAGGAAGTAGTTATTCCCTTACTATCATTATTATGGTTTCAGTGTGATTGGTAAATTGTTATTGACATGATGAATCTAATTTTGAAGTTATATTGATATTGTGCAAATTGATTAATGTGGATGATAAAGACACCGCTTATGGTTCAATTCCCTAGGTATCTCACCCCTACCTAAGGGATAAATGTATGTCAAGGGCCACATTCCCAACTCATAAGGTTTGGAGAACCTATGATTATCCATATAGTTCATATTGATTGCTCATCGAGCAAAGGAACCTAACTTGGTTCCATACTAGGTCATTCATATGTTCTCATAGATTATCATACCATAGATGAAAATTACCACACCATCCTATAGCCTCACCCCAAGACATTTCTTTAAGAGAGAATCAATTACCTAAAACAAGACCTTTATAGATAACTTGACCCATAAATACGTGATGGAAACCCTATTGGGGTTTTAATTTCCCTATAGTTAAGCCTCTCACATATATAACATAGCCATCAATGGTTGTATAATCAATGAATCGTACTAAATGGAATTCTATGAACCCAACATGAATCTCTATCTTCATGTCTCATAAGGTAAATAACTCATGGATCCCATTCATGTCACATACCCACCTACATGAAATTTCAATCCACACAATAAATGCATAACCATATCATATGGTAATATTAGTCATAAACTACCTTGACCATAGAGTTATCCCCTTAAGAAATCTCATTCCATCCTCATCAAAGCCATCTCTAGGAACCAACACCATCTCAATCCCCTAAATCATAAAATTACAACATATATTATAAAGTAATAATAATTAATTAAGAGAATTAATCCATATTAATCCAATTAGTTATACTTTAGGGATAGTTATGTATCCTCCCTGTAACTTCAAGCAATGGGGTATGAATCACTCTTGGAACACCTCTGAGCTCATTTCCAAACAAAACCCAAATTTATGAAGTCAATCCATTAAATGAATTCATCCAAATTTGATGATAAACCAAAATAAATTATGGCAATGACTCAACAATAATGAAACTACATAAAACCTTATGCATTTTTCCTCCACAAGATTCCTCTAACCATTACACACAAAAACATACCTAAATACGAGCAAACCACCGGCAGCAGGGGAGGGGATCCGACCAAGGGTAGGAACTCGACGGGGTTGGGGGATAAGCCGGCGTCGTGGGTGTCGGAGGGAGAAGGGGGGTTAGCAGCGACTGGCGACGAGGTCACTGGCGACACGGGAGGGAACCAGAGCCAGGGTTGGGGCTCGTCGGGGGGAGAAGCGTCTCGGGGTTAGCGGGAGAATAGCGTCGGCTCGGGTGGGGGTGGGGGAAGTGTCGTTGCTGTAAAAAATAAATGGGTTTCATGACGGTTTTTAATAAACCACCGCTAAACCTTTTTAACGAAAGGTTTAGCAGCGGTTTTGTAAACCACTGCTAAAGGCGATTTATGTTGTAGTGATAAATGGGTTGGGTAGGGTCAACCTGTTTAATTAAATGGATTGGGTTTGGGTTGAGATTAAATGGGTTCAAATACAACCAACCCAGAATGAATCCAACCTATGAACTTGAATTTTTACATTTACCAAACATTCCCTAAGAGAATATTAATTATGAATTAGAATGTGCACACTGAGAGTGCACATAGAAATAAGATGTCACCTGAATGGTGTCCATTCCAAGTAGTGTTTAGTCCAACAGAAGATAATAACACCAAAAATACCATATGAAAGCTCCACACTATTCTAACTAAAAAAGGAATGGTTTTCATAGAATAAACACAAATTTTAAGTATAAAATGATTATATTTATAAAAAAATGTTGAAAAACAAATATTACTTCATTTCACAAGTTTATTTCACACCAGATATATGTTTTTCACTTTAATTTTTTTGAAAATTAATACAAAGACAAATAAATTGTCGGTTAATAAACTTTTCCCCAATAGGTACCTATAAATATTCATGAATTACTATTTTGTCATTCTCTTCCAATATTAACTCAACCAAGAGTAATAAAATATAATTTTGAGACGAAAATGTTTATTTATTTTAAAAAATATAAAAACCACAAATTCCATGAAAATAATTATAAATAAAATTACACTTTTTAAATAAAAGATTATGTGTGGAGAAATTTAAAAAAATTAAAAAAAGATAGCACTAGCTGCTAAAAAATTTGTCCACATAGTAGCCCAAAAAAGTTCACAACCATCAATTTAACCAAAAAAAACACTATCCTGTAATTTCCTTAGATCATGAGTAACCATGGGAGTTCAATGAATGGAAAAATCACTTAAATAAATAGCTAAACAATCATTTTTAATAACCAATCATAAAACATTCTTCAAGACCACTAGACTATAAGTTATAAGTGTTAAAAATACTTTTATAAATGTTTTCAAATGCAATATGATGATCTGACATAAGAATTCAATTTTTGTCTTACCTATTTTTTTTATAATCTCAGTCAACTCCATCTTTCCAATTCAAACTACTCCAAATTCCATATCACTGAACACCTTAAAAAATACAAATTTCACATTAGAAAGTGAAAAAAATTGATTTCAAAATACATTTTAGTAAATCATTTGTAAAGACCCAAAATTTCCATGTAATTTTTTTTAAATATATGGGAATTTTACGAGTCCGTGAAATCAGACGGTGCGCGATTCTGAGTCCCGAAGTACCCGGAATGATCTGTCGAAGTTTTGTTAAGCTTAAGTTAACACGCGTAAGCAGTTTTCCTAAAAAAGTGGAATAACTCTTAAATGGTTACTCAGATCAGAAATCTGAGAGCACCGTTGCGCTAAGGATGGCGGGTTTACCCTAAGCGCGACTTAAGATTAGTCGGTGTTGGCCTCCTGTGAGAAAACCCAAAATTGGCATAACCGTAAATGAAATAATTAAATAAATTATTTTATTTTTCAAATACTTATAACTCACAAACGGTAGCTTAGATTAAAAATCTGAGACCACTGCTGAACTCGTGAGGGTATGCTTTATTTAAGAAGATACTAGCTTTGGCTGGCGCGGGCCACCAGTGAATGTTAGTTTTTGGCCGTAAATAAAATAATTAAGTGACAATTATTTTATTGTAAAATCCATAACTTTTAAACAGTAACTCAGATTGGAAATCTGAGAGTACCGTTGGGTTCGTTGGGGCGTGTTTCACTTGGGCAGAGCCTAACCTCAACCGGCGCGGGTCGAGGGTGACTGTAAATAATTTTCCGAACTTTTTTTCGGGTACATTCAGTAAACGTGTGATCAGGTTTTTCTAACTTGTGAACCGGTGCTCAGAATTGAAATCTGAGGTCACCTTTGAACTCACAGTGCTGGTATTCTCTTAAGGAGACTTTCACCTCGACGGCAGATGGTCGAGGGTGAAAGTTAGTTTTTGGGTTTTTTCGTGAATGAATAAAATAAAAATAAAGTTGTGTAACTTTATTTTTATTTTGTTTGTTAAACCTCCATATGGAAGTTGGAAGTGGGGTCTACCGGAACTAAACCTCCATGTGAAAGTTGGAAGTGGGGACCACCAGACCTTAACCCCCCATGAGAGGTTATGGTGGTGGGGACCACCCGGGTCTAAACCCCCCTTTAATTGAGAGAAACTCTCAACCCCCCTCATTAATGTGGAGGAGTCTCTTGACTTCCTCCACATTAATTATGCCAACGCACCATTATTTTTGCGCCAACGTAAATTAATTGTCTTGACCTCCTTTTTAAATTAAGTAACAACGCTGTTGGAATTTAGGAAGGTTTCTAATAAATGAATTGTCATAAATTTCAACGATCGTTACCTACCTCCCCCCTCTCCTATATATATGGAGTTTGGGAGGAGGATTTGAGACGGATTCACTAAGCAACGAAGCGTTGGTAAAGTGACGTGACGCCCAACACTTGGAGGATTACGCTCTCCAATGAAGAATGTGTTCTTCCACGAAGAACGCTCCACCGATGAAGAACGTTGACTCCCTTCGACCTTCTTCATCGGGACTTCCTCCGACGTAGGACGTGATCGTCTACAACGAATCGACGTCCGCCTTCTCTTGCCAACGTCAACCAACATCGAACAGGTAGGGTTTTTAATTAAGTATGATTCTATTCCCTTGATTCTTTCCTTCTAAAAACAAAGAACGCGGATCAACTTATTATCAAGTTGATCCGTGGATGTTTTCCTTTGTGGGGTTGGGGATAGAAATTAGCGAGGGATTTATGGGAATTGATGTTTTAAAATATCTCACATGCTAGTTCTTTGTTTATGTTCTTAAAGACCGCCTGTTACCACTCTAAACGCAGAGGGTGCGGGCCAAACTAACATGGCTTGACTCCCTCCGTCGTTCTTCTTTGTGATGTTCTTCGGAATGGAGGAAGACGACGAGATGACGAAGGTGACGGCGCTGCCGCCCGTGGCCACCGCGACTCGCGCCGCCCCCACGGTACCCCGGCCTCCGGCCGAACCGGCCCCGCGCCGCCGCCGGCCGAACCGGCTCCACGTCGCCACCGGCCGAACCGGTCCGAGCCGCGCCACCCCGGCTGCGCCGGCCGAACCGGCCACGCCATCCATCGGCCACTGAGCCGCCCTAGCTCACACCGCCCGCCGGTCTATCGAGCCGTCGTGCTCTCGTGGCGCCCTCTCGGCCCAACCGGCCGCGCGGCGCCCTCCCGGCCCAATCGGCCTCGCGACGCCCTCCGAGCCGAACCGGCCCCGCGCCCTGAGCCGATCCACCCTCACGGTGCCCTCCGGGCCGAGCCGCCCATGTGGCGCCCTCCGGGCTGAGTCGCCCTCGCGCCGACCCACGGCCGGTCCGCGCCCTCACGACCGGTCTACGCCCTCTCGGCCCCTCGCAGCCTGCTGGGCGGGGTCCAGCGGGCTGGGCCGAACCCAATGGGATGGCCCGCCAAACGGGTCGGGCCAGATCCAACGGGGCAGGCCGGGTTGACCCGAACCGGTTCGGGTCGGGTCGGTCCGACCCGGTTGGACCAAACCCTGACCCACTACGACACCCTTTACTTTCTTTTGGCCATATCATTGGCATCGGACGTCCGTTTGACGAACCGTCAGCGGCCCTGGTAATCTTGGAGCATGACGGTTCCTTTGAGTATACCCCACTAGAGTTTGGGGTATAGTTGAGATACGGTCAGGTCGGATTGTGCACGAATCCAACCGGGCCCCGGGGACAAAAAGGCTAATAACTCACAGACTGGGCGTCCGATTGACGCGCCATCTGTTGCGTTGAGACCCCTATGAAGTGACGGACCTTTGAGATACTTCTTTGTGGGACTTCGTGACAGTGGAGCATCGACCAGTAGCTTGCGGAGCGGATCTTCCGGAGACAAGCGTGCATTTGTGCGGGAACCTAGTAGCTGGCTGAGACTTGACGACTGCTGACCGTTTGACTCGGAGTGACTCAATTATCCCAGTAGGGAGCGTCTGGTTGTGGCGATAGACCCACGGTGGAGGAGCGCCTGGTTGTGGCGGCAGACCCACGGTACTCGACAGGAGGAGTACCTCTGGAGGCTATGAGGGGGAGCGCCTGGTTGTGGCGGCAGACCCACGGTGGGGAGCGCCTCTATGTGACGCAGCAGACCCATGGTACTTGACAGGAGGAGTACCTCAGCAGTCCAAGGTTAGTGGGAAGCACCTCTGTGTGACGCGACAGACCCACTGTACTCGATAGAGGATGAGTTCTCCAACAGCCGAGGGTTCAGAATGTTTTTACCCCTAGAATAAATCTTGATTTGAGCTGAGTCAGTTTTTCTGTGTTTTCCTCATGATTGAGATGAATCACTTGATAAATTATGTATATGTATGAGCATATACCTAAATAAGGTTATCTGTTGATTTCATACTTTGTGGTTTATCCTTGTTGGATTTTGTGAGACCTTGAGGGTCTCGGGGTCCCTACTGAGTATCATTATACTCACCCCTGCATGGGCTATGCCCGCACCTTGTTGTGTTGGTTAGAGACGACGGAAAACGCTGACTGAGGCGGAGAGTACCAGGACTGGACGGTACCCGGAGGTGGACCTTACGACGAGTCGACACATGGAGGAGACTGACGGACGTGGAGTGCTGAGGAGGCTATCTGTACCTACCCTTCTGGTAGGAATCCCGAGGGACGACCCAACAACTGTTTTTCCTTTCTTCAGTTGTACTTGTACTTCCAGTTCCTTGTACTTTACAGTTGGAATTGTATTTCCGGCCCCTTTTTCTTTTCAACACTCTTTTGTTATACAGTTTACTTAGTGTTTTGTATCCAGCTGTGTGCTCTGTTGTGTGCGTTTACAGGTTATAAAGGCAATGTCTTCCCAATTTTAGGGAACTACGCCTTTAGTGCTAATCGCGAGCCCCTGACCTATGGAAGGTGGGCTTGGGGTAATCACGACACGGGCCCCGGGGGACGGGTCGTGACATCATTAAAAAGGGTAATGCTCATCCAAAAGGAATCTAATTTAATTGAGGAACTATAAATTACAAATGTGGGAAATCTCGCTTTTCTTCTACACTTTTGGAAATAAATAACGTACGTATGAGAGATGTCATCCCAAATAGTTCTATCTTGGGAGTGAGAATCAATCCCTTGGTGTTCTGTATATTTCATTATAATGAAAAAGAAAATAATTTCACCACAATTGAAAATGATAAATAGGTCAAGTTATCAATATAAATTACAGAAACAATATGGAAAACCATTTAACTTTGAACAAAGGGATCCCTAATAACACCTTTGAATCTTGAAGGGGTAAATACATAAAGGAGATTCTGGAATAAAGACTCGTGACAGGTGATGCAATGAAATTAGAGAAGGAAACCTAACCTGGTTGAGGCGATGAGTTACTAGGTTAAGAAATAATATGTGAGGGATAGATTAAGGTGAGGAGAAGATGGGGATCTGACCATAGATGGGTGGAGGTGGGGAATGGAGGTTCTGGCGTAGGGAATCGGGGATTCATATTTTAGAAATAAAAATCATCGTAGGTGTGAATTGGGATGACAATGGGTACCTGATAATTAGGTACTCGACCCCACCCAACCGACTAAAATTGAGATTGGGTAGGCTTTAATTGGGTTTAGATAATGTATATGATACTCGTTTTGAAATCGAGCAGGACTTGGGTTCTAGGCATCTGGTGTAAAAACCCGTTTATATTATTTTAATTATAAAATTTAAATGATGAAGTTAAAAAAAATCAGCATGGGATGGGATGAGATTCGCAACTTGTGAGGCGCCGTGTGACCCAATGCTTGTGTATGGTGGGTGACTCGAGAAAATATAAGGGACAACCAAAGACCTAAACAGAGTTAAGGAGTTCTCACATTTTAAACTAAGGTGAAATCTCATTATATTTAAAAATTCATAATCTTTTCTTATGTTTTTTTATTCCAAAATGACATTAACCATTTGGGTCCTAAATCGTCATTTTCCCAAAATATACTGATCCTCTTGATCCCTCCAATCATTTTCTCTATCTGCGCCTCTCATCATCGACCATTTCTGGCATCTACAGTAAGAGCTCGTTTAGAACAGGAGATTTGGGGGGAAAAGAAAGGATTTGGAACAAAGGAAACAGATTTCCTTCGTTTAGTGAGAGCTAGGTGAGGGAGGGAAATATCAAGTGGGGAGAAACGGGGAGAAATATTTCTCTCCAACGGTGGTTTTACAATCACCCCAAAAGTGGGGTGATTTGGAAGGAAACGCGCCCAGGCGTGATACGTTTTTTAAAATTTCCTACCATGCCCCTGTGCGTGTTTTATTTCACATAACATTTTATTGAATTAGTATTTATATAAATTATCATTGTTGTGATTATTAATAATAAAAATTAGTATTTTTATATAAATATTTTGTTGAACATAATTTGTAGATAATTTTTTTTATAACCTCAACTTAATTTTTATGTAATAAAATCAAACAATTATAAATAATTTTCATTATAGTTAATTTTGATTATAGTTAATTTTGATTATAAATAATTTTGATTATCTTGAATTAATAATTTGTATAAATAATTTATAAAAACTTTTGAGTTAATATTTTTGAATTAATATTTATTTATGAATGCATATTTATAAAACTATATATGAATAAATATATTTAAAAATAAATAAATAAATATATTTATAATTATATAAATATTTATATTATATATATATATATATATTTTTGAAAATCAAAGATACAATTTAAAATCGTAATATTTTTTTTATTTGGAATAATTAAGTATTGGAAAACTATATTTTTTAATTAGGGTTATTTTTGTCATATTTTCAAAACATCTTTTTTCTTTTCTTTTAATAATTGTCACCAAACAAGATGGAGAGAAATTACAATTATTTTTTTTGGTTTACTGAATTTCGCATTAAAACAAAATGAAGAGATATGAAAATCATTTCATTTCATTTATTTTATGAATTAAGAAATCATTTATCTTCTTTTACTAAATCATGACAAGTGAGGCCAACTCTTATTGTGCACTTCGTCCGCTGCCCTCTCCCTCGAGTCGTCGCCTCTACCCTTCGTCTACCGCTCTCGCCCTCTTTCTGCAACCCACTCCCTCTGATCTACACCCTCCGTTCTCCGCCCTTTCCCTCTGGTTGTCGCCCCCACGCTCTATTCACCACCCTCGCCTTTTGTTTTCCACCCTCGCCCTTCGGTTGTTGCTTCTACCATCAACTTGTCATCGTGCCATCCGCTCACTGCCCTCACTCACTGGTCAACATCACCCCTACTCTCCAACCGTCGCTCCACCCTCCAGTCGACCTGCCCTCTTCCTTTCTCTCTGCCCACTAACCCCACCTCTGTACCATGGTTTCTCACCCGATGACATGCCTCTCTTGCTTGTTATCATCGTCAACTGATAATCTCTACCACCAGAGCTAGTCATCGCTTATCCTTACAGTCATTTGGCGATACGGTCCTGCACTACTTCTCCCCAAGCCTAGTTTATAGATTTGTTCATTTTTTTCAATTGTTTCCCACTGTTATCATTCTGAAGATTCCAGTAGACTTCTTTATCACAGTTGTTGTTGGTGACTCATTGTGGTTCATCAACGTTTGTTGGATCAGTTAGTAATCTTGACAGCATCAGTGGAGGCCGTTCTTGTTAGGTTTCCCGGGTTTGGGTCAATGGTTTTGTTGTATGGGTAATTTTTTTATCCAGGTTCGGGTAATAATCGAGAACTTCGTGTGGTCAGATTAGGGTAATTTTTTGGAAATTAAACGGGTAATTAACAGATTCTGGTTTCAGTTTTTTGATTCGGTCTTGGGGTCGGGTATGCCTCTTTTTTCAGGTACCTGACCGGTTGCCATTCCTAAGTGTGAAAGGAGAAACCAGAGGGGTGGAGGCAAAGGGGGCTGTGAGTAGGAGGCCAAGGCGTGGAGGTAGGGAGTCAGAGATGGTGAGGCGAAGTTGGGATGGTGGTGATAGAGATGAGGAGGTGGGGGGGTAGATAGTAAGGGAGGCGGAGAGGTGGGGAGGAGGTAGCTGGGAGGTATGGAAAATCGGGTTTCGATGGCAGAAAGGAGGTATCGAGCGAAATGGATTGGGTGAATTTTGGAGGGAAATGGAGACTTAGAGGTGATGGAGGAGTTATAGATTTTAGCATAACTATTGATTTTTTTGAAATTGCCATGCCTTGTTTGTTTTCCATGCAATACTTTATACATGGCTTATTCTGCTACTTATGTTTTGTAAACATGTAAAACTTTAGGTGACCTGACTCTTTAAACACTGTTCCCTTTCCCACCGGATGGGCTAAAAGGTGACTTGAATCTTTATACACTATCTCATTTCCCATGGGATGGGCAAAAAGGTGCCCTAAATTTTTTGTATCCTTTATTATGAATTATGTTCTATGTTCGATGTACATATAATTGAATCTGGAGCATGACCTGAAGTAGGTTTGTATCCTACTAATGGCCCAGAAGTTATCCATTATTGTTATTATTAATCTCTGATTTCTTCTATTGTATGTTTCAGTCATGTTTCTTAGTTTGTCTATTAAATTGATAGATTATCATATAAGTAAATACTACAAAGACCTTCACATGCACACATTGGACTATTGAATGTGGAAGTTGAGATCTTTGGATGTGCCTATTGGGTCTTTGTACTCACACCCTATATGTGCACTTTAGAGGACGTGTCGTTTCTCTTCATGAATTTCATGTACAAGCAGGTACTTTGAAATCTATTTGGTTCTGTATGGGCTAGCTGGGTGTAGATATTTCTTTACCAGGTCTAGTCTCCACTATGTGTTGGAGCATGGGAGGCCAGTATTGGCAAGGGGGTTCATTTGGATCATCGTCAAATATGTTTTTATTTGAGTCTATTAGTTGTATTTATGTCTAAGGTCTTTAATACGATTTCCTGTCTAGACTATTGTTTTGTGTTTTGATGTATACAAATAGAGAGTTATTTATATTGGTTTGCAGGTACATTTGGTAATCCCCGACGTACATGTCTTTATTTATTTGTGGAAATATCTGATGTATGGATGGGTCATGTGAGATTTTTAATAGAATCTGATATTGAACCATTTTATTGTTTCAAGAGGGTAAATCATTCCCTAAAAAAACTAAGAGCCTCAATGCTAGTCTCTGACCTCTGGCGATCGGGGAACATACTTGGGGTTTGTAGCAATTCAATTCAGGTTGATAGAAGATCTATACTTGGTCATTAAAAGTGATATCAAAATGATTTTTGGGTTTCCTAAGATTTTATAAGTAGGGGATAAGATTATTGGGACTGGGTATGTAACCTAAAAAATACATAATCACTCTATTTATGGTGGAAGCTTAAGTAACAGGGGTGTCAAGGTATTTTGTAGGCACCTTAGGAAGGAGTGAGATTTAGTTTGAGTATCTAGAGCATGGAATGTGTAAAACTCATTCTGAGTTACAGATGTTATCTGGGAGCAAATTTTTATATCTACTCATCCAGCATCTATTTAGTGGAATATATGACTAGTGCATGTCTTTTATTGTGATTGTTATATGTGAATGATATTAATTAGTTATAAGCAACTAATCTAGTAATAAGTGTTTTCCTGATTACCTTATTAGGGGTCACATAATTAATTAGATTCACTCACGTGTTTAATTACTATTCATGATTTTTTCGTTCTTTAGTGTTGTGCTGCTAATCATGTTGTATAAATATGAGGTTTGAACTGATAGTAAAACATTTTTGTATAATTATCAGGTTTGAATTGATAGTAAAACATTTTTGTATCTTAAAAGCGCGGAAAACATTTTTATATCTGTGTGTTTAATATGGAAGGATATTTTGAACCGTGTTTTCAGTTTGGAAATGATTTTTTCATTTAACGTATCCTAGGAAATGTCTTTCTAAATAATAATTCAAATGTTTTTTTGGTTTTGTAGAACTGGATGATTTAAAAGTGAAATTTATACTGCAATTCTTGAAATAAAGCTTGAATTAAAGTGAAACATTTTGATTAAATTATATGTTTGGATAAGTTCGAAATGTAGTGGAAGACCATAAAATGGAAACAAATAGGTGATTCTTATAGTGGAAATCAATAGTTTTGTTAGCACATCATTTTCGTAGTAATTTTTTTGATATTTAGCATTATGTTTTTGATTTTGGTAGTTTCACATCAAAAGCATGGTGAGTATCTTAGGATAAGATTAGAGTATTTTTTTGTTAATTGCTTATTGAGATTGGTAGAGGTTTTTTGAATGATCCATCTGTTTGGATTTTCAGGGATGAAAGTACTATGGTGGTAGTTTGTAGTGACTTATGATTTCATTTAATGATTTAAGTATAATTTTTGGATTTCACTTTCAGAATGTAGGGATGAAAAATCTAGGATTGTTTAAATTTTTAGATTTGGATCCTGTGAATTACGGGTATTCAATTTAGTGTTCATATTGAAATTAGCTCTTTATTATTATACCATTTTGATTGTTTTCATACATGCAATTTTATTATTATTATTTTGCTTGATTTATTATAATCTGTTGGGCCTATTTTATTGGTTTGGGCTCGTTAGTTGGGCTGTATATTCGGTTTGCACATTTGTTGGGCCTATTTTATTGGTTTGGGCTCGTTAGTTGGGCTGTATATTTGGTTTGTACATTTGTTTAGCCTGCTTCATTTTCGGTTGCCACTTCAGTGCTTCTCTTGGCCATCCCATATGGTCGTTCGTTAATGGTGCCACCCATTTGATCGTGGTCATCCATTCATTAGGGCGGTTTTCATGCACTGCTGGATGGTCTGTTCGGGATGGCTTCTTGGCGGTATCTACTTGTTGTGCAGTTATGCTGGTATGGGAAATCATTTCCCGGGTTGCTGAATCCATTTTTTGGGGAAGAACAGAAAATAGATCTAGAAGTTCCGCACTCCCTCGTTGGCTGGTTCTTTGACTTCTTGCTCAAGATCTCTTGGGTTTTGGTGGCTTCATCCTCAACAAAGTATTTAATCTGGCGGCTTGCCGACCTCCCTCCACACCGTTGGTGCGCGGTTCCTTGGTGGAGTCTTCGTCGGCGCCCTTCCCTGTGAAGAAGTGCGGTCACTCAGATTCGAAGATCACGACCTCAGATTTGGTGAGATCTTCCTTCAGTGAGTTCTGGGAGAGCAACAACACCAGCTTTTCCAGGAGCTTGAAGTGATCAGGATGACTAGACCTTTGTCTGGTGTTGTAAGTGTCATTGTAACCTCGTTTTCTTGATTGTTAGCTTTCAGTTTCTAAAGCCTTCATTTCTATCTCTGTTTTGTCGATTCCTTCTGTATTTTGTAACTCCTGTTCTGTTCTCTTCCAAGCATTAATAAAAAAGTCTGTCAGGTGATGTTCTTGCCGTGCATGTAGGTTCTCATGGGATCGAAGCACATAAATCTTTGTGTTCCTTATTGTTTGTTTCAATTCCTTGCATCGTGGTTATTCTGCTTTGTAAACGTTGCATTCTGTTGGTAATAAATCAAACGATCTTGTTTCGGTTCGGTGTTTTGTTGTTGTCCATTGCACCTTGCCCCTTCATATGTGGTATCAAAGCCATTTTGATTTTCTTTTGCCCTTAATTTATGATTTCTATACTGTTTTACAGTTCTGTACATTTGGTTTATTTCTACACAACAAACTCACTCTTAAATCCTCAATGTTTTATTAATTGCATTGCTTAAAGGCATTATCCTATTTATGTTTTTGTGTATTTTACATCCTTTTAACAAAACATCATTTACCCAAGGGATTGATCGGTTGCTGGGTGGTACGCTTAGCGTTATCCGCAAGAACTCAACATCTACTTTGTGGGTAAACATGTCCACGATGAGATGCAAAATCAAAAAATTCGACGATGACAATGATTTTAATTTCTAGCAAATTAAGATGAGTGTCCTGCTTGTACAATAGAGTCTTATTGATGCCATCTGTGGGCCTAAGAAACCAATTATTGCTGTAAATGAGACCGGACAGACCACTACTGAATATATAGATGTCCCCCCAAACGTGTTTGTTAAAATACATAGCTCTTTATTACTGTCTTTAGGAGATAAAGTTCTAAGAGAGGTTGCCTTTGAGTCTACTGTTGGCATTTGGCTTACACTAGAGAAATTGTACATGACTGTTTCACTAGTTGACAAGGTTTATAAAAAACATCACATGTTCACTTTTAAAATGAAGCATGGTAGTTTTATTAAAGCTCATCTTGATGAATTTAACAAAGTAATGTTAGATCTTGCCAACATTAATGTAACTATTGATGATAAGGATCAAGCAATGATCCTTTTAATTTCTCTTGATAATAATTACAGTTCTTTAGTTGAAACTGTGATGTATGACCAAGACTCACTAACCCTTGAAGAGGTTAAGTTAGCCCTCATTTTAAAGAAATACACTCCAAATCGAGGATTAAAGGTGAGACAGGGAACTTATTCACTAGGGGTAAACCTCAAACAAAAGGAGAAAAGAAACAATTCCTGAGGATAAAGACAAGAATAGTAAGCACCCTAGACCTAAAAATGACTTCAAGGAAAGAAAAGATACATGTTTCCATTGTGGAAAACCAGGACATACTAAGCCTGAATGTTGGAAACTCAAACGCACGTTAGAATCCAAACAGCCTACCGACCAGCCCCTTCTAGTTGACTCGGGATATGACATTGCTGAAATTTTAAATGTGTCCACCCATACACTCAATTAAGAGCGGGTCCTTGACTCAGGCTATTCTTTTCACATGTGTCCCTTTAGTGAGTCATTTCTAGAATTGGTTGAACGGCTAGAAGGAGATGTCATCTTAGGAAATAATAAAAGGTAAAAGGTTGAGGGAAGATGTTCTGTTTTGATAGAACTAGATGATCATTCCATCATCACTTTACTTGATGTAAGGTGGGTTCCCGACCTTCATAGAAATTTAATCTTCTTAGGGGTCCTGTATCAAAAAGGGTTTACCTTTAGATCTGAAACAAGTTGTCTTCAGATCCCTAAAGGATCAAGAACCATCATTAAGAGATCTCTTACCAATAAGCTGTATTTCTTGAATGGAAAGACTCATTCAAAGCAGTTGGGTAGTCTTTATTTTACCAATACTGACAATACTATGCTATGACATAGGAGATTGAGGCATGTTAGCTCCAATGGTTGGATAAACTCAACATGCAAAGGCTGTTGTGTGACATCACACCTATTAATCTTCCATTCTGTGAAGATTGTGTGATGGGTAAAATTAAGAGGGTTAGTTTCAATAGGTCCTCCTTTAAAGCCATAAGCCCCCTTGAATACATCCATTCAGATTTGTGGGGGCCAGCTAGGATCATCTCTCATGGTGGAGGTTCCTATTTTGTCACCTTTATAAATGACTTCTCCAAGAAAGTTTGGATTTACATTTTGAAAAATAAATCTGATGTTTACGAAACATTTAAAACCTGGAAAGCTTTAGTTGAAAACCAAACTGAAAAGAAAATCAGAATCATGAGAATTGATAATGAGTTGAAATATTTGTCCACTGAATTTATTCAATTTTGTGAGTACGAAGCTATTAAAAGACATAGGATTGTTAGGGAAACCCCCCCAACAGAATGACCTTGCTGAGAGGATGAACACAACTATTTTAGAAAGATTCTGAATCATGCTTACATGCTCGGGTCTCCCTAAATCTTTTTGGGCAGAGACACTTAGCATTGTTAGTTATCTTATGAATAGGTTTCTCTCATATGAAAATCAATTAAAAACACTTGAATAATTGTGGAATAGTAAGCCTCCTTCCTACGCCTACTTGAGAGTCTTTGGGTGCACAACTTATGCTCATGTTACAACCGATAAGCTGGAACTAAGAGCACTCAAATGCATATTTGCTGGTTATTCTGAGGGTGTTAAGGGATATAAACCCAAGGTTGACAAACCAGGTTACTAGAAACGCATTATAAGTAGGGATGTGGTCTTCCACGAATCCTCATCTCCCAATACCAAGGCTACCACATATGACAGTAGTGATCCAGATTTTGACAAGGCTGATGAAAATGAGCCCCCATCTCATTTTGAGGCTGATGTTCAGCCCACTTCACCTGCTCCTCAGCCCACTCATGTGGCTGATTCTGAGTCTAGTTCTGGTTCAGATTTCAAACCTGAACCTTCTCTCACTAATAGGGATTACCAATTGACTTGAGATAGAGAAAATAGAGTCTAATGACCTTCTCGATTCAGACAGTATGATATGACTTCATATGCTTTTCATGTGGTCTAAGATCTTATAGATGATGATCCCCAAACCTATAGGCAAACCTTAAATAACAAAGACTCAAAGTAGCGAGTCTTTGTTATGAATGATGAAATACACTCTTTAAGAAAAAACCACACTTGAACCATTGTTATTAAACCACCAAATGCTAAGGGAATTGGTTCCAATTGGATTTATAAGAGAAAAGAGGACAACACTAAGGGAAACAAAATTAAGTACAAAGCAAGGTTAGTTGCTAAGAGTTTCCTTCAAAGAGATGGTATTGATTATGCTGGAAATTTTTCCCCTGTTGTTAAACATTCTTCTATTAGGCTCTTACTTACCTTTGGTGCCTATAGTGGTCTACATATTGAACAATTGGATGTCAAAACTGCCTTCTTACATGGAGATTTAAATGGAAAACTCAATATGAAACCTCTTGATCCTTACTAAGGAATTCAAATCAAATCATGTATGCCTATTAAATAAATCATTGTATAGTTTGAAACAAGCATCTAGGCAATGATATAAGAAATTTGATTCCTTCATGATAGACAACCAATTTACCATGAGCCAATATGATGCATGTGTCTATTTTAAGTCAACTCAAAAATTGCTTGAATTACATGCTGCTTTATGTTGATGACATGCTTATCATTTGTAAAAATATGTGTTTAATCACTACTGTTAAATCTCAATTAAAATACAACTTTGAAATGAAATACTTAGGTGTAGCTAAGTAGATATTAGGTGTTGAAATCATTAGAGATAGACCAAATAAATTGTTTTACTTATCTCGTCATGCTTACATTTTAAGGATCCTAAAGAGATACATGTTTGAATCTTTCAAACTTGTCAATGTACCTCTTGGACAACATTTTAAATTTTCTTTGACACAAACACCTGCTGATGATGATGTTCAATTTATGTCTAAATTTTCTTATGCTAATATTGTTGGTAGCATTATGCACTCTATGATTTGCACTAGACCAGACATTGCCTATGCAATCTGCACCTGAAGCAGATTCATGGCCGCACCTGGGAAGCCACACTGGCATGCCCTTAAGTGGCTTCTTCGATATCTCTCATGTAGCTCAAAATTATCTTTGTGTTATGGTAAAAATATTGATGCTTCTGTAATCCTAGTTGGATATGTAGATGCTGACTATGCAGGTGATCTTGACACCAGAAAATATTTGACTGGATACGTGTTCACTGCTCGTGGTGGCCCTATCTCTTGGAAATGCAACATGCAGTCCATGATTTCCCTTTCAACCACATAATCTAAGTACATCTCCCTTATCGAGATAGTGAAGGAAGCCTTATGGCTTAATGGCTTGTCTTTTGAACTTAATTTTTTTAATCCAGTTATAAATGTATATTCTGATAGTCAATCAACACTTCATTTATCCTGAAATTTAGTTTGTCATGGTAAATCAAAGTACATAGATATTAGACTACCCTTTATTAGAGATATTATAGAATCAACATGTGTGTCAATAAGATACACACTGATAAAAACCCGACTGATAGTTTGACTAAAGTCGTGGTATTATCTAAGTTCAAGTTTTGATTAGATATGATGAATTTCGTTCTGATTCTATTACAATACGTGCAAGAACATTGCCAATTTCAATTCAAAATGGTGAAGATTTGTGAATTATGAGTATTCAATTATGTTTTCATATTGAAATTAGCCCTTTATTATTTTTCCATTTCGATTGTTTTCATACATGATTATTATTATTATTTTGATCGATTTATTATAATCTGTTGGGCCTATTTTGTTGGTTTGGGCTCGTTAGTTGGGTTGTATATTCGGTTTGCACATTAGTTTGACATGCTTCATTTTTGGTTGCCACTGTGGCAATCCGGTGCTTCTCTCGGCCTTCACATCTGGCCGTCCATTAATGATGTCGCCCATTTGATTGTGGCCATCCATTCATTTGGGCGGTTTTCACGCACTGCTGGATGGTCTGTTCGAGATGGCTTTGTTGTGGTATCTCCCTGGTTGTGCAGTTACGTCGGTATGGCTCATGTCAGGAGGAAATCATTTCCTCGGTCGTCAAATCCATTTTTGGGGAACAGAAAATTGATCCTGAAGTTCTGTGCTCCCTCACCGGCTGGTTCCTCGACTCCTCGCTCAAGATCTCTCAGGTTTTGGTGGCTTCCTCCTCAATGGATGATTCAATCTGGTGGCTTGCTGACCTCCCTGCACACCGCTGGTGCGCGGTTCCTAGTGGAGTCTTCGTCGACGCTCTTCGCTGTAAAGAAGTGTGATCACTCACTCAGATTCGAAGACCATGACCTCAAATTTGGTGAGATCTTCCTTCGGCGAGTTCTAGGAGAGCAGCAGCATCGGCTTTTCCAGGAGCTCAAGAGATCGGGACGACCAGAACTTTTTTGGGTGTTGTAAGTGTCATTCTAACCCTGTTTCTTTGATTGTTAGCTTTCAGTTTCTAAAGCCTTCATTTCTGTCTGTGTTTCGTTTTTTCCTTTTGTATTTTGTAACTCCTGTTCTATTCTCTTTCGAGCATTAATAAAAGTGTGCGTCAGGTGGTGTTCTTGCAGTGCACGCATGTCCCCACGGGACCGAAACACGTTAATCTTTATGTTCTGTGTTGTTTGTTTCAATTCCTTGCATCATGGTTGTTCAGTTTTGTAATCGTTGCATTCTGCTGGTAATAAATCAAATGATCTTGTTTGGGTTCAGTGTTTTGTTGTTATCTGTTGCACCTTGCCCCTTCACAGATTCAAAGTGCATTCATTTTTTTCATGTTTTAGGAAGTTTATAGTCGCTATTTTGATGGGTTTGGAATTTTTGGAACTAAAAATCTGAAAAAGCTAGATAAAGGTGGCCACCTGGACCCAGTGGCATTACACCGAGTAACCAGTTATCGAATCAATTGGGCACTCCCTACTAGTTTTCCCTAGGGTGGCTGGTGGTGGTCCAACAGGTACCCAGTAGATCTGGTTGAGTATTATCTTCAATTTTTATTTTTTACTTTTATTCAAGGGTATTATTTCATAATTATCATTATGTAATTGATATTTGAAATTTAAATATAATACAACATTGTTTTTTTTTATTTTTTGTATAAATATGATTTAAATGAATTATTTGTTGAAAATGATATTATTGTTTGAATTAGGGACAACACGATTATTTTTTGTATTAAATGTTAGATATATAATATGAAATAAATATCTTTATGATAAATAATTTTGAATTATTATTTTATAAATTAAGTGTGATGAGTTATTATTGACATCGATGTAATAATTAAATAATATGACATATTTGTGATATTATATTTTGATAGTATTATTAAGTGATAAATATGTACACATATATACACATATATATACGTGTGTTGAATTTTATTATTATTATTATTATTATTATTATTATTGTTTTATGATATATATATATATATATATATATATATATATATATATATATATATATATATATGTATGTATGTATTTTGGTGTTATTTTGTTGTGTGTGTTTGTATTGTCATTATTATTTTAAGAAATATAATATATTATTATTAATATTTTCATCATTATTAAAATTATTATCTTATAATAATAATCATCATCATTATCATCATAATCATATTAATAATCATAATCATAATCAATAATGTTAATAATAATGTTAGTAATGTTGTTAATAATAATGTTAAAAGGGGAAGAATGAGATTACGAGGGATAAAAAAAAGCATGAAAGGGAACTCCCAATGGGGATTTCGTAGTTGATGCACAAAGGGGGGGGGGGGGCAAGGGGGTGATGGATCCTCCACTTGTACGTCTTATTCCCTCCCTACAAGGATTTATGATGTTTCATGGTTTGTTGATTTTCTAAAGAATGCTTTTCTTTTTCTATTTTTCATCCTTTTCTCTTCTTTGATTTCATTTCGATGGTTCAGGACTCCGATGTGTAATTCCTTTGGAGCATGGTAGAATCACTATAGATTGTGAAGTATTTTTTATTTTATGTTTAAAGGAGATAGAGGCTTCATTGTAATCTTCTATGTAAGATAATCTTGTGAATGTATTAAATTGGTTAGTGGTCTCAACCCTCTCCGCATCAATCGGGTTTTTCTTGAAATGTTTTTTTCCAATATATTTCTAAAACCATTATAAAGTATAAATGTTTTTTTGAAAGTATAAAAGGGAGTTTTTGAGGATTATTTAATAAGTAAATTTAAAAAAAATCCATGGAATTATATAATAAATTTTGTTTTGGTTTATCCATTTCTTGTTTTACCAATTGGTATGTTGTCGTATGGTTTAACTATTGATAAAGCTTGAGTTTCTCATAGATAAATTACATATTTGGTTGTTTCATCCTTAATTTATATAAATATCATTGAGAATTTATAATTCTTTCATGTCTCCTTCCACAATTTTTAATAAACTCCATGTGAATTTCTAGTTTATTGATAAGCTTCCAAAGACAATATTCATGCATAGAATTTTTAATGAAATGTTTATTTATGTATGTGATATAAAAGAGAGTTTCTCATGTTAATGATTGTAACTCTTTTTTTATATTGATAAAGTATTAATCATGATATGGAATTTGGTTTTAGGTTAATAATGAATGTTATTTAGTTGCATTTATATTATTCCATAGTGTGTATATATATATATAGTGAGAGTGAATTCGTTCTTAAACCCGAAATTAATTATATAAGAATTGGCATCCTTGGTGAGTAGGTTGCATCTATGACGATGTAATGGCTATGTTTGATAAAGCAGGATGTAATGGTTTGGTTATTTTTTCTAGATGGAATTTTGTAATGGTTTGGTTATTTTTTCTAGATGAAATTTTCTCAAATTAATTGCTTTAAAAAATCAATAGATCACCATGTAAAAGCTTCTTCCTTAGAGTATGGGTAACCTAAGAATCATCTCAAGGATGAGTGGGGTAGGGTGTTACCCTACTAGTTGTCATTAGGTAATGAACTGGTTATGGATTGATGGGGGTTTTACTAAGACTGATTCTCATCCTACACTTTATTCTCTCCTTCATTTCTTATATTATTTATCATGTCATTAGTACTTTAAATGGTTATACTTGGTTACTTTTGGGTGGAATGCTTATGTCAATTTGGACTTTATCTCTAATCTTCCCATTGGATCCCTTCTTGGAATCCTATTTTTATTAAGTTGCTTCTTTGATTGAATTCTTGATGTGATACTTTTGGGACGAATGATTATGTCTCTTTAGACTTTATCTCTCATATTTTTATTGGGTCCCTTCTTGGAATCATTTTTATTGAGTAGCTTCTTTGATGGAATTTGTGATGTGACACACACACACACAAATATATATATATATATATATATAGACAGACATATATACTAGTGTTTCAGTGTCCTTATGGATCAGTGATTGAATTAGTGACCTAGGTAGGGTTAGGAAGTGTGTGATGTTTGGGGGAAATTACTTGGTTAACCCTATATTTTATTGGGTAGTGTGTGAC
Organism: Viscum album; assembly: GCA_963277665.1. NCBI lineage: Eukaryota > Viridiplantae > Streptophyta > Magnoliopsida > Santalales > Viscaceae > Viscum > Viscum album. The sequence goes on from OY728120.1 coordinate 1,647,240,746, forward strand.
GACCTCATCTCTGTTTTATGCATCCACAATGATTATACCAATAACAATATGGGGGTTGAGTGTTATTAACCTAATGTAAAAAAAAATTTACACACTTTTTTCCTCAAAAGATTTACTAAACATGTATATTTATTTGGTTTTGATATCTGACATTTGACACTAACATGACTTTTTATTTTCCTTTCTATACATTATGCATGATTTAGCCTAGTTATGGTTTGTATACATGTAACCTTAAATTTTGTTATGCTTATATTATGGTTAGTGTTACATACATTTGTGATCTACTCCCTTATTACATTTATCATATGAAAGGGGTTATGTTATTATTATAGAATGCTTAAGCAGGTATCCAGGACAGTGACAAACAAGTTGTGAATGATAGGACAAGATTAGGGTGCCCTGACTCTTTATGCAGTATCCCATTTTCTGTGGGACTCAATTAAAGGTACCCAAAATCTTTATACATGATGTTATTCATTTATTCATAAAATTTTATCTACTCCCTTTATTTATTTTCAAGTAAAAGTTCATAATTGGTGTGAAATGCACATGTTTTAATATAAAATATAATATGTGAGCATTGTTTGAAATAATCCAGATTTAAGTCAGTTTACTATTTTAATCATTACACTCTCCCCAATGATCCAAATTGTTTTATTTTTATTTTTTAGTGTTTATTATTCAAATTATTACAAATCATTCAACTTGAGTTTTTCCAAATTCAGGCATTTGAAGGGTCATATGGACCACATAAGAAGGCCCACTGAATCTGTGATCAAAACTGGACCTTCCATGATGATTGAACATATGTGATTAATCCAGAATCCCAAATTTTATTAAACTCCACAATTTTCTTGAGGATATCTAGATAAATCTTGGATAAAAATTTTAAGGCCCAAATCAACCAAAAAGGGACCCAATCTATGCATGAAAGTCTAGCCTGCAATTTTGTCTGGTATTTTAAAACAACCCACAATTCATGTCTTTTTGCCCAATCTAGAAATCCAATAGAGATGAAATTCAAGATATATGAGCCTAACTTTGTAGAATAAATGGATTGGATTTGAAGGCATCTTCATAGACATAAATGAATTCACATTTAGACCAAGGAAAACTCAATACAAAACTAGACAACAACACATGGTTTGGTAAAATGGCCATAAATTTGACTTAAAAAGTCAAATGGTTTCCAAATTTGGAGGGTGAACTATGCACATCCATATATACAACTTTGAAGAAGAATATTTTTCCAAATTTGGTTTTCTAAATAGTCAAATGGTCGATCCAACTTGAGTGACAAATTTGGAATGAAAACAATCCACCACCTTGGGCTATAAATACACTCCTCTCTTCTCCTTGTAAGGGTTTTACAATTCATCACTTAAGGAGGAGATTTTACATGACCATAGAATTTACAAGGGCTTGGGAGGACTTTAATTAATATTCTTTCAACAAGAGAGACCTTTCATCCACTTTTCTTTTCATATTTGTTTTTCCTTGTTTTCATTTGTAATCGTGTAAGTTTGTTTTCATTTCGATTGGATATTAATGCATGTTTCTTCATCATCATCTCTAATTCTCATACAATTTATATTGTGAAATATTAATGGTCTTAAAATAGATTAAATCAAGTTAAAAACCCTTTCCTCTTTTTCTTTCTTATTCAATCAAAAGTCCGTGTTTACTCCCTTCACCGTTCGTGTGTGTGTTCGACGCACAAATCTTTTCCTATCCCATTTTTTCTTATATTTTTATCTCATCACCATAAAAATCCTAAATCAGATTATTAACCACTCAAATGACTGAGTAAATCTCTCATTGGGGTGAGTCATAATTTGGGTATGTTAAGTGATTGAGAGTTTTTGTTCATTTAACATTCTTTGAATTAATATTGTGTATGTCAAACAATATATGTTATGGATTAATGACATGTTTTATTTGATATATGGAATCCATGAATGATTAGAACCACAAATACACATGGGTTCATGAAATATTGAATCTTCCATAAATGATATTTGATAACGATTAGAACCCTAGTTAAGGCTTGGATTAAAGCCAAAATAATTGGGAGTTCCGATCGAAATCACCTCATGAAGTGGATGTTAATTTAATGAAGTGTTGAAAAGCTCAAGGATATCAAAAACTTAACTCGCTAATGATGAAATAACCCCAATCATTATTAAATTGTTAAATCAATCTTCACCAATCAATCATTTCATCTAAGCTTTGCAAACAAACCCCCATTTAAAAGTCAATAAAAAATAGTTGACTCCAACATTTGTACAATTGTTGAGGATTCGAACCAACTGTCACTATACACATTATAGAAGAGAATTGGAATATTGAACGGTCGATAGAAAACAATTGGTCATGCTTCAAATGACACCGTTTCTAGGGATGGTTCAACTAGTAGTCGGTTGTTTTTTATTTTTGTAAAAAAAAAAATTCAAAAAATAAAATAAAAAACAAATCTGAAAAAAAATAGAAAGAAAAACCTGTCTTCCTAGAAAAATAATAAAAATAAAAAAACATAAAGAAAAACCCATCTTCCTCATCCTTATATATTTTCTTTTAATGCCCCATAGCCTCCCAAACAATCCATCAGATTTGTTTGACCCAAAAATCGAGCGAACTCTTCACCAACATAGGAGGAATATTAGGAATAATCAAATCATTGTAGAACCATTCATTTTCCATCCAATTTTTATAGATATAGTCAATCCTTTGGAACAAAACCTTAAAGAACACGTTGCCCCTGATATGAATTACCAACCCCTTAGTATTAAATATCCAAACATCAAGGGTGATTTCAAATTCAAATCAGGTTTGATTCATCTTCATCCTCATTTACATGAGCTAGCTAGTGAGGATCCACATCTTCACCTCAAAGAGTTCCTAGTGGTGTTCTATACCATGAAGTCTTAAGAATATTCTGAAGAAAAAATCAAACTCTGACCATTCCATTTCTCCATAGACAACTCTTCCAATTCATGGATCTATTACCTCCCTCCTGGTTCGATAAACACATGGAATGCCATGAAGCAACTCTTCTTAGAGGAATTATTCCCAAGTTCTCAGACTGCTTCTATTTCAAAGGAATAAGTTTTATATGTCAATTCCCTAATGAATCACTCCATGAGTACCGAGAGAGGTTCAAAAAGATCGTGGAAACTTGTCCACACCACCAAATCTCTAACCAAATCTTGATCTAATACTTTTACGAGGGGTTATTGGCTATGAAGAGAACTATCATTGACGCCTTAAGTGGTAGTGCTCTTGTTGAAAATACTCCTTTAGCGGTATGAGATCTCATAATAAACATGGATACAAACACATAACAATTCCATACTCAAGAACATTCTCAAGTTAAACAAGTCCAAGAGAATCAATCAATAGATCCTAACAAGATGACTGAGTTGGTGAGTGAGCTTACATGTATTTTTCAAAAACTTGTTGTGGCTGCTAAATCCCCAACCTCATCTTCTCTATAATCTTTGTTCCCTAGACCTATCAAAAATTGTGGAATCTACAGCTCACCGACTCATCCAATAGACAAATGTCCACAAATTCAATATGATCCATCTAATTATTCTAATCTAATGGATCTCAATGCAACATTTTCTCAGAGAAATATCATCCCTCAACAATCATGTCAATTCATTAGAAACTCCACCTAGCCCCACTCTGATCCCTTCTCTTCTACCTATAACCCATATTTGAGTTATGGTAATCCCATTTCTCATCTCCCTTAGTTCCATCCTCAAAATCCAAACCAATTCCAATATGGTCAAGGTGGTGGTAACTTTCAACAACCTTATCCTTTTGTACCTCAACATCAAAGGAGTAATCATATCCCCACTCCTTGATTCCACTATCCCAACAAGCCTTTCCAATTCTCAACCCAATATAATCGATTTCCCAAGAACTAAAACCAAGTCAATACCAATATAGGACAAGTATCTTCTTCTAAGCAACCATGGGAAAGTGATATGGAAGATCTTTCCCTCTTCATCCGTTCTATCCTCAAAAACATTGAAAATCAAATTGGTCTACATATATCCCACCTAATCCAACTACAAAAATCCAATTCCCCCCAACTGCCAGCTCAACCATTTCCCAACCCTAAGGGTAATGTAAGAGAAATTTCACTTAGATCAGGAATGAAAATCGCTATGCCTCATGATGAATCCTCTAAATCCCCTAAATTTTGAGTTGGAAAAAGAAAAAAAAGACCAGAAAATGAATCTAAATCCACTCCCTCACCTCCTTCCATCCCTCTAAGGAACCCAATTCCTTTTCCTCAAGCCGTATCTAATCCAAATAATCCCTTTGAGCCTGATTCTGAAATGCTTGACAAGTTTAGATGCGTTGAAGTGAACATTACCCTCTTAGAACCCATTAAACAAATACCTATGTATGAAAAGTTTCTTAAGGGATTGTGAACCCATATGACACAAATTAAGATCATTGTAAATATTTCAATCTAATAGTCCATACCCATGAAGTGAAAAGATCTATGGAACTTTACAGTTCCATACCAAATAGAGAGTTCCAACTTTTATGATGCACTCATAGACCTAGGATCCTTGAAAAATTTCATGACCAAGTCCATCTTCTACAACCTTTGTCTAGGTCCCATGAACCCAAGAAGTTTTGTCATTCAGTTAGCCAATCGAAACACTACCAGTCCTGAGGGAATAATCGAGGATGTCTTTTTTCGGGTCAATGATATTATATTCCCAACTGATTTTTATGTCCTTGACATGGAAGGTGAGACAAATTATTTCCAATCTACTTTGATTCTAGGAAGAAATTTCCTCATGACATCTAGAACCAAAATTGATTTCCATGATGACATCTTATCCATGGAATTTGGTGAAAAACTGGTCAAGTTCAATATTTTTCAAGCCATGCGACACCCATCCGAGAATCACTCTTTATTATCTATAAATTATTTTGAAAGTATATTTAAGAGTGTGTTTAACCATGATCCATCATGTTCTTCCTATTCTAATGATAGAGGAGTTTGTGAATTTTTAATCCCTATTAACAAAGTTGTAAATGGAGAAGTTGATATTGACCATTCACATATAAACTCCATCAATTCAAAGGATCTTGAAAAATCTTTGGAATCCCATCTCACCTATGATATCCACTGCTCTAACTTGGACAATAATGTAGAAAATGAATTATCATTCTCATTTTTTCATTAAAATCACATTATTCAACATTCATCATTTATTATCCATGATTCTGAAAATTCTCTTATATGTGAGGTGAACCCTGATCAAATGTTATTCTCTAGTGTAAATGAGAGTAAAGTTTTTGAGATTTGTTAACTAATTAATATAGTGATCATCGATGAGGTTGAAATTGACAATTATTTGGAAAAAAACATTGATATTAAGGAACTTGAAAACTCTATTGAGTCTCATTCCCCCCTTGATCCTCATTACTCCATATTGTAAAGCAATGAAAAAAATGAGTTAAAAACAACTTAGATATTATACTATAATTTCATATTGTCTGAACCAAATATAAATGCACCATCATAATGAAACACCTTTCTGAACTTCAAAGCATAGAAAACCAACACCAGGTGGACTGCATCATTCCTCAAGTTGAAGACCAAAGGGAGGATATCCACATTATTTTTCCACCCCCATTAAATTGCAAGAAAAACAACAAAAAAGGGAATAAATTATCCAATGAACAATGGGGAATCCTAGAGGAGAATTTTTTTCTATAAACACATAAGAGATGAGAAAATACGGTGGCCACCATCGAACCATGGGAAGTCCAATACAACTATCCAACTATAGACAAAATAAATACAATGCTTCTTGAGAGGAAACCCAAGTTTTCTTTTACTTTTATGAAATATTTTTTTTAGTTTTTTATTAAATGTAAGGAAAATTTTCCAAAGCATCACTAGAGAGGAAACATCCCCCATGAACCACATTGAATTCCATCGACCCACCACTATATAGAGACGATAACCCACCATATCCAAACCAAGGGCACCTATTTCGCTTTAAATCCCCCTCTCTTCTTCCTCCCCTTCCTCTATACCTCCCCCATCTCATTCTTTATCTCTTTATTCTTATTCCTATCTTATTATCACGTTTTATTTTATCACATTCTTCATAAAATCCTTTTTGTACCTCTTTCTCTTTTGTGTGGGTGTGTATTAAAAGAACTAAAAAAACTACAAAAAAAAAATACAAAAAAACAGAGTCACAATTACTCACCATTAAATTTTTAAATTTTTCCAACCATTTAGGGGAGTCCAATGAATTATTATTTTTTGTATTTTAATCATAAATTTGGATAAATAATTTTGTGTCAAGTACAATAAATTTTGAATTCTGAATTTTTTATTTGGAAAATGATTCTTCCTCAACTGTAAGGGACAATGTTATCTTTAATGCCAAGGTCACCTATGACTATCCTTTAATATTGTGTGTTTTCACCACCAAATGTGAGTCTTGAGTTTATGGACCTTCATGCTGAATTTTCTACTTCAGAGTACATTAATACGATAGAGACATTTTCTAAACCATATAAGAATCACAATATCTAAATAGAATCCCATTACCCTTACATTGATCCTCCTTTTGAAAGCCACTTTGAGCCTATGAAAACCCTTTTTATAACCACATTAAAAGCCCAAAACTTTATCCCACACAACATCTACATGGATTTTCATTGCATAATTTATTTAAATTTATGTGCATGGGAATGAATTTCATTTTGGGTACTATTTCCTTTATTTTCAATGTGTCATCATATTCATGAGGGAAAAAATCGATTTAAGTGTCAGGGATATGTTTTAATTTAGTGGGTTTTGGGAATGGATTAATGTTTATGTCATTTTTGTACAAATTTTATTAAAAGTTATTCAAAAACAAAGAAAAAAAATAATGGGTTGTGTCTTAAGCAGTTCAAAAATCACTCTTACTAAACCTTTGATCTTTTTATAACTATTAAAATTAGTGTCTTTAGGAGTCAAACAAGGTTTGGGATATGAGTATTAACAACTTCCTAAAAAGAGAAAAAAAAATGAAAAAGAACCCTTGCATCATGTTTTATTATCTTTGGGATTTTTTTTTGTGTTTTGTATATATTTCATATTTTCATCCCCTTTATTTTTTCTCCCTATATTCTTTTCTTTCACAAATTCATGCCCTTGTAAATATGTTTTTTTCATTTTCTTCCATGTCTTATTTCAAAACAATTGTGCATTTCTTTTTTCCATGTTAGTGTTTTACCCCTCTTTTCCACTCTTTTGGATATTATATTCCTACCACCACATATCCTCTAAACCCCCCTAAAAAACACCTCTTGATTTTTGTACACTTTAGAATAGGTAATGGAAGCTGGGTGCTCTTTAAAACTCTAAGATTTTCACTTTTGGCTGGTGAATGAGTGAACCTCCATAAATAAATTTTCATCATCTTTAGAGGAGTGAGTTCTAAGTGTCCAAATTTTCAATTTATAATTTTAAACTTAAAAAATAAATAGTTTTTAAAACATTTTTTCTTTAACAATTTGTGGTGGATTTCATTATGGAGGAGTGAACAAGTCTAGACTCCCTGATTGGAGAAATTTTTTTTTATCAGTTTTCGTTGACTAAAAATGATTTTGCTATGTTTTTATATTTGATGTACATGAGGACATGCACAAGACTAAGTGTGTGGGAGTTTGCATTATTCATTTCACAGTTAGAAAAAAGGGCTATTTCCATGTTTCAAAACCGTGGCAATAGGCCCCAAAACTGTGAACATAGGCTACGACCACATTTTTGGTCAACTGTGGCCGCTATCTCTGTGGTAGTAGGTCATAACCTATTTCCACAGTTTAAAAAACCATGGAAATAGGCCTCTAAATTGGCCACCGTGGCAGTTGAACTATAGCCATGGTTTAAACCATGGATATAGGTGGCTATTTCCATGGTTTTAACCATGGTAATAGCCTTGGAAAACCATGGCAATATCCTAAATAAAAATTTCCACCAGTGGGTTTCGATCCCTGCACCTCCACTTTGCAATCCCACACACTTACCACTACACCACGTCACAATTCGGGTATATATATATATATATATTATGTTATATATATTAATAAAAATCATGGGAATAGAATCAAAACTATGGCAGTAGGGCTTCCCACCAAATTTTTGGTGGGAATTTTTGTTCCTACAGAAGTGCGGAAACCCTATAACCACGATTTTGGAGAACTGTGGCTATAGGGCTTCGAAAAAATTGGTCTATAGCCATGGTTTTGCAAACCATGGACATAGGCAATAAAACCGTGGCAATAGCCATGGGCTATAGCCCCAGTTCTGAAAACCTTGGCTAGAGGCCACAAAAAATAGGCCTATAGCCACAATTTTAAAACCATGGCTATAAGACATAGAACCGTGGCTATAACCACCTATAGACACTGTTTTAAAACTATGGATATAGGTCTATGGAAGTATATCCACTTTCTAGTTGTGTTTATTCATAACTTTTTATCTACTAATTTTACTTATTTTCTAGGAAAAATGCGTAATTGGTGTGGAATGAACATGTTTTAATATTAAATATAATTTATCAGCATTGTTTGAAATAATACAGATTCAAGTTAGTTTACTATTTTAATCATAACATTCTCCCTATTGATTAAAATTATTTTATTCTCATTTTTAGGGTTCATTATTCAAATTAATACAAATTATTCAACTTGAGATTTGGATAATTAGGCCATTTGAAGGTCTATATAGACCACACAAGATGGCCCACTGAATCTGTGGTGAAAAATAGACCATCCATAATGATTGAATTTTTGGGATTAATATAGATTCCCAAATTTTATGAAACTACAAAATTTGTTTTAGGATATCCAGATAAATATTGGGAAAAAAATTTAAGGCCTAACTCAACCAACAAGGGGCCCAATCTATGCATGAAAGTCCATCTCACAATTATGTTCATGATTTTTAAACAACCCACAATTCATGACTTTTCTCGTAATATAGACTTCCAACGAGGTGTAATTTTTTGGAGAGAAATTAAAGATATAGGAGCACAAATTTTTGAAATAAATGGTTCGTATTTGAAGATATATTCATATACATAAATGCGTTCACATTTAGATGAAGGAAAATCTCAACAAAAAATTTGACAACAACACATAGTTTGGGAAAATAGACATAACATTGGATAAAAATTTCCAATGGATGCCAAATTTGGCGGGTGATATTTCCAAATACATATATACAACTTTTAAGAAGAATAATTTTTTCCATATTCTGCTATCTAAATAGTCAAATGGTTGATCCAACTTGAGGGAAAAATTTGGAATGAAAATAGTCCACCACCTTGGGCTATAAATACACTCCCCTATTATCCTTGCATGGGGTTGACACTTAATCACTTAAGGAGGAGATATTGAATGAACATATAATTTACTTAATCTTTATTAAACCATAGATACCTCTCCACCTTTTTTATTTTCATGTTTGTTTTCCCTTGTTTTCATTTGTAACCGTGTATGTTTTTTTCTTTTCAATTGAATATTAATGCATGTTTCTTCATAACCACCTCTAATTATCATCCATATTTTGTTGTCAAATATTAATGGTCTTAAAATAGTTTAAATCAAGTTAAAATACATTTCCTCTTTTTATTTACTATTCAATCAAAAGTATATGTTTACTCCCTTCATCGTTCGTGTGTGTGTTTGGCACAAAAAACTTTTCTTATCCCATTATTTTTCTTATATTTTTAACTCATCACCCTAAATATTATAAGATCGATTATCAACTACCCAAATGGATGAGTAAATATCTCATTTGGGTGATTCATAATTTGAGGATGTTAAGTGATTGAGAGTTTTCACTCATTTAACATTCTTTGAATTAATATTGTGTATGTCAAATGAAATATGTCATGGATTAATGACATGTTTTGTTTGAAATGTGGATTCCATGTATTATTGGAAGAAAAAATACACATGGATTAATGAAATATTGAACATTCCATCAATGAGATTTGATAATTATTATAACCTTATTTAAGGATTGGATTAAAGACAAACTAATTGGGTGTTCCCATCGAAATGAGCTCATAAAGTGGATGTTAATTTAATGAATTTTTTTCAAAGCTCAAAGATATCACAAGCTTTACTCCCTAATAATGAACTCACCCTAATAATCATTAAATTGTTAAATCAATTTTCATCAATCAATCATTTCATCTAATATCTGAAAACAAAACCCATATTTAAAATACAATAAAAAACCAACTCCAACATTTGTACCATCGCTGAGGATTAATCCCAAGTGCTGCTATACACATTATAGAGGAGCACTAGACCTTTGAACGATTGATAGGAAAAAATCGGCCATGTTTCAATACACTATCCAATTTCCCAATGGATGGGATTAAAGTTGAATCATACTTTCTATATCATTTATTCCAGATTTCAAGGTATGCTCAAAGTAGGTATAGTTTAATTCTAATAATGAATTAAAGTGGGTTTAAATCCTCTTAGTGGCATGGGAGATATCCATTATAGTTATTATTAATAATTTATTTATTTAATTTTTAATTTATGGAATGTTTTTTCTATTTTATGTAAAATTGATATATTATTATATATGAAAATACCGTAGACACATTCACAAGAATATAGATAACTATTAAATATGGATGTCGAGGTCTTTAGTGTTGCCTCACACATTACATTTGCACCTCAATAGACATGCAGTTTCACTTGTTTTATTTTAGGTATGAGTAAGTGCTTGGATAGAAATTTGTATGATTTTAGAATATTTGGGTAGTGATATTGCTTTACTATGATAGTCTCTCCATGGAATTAGATAATAAGATTCCAGTATTGGTTTGAGGATTCTTTTGGAATATCATCGATTGTACTTGGTTTTTTTCCTGATATTATTAGTCAAATTTATGCCTAAGGCCTAAAATATGATTTCATGAATGAATATCATTTTTGTGTTTTGATACATATATATAGAGAAATTTATTTATATTGTTTCATAGGGATATCAGGTATATAGAAATATATGTATTTATTTATTTTAGGAAACATCCCACGGAATGACATGTCATATTGTACTTTCTACAGAATCCAACATTAACCCATTTACTAGTTTTTAGAGATTTAATAATTATCTAACAAAAAATAGATATCCTTGGTGCTATTAATTAGCCTCTAATATTAAGGAACATTCTTTGAGTTTGCTGAAGTTTGGTTTGGGTTAATAGAATACCTGTACTAGGTAGTTACAAAACCAATAATCAATACTACCTTAAATAAAACGTTAGTAATATCTTCTATGGTGATATGATCAACTTAAAAAAAAAACATGAAATCATACCTAAACATGAATGGTTAATGAAACATTTAAGGAGTCATTATATCATTAAAACTAGATAGTGAGACCACAACAACCGATGCTCAAGGGATTTATGAGAAAGAAATAGCATAGAAGAATTATATGATAGTCCCATCAGGTTTAATAATACTCTATATTCCAGAGAAAAGGTAAAAGATTAAATGATTCTAATAACAATAGATTAATGTAAATCCATATATACTAGAGAACACTTTTTTTTCTATTTCACCTAAAAAATTTCAATTAGTACTTTCTTCTCCCTGCTCGTTGCCTCTTCTTGAATATGGTTCATTCTATGAAATATCTTCATCCGTAAAACAAGTAACAATACTACATAGGTATTATTAATGAATTTGATGTAAAATTGAATATTTTTATTATAAAAAAATGGAAACCAACTCTATTATGACCAATATACCAATATAATAATTTTATATCATTTCCACTATAGATTTTAAAGATTTTATAACAAATATAGGAATATAAATCATAAAAGATTCAGTACATTAGCTATTTTAATAACCTTGTGATTGAACAACCATGGAACAGTACTTGATCTTAATCTAAGGTTTCTAAACATCACTAAAAAAACCAATAATAGATACAACATTAACTAAACACCTAGAATCCAAAATTTTGAAGAATCAAAACATTCAAATATAGGTAATAATACCCCACCCTCATCATGAAGATGGAAGCATGAATTAAGTTCAAAGAACCATAATAGATTTGATAATATATAAAGGCATGAGGATTTATGGGTTTCCCAACACTAGGAAACAATGCCCCACTTTTAATAATCTCTATAACTTACGTGTCCTTGTTAAATAAACAAGATATATCACTAAAAATGAAAAGTTGATTTCAGAAAAGGAAACACTTCAATAATATATTTTATATAAATATAATTACCATTTGATAAAAATATTTCAATTAGGAATTGATTAAGCATAACTAGTGAATCTATAGGTAGAGACATTACTATCCATTCTTGTAAACATATCGAATGGGCAACCACAAAAATTATATCTTGACCAGTAGCCAATAATATCCCTATTTTCAATGTTGAAATCATAGAAAGAGTTTTAATAATAAGGATACCATAGAATCTTACATATATTTAAAAATAAAAATCCTTCATCAATAGAGGATGCAACACAAACTTTTTATCAAGATACAATAAAATCATAAAGGTGATTATTGAGACATAATAGTAAAAAAGGATTCTCTAGTTATACCTAATTGAAAATAGTATATAAAAGGGGGTCCATAATGGTAGTTAACAAAGTGTAAAACCATTTACACATTAAAGGATTCCTTGTATCCTTTAAACCATTGTAAATCCCTTAAATAAGCATAGAAGAAATAGTGAAAATAGAATCAAGGGATTATAAGAGAACAAAAGTGGATGAATGAATAAAATGATACTCCTATAATGTTAAGTAATACTTTAGATCCTAAATAAAATTTTAATATTTAAAAGATTTCAATCCCAATATCTAAATATATAGTTATCAACACTGAAAAAAAATTCATTTTTTATGTATTTCATATAAAATATTTCCATTATTTCTATTTGATGGGACCAAGTTGGATGTAGATGGTTTTTCAAATACTGGAAGGATTTATTGGTGGAATGTTTTGTATTTTGTTTTCATTATCAGAAATTACCTTACTTTGTAAGTTTTGGTGATCATATGAAGCAATAATGCACTCAGAAGATCAGATGAAAATTTCTTAAGAAAGTCTATCAATTACAGTTTTTTGTTCTGAAGATATGTTATAGGTGAAATTATTTTTTGGACTCATTTTTTTTAGAATGAAATTTTTTGGAATGGAGTGGGAAGTTGTATTAGATGAAGAATGTATTTATATATGTTCAACACAAAATATGATGATGATTTTATATTATTAATGTTCTCGACATCATAATTTTACTAAAAACTTGTGATCCAAGCATAGTGAAAGAAAGGGGGAGAAACCGTGTTTGTGGAAGAAAAGGGAATTGTGATTTTTTGGTGTTTTTATGAAGTTGAAATTTTCCAGGTGAAGATCATCGGATCGAGGTGAACCAAGAATAAACGTTGTTTGGAGACTGGAAGTTTGAATGTGCTGAAGTTAGAGGTTTTGAAGAAGTGCTGATTGGCTAATCCATCAGATGAGTTCTGACACCGATCCCTCAGATATTGACACTAATAAGACATCAAATGCAGAATTCCATTAGAGATAGAACATTTGAATATCCAAATCATACCAGATGGACCAAAGTTATTATTTGTGAATGAGTAGAGAAGTTGTTTATCCTGGTCAATCAGTTGAGTTTTTGACACATATGAGCTCCAAAAACAGATCCATCAGATGGGAATCACAGACTAATAAATTAGTAATGGGAAACAGGTGGGTCGGGGTGGGTTGGACCAATCCTTTTTGGGTTTAATACCATGAGATTTGTCTGCAAAATCCTGTATATAATTTGAACCCAAAATTTCAAGCTCACCCTACCCCGCATAAACCCACGGGTAGCCCACAAGCTTTCCTGCATTAAATAAAAGATTTTACTATTTATAACCATTTAAATATTATATTTTTTCTCATTCTTAATGGTAGTTTTGGGGAGAAGTATGAATTGACAATATCTAGAGTGTTAAGGGATGTGATGGAATATTTTTTGATGGGTTAATGGTGTCATTCGGTGACACTGATGTGGTGTCAAACTATTGAGATGCAAAGTAGGTGAGTGATCGGTGAGGGGTGATGAATGATGATATTGGTTGTGTGGTGATGCGAATAACTGGACCTATGAATGAATGATTAATATCCAGTTAACGACTAGTTTCATGGGAGGCTATTAGGATTCCTAATGAGGAACTTTCATATTTTCTTAATAAAAAATAAAATTAATTAATAACAATAATAAATAGACTAAAAAAATATTATGATTATAATAATTTATTTATAATTGAAACAATGTGTAGGGGAGATGAGTTCCATTTTTCAAGAGGTGATATGACATACCATGTGAATATGGTTAATAATTAATTTATAAATATTATAATATCATATTAAAACAATAAATATAGATCTATGTAAAATTTATATGTGAATGAATAGTGAATTAGTATGACCATTATGGTGATAAATCATATGTAATGGTTTAATCATTATTTTTATTAAAAAACCTAAAATGTTAAAGAAGCATATATTGTAAATATAATATTTTTTTAAATCAGGACCACAGGTAAGCCCACACTAGCACGGGCTCAACCCTCCTTGGCCCACACCCATGTGAGATCAACCCGCATTGACCAGCTCTCTTAACAGTCAAAATTTTTAGGCTCGCCCCGCCTCACATCTACCCCATATCCATGAAACCCACATGCTCATTTTTCATTACTATGATCAATCAGATGAAATACAACAATGTAGTCAACCATTTTCATGTGATCCAAAGCATCAGAGTGAGGTCTCGATTTTTTTTTCTATTGGGTCAAGAATCATTGAACAAAGTGTGACACTAATAATTCATTGGAGGATGAGTTTCATCAGATGTAGTGCATTATTATGAGGAACAGTTGAAAAAATAAAGAAGGTGTAATCTAATTAAAGTTGATATCAAACTATTGTTGGGTTATATAGTCTATATAATTTTAAATGATGTTTATGGTAGAACAGTTTCAGATGGTTTAGAGCACCATAATGAGTGGTTTTTTGTTTTTCATGTTTTCAATAAGATCAAGGGAAGAGGAGCGACGAAAAATTTCATAATGAAGTTTTCCAGACTATCAATTTCTAGATTGAGCTCTTGAGAAATTCCTGTTTCAAAGTAAGATGTTTTGGAGAATTCTAGAAAATTTGATAAGAATATAGAAGAGCGTTGAGAAGTGGTCAAAATGAAGTTGAAATGAAAGTGAAATCCAGGTTTCTAGATTTTGTGTGAATAGAAAAGTGAAATTGGTTTCCCACCCTTCTCACTTATGAGACCCCTATAAATAGTAGTGTAAGTACAACATAATTTGACACTATTCAAATGTGGGAAAGAGAAAGAGAGTTGAAGTTTTGGTTTCTAGACTCAATTTCTTGATAAATGTTTCTGAATCGAAGAAGTGTTCAGAATAATTTTTATTTAGGATTTACCAGATCAGACTGAATGATTCAGAAAAAGAAAGAAGTGAAACAGACTTGTTTCCAGACAATCTAATTGGACTTATTCCCAAGATGAAGAATCCGAGTGGGAAATCAGATTGAGTTTTTGTATGAATTATAAAGAATTTTTTCCTACCTGTTGTTGGGTAAGAAAGTGAAGAATTTTTTTGTTGAAGTATTACAAAAGTGGAAGTTCTTGAAGAAAAATAATGACATGTTTTGAACCAACAGGTTAAAGTTTCCAAACTTGTTACAAAAACACATTTACATCATTCATGCTATAATAAGCACATGCACTGTTGTATTGATCATAGTTCTATACAATTGTAAGGGCATTTCTTACTTATTGTATCCACACATAAGGATTGTTTTTTAGTGGATTCTGTAGTATTTGATTATTTCCAAACCATGCCAAGGACTAGTTACTCTTGTTGAGTAGTGAACCTTGTAAATACTTGCATTCCTATGGATGTGTGAATGTTTGGTTTTCAGCAAAGTGATAAATATTTAACATGAGGCTAATGTTTTTATACAAGAAAGATAACATAAAATAAAATTTTTTCACTGATTTACCCCCCTCTTAGTGATTATATTGATCCTGGTTGGGCCTTTTCAATTGGTATCAAAGATAGTGTTCCTTTGTTTACTATTTGCTGAGCTGTTTGAAGAAAATTTGTTATGAAGAGATTGAATTGTGTGAATATTAAGGGGATTCAAGTTTTTTATGGAATGAACTATCACATTTGGAAATATATATTGTTGATATATATTATGTATCTAGGTTATAATGTTTTGGAAGCTGATAAATGGATTTACTCCTCTTGTTGAAAATTTTCCTCTTACATCCTTGGATAAGAAAAATATAGAGAATAATGGAAGGGATAAGAATGATTTACTTTAAACACTCACTGAAAGTGAATTTCTTAGAGTAAATGGAGTTGAAACTACTAAAGGTATCTAGGAAAATTTAAAAAATATCTATGAAGACAATACAAAGGTGAAGAAACAAAAGTTTCAAATATGGAGGCAAAAGTAATAAGATCTCAAAATGAGTGATTATGAATTTGTTCGTGACTTTTTTACAAGGGTGAATTATATTTCTAGCACCATAATAAGTCTTGGTGAGAATATGGAAAATTCAACTATTGTTGAAAAGATCTTATAAATTCTTCCTGAAAATTTTGATTCCAAAGTTTCATATTTAGAATATAGAGATCCAAAAACTCTATATTTGGATTACCTTCATAGCACTCTCATTACATATGTAATGAGAAGGGATAAAGTTATAAAAATAAAAGAAAAAGTTGATTGAGAAATTTCCTTCAAAGATGCCAAAAAAGGCAAATCTAAGAAGATTCTCGAAGATGAAGAAGTTGGTGACTCCAAAACTGAAGTTGAGTTTAGTAAAAATTTTGATGAATTATTTTCCTTATTTTCTAAAAATGTGAAAATAGGTAAATGAAAGTACAAAGGGAAGTTACCTATAATTTTTTTGAATGTGGAGTTATTGGTAATTTTGATGCCAGTTTCCCTCGAAGAAAGAATAAAAGAAGGAAGTGATGAAGATGATAGATATAAGGACCCACCATTATTACATTACATAATCTTAAATCTAGTCAAGAAATAACTTACTTTCACATTGAGGATTTTTTCAACTTTAGAGAATTAGGGATAAGGGATTTAATACATTCATAAAATTACACATTATTATAGAGTGGTTACCATAAAAAAACAATGTTCATTTCTTCCAAAAAATATAAAACTTTTGAAATAAAAGACGATTCCTTGAAAAATATTCATAACTTTTAACACGGATTCCTTCTTTGTATTACAAATCCTTATAACATATGAAAATAATTTAAAAACTTGGGAAGAGCACAAAAATCTCAGTAAGGGATATAAAAATAAGGAAGGAGCACATTAGTCCATGAATACTTGTAACGTATGAAATCATTTTTAAAATACATACTTATCACCCATATATACTAAATTTTGTGAAACATGAGATTTATAAAAGATCCAAAAAAACATAACAACATAAATAGAATCATAAAGGTATCTTGGGGTATTACTTACAAAAACTTGTAACCCTCTCGGCTACCTTATAATTTGTAACCCTCACAGCTACCTTACAATTTGTGTAACCATCGCAGTTACACTTGGAGCAACCATACAAACGACCTCCAACTTTCAAATTCCCAATTAATTGGAGGGAAATATAGATCCCTACCTTCATAATAAAAAATTCCAAATAACCAAAACATAATCATAAGATATGAATAATTTCATAAAAACATTTCCTTTGAAATTTCATAAAACAAAATTTTAAAAGAGGACTTTAAAATAAAATCCCCTTACATAAATCATATAATTGAATTGAGACTTAATAGAGTGGATGTAATATGTATATAAACTATAAATAGACATAATTCAACATAATATAAACAAAACCTATCACACAAACAATTTTTATACCACACAAATAATGAAGTATAAGGTTAACCCCAAGAATGGAAATCCGGTTAAGAATTCCCTTACCTATGGTTTTTATTACTTCCAACTCGATTAAATCTCATGTATAATGGTTAAAATAGTGTTATTAATATCTTATAGAAACATATCCATCTTTATAATACCTTATATAATCATTTAATTACATCATTTCACCCTTTAATTGTTAGTATTTTGTTCCCTTCACTGTTTTGGGTGAGTTCTTTAGATGATTTCCAGGATTGGTTCATGATGGTTGTTATTGTGAATTGGAAGTGAAACTCAAGAATTGGAATGGAGTGGTATTTAAATATTTCAAGTACCATAAATTATACAATTTATCATTTTTAAGTCTTACATGAGGATGATTCATAAGTTAAAACATTAATGGTGTTCATTTAGATCATTTTAGTGGTTCTTTGATAATAACGACCTCATTTTGTTTTATAAATTAAAACCATGTGTACAAAAGAATTACAGAACCATGGATGAGAAACAATAAATATATTATAACCTAGTTCAACCATAAAAATTGTTTCATGACCAGTATTTAAGGAAATAAAATAAATTGAAATCACATCATCCACGATGTCGGTAAATCGACACATCACAGATGGTGTTTAAATTCCTTGAATAAGTGGGAGAGGAGAAGAAGAATGATGATGAATTTTACATGAACATGAGAGCATCTATAATATACAATATTCTAGAGATTTCATGCCTCTTGGATAAGAGGAGGTGAGGAAAGAAGAATAAAATAAAGGAATTCAAAATAAAAGAAGAGTTGAGAAATCCCTTATGAAATTTCGGCAGCCTTACGACGTCGCTTAAAGTTTCATAAAATATTTTGATGAGATAAAAGGGGTATCTCATAATTATTAAATAATATAGGTAGTAATTGGAATATGGAATGGAATATCCCAACATAAGATAAAGGGAATTAAAAATAATAACATAAAATGAAAGAAAAGAAAGAAAATAAAGGAGGCTTTTAACCTCTTGATCTCTTCTCCTTGAGATCCTTCTTAAGGCATTTGGTTTTGGCCTTTTGGTGAGACCAGTAGTTCTAGAACATGTGGAATATCCTTGGGAGTAGTGTTGGGTAGAACATAGGTAAGTCTCAAGGCTTGAGAGGTGTGGGAGGAAGAGGAGAATGAGGGTGGTATTTATAGTGGAGGAGAGGAAGTATTTTTCATTATTATAATATTTTTTCTCAAGACTATGAATAGTCATAGTTTATGTGACCCCAAATAGTAATAATGGAATGTGAGTTTGAACCAAGTGTGCTTACATCATCCTTGCATCACCTATGATGCAGTAAATCAAGTATTTAGCATTTATCGTATTTTACTATTCATAAAAAATTATAGAATTTCAGAAAAATCCCAAAAATTCACCCTTACCATTTTTCGATGTGTAGAATTCAAAAATGAAGTCCATTTTTTGAAAATAATTTTCTAAATATCATTAATTTAATTTTTAAATAAAATCATATTTAATTCAAAAATTAACAATTTTAATTCTATAATTGCTTTTATATCACATTGAAAAATTAACAAAGATGTCATTATCTTAAAGACTTAAGAAAATAAAATATTAATACAATTTACTATTCATTAGGGTCATATTACTATTCATATTACTATTCATAAGGTTATGTTACTATTCACCAAAAATCAAGTTGGTTCTATTAGACTTCAAATAACTTACTGAACATAACTGTAGATGATCATTTTTCGAAATTCAAAACATAGAAGTGGCAAAATTATTTTTAAAGGATAGTTATAAATATGTACTTAAAACAAAGTTCCATGAATTTCCATTTATTTTTTGAAAGCCTTGGGGTGTTACATTATCCCCACCTTCTGAAAATTGCATCCTCGCAATTTTATTTAATTATTAAACAAGCGAGGGTACCTTTCTCTCATAACATTTTCAGACTCCCATGTTGCTTATTCTACCATGTGGTTTCTCCACAAAACCTTTACCTGGTGGATTACCTTATTACGCAATACCTGTTCCCTTCGATCAAGAATTTGAACTAGTTTATCTTCATAAGAAAGGTTCTCTTCCAGATGAACTGCTTATGGGACCAAGACATGTGATAAATATGGCATATATTTCCTCAACATCGAAACATAAAAAACATTGTGTACCTGAGACAAACTCAGAGGAAAAAATACTTGGTATGCAACTGGTCTAACTTTCTCTAGGATTTCAAAAGGACAGATGAAATGCAGACTTATATTCCCTTTATTACTAAAATGCATCACACTTTTCCAAGGAGATATTTTAAGGAAAATATGGTCACCTACCTTTAGAGAGAAGTCTTTCCTTCTGTTATCTGCACAATTTTTCTGCCTACTATGAGCTGTCCTCATGTGCTGCTGAATCATGTTCACTTTCTCAACCACTTCCTCTACTAATTCTATCCCCATCAACTTTCTTTCACTGACTTCATACCAAAATTCTCAAGTCCGACAATGCTTTCTATACAATGCCTGAAAAGGTGCCATATGTATACTAGAATGAAAACTATTATTATAAGAAAACTCAACTAAAGAAATATGCTGATCCCAACTTCCCTGATAGTCCATTGAACATGCTAAAAAATATCCTCCAAAGTCTGAATCATTTATTCTGTCTGCCCATCTGATTGAGGATGAAAAGCTGTACTGAAATTTAACTCTGTGCCCAATGACTTTTGAAGGCCCTTCCAAAATTTATAAGTGGACCTGAGATCCCGATCAGATACAATGGAAAGAGGAACTCCATATAACCTAACAATCTCCTTGAGTTATAGTTGAGAAATCTGATCCGAAGACATTATATCTCGAATAGAAAGAAAATGTGTAGATTTTGTTAGTCAATCAACAACAACAACACAAATTGCATTGTTACCTAGAGATGTCTTAGGTAGTCCTACCATGAAGTCCACAGATATATTCTCCCATTTACACTCTAGAACTAGAAAAGGCTAAAGCATCCCCTTCAGTAACTACCACTTTACTTTAACCTGCTAACATGTCAAAAATTTCAAGGTAAAATCAACAATATCTCTTTTCATTCCATCCCACCAATAATACCCCCGAAGGTCTATGTACATCTTAGTACTGCCAGGATGAACTGAAAATGGTGAACTATGATCTTCACACAAAAAATCTTTCTTAAACTGGGAATCACAAGGCACACACAACCTTTTTCCAAATCTTAAAACACAATCTTTATCAAGGTTAAATTCTGGAAACTTACCCATTTTAACCAATTCTAACTTTTTCTTTAGCTCACAATATTCCTTCTAAAATTGATTAATTCTGGCTGACAATGATGATTGCACTGAAACCTAAAACAAAACCGAGGTATTTCCTGTACCAATAACTTCTAATCCAAAATTCATCAAATCATTAATCAAGGGATCATGTTCCAAACATAACATGGTTAATGATTCATGATGTTTTCAACTCAAGACATCCCCCACTTTTTTTTGTTTTTCCTGGATGGTAATTAATTGTGCAATCATAATTCTTTATCAGTTCAAGCCATCTTCTCCACCTCATGTTTAATTTCTTCTGAGTGAATATATACTTTAGACATTTATGGTCAATATATATTTGAAATTTGGATCTATATAAATGATGCCTCCAAATTTTCAAAGAAAAAACTGCAACTACCAATTCAAAATAATGCGTGGGATAAATTTACTCATTAGGTTTTAGTTGTCTTGAAGTATAAGCAATTACCTGATCATTTTGAATCAGAACACAACCAAGTCCTTTCAAAGAGGCATCACTGTAGATGAAAAACTCACCGTTTCGGGAAGGTAAGGCCAAAACTGGAGCATTCACTAATATCTTATTTAGTTCTTGAAAAAAATCATCACATTATTTTATCCAAATAAATTTAAACCCTTTTCATGTTAACTTAGTTATTGGAATATATAACAATGCAAAATTCTTAACAAACCGTCAGTAATAACCTGCTAATCCAAGAAAACTACGAATCTCTGTAACATTTGTGGGTCTTGGCCATTCATCAATCACTTTTGTTTCGGAAGGATAAACTATTATTCTATACTTATTTACAATGTTACCATGAAAATAAATCTATTAAAACCAAAAATCACACTTGCTAAATTTTCCATGCAATTTTTTTCCTTTAAGGTTTGTAAAACAACCCTCAGATGTTTTTCATTCTCCTCTTTATTTTTAGAAAATACCAGAATTTCATAAATAAACAAAACCACAAACTTATCCAATAACTCATGAAATATTTTATTTATAAGATTCATGAATAAAACAGGTGCATTATTTAACCCAAATGACATAACAAAAAATTCATAATTCCCATATCTAGTATGAAAGGCTGTTTTTAGGATGTCATCCTCCTTCAATTTCAACTGATGGTATCCGGATCTCAAGTCAATATTGGAAAAGTACTAAGCTCCCTGGAGATGATCAAACAATTCATAGATATGAGGCAAAGGATACTTTCTTTTAACAGTGATGTTATTCAAAGCTCTATGATCAATGAAATGTCTCATGGAACCATATTTCTTTATAACAAACAAACTAGGAGCACCCCATGGTGAAGTTCTAGAATGAATGAATCCTTTATCAAGAAAATCATACAACTAATTTTTCAATTCAAGAAGTTCTATTTGAGCCATATGATATGGGGGTTTTGAAATTGGATTAACATTATGAACTAATTCAATTGTGAATTTGACTTCTCGATCAGGTATGACACTGGGTAACTCATCAGAAAAAACATCAAGGTATTCATTTACCACTGTCACATCATCAATATGAAAATTTCCCTTGTTTTCAACAATATGAGAAAGATAACTTTCATTTCCATATTTTAATAGTTTCTTATCTTCCTGATATGTTATCAATTGTATGAGTTCATTATTATATACAAACTGAAACTCTTTCTGAAAAACAAATTCTTTAGCTCTACAGTAAATCTTATCATGATAAACAGAAAGCCAATCCATTCCCAGAATAACATCAAACTCAAATAAGGGTAAAATAACAAAGTTAGAAGGTAAAGTCTTTCCAATACTAAAATAGAAAGATTCTTATAATTCCTCTTTTCTATAATATTTTCCCATGGTGTTTTAACAACAAGTTATGGTCTCATTTTTTGAGGTGATATTTCTAATTTACCAGAAAATTTCTTAGAGATGAAGGAATGTGTAGACCCCGTATCAAATAAAAAATTAGCAAAATCTGAGTAAACAAACAAAGTACCTGATACAACTTCATTGGATGGCTCGACATCTACTGACATAGTTGCAATGGATCTCACTACACCTTTCTTCTTACATTCTATCTTCTTTGCATCATTCAAATCTCTCTTTGGGAAGGCATTTTCATAATGAACCATCTCACCATATTTAAAACACTTTACAGTTTTCTTATCAGGATTAGTATTAGGATCATTTTCATTAAAATATCAGGCCATATGTCCAAACTTACCACATTTAAAACACTTCCCAATTTTGGTAAGACATTCCCTAGGGTGATTCTAGCCACACTTCTCACAAAATGGAAACATGATTTTCTTACTATCAAATTTATTTTATTGATTCTTACCCATCTCTTTCCATATGGACCTCTTCTTCTCCTTGTTTCCAAAATGCACATGAGCATAAGAAAACTCCATCTCTACCCTCTCAGTACATCAGACAAGTTTCTCATAAATTTTGAATTCATGGTAGGCCAACACCCTTCAATACCTTGGCTTCAGTCCTGATTAAAATCGGTTGATTTTTCTATCAAGATCCAGAATGAGATTTGGAGCATACCTCACCAGTCAGGTGAAGTTCGCTTCATACACAGACATTGAATCCTCCTCATTTTGCTTCAATTCAAAGAATTGCTTCTCCATCCTTAGTTTCTCCATCTTAGGAAAATATTTTTCAAGGAAAATAATTTTAAATTCATCCCACTCTAAGACATAAATATCATCTCTATCCCTGATATTCCTTACCATTGACCACCACTGAGACTCTTCAATTTAAAAATGATAAATGGAAAGACTTTCCTTTTGATTATCTGAAAATCCCATAACATCAAATATATTTTCAAGGGATTTAATCCATCCTTCATCCGCTACTGGGTTAGAAGATCCATTGAAAGCAGTAGGATGTTGTCTCATAAAATGTTACACTAATGTCATGTTCCGTTGTGGTACCTCTCATTTTTCTCTTGCATGGATTCCACCACCATTTATTTCTTTCATTAGTTGACCCATCACTGTCACAAACTGCTTGGTTCTAATCCCTACCATCCTGGGCTGCATATTCAGAAGGATGTTGTTTTGTCGGTGCCTCTCCTCTTCAGCTTCCCTGTTTCTTCTGCGGACAACCATTTTGAACAAACATATCTTAAAAGAAGAAACATGGTAATATTTAAATTCTATAACATTTCAAATTAATCATAGAGTAAAAATTATTTATGATATTCTTTTAACATCATCCTAACCCCTAAAGTTATCTAAACCATCCTCTAATACCAATTATAAGGACCCACCCTTATTAAATTACATAATATTGAATATAGTCAAGAAATCACTTCCTTTCACATTGAGGATTTTTTCAAGTTTACATCTTTAGAGAAAAGAGACATAATACATTCATAAAATTACGCATTATTATAGAGTGGATACCATAAAAAAACAGTGTTCATTTCTTCCAAAAAATATAAAACTTTTGAAATAAAATATGATTCCTTGAAAAATCTTCATAAATTTTAACATGGATTCCTTCTTTGTCTTACACATCCTTATAACCTGTAAAAATCATTTAAAAACTTGGTATGAGCACACAAAGCTCAGTATGGGATATAAAAATAAGGAACAAGCACATTAGTCCATGAATACTTGTAATGTATGAAATCATTTTCAAAATAAATACTTATCACCCATATATACTTACTTTTGTAAAACATGAGATTTAAAAAAGATACAAAAAAACATAATAACATAAATAGAATCATAAATGTATATTGGGGCATTACTTACAATTTTTTTTAACCCTCTCAGCTACCTCATAATTTGTAACCCTCACGACTACCTTATAATTTGTGTAACCATCACAGTTACACTTGGAGTAACCATATGATCGACCTCTTACTTACACATACCAAATGAATTGGAGAGAAATATAGATCCAAAAATTCATCATAAATAATTCCCATGAACCAAAACACAATCATAAAACATGAATAATTGCATAAAAACATTGCCTTTGAAATTTTGTAAAACAGAATTTCAAAAGAGGATTTTAAAATAAAATCCTCTTACATAAATAATATAATTGAAGTGAGACTTAATATAGTATATGGAATATGTATATACACTATAAATAGACATAATTCAACATAATATAAACAAAAACCATTACGCAAACAATTTTTATACCACATAAATAACGAAGTAAAAGGTTAACCCAAAGAATAGAAATCGTGTTAAGAATTCCCTTACCTCAGGTTTGTATTACTTACAACTTGTTTAAACATAATGTATAATGGTTAAAAGAGAATTATTAATATCTTAAATAAACATATCAATCTTTATAATACCTTATATGATCATTTCATTACATCATTTCACCCTTTAATTGTTAGTATTGTGTTCCGTTCACTGTTTTGGGTGAGTTCTTTACATGATTTCCATGATTGGTTCATGATGGTTGTTCTTGACAATTGGAAGTGAAAATATAGAATTGTAATGAAGTGGTATTTGAATATTTATAGTTACATAAATTATACCATTTATCATTTTTAATTATCACATGATTATGGTTCATAAGTTAAAACATTAATGACGTTCGTTTAGATCATTTTAGTGGTTCTTTGATAATAACGGCCTCATTTTGTTTTATAAATTAAAACCATGTGTAAAAAAGAATTCCAGAACCATGTATGAGACTTAATACATATATTATAACCTGGTTGAACCATAAAAATGGTTTCATGACCATAATTGAAGGAAATAAAAGAAATTGAAATCACATCATCCACGATGTCGGTAAATCGACACATCATGGATGGTGTTTAAATTCCTTGAATAAGTGGGAGGGGAGAAGAAGAATGATGACGAATTTTCTATGAACATGAGAAAATACATAATATACAAGATTCTGGAGCATTCATGCCTCTTGTATAAGATTATGTGAGGAAAGAAGAATAAAATAAAGGAACTCAAAATAAAAGAAGAGTTGCGAAATCCCTTATGAAATTTCGACAGCCTAACGACGTCGCTTAAAATTTCATAAAATATTTTGATGAGAGAAAATTTGTCTCTCATCATTATTACATAATATGGGAAGTAAGGGTAATATGTAATGTCATATCCAAACATAATCCAAAGGTAATGAAAAAGATTAACATAAAATGAAAGAAAAGAAAGAAAATAAAGGAGGATTTTTACCTCTTGATATCTTCTCCTTGAGATCCTTCTTAAGTCCTTTGGTTTTGGCCTTTTGGTAATACCAGTAGATCTAGGATGAATGGAAGAGACTTGTGAGAAGTTTTGGGTAGAAAATATGTAAGTATCAAGGCTTGAGAGATGTGGGAGGAAGAGGGGAATGAGGGTGGTATTTATAGTGGAGAAGAGGAGGGATTTTTCAATATTTTAATCATTATTATAATATTTTTGCTCAAGACTATGAATATTATTAGTTCATGTGACCCCAAATAGTAATAATTGCATGTGAGTTCAATCCAAGTGGGCTTACATCAGCCTTGCATCACCTATGATGCATTAAATCAAGTATTTAGCATTTATCGTATTTTATCATATTTTAATATTCATAAAAAAATCTAGAATTTCAGAAAAATCCCCAAAATATACCCTTAATATTTTTTTACATTTATAATTCAAAAATGAAGTCCATTTTTTGAAAATAATTTTCTAGATATCATTAATTTAATTTATAAATAAAATCATATTTAATTCAAAAATTAACATTTTTAATTCTATAAATGCTTTTATATCACATTAAAAAATTATCTAAGATGTCATTATCTTATGGCCTTAATAAAATAAAATATTAATACAATTTACTATTCATTAGGGTCATATTACTATTCATAATGGTATGTTACTATTCACTAAAAATCAAGTTGGTTCTATTAGACTTAAAATAACTTCCTGAACATAATTGTAGATGACCGTTTTGAGAAATTCAAAACAAAGAAGTAGAAAAATTATTTTTAAAGGATAGTTATAAATATATACTTAAAATAATGTTTCATGTATTTCCATTTATTTTTATAAAACCTTGGGGTGTTATAATAGAAGGCCAAGAAGATCTTGGAAGAAGCATGTGGAAAAATCAAAATCCCATTCCAAGGGAAAAGATAAAAAGTTCTCAAAATTAAAAATTATATTTTTTTATCTAAGGATGATGAAGACCATGACAGTGAAGTTGAAGATGAAAAATTCACTGAAGTTGTTGGAGAAAACACATTTATTACAAAAGTAAATGATGAAGTGTTTGTTGATGGTGAAAGCAGTAGTTATAAAGAAGAATAAGAGGCTCATTTAGAATTTTCTCTAAAAATATAGTTGAAATAATGTCTTAGAAATATTTTAAGTCTTGGAATAGAATTCTAGAAGTTGAAAAAGGAAATTTATACAACAAATAATAAAGAATATTTTCTTGAAGAGAAAGATAAGTTTTTGGAAGAGATTGATCACTTGAAGAAATATCTTGAAAAAGAAAAGAATCTGAGTAAATATCTTGAAGTGAAAATAAAAGTGAAAGAGGAAGAGTGAGAACTTGTCCAACTAAATTTATTTAAAGTTGACCAGGATGTTACAAGTTTCAAGAACACTATTTCTGAAGTTGGGGAAAGTTCATAAAAGTGTGAACCTGAGAAATATCAACAAAATTTATGTTCAAAGGTTTAAAAGAAAATTAAATATCTTCCTAAGAAGATTAAATCGAAGAAAATTGTATATGATTCCACAACCAACAAGTTGAAAATTTAGAAGTTTCTAAAAGTTCAAATCCCGAAAAAATGTTACTAATACTTTTGATTCTATTAAAGTTGGGAAGAAATATGAATTGAAGAAGAATATTTCCAGTGATAATAGGATGTTTGGGGATCAATAATGCTCAGATGTAGAAGGTAAGAAAGTTGATGAAATACATGTTCACAACTCCAGGTAGTATGGAAGTTATAGAAGAAAATATTCTTTCTATGGTTATTGTTGGTATTGTGGTGGATTTGGGCATACA
Organism: Viscum album; assembly: GCA_963277665.1. Taxonomy (NCBI): domain Eukaryota; kingdom Viridiplantae; phylum Streptophyta; class Magnoliopsida; order Santalales; family Viscaceae; genus Viscum; species Viscum album. Next base: position 1,647,269,041 of record OY728120.1, read on the forward strand.
AAAAATATGTGTTGGTTTAATCAAGAAGACTAAAATTATCCCATGAGTAATAGGAAGAAAAGTTTTAGGGGGAGTCAATCCTATAAAATAATAAATTATAAGAATGTGTTTTGAAAGTTAAAAATAGATTCCAACCACTGGAAACTATTTATGAAATACGTGAGTGTCCTAGACATCTTTCCAAAGGATGTATTGTTTTGGTACTGACATAAAAACATGTTTATAACAATTCTTTGAAGCTAGATGTGAAGGAAGGTAAAGGGAAGAAACAAGATCTTGTTGTAGTAATCCCTCTCAAAGCTTCAAAATTAAAATGACCTTTCATTTTGGATAGTGAGAGATCTTTACATATGATAGGAGATTTGAAACTATTGAAGAATGTGGAAGAATTTAAATAAACTTTGGGGAGCGCTCTCCTTACTCATCCACGGGGAGCGCTCTCGTCTCGTCTTATCTATTAATCTAGGGTTTCATCCCATTCACTCTCGGCTCCACCCCTCAGCTGTCGGCTTCGCCCCTCGGCTCTCGGATTCTACACAGTTCTCTTGTTTCACCCGTCGAAGGTATGTGTTTTGGGCGGCCTCCATCGCCTTAACTGCTATGGCCTCAAGTTTCTTCATGATTCTCTAGGTCGGGGATGGTATGGAGGTAACCTTGAGGCTTTAGGATTGTGTTTTGGTGGAAGTTGGGTTTCCAAACGCTACTAGAGTCGGCCTTCATCCTCGGCCTCCCAAATCCGCTCTGACCTAGGGTTCCACCGCTCCTCTCCATGTCGAAGTTGGAGCGATGGAAACACAGGGTTTTGGGCTTACGATTTGTGGTTGTTTATGTTTCTTTTATGGTTTCATCCCTGGATCTCTTTAGAATTTTTTCCCAGTCTTATTCAGTGTTCTTCCCCAGTTTCATGTTCCCTTTTTGGTCCTCTCGCGATTGTGGATTTATTTTCTCTGATGGTCTCTCTTTCTGGTGCGGGATGTTTGTGGCTTCTGTCTATGTGTTCCGTCATTCTGGTTCTGTACAGCGATGATGGTGGTGATGGTGGAGTGGAGTCGGTGAACTCTATATGGTGACTCAAGATGCTGTGATGTCGACGTAGGTGGATAAACAATGTTGCATTGTGGTACTAATGATGATGATGGCTTGTTTCGGCAATGATGGTGTTTGGTTCTGGAAGCATTGGTTTTTTGTAGGTGGTGGATGTCGGAGAGGAGTCTAGTGGCCTTACTGTTGTGTTAATGTTGACGGTAACAGTGTTTGGCCTGCGTCGTGATGATGGCGGTGAAGTGATGGATGGACGGTGTCTCGGATAGAGCGCAACACATGGTTCATGATTGATTTTTGGGTGACATTTTGTTTTGAAATCTGAAAATTTTCAGGTGCGTTTTTTAATTTTGAAAGGGGCAGGTTTGGAGGCAGTTAAAAAATAGTGGCGGTTCTTGGTTAGGGTTTGAGTGTAGTGAAATTTGAAATTTGAACTTAGTATGATGGTGATATTCTAAATGGGGTTAGTACCAGTGGTTTTTGGAGGTTTTGTATGGTTCCCACTTACCCAAAAAGTGGATTCTTAAAAAAAAATGGATTATGGTGTATGAAAGACTTTAAAGAAGGAACAATGACATTTAACAATGATGAACATCTCAAAATAAAAGGTGTTGGATCTGCTATTATCAGGGAAGAAAAATTGAAATCCAATGGGTTGAAACATAACTTGTTGAGTATTTCACAACTTTTTTATGAATAGAATAATTTTTTTAGAAAATACATTTTTTTTGGTGAAAACAATTGAAGATGGAAAAGTTGATATGAGAGGACAGCTTACAAAAGGAAACTTATTTCTAGTTGGTGATGTTCAAAATTCATGCTATCTAAGCATGATGAAAGGGAATAAATTTTTTCATAAAAGGTTATGATATATGTGTTATTGTAATATAATAAATTTAAAAAAGTGAGACATTGTTTGTGATATTCCTAACATGATAAGAAGAAGAGATTGGTGTTGTTCAATTCTTCAGAAAGGAAATATTACAAACTCTACGAACAAGAAAGTTGAAATTTATTCAACTCATCCTATAGAACTAATTCATTATGATATATGTGGGATAATGAGTTAACAATCAACATTCATAGATAAGTAATTCATTTATTTCATTGATTATTTTACTCGTATTACTTGTATTATGTACTTGAAACACAAATAAGATGCTCTAAAGATGTTTAAGAGTTCTAGGAGAAGAGTGGAAAAGGAATGTGGATATTCTGTGAAGAAGTTGTCAATTTATAATGGTGGTGAATACAAGAATTAATAATTCAGAAGTTATCTTGAAAAAAAATGGAATTCATCACGAGTTCAGTGCACCGTACACACTAAAACATAATAAAGTTACTAAAAGGAAGAATGTAAGTTTGGTGGATATGGGACACACTATGTTAATCCAACATGGTCTTTCTCACTACTTATAGAGGTATGTAATGAGTAAAATAGTCTATATTCATAATCGGTATTTCTATAAGCCAAGTTCTGATATCACTCCTTATAAAATGGAATATAATGAAATTTCATGTTTGAAACACTTAAGGGTTTTCAGATTCCCCTACATCATAAAGAACGAAGGTCAAAATCTTGGAAAATTTGATCAAATAGGTGAAGATGGAATATTTCATATCTATGCTTCATATGGTAGAGGATATAGATGTTTCAACAAATAAACAAGAAGGATAACTAATTTTGTTTATGTAAAAGTTCTTGAAAAATATAAAAAACATTTTTTATAAATACATGCAGAAAAGGAAGATGAAGAAGATGAAATAGTTATTGTTGAGAAACCTAAAAATATATACAACAATAATGATTCCACATAGATAGAAGAATCAGACTTAGTTATTTCCAATGATGAGGAAGATAATTTTACATTTGATCATAGGCTTAGGAATATTGTGACAATACCAAACATCATTGGTGATCAAAGAAAAATGGTTCAAATAAGAAGAACATAAAAGGTAGTTTCAAATAATTCTTTGTATTAAAAAGTTGATTCAAAATATTTTAATAAAGATTTCAAGAATCGGGAGTGTATTTATGCTATGAATGATGATTTAGACCAGATTGATAATAATGATACATGAGAACTTGTACCCAAACCAAATGATAAAAATATTATTGGTATGAAGTGGGTGTTCTGAAACAAGTTAAATGAAGATGGTGAAGTGATACGAAATAAATAAAGATTAGTTTTCAAAGGTTACTCACATATTGAATAAATTTATTTTTATGATACTTTTTCTTCAATGGAAAGGTTAGAAACAACTAGAAAATTTCTTGCAATTTCTATACAATGAGGTTATAAATTTTTTCAAATGGATATGAAGTCAGCTTTTTCTCAATAGAGTACTAGATGAAAAAGTTTATGTTGAACAACCATGTATCTTGGTAAATTTAAAAGATGAAATTAATATGTACAAGTTAAAGAAATATTTGTATGAGTTAAAGCAATCTTCGAGAGATTGATATCCCAAATTGGATACCTACTTAAGGAAGTTGAACTTTAAAAAGGGAAGAGTTGATAGTAATCTCCACATCAAAGAAAACCAGGAGATTTATATAATTATAACTATGTATGTTGATGATATTATATTTGGTGATACTAATGATAGAACAAGTGAAACTTTTTCTGAATAGATGAAGAAGTTTCTTGAAATGTCCATGTTTGGTGAAATAAAATATTTTCTTGGATTATAAATATCAAAAAAGAAGAAATACATTTTTCTATCTAAGGAGATGTATGTTAAAAAACTTCTTAAGATGTTTGGTATGGATAATTCAAAACCTATTTCCATACCAATTTTTATGGGAACCAAGTTTTCAAAAGATGGATAAGTAAAGGAAGTGGATTCTAAAGAATTTTAAAATACTATTGAAAGTTTTTTATATTTGACTACTTCAAGATCAAATATTGTGTATTCTATTACTTTATGTTTAAGATTCCAAAGTGATATAAATAATCTCATATCTTAGATGAAAAATTATTTTTTTGATATATCAGAGGCATAATAGATTTCAGTATCAAATTTGACAGCTTAGGGATAATTGATTTTTTTGGTTATACAAATGTAGATTGGGAAAGATGTGTGGATTATAGAAGATCTACATCCAGTGGAGTTTTATTTTTAGTAGAATGTTTTGTGAGTTGGCATACTAAAAAAAGAATTCTGTAACTCTTAGCATGACTAAATCTAAATATATTTTTGCTACTCAAGCTACAATATAACTTATATGCATGAAGACTCAATTAGAGTATTTTCTAGTGGAAGTGAAGTTACCCCCTTCTCTTGGGTTGTGATAATCAGAGTGCTATAAATATCAAAGAAATTCAGTACAAAATTCTCATTCAAAACATATTTATATCAAATATCACTTTATCAATGAGCATTTGGAGAAGAATGAACTCAATTTGGAATATGTTCCTAAAACATAACAAGTTACTGATATATCCAAAAAACCTTTACTGAAGGATGATTTTTACAAACCATGGTTGAACATGGGCATCCAACCTCTTTCTCTCTAAGGTTGAGGTATGTGTTTCTATCCACGATCTCATCTTATTTTTGGATAGTGTTGTCTTTGGATAGCGTTTTCTATTAGTTTTTTGAGGTTCTTATAGAAAAAAATTGTTTTTATAGGAAAGTGAATGAAGTTGTGAAGAGATGGAAATTTTAAAAGTATAAAGTCCAAAGAGATGTTTCTTAAGTCATTTCTTATAGAAAACATGATTTTGTTGTCAATTATTCTTGTTTCCTACAATGAATTTTATCACATAGGCTAATAATTATTGATTAGTGATGCATATCTTGAGTTTACAAAGTTTCAATGATTTATGAACCTTGATTGACAACAAAATACAAAGAGGGAGATTATTGGGACCAATTTGGATGGAGATGGTTTTTTGAATGATGGAAGGATGATAGAAGAAGTTGTTAGCTGAATGTTTTGTATTTTGTTATAATTATGAGAAATCTACTTAGATTTTAAGATTTGGAGATTAGATGAAGAAGAACCAGACTTAGAATATCAAACAAAAATTTCTTAAGAAATTCCATCAATTGCAGTTTTCTATTCTGAAGATATGTTCTCTGTGAACTTGTTTTTCAAACTCATTTTTCCAGAATGAACTTTTTCAAAATAGAGTGGGAAGTTGTATCAGATGCAGAATGTATTTAAATATGTTCAACACAAAATCTGATGATTCTTTAATATGATTAATATTCTCAACATCATAATTTGACTAAAAACTTGCAATCCAAGATTTGTGAAAGAAATGGGTAGAAACTGTGTTTGTAGAAGAAAAGAGAATTGTGATTTTATAGTGTTTCTATGAAGTTTATGTTTTATGGGTGCATACCATCAGATCAAGGTAGACCAGACATAGACGTTTTTTGGAGAGTGAAAGTCTGAATGTGATGAAGTTAGAGGTTTTGAAGAAGTGTTTATTGGATGATCCATCAGACAGGTTCTAACATCGATCCATCAGACATTGGCATTGATAAGGTATCAGATGTAGAATTCTATTAGAGGCAAAACATCAGGCTATCCAAGTCATATAAGATAGAATTAAGTTGTTGTTTGCAAATGATCAAATAAGTTATTGATGTTGGTCAATCAGTTGAGTTGTTGGAACAGATGAACTCCATATACCAATCCATCAGATGGGCATTAGGGACCGACCAATGTTATGAAATAAAATAATGTAGTAAACCATTTTCATGTGATACAAATCATCAGAGTGAGGTCTCAAGTTGTTTTTTTTCAATTGGCTATAGACTCATCAAACAAAGTGTGACACTAATAAGTCATCAGAGGCTGAGTTACATCAGACATGGTGCATCATTATGACGAACAATTGAACAAATGAAGTAGGTAGAATCATATTAAAGTTTCTATTGAACTATTTTTATAATATGTAGTCTATTGAAGTTGAAATTTTGTATATGTAAAAACAATTTTAGTTGTTTTATAGCATTAGAATGTGAAGTCTCCTATTTTTCATATTTTCAATTGGATCAAGGGAATAAGAGTGACAAACAGTTTTAGAATGAAGTTTTATAGACTATCAATTTCCACACTAAGATCTTGAGTTATTCCTATTTAAAATTAAGACGTTCTGGAGAAATTGATAAGATTCAAGAAGAATGCATAAGAGTTTTGAGAAGTTGTCAAAATAAAGTTGAAATGAAATTGAAATTTGGGTTTCTGGAATTTATGTGAGCAGGAAAGTGAAATTGGTCTCCTACCCTTGTCTCTTCTTAAACACCTATAAATAGAAGTGGAAGTACAATGTACTCTAATACTGTTCACATATGGGAGAGAGTGAGAGCATTAGAGTTTTGGTTTATAGATATAATTTCTTGAGAAATGTTTCCGGATAGAAGAAGTGTTCATAAGTAGTTTTGGTTAGGCTTTACTAGATTAGACTGAGCGATCAGAATGATAGATTCAAGAAAAGAAAGAAGTGAACCAAACTTGTTTATAGAAAATCCAATCATACTTGTTTCTAGATTAAAGAACCGGATAGAATAATTAGAGAGAGAAATTAGAAGAATTTTTTTTACAAAGTCCAAAGAATTTGATCCTATATATTTCTGGGTAATAAAGTGAATAATTTTTTTGTTGAATAATTACAAAAGTTAAAGTTGTTGAAGAAGAAAAATGAAATGTTTGTAACCAATTGGTGAAGGTTTCCAAACTTGCTACAAAAACTTAATTACATCATTCATGCTAGAAAAAACACATGCACAATTATATTAATCATAGTGCTACAAAAGTGTAAGGATATTTATTAATTATTTTATCTACACAAAAGTTTTTTTCTAATGGATTGTGCGGTATTAGATTATTTCCAAACCATTTCAAGGACCAGCTACTCTTATTGAGTAGTGAAACTTGTAAATACTTGTGTTCTTATGGACATGTGAATATCTGGTTTTTATAAAAGTGATAAATCTTTAACAGGAGGTGAAGGTTGTTATACAAGAAATATAACATAAAATAAAAATATTTCACTGATTCACCCCCTCCCCCTTTCAATGATTACATTGATCATAGTTGGGACTTTTCACTATATTCTCCATGAATGTTTTCTCTATTGTAATTATTTGGTTTTATGAAATATATTCAAATATAAATGAAACACTATGAAGTGGTTTTATGAATAAATTTGATAAAAAATTTAATATTTGCATTCAAATAGTAGTATAATAATACACTACATTTCCCAATATAACAATATAAGCAGTATCTATTAGTTCTATAATAATTTCCATAGTCTTTATAACAAATTGAGGCACATAAAACATCATAATTTCTCTGAGTAACTCAAATATACTTGTGAAGGAACCACTCTAAAATGGACCTTGATATAAATGTAAGTTATAAAGCCACTACTATGGAAAATGCCTTAGTTGAGTAACACTCAACTGAGGTACCACATATGGATGGTCTTGGGTTGAAATCCAATCCTACACATATTGTGACCCTCATAGAAGTTCTTTTTGTGATGGATGGATAACACCGGTATGATGAATTTATGGTTCCCACTCATAGGAGGGGGTGTGTGTCTACTGAAACACCTTCTTGCGATATCACTACAGACACCAGTGGTGGAATAGGAGAATCTGATTGATGGTGGGTGGTGGTCCGATAGATGTAGCGATGGAGAAGTTTCTCGAAGACTAGAAATTGATAGGGGGATAAATTATAGGTGCAGTGTCCTTGGATTCTTTGGTTGAAGATGACCGTTTATTCAATGGTGGGAGATGATATTGGTAGTGTTGTTGTAGGGATTGCGTAGCACAATGTATGGGGGGGGGGATTCGTTGAAGGTCTGCTAGTCTGGTTTGACCATCAGTGACTTGTGGTGTCTTTGACATGTGTGTGAAGACTGGGTTATTACTTCAATGATGACGTTGAGTATGCAGTGGATGCGATTGATGATGGTGAAAGGGCTATAGGTGGCAGTGACAACTGTAATGCACACGTGCTACCGACGAGGTGTCTTGGTCCAGGTGAGATTTAGTGCTAGTGTTGATGTACAATGGATTTAGGTGATGGGATATGGAATTGGTGTGATAGGGTTGGTGTCCATTTGATGGGGTGACATATTCTCCTTTTCAAATCAACATTATGATCCCACTAACATAAGCAATGATGACATCGTACATCGATGATAAAAGGATTTTAGCATAGTTGATTAGGCTGATGGTTGATGATGGAGGGTGATAAATGATAGTTGTGATCAGTAATGGGGTTGGAGAACCCCCACTCAACGATAAGGGTGGTGGTCTGATGGGTGTTTTTTGTAGTGAAACATGCCATCCGATGAGCTGATGGAGGGTGTTAGTTTGGCGGTGTTAGGGTGAGGATCGCAAAATGTAGGCATGGTGGGGGCCTGACCATTGGAGGTTTGTAGGGGAGGCCTGATAGGTGATTAAAATGCATAATGTGGTTCTTGGTGATGATTTCTTAGGGTAAGGGAATGAAACTATAGTGACTGGGGCTGCATAGGTGATCCAGGATAAAGGTTATGGCTTACAGGCCATGGTGGTCTGGGCCCTATGGGTTGTAAGAATGGGCCTTTCGGGGAAAAATTTGTAAGGGTATTCTGGCCAATATTAGTAATGGCCTATGGGACTCTACAATATATATATAAATAATATGGTTTTATGGGTGAGTTATACCTTGGGGATCAATGACTTTCCCATCAGTTTGTGGGTTTGCGGTGTGTATGTGTTTCGTTGTAATTGTACCCCCAAGAACCTAATATATATATATATATTATCCACTTAAAGAGGATAATATTAATTGTTTATATTATAATATTCATGTTCTTCATTATTCATAAACACCATTTTTAGTTCATTTTATAATTTGAACATTATTTCACATTATGATTGTATTTCTTTGTTAAAGTGAACTATTACATGGTACATATTTGAACACCTCCTAAAACACAAAATTATCATGATTTTATTTTAATATTTTATTTTCAGGTCCCCATTATATAATGAACAACTAATTCATTTGGATTACTTTAATATTCTCATTGGAAGACCACCAAAATGGGCCTTGAACCAAGAACATTCTGGGCGAAGTGAACTGGACAACAACCTAATAAAAGTACTGTATTGGCCAAGTTTCAAGTCCAATGATTCTAAAAATTTAATTGGATATATAATAAATCATGGGGAACATTTAATTAAATAGTGGACCAATCTAATTTGGATGTTTTAATTGAATTTTATGTGGCCCAAGTTGAAGATGTAATTCTGGGCTAGATTCCGAGTCCCAGAAAAACATTCCACCATTTCAACCAAATCTCAAAATCCAAAAATAAATTTGGTCTAAAACATTTAAAAAAGTTAGGGGAAATACTTAGATTCATTTTATTATTCTATATACCACTATAATTCTTCTATATAGAATCTTCTTAAGGCACCTCTATTTGGTGGATTCAAGATGGATTCCATTTCAGGTCAATGGTAGAAAAGTCCAAATCCCACAAGTTTTCCACCACCCTAGGCCTACCATACTCAATTGGGAATACATGGAATATTTTGGGATCTACCCATGCCTCTTAAAATTACTATTTAAGGTAGTAGTGGTGAAGGAATTAAGTATATTTTGTGATTTGTTTCATTGTAATGTTATTTATCCGATTTGTCTTTATAACGTTCTTCTTTCACACAACAATGGAGTGATCATTTTATTTTTATTGGTTTTTTACTTCTTCAAATCATCCCTCATGAGTCTAATCTCTTCTTACATTGAAACCATAACATCAATGGAGGGATAACCCACTTATGGGTCGATCCAAGAGAGTATCAATGGGATGTATTGGATGTTATTTCTCACTCCATTAATTTATAATAACTTCTTTTAATTGATAATTTTGTTTTATGATATTTAAACTCCTCAATCCTTGTTGAATTTAAGGCCACATAGTACAAGTGCTAATATGAACCTTTACCTTGGAGTGCCCAAAACATTTATCCTCCAAGTGTATAAGTGATTAGTATTAGGGTGTGTATGTATTAAACCAGTAAATGATGATGTTGTTTTATCTTATTAAATAAACCCATATCAAATATAAGAAATTGAAATAGTTGAAAAAGGAATGCATACAATCCACCCCAAGTGATAACCTAGGATTAAATAATTATTTTAAATTGAATTCACATAAGTCTCTTAGTGTTCACTCAAACCTGTCTAAAATCAACCCAAAGTTGGCTACTTTATAGCTATAAAAAGTCCATATAATGTACATGTCTATAGGTTTATTCTTAGTTCTATGAGTATTTGAAAACCCAAGATAAACTACAAGTGACCTCTTAACCATAAAAACTTTGGTAAATTTGGGAGAGACCAAATTTTGGCACCATTGATGCGGACCTAAGCAAGTTACCTTAGATACCAGCATCCTTTTCTCACCCCACTTCTCTATTCTCATCCCCGATTTCAATTCTATGGAAATACCTTTTGAAAAATTCCAAACATGGGGAAACTCTCCCTACTTTGATCACCCCACACCAAATTTGATGTAAAATGACCATCCTAGTTTCTACTAGTGGGAAAATAAATAGCCAATTGAATAACAATGTTTTAACTCCCATTCTCCACAAAACATTTCCAACCTATACCGAGTTACAATCACAACAAGATCAATATGAATATCCTCCTGTGCATTTAAAAAAACTTAATTATCCTCCTAGAATCGACCATATATCTCAAAACCTTTCCCATCCTGATCCACAACCATTACTTGAGAAATTATGTCAATAAATGGAGATAATGAATTCTGAGGTTTCATCATTGTGATTAGAACTACAAAGAATTGAAATGGTTATGGAACCCACTACCACTCAGGTTTTCCATTACCCATCATTGATAGATTAATATTGTTACATGAAAAATTCTCATGAAAATGACAAAGAAGCATACTCTAAATATAAGAGAACTGAAGAAAATGAAGAAATTATTGATGGTTTTTTAAATCAAGAGGAAACTAATTTTTGGTATTCACAAGAGTTAAATTTTACATTTTGTATTGAGTGTCCTGAATATTTCTCCATTGATGAATTTTCAGAATAAAAAATCATTGAACCATTAGGAGAAATAAAAAACTTCAAGTTTATATCCATTCCTGAAGCTGATATTTCCAATTTAGTGGTTAAATATTGTGTTCCAAAGGAACAAATTCTATTGATAAAATTTGAAAATGAAATTGAGTTTGATTCAAAGACCCAACCTGTGTTTGAATCTGTTAACCATACCAAGGTCAAATTGAATGTCCATATATACTCTCTTATGTATTCCATAATAGGGGATAACAAAAAACATTAAATTTTCTTTTCATCCTATCACAATGTTAATTATAAGAAAATATTCCTTGATGTATTAAGAAAGATTAAAAAAACAATTGGATGGACCATTTTCAATTTTCGTAGGATTTTCTTATTCAGTGGGAGCTATATGATTTTTATTGAATCAATTTCCAAACCTTACAACCAAACCCAATAGAAAACCAATCATGATCTAATGTATGTGGTGAAAATATAATCCTTAAGATGTTGAAATGTGGTATTGGGTAAGTTGGGGGGGGGGGTTCATGTCAGGATAACGACATTAAACTAAGCACTTTCTGGGAGGCAACCCAACTTCTACGTTGATTTTATTTTTTGTGTTTTTGTGTTATTTTAGTTAAGGTAACCTCAAGGGGTTACAATTGTGTTATAATTGTGTTGGTGTGTAAGATTAAGGGGTTAATGATATTGATGTATTTTTAGGAAATTCATATTTCTTCCAGGTGTTCAAACACAAACTTTCATCATTAATGAGGATTCTCTGAGTGGCATGGAGATCAAAATAGTAATCAAGAGTATCAAGAACTTCATATTCAACCCCCAAGTGATTTTTTTCCATATTTTATATTTCAATTTCCTTTTATAACTCTTCTCCTCTACCTCTACCCCCTTCTAAATTTTCTTTTCCTTAAACATTAGGGACAATGTTATTTTAAGATGGGGGGAGGTGAAATAAAAAAAGTGATTTTTTGTGCATAAAAAAATAGAAAATAAAAAATGTTTTGAAAAAATGAATTGAATGAGAAATTCCTTTAACCCTGAACATGATAATAAAATTTTCATGCTTTGAAATTGAATATCAAATAATTTTTCATGCCTTGATTCTGATTTTAATGAAAGTTTAAGTTCTTGATCATATATTTTGGAAGGTTCAGTTGTCTGATGTGATTTTTCACCATTTATATTTTCATCCATTTAATAAAAAAAAACACAATTCACATCATTTTGATTGTAGGGTATTAGTTTGAGTTTTTAGGGTCCTATAATAAATGCCATAGGTTTGGTGATCGTTTTAATTTTAACATGAGTATTCAAAAAAAAAAAATTCAAAAAAAAAAAAAAAAAAAAAAATTCAATTGCCTATAGAGAAATTAATTGACCTAATGTGTGGATTTAGGCTCTTGGGGATTGTGAATCCATAGTTTTATATCCCAAAGTTGGTCATTTAATCTCTATTTATGGTAATTTTAATTTGTTTTCAATTGAGTAAACTCGAGATGATTCCTGAGTATGTGAGCTTCACTTGGTACCCTAAGGTCTTTAAGTATGGGAGTCATCAACAAAGTCTCGCTATATGGGTTGATTCGATTGAGTTTAATTTCAATTACCATGGAAAAAGTGTAACAAAAAAACAATTTTTTTTTTTGAAAAAATGAATACTCATCTTAATATTAAAATGTGATTCCACCTAGCCCTTACATCTTTTCTCCCATGAATAAATATGAACCCCCATGTCTATTGTGACCCACAACACTTCATCATGCTCAATTGAAATTGGATTAAATGTGGTGATGAATTTGAATAAAGGAATGGATGGTATTGGGATATACCTCTATATCTAGATTGTTTTAAATTATTTTTATGGGTTTCATAATTTTTTTGTATGAGGTTTTTGGTGAGCATTTTGTATTAAAATGTTTTTGGAAAAGGGAAATCGAATTTCATATTTTTGAGATATATTTTGCTCAGGACTAGAAAAACTCAAGTTGGTGGGTGTGATTAGCCACTGAAAGAGGATAATATTTATTGTTTATATTATAATATTCACGTGCTTCATTATTCATAAACGCTATTTTTAGTTCATTTTACAATTTGAACATTATTTCACATTATGATTGTAATTCATTGTTAAAGTACACTCTTACTTGGTACATATTTTAACACCACATAAAACACAAAATTATCCTGGTTTTATTTTCATATTTTATTTTCAGGTCCCCATTCTATAAGTAACAATTCATAATTTTGGAATACTTTAAGATTCTCATTGGAAGATCATCAAAATGGGCCTTGAACCAATAACATTCTGGGTGAAGTGAGCTGGACAACATCCCAATAAAAGTACTGTAGCGGCCAATATTCAAGTCCAATGATTCAAAAAATTAATTTTAGAGATAATAAATCGCGGGGAACATTTAATTAAATAGTTTCCCAAGCTAATTAGGAAGTTTTAATAGAGTTACAGGCTTCCGAAGTTGAAGATGTAATTTTGGTTCAGATTTTTCGGCCCAAAAAAAATAATCCACCATTTTGACCATATCTAGAAATCCAAAAGTTCATTTGGTATGAAAATTTACATAAAGTTAGGGGAAATCCGTATATTAATTTTCATTTTCTATGAACCACTCCAATTTGGCCATCTAGAAGCTCATTTAGGTGCCTCTGTTTGGTGGATGCAAGCTGGATTCCATTTCGAGTCAAGGGTGGAAAAGTCCAAATTCTACAAGCTTTCCACCACCCTAGGCCTGGCATACTCAAGTGGGAAGACATGGAATATTGGGGGATTGACCCATTCCTCTTTAAATTCCTATTTATGGTAGAGGTGGTGAAGTAATTAAGTATCTTTTGTGCCTTGTTTCACTGTAAGGTTATTTTTCCGATTTGTCTTTGTAACATCCTTCTTTCAATTGTAAGTTTCTTGAATCAACTTTCTTACTCTTCTCAATTTATGTTATTTTTTGATGTAATGTTGATACCTTTTCCCCAATATGTGAAATTATTCACACCAAACTTTATGAAATTATTCACACAATGGTGGAGTGATCACTTTCTTGTTATTGTTTTTTTACTTCTTCAATTCCTCCCTCATGATTCTACTTCCCACTTCCATTGAAACAATAAAATTAATAGATGGATAACCCACTTATGGTTTGATCCAATGTAGTATAAAGGGGATGTATTGGATGTTATTTCTCACTCCATTAATGTATAATCACTTCTTTTATTTGAGAAATTTGTTTGACGATCCTTAAACTCCTCCACCCTTGTTGAATTTAAGGCCACACACTTTAAGTGTTCATACAAACCTTTACCTTGGAGTGCTCAAAATGTTGATACTCCAAGTTTATAGGTGACTAGTATTAGGGTGTGTAGGAATTAAACCAGTAAGTGATGATGTTTTTTGATCTTATTAAATGAACCCATATCAAATATAATAAATTGAAATAGTTGAAAAAGGAATGCATCTAATCCCCCCAAGTGATAACCTAGGATCAACTCATTATTTTAAATTGAATTAAAACTATCTAAAATCAACCCAATTTTTTCCACTTCATAGCCAAAAAAATCTATATAATGTACGTTTCTATAGGTTTTTTTGTAGGTCTTTGAGGATTCAACAAACCAAACTAAACTACAAGAGACATCTTAACCCTAAAAACTTGGGAAAATTTGGGCGAGACCAAATTTTGGTGATGTTGACGGGGACCTAATTAAGTTATCTTATACACTAGCATCATTTTCTCACCCCAATTCTCTTTTATCACCCCCAATTTCACATCTATGGAAATCCCTTTTGAACAAATCCAAACATGGGGAACCTCTCCCTACTTTGATCACCCCACACCAAGTGTGATGTACAATGACCATCCTAGTTTCTACTAGTGGGAAAATAAATAACCAATTGAACCACAATGTTTTAACTCCCATTATCCAAAAAACATTTTAACCTATAACGAGTTACAATCACAACAAGATCAATATGAATATCCTCCTGTTCATTTCTAATAACTTAATTATCCTCCTAGAATAGACCATATGTCTCAAACCCTTTCCCATCCTGATCTATAACCATTATTTGAGAAATTGTGTCAACAAATAGAGATAATAAATTATGAGGTTTCATCATTGAGATTATAACTACAAATCATTGAAATGGTTATAGAACCCACTCCCACTCAATATTTCCATTCCTCATCATTGATAGAAGAATCTTATTACATGAAAACATCCCATGAAAATGATAAAGAAGCATCCTTTGAATATAAGAGACCTGAAGAACATGAATTAATTGTTGATGGTTGTTTAAATCAATAGGAAACTGATTTTTTGTATTCATAATAGGTAAATTTTACATCTTGAATTGAGTATCCCGAATATTGCTGCATTGATGAACTTTTAGAACCAAAAATCATTGAACCATTAGGAGAAATAAAAAACTTCAAGTATATATCCATTTGTGAAACTAACATATCCAATTTGGTGGTTTAATATTGTGTTTTAAAGGAACCAATTCTATTAAGAAATTTTGAAAATTAAATTGAGTTTGATTCAAAGTCCCAACCTATTTCTGAATCTGTTAACCATCCTGAGATCAAATTGATGGTCTATACATACTATATTAAGTCTTCCATAATAGGGGATAAAAAAAATTCAATTTTCATTTCATTCTCTATTAATTCTAATAATAAGAAAATATTCCTTGATGTCTTAAGAAAGATTAAAAAATCAACTGAATGGACCATTTTCGATTTTCCTGAGATTTTCTTATTCACTGGGAGCTATATGATTTTTATTGAATCAATTTCCAAAACATACTGCCAAACCGAAGGGAGAACCAATCATGACCTAATGGATGTGGTAAAAAATATAGTCCTTAATATGTTAAAATTTGGTATTGGGTAAGTTGGGGGGTTCATGTTGAGCTAACAACATTAAACTAAGCGCTTTTCGGGTGACAACCCGACTTCTGTGTTTATTTTATTTTGTGTGTTTTTGTGTTATTTTAGTTAAGGGAACCTCAAGGGGTTCCCATTGTGTTATAATTTTTTCAGTATGAAATATTAAGAGGCTACTGAGATTGATGGTTTTTTAGGTAATTCATATTTCCTCCAAGTGTAGAAACACAAACTTTCATCATTAATGAGGCTTCTCTGAGTGGCATGGAGATCAAAGAAGTAATCAAGAGTATCAAGAACTTAAACTTCAACCACTAGGTGACATTGTTCCATGTTTAATATTTGAATTTCCTTTTAGAAATATTATATTCTACCTATATCCCCTTTGAAATTTTATTTTCTTTAAACACTTGGGACAATGTTATTTTATGTTGGGGGGGGGGGGTGAAATAAAAAATTGCTTCTATGTGCATAAAAAAATTAAAAATTAAAAAATGTTTTGAAACAAAATGCATGTAATGAGAAATTCCTTTAACCTTGAACATGAAAATACAAATTAAATGCTTTTAAATTGAATATACAATAATTTTTAATGCTTTGATTCTGATTTTAATGCATGTTTAAGTTCATGAGCATAGATTTTGGAAGGTGCAGTTGTCCGATGTAATTTTTCATTGTTTATATTTTCATCTATTTAATAAAATAATACACAACACACATCCTTTTGATTGCGGGTTATTAGTTTGAGTTCTTGGGGTCCCATAATAAATGGAATAGGTTTGGTGATGTTTTAATTTTAACATGAGTATTCAAAAAATAATAATTCAAAAAAAAAAAAAATTAAAAAAAAAAAATCAAAAAAAAAAAAAATCAATTGCCCGTAGAGAAATGGATTGAACTAATGTGTGGATTTAGGAACTTGGGGATTGTGACTCCATAGTTTTCTAGCCTAGAGTTGTGAATTTTATCACTATTTTTGGTAATTTGAATTTGTTTTTGATTGAGTAAACTCAAGATGATGCCTGAGTATGTGAGCTTCACTTGGTACCCTAATGTCTTTGAGAGTGGGAGTCATCAATAAAGACTCGCTACATGGGTTGACTCAATTGAGTTCAATTTAAATTACCATGGAAAAATTGCAACAAAAAAACACAAAAAATAAAAAAATAGAAAAAATGAATACTCATCTTAATAACAAAATGTGATTCCACCTAGCGCTTACATCTTTTCTCCCTTGAATAAATATGAACCCCCATGTCTATTGTGATGCACAACACTTCATCATGCTTAATTGAAATTGGATGAAATGTGGAAATGAAATCGAACAAATTAATGGGCTTGGGCTTGGGATATTCCTCTAGACCTATATTGTTTTAAACTATTTTGATGGTTTTCATAATTTTTTTGGTATGAGGTTTCTTGTGAGAATTGTGTATTAATTTTTTTTTGTAAAAGAGAATTCGAATTTCATATTTTTGAGATATATTTTTCTTGGGACTAGAAAAACTAATGTTGGGGGGTGTGATTAGCCACTAAAAGAGGATAATATTCATTTTTTATATTATAATATTTATGTGATTCATTATTAACAAACACCATTTTTAGTTTATTTTACAATTTGAACATTATTTCACATTGTGATTGTAATTCTTTTTAAAGTTCACTATTACTTAGTACATATTTAAACACCTACTAAAACACAAAATTGTCATGATTTTATTTTAATATTTTTTTTCAGGTCCCTATGATATAAGTAACAATTTATACTTTTAGATCACTTGAATATTCCCATTGGAAGACCAACAAAATGAGTCTTGAACCAAGAACATTATAGGCGAATTGAACCGGACAATAAACCAATAAATGTACTATAACAGCCACGTTTCAAGTACAATGATTCTAAAAATTGAAATTTAGATATAATAAATCATAGGGAACATTTAATTAAATAGTGGACCAAGCTAATTTAGATGTTTTAATAGAGTTCCAAGCGTCCCAAGTTGAAGATGTAATTCTGGTCCAGATTCTATGGCCTAGAAAAACAGTCCACCATTTTAACCATATATAGAAATAAAAAAATTCATTTGGTCTGAAACATTTCATAAAGTTAGGAGAAATACAAAGATTCAATTTATTCTTCTACGAGTCACTCTAATTCGGCAATCTAGAATCTCATTTAGGTGCCTCTGTTTGGTGAATGTAAACTATATGCCATTTTGGGTCAAGGGTTGAAAAGTCCAAATTCCACAAGCTTTCCACCACCCTAGGCCTACCATACTCAAGTGGGAAGACATGAAATATTGGGGGATCGACCTATTCCTGTTTAAATTCCTATTTAAGGTAGTGTTGGTGAAGGAGTTAAGTATCTTTTGTGTTTTTTTTCATTTTAATGTTATTCTGTCAATTTGTCTCTGTAACGTTCTTCTTTCAAATGTAAGTTGCTCGAATCACCTTATATTCTTAATAAAACATCTTCTTCTTCACATTTTATTTTATTTTTTTGTTTTTATGTTGATATAGTTTCCCCAAAGTGTTAACTTATTCTCACCAAACCTTGTGAAATTATTCACACAACCGTGGAGTGATCATTTTCTTTTTATTGTTTTTTTTACTTTTTCAATTCCCCCCTCATGAGTCTACGTCCTGCTTCCATTGAAATCATAGAATCAACGGAGGGAAGGATTTATTATGGGTTTATCCAAGAGAGTAGAAAGGGGCTGTATTGGATGTTATTTCTCACTCCATTAATGTATAATCACTTCTTTTAATTGAGAATTTTTTTTGATGATTTTTAAACTCTTTCGTACTTGTTGAATTTAAGGCCACACACTTGAAATGTTAATACAAAACTTTAACTTGGAGTGACCGAAACGTTGATCCTAGAAGTGTGTAGAAGATTAGTATTAGTGTGTTTAGGTATTAAACTAGTAAGTGATTATGTTGTTTGATCTTATTAAATAAACCCATCTCAAATATAAGAAATTGAAATAGTTAAAAAAGGAATGCATCCAATACACCCCAAGTGATAACCTAGGATGAAATCATTATTTTAAAATTGAATTCACTTAATTCTATTAGTTTTCACTTAAAAATATCTAAAATAAATCCAAAGTTGTCCAATTCATAGCTAAAAACAGTCCATAGAATGTACGTGTCTATAGGTTTCTTCTTAGGTCTTTGAGGATTCGACAACCCAAGCTAAACTACAAGCGACTGCTTAACCCTAAAAACTTGGGTAAATTTAGGTGACACACACACACACACAGAGATATATATAATCACTACTCATAAAAACATGAACACATCCAATCTTGACCAATATTCTAGAAGTCCAAATATTAAATAACCCAACCACACAAATGTACATGATACCACCCACACAATCATCATAGATCTATTAGCTAATATAAAGTTCAATGCACTATAATGGATGCCATTATATATAACTATGAGATAATTTTTGGATTGATTAACACAAAAAACACCACTTTTAAGAATATAATCAACTCCTAAATTCTTAGGGAATAAACTAGATATATGACAAAAAATGCATCCAAGATTTCACTTAATGAAACAACGACAATCAATCCTATCTTCAAGACAAATTATGTGACCTTTTTAACAATAGTATAATTATCTTTTGACGATTTTTTTTTAATTAGGGTCAAACTATGAATATCCTGTGAATTTTTTAGTAGAGAAACAACATGCTATACTTGAACACTTGTCTTAATGGGAATCTATATCTACAATATTTAGACTTAAAACCACTGATGTACCTAGGGTCAAAATACAAATAATAGTAAGTGTTCTTAAGCACAAGATCCTTAGCCCACTTGGTGAGGAATAGAAAATTTCATCCAAGAGACCCAAGATCAAATCTGGGTGGAGACATATTTCTAGGTTACTATAGAGGTACTATAACATGCATTATAGTAGGTACTATAGTAGGTACTGTTCAGTACTATAGCAGCCAGAACTATTCATCTATTTGGGTTTTTGGGCCACTGGTTTGTCCATCGGGTCCTTGAAGGACTTCAGGTTAGTAAGGCTTACGGGCCACCTCAAGGAATTCAGGACACCTCAAGGACTTCGGGCCACCTCAAGGCCTTTGGGACACCTCAAGTCCTTTGGGAAACAAGAAAAATGTGCTTAAATAGATGAGGCAGACTCTAAAAGTAACAAGATCCAGATGAGGATTTAGAGCATGCGCCTTCACCAAAGCAGTGCTAATGGATTTAGAAGAATGGGAGAGTATGGAAATTTCAATTGGGACTAACCTATGCATGCATGGAAAGTCTATCTGAATAACCATGAAAAGGTGGAGTGATGACATCATGATGTAGATACTGGGGATGGGTAGTTTCAAGTATTTATAGTCTAGATAAATATCTCTAAGACCTTCAGGTCATGTAATTTCAAAAATCCTATGGGCCATGTAAGGGTTCCCCTGAAACCCTTAAAAGGGGGATTATAAAAAATGAATAAAAATAAGTCCTTTAGGCCATTCAGGCAGTAATTATTCTCCTCAAAATCTATTTTTTTCATTTTCAAAAGGCCACTTTATGGTAAAGTGGTAACCTCACATCAACATGATTCAAACCAAACCACCACATTTAAAAATTCAAATTGAAGAGAGCATAAAACCACATGTACCAAACTTCAAAATAAAAAATAACTACGCATTCCTTGGGTCACAAAAACTCTAGTAGTGAGCTGACTCAAGATGCTCCCCCTGACAGATACACCTACGTCGCCTCCACTTCACTGGAACAAGAACCCACCAACCATCATCCCATAGTTCTCTACCGATAACCGTCCGCTAGAATGAAAAATTACTTCCATTAAAACAGCATCTTTTCCACACATCATAGAAGAACACCATAGGACTTCAAAACACTGAACTTGGAATGAAAAAAATCACATCACTACGTGAGTCATTACCATTGAATCAATCATCACTGATGCCAGAGAGCACCATGCCAAAGGCAACATAAACTAAAATGCCTACAGATTCATCAAGGGTAGAATATTTTCACCAAAACTTAATCCCAATGCTGCATAAACACATAAAGTTTCACTGGAATCAACTAGACCATCAAAATATAATAGATCTCCAGAGTTGGAATAATGAAACATCACAAGAGAAAAACTAGAACACCATAGACAGAAACCAAAATGTGCACAACCACCAATAAGCGCACCACATACACAATACCAAGCCACTAAGAGAGCCACCACATTAGATAAAAATGGAATCCAACATGATGGATCAGGAAACAAGGGTAGAAGAGGAATGTAAGAGGTCTGATTGGCACTGATAACAAAAGAAGGACCGACCAGACACAAAAACACCTGAACCAGAAAGACCAAAACCCCAAACCAATGCTCCACCATCACCATCCCAATCTATCATCAGAACCATCATACTAGACTGATATGGGGTCTATCACGACAAGGAAGACAAAGAGAGTAGAGGAGGATGGATACTGAAGCTTCGGTCACAAAACACCATGAAATAAAAAACAACCAAGAAACCCCATAAGGAAAAAAAATGAAATAGGTAAATAGGAGAGTAGGCAATCCTAGAAAGGATGAAGAATTCCCCGTGTAGAGGAGGAGCCAATGCGGCTTCCAGAGGTTTCAGGGGAACCCTAGTTGTCATTGAGAGAACTAAGAGGGCTTCTCCCTGGAGAATGAGGAGCCATTACCTTCAAACACGCTTCATAGTAAGCATTCTTAATATAAGGATATCATTTAAAATTTTAAATCTTTTAAAATTAAGTTACTCTAAATTTAGAGAATGTAATAAAAATGTTTTTATAAAGATACCCTAATATCCAAATTTGACCCAATATTGCGACATAATAGTAAATATGGAAACTCTAGTTATCTCCAATTGAAAATAGTATATAAAAAGGGGGAATATGAAAGTATCTAACAAAGTACTAACACCTTGATACACTAAAGAAATATTTTAATCTTTGAAACCATGATAGAACCCTTAAAGAGAGTGAAGATAAAATGGTTGGATCACTAAGGTATCTAAGAAAAAGAACGTGCATGGATAAAGTAAATGATACCCTTATTAGGTTAAGTAATAACCCGATCCCCAAAGACATGGTTAAAGCTTTAGAGATTCCAATCCCAACAACCAAATGTTAATAAGAAGGTACTAGAATCAATCATTATTTTTTATTTATTTCACCTAAAATTTTATATTATTTATTTCTTCTCTTTGAATGTTTATTTTATTATAATAGTGTACTCTATAAAATGTCTTCTTCCATAATTGAAGTATTAATTCTATGAAGAGGTATGGTGAATAACTTTGATAAAAAAATATTGACATTGATATAATAGTATAATCCAACTCTATTATGTCTAATCCACAAATATAAGTTATCTCCATCAATTCTTCATTAGTTTCCATAAATTTTCTTGAAAATAAAGGTACTAAAAATCATCATAAATCCACTACTTTAGATGATAAAAGATCATTATGAAGAAATGATCTTGGACTAGTAATTGATAAAAATATGAGGTGACTATATACCACTCATAAAAACATGAACAACACCAAACCTAATAAAACTCTAAGAAGATAAAAGATTAGAGACACTAACTGTAAAACTTTAGACCATAATACTCTCACTATTATCGTTGAGCGAACAATATAAATGAATTATGAAGCACTATATTCTAACCCATCATATATAAAGGTTTGATAATTTTTGGGTCAACTTACAATAAAAAATAATAATCCACTTTTATGAAACTCTTAAACACTAGTAACCTCGATGAATAAACCAAATATATGACTGAAAATACGATTAGGATTTCACCTAAGTCAACACTTAGAATCAATCTTTGTAATGTACCTCGATCCAGATCTCTCTCATGTGGCCGAAATAGGTTGGTTATGAGACCTTAAGTGCACCTCCTTGTATTCCATAGGTTTTCGACTAATAGTGGGGGTGGGATATGTATAGTAGAGAGACTATACCCCGTGTTATAGAGTATAATACAATGAAAAAAATAAGTAATGATAAATATCAGAGTAATAGAAAAATAATAGAAATGAAATATAATATAACTGGGAAATAAAGGAGAGACTAATAAAACAATAATGCCAAATCATGTAATAAAAAATATGAGATGTATCTAAATGTCAATATGAAAACAATACAAACAAAATAATCAAATGATACAATATAATCTCAAAATACCCAGATCCTGATCCCCATGTCGTACCCATATCAACAAGGTCCCTTTCCCTTGTACAAAATTGCATCCATGTAATCTGTTCGAGTACCAAATAACAACCCAAATAGGGTGTGAGTAATACTCAGTAGGCCAACACCACTGTGCCTAAAAAAATTAGTCTAAAAATAAGTGTGTTTAATAAAGAGATAAACAAGTTTATTAATTAACTAATTAACATAATATAGCAATCAACTATATTCAACACCATTTTAGAATATATTTGAGCATATAACACTACCATTCCAACCAAGAACCATATATCTATGGAAAAATAACATAAATCTAGACTAATACCACTATATAAGTATTTCATCATGAGACTAGGTAGATCCTGCTCAATATAAGAATTACTACATGGGATTGGGTAAAGCCCACTCAATATAAGAATTACAGCATGAGAATGGGCAGTTCCCTCTCAATATAAGCATTATAGCATGGGACTAGGTAGAGGCCACTCAATATAAGCATTACAACATGGGACTAGGAAAATCCCACTCAATATAAGAATTACAACATGGGATTGGGAAGATCCTACTCAATATAAGCATTAAAGCATGGGACTGGGCAGAGCCCACTCATTATAAGAATTATAGTATGATAACACAATAAGTCATAATAAGGATATCACGATATCACATCGTAAGCTTCAATGGTTAATTATGAAAATTACTATTTGTACTTTTATTACACTTTTATTTATATCTCAAATGATCAATAGTAATATCAATAAGCAATAAGACATTACTTAGGTATTCTATATCAAGAAATCACCTAAGGTATCACATCAGGATAAACACACCTTAAACCATTATCCAAGTTCTTATTACTCAATGGTTTGCTTACCCAACATGTATCCATAAGCCAGGTCACATCAACCATTGAATCCAAAAGAATCCAATCAATATTCTGAACCATGATTTTCGAATAATAAACTTATTAATTAGAGAAAACATTACCTTGAAACAATCTTAATATTGTATATACTTCACAATTAAACATACAATAAGGTTAGGTTTAGATCCCATACCTTTAATGGACAATTAACGTAACACTTCCAATTGAAAGAGCTGACAAGTAAGAAGGTGCATAAGATCTCAAGAAGAACCTAGATCAACCCAGGTCAAAATTAAAACCCAAAAAAATCACCATCAAGAGATTTACACCACAACGAATAAGGAATGATAGAGAGAGAAGGGAAACATAACTAGAAACACTTATTAGGGATCGAATGTGTAATTGGCATGTTAGAAAGGGAGGAAGATACTCCAAAATCAACTGAAATTCATCCTAGGGCTGAGAGAGGAAGCGCTACATCAAAACAATGAAAGAATCATATGCAATACACACTTAAAACTATTGTATCTGAGGAATAAACAACATGTAAATATTTCATGCCATTTATTTCCTCATTTTTGTGTTACACTGAAAAAAACATTACCTTGAGTTAATATTTATCCCAATTGACATTTACACAATATGAATTAGGTTCAAGATGTGTATCTAATTCACATCATGAACCCATTAAAGTCCTGTGTCTAGCGGTTGTTATACATTGTGTAGAATTTAAACGACAAGTAATTTTTTAGCGAACAATTTTTTTCCGAACTTCTATGAAAGCACCTGAACCAAATCTCAAGACTTCCAAACTCACGATAAACCCTTTTAAGACAATTTAAATCATTTACACTTGGAATAAATTAATTGAAACAAACATACATCCCTAAAAATCAGGTCATTTTACCCTAACAAAGGCTCTCCATCTCTGAACAAGACTTGACCATCAAGGTCCAATGAAAAACTCAAAGAGAGATGTACCTGAAAAAATACAAGATCTTAAAACCTCCCCACCATATAAAATTTATTCCCTAAGTAGCTCCAATCATCAGTTTGGGGTCTTGATGAACTAGTCTATCCCCCATACTCGCATATCAGACTCCCTATCCCTGGTCTCCTCCTGAACAAGACCATGTCGCAACTACACTCAAACCAGAGGTATATTCTTACCCTGGAGATACTTCTCACTATGATACAAAATCCATATCAGATGATCCTAAAAGGACACATTATAACAAATATTTATGTCATCAACATCTACCACCTGAGAAAGTTCAAGATAATATCTTTGATGCTGCGACATGTGAAACATGTCATGCACTTCACTGTAGTGCTTTGGAAGGGAAAATCAGTATGCCACTGTACGGAAACTATCCAATATGTCAAATGAACCAAAAAACCTATATTCTAGATTACCCTGTTTCATGATACACCATTACCCTAACCTAAGTGACACCTGAAGGGAAACATGATGACTAAACTTGAACTCCATAGTTCATATCCAATGGTCATCGTATGATTTCTACCTTCTCTACATAGTTTCCAACTACCTTTTGTTAAAATAAACCTTCTTAGATGTTTCATGCATGATACTAGGCCCAAAAAGTGCTGAATCACCCACCTTTAATCAACATAGAGATGAATGATGCAGTCTTCCATAAAAATCCTCGAAAGATTCCATCTAGATTGATGCTTTGAAGCTGTTATTATATTAAAACTACATGAGTTCCATATGTTGCTCCCATGAACCACCGAAATATAAAACATAGGATTGTAACATATCCTAAAGAACCTGAATAGTTTGCTCAGATTAACTTCCAGTCTGAGGATGATAGGCTATGTTCAAAAGAACCTATGATCCTATATCCCTTTGAATACCCTACCAAAATCATGATGTGAAACTGGGATTTCTATTTGAAATGATACTCATCAAAACACCATACAAATGAACTATCTCGTGCACATATATACTACCAAAATAGTTGAATATGAAGGATTCCATGATAGAAAAGAAGTATGCTACTTTCATTAGTCGATCCATGATAACCCATAATGCCTCATTCTTATGGGGTGTCCTGGGTAATCTTGTCACAAAATCTGTAGTGACTTCATCCCATTTCCACTCAAGAATGGGTAGAGGCTACAAAATCCCATCTGACCACTAATGCTCAAATTTCACCTTTTAACAAATGAAACATCCTGCCAAAAATCCTGCTACCAACTTTTTCAATCCTGACCACTAGTACTATCTATGGAGATCATGATACATCTTTATCAAACTAGGATGTACCACCCATATTGAAGCATGAAACTCTCTCATCAGCTCCTTGTGAAAGCCCATAAGAACCCATACTCAGACAAATAAAAGAAGATAATTAATTCTACTAAGAGACCATATTGATTATGTCTACTCAACATATAATATATCTCTTAGAACTAAGCCCTTTGGATCAGATAACTATTTTTTCTTGAACCAGTCCAAAAGTACAGGTATAACAGATGTCAAAGTCATAGTTACACACCCCTGGGACTCCTGGAAATCTAGATTCATGTTCAAAGATTTCTATAATCATCCAATTTTCACAATACTCCTTTACTACCTTTTCCTTCATATTCTATATCAAAGCATTGTCAATGATGTTTCCCATACCCAGTGTATAATCCAACTCGAAGTTGAAAGATTGTAGATACTTGAACCAAATCATCTACTGAAGGTTCAGGTCCCACTGAGAAAAGATATACCTAAGGATATTGTGGTCAGTGTATACCACAAACCTATCACCCATAAGATAATTTCTCCAATATCTCAGGGCATGTACCACCAAAACTAACTCCATATCATGAGTAGGGTAATTCCTCTCACGTGGTCTCAACCATCTGGAGAAATAAGAAACCACTTGATATTCATAGATCATAACTACTTTGAATTCAACTCTAAATGCATCACAATACATGATAAATTCTCTAACCAAAGCAAGTAAAGTGAGGATAGGTGATGAAGTTTGTAAAAAACCGACTCGTTGGTAAAGGTACATATCATTAATTTTTCTCTCAAATCTTTCATTAAAGATTTTTTAATGTGTGTAACATACTAAGGAAGGTCCAAGGAGTGTCAAGGGTTTGTTCGGAGCCCGGGAGTTTGAGAAATGGACTTGCAGACAGTGGTGCATGGCCTGCACACGGTCTGCACACGGTTTGGGATAAACCGTGCGGCTGCAGACAGGGGAACCTATAGGGGCACACGACCATACAGACCAGGCCGCACAACCATGAATCTTTTTTCTAGGAGGTAGTTAGGTGTGCACGGTTTGCGCACGGTTTGGGTAAACCGTGCGCCTAAACTGTGCAACCCTGTTCTGGGTAAAATTACCATTTTGTCCTTAAAAATATTTTAAGGCTTAAGCCTTTTATTTTTCCTCCTTCCAGCGGAAAAATAGAGGGGAGCCCTCCTTGAGCTCCAAAATCTCTCTCCCTCTCTTTTCTTGGTGGATTCTTCATCTATAATCTGATCCTTGATCCGTCAAAGGTGTTGGATCACCCCCGTTAAGGCTTACCTCACGCACCCTTCTTTCCTCGGTGAATCTTGCTATCCGTTTTGTTATTTTACCACAGGCTCATATGCCCTATTTTCAGGGAATTGGACTGGAACTCAGATCTCTTCCAACCTACTGCGAATCTAAGGTCGATATCAAGCAAGACTATGCCTAAGACTCTAAGGTAGGTGGTCACGTGGTTTACATTTTGGGTTTTCACCATTTTGAGTTTATATCGTCATGTTGTGGTTCGTCTTTTTCCAAAACCCTTATTTATAATGGTTGCTTCATGTCTAAATGAACTGTGTGGTATGAGATTGATGAATCTAACCTTGTTAGGGTGTTTAGATGAGGTATGGACTGGGTGTGGTCAACCATAGGTGATATGACTTGATATTTGGCATTTTCTCACCTTTGAACCTTAATGCTATGTCTTGAATGGGATTTTCCATGTTAGGAAAATGAGATGGTTTGGTTAGAGGTTGGCTAGGATGAGATATCCTGAACCCTTTAATGAATTGAGATATATGTTTTCTTTATAGTGTGATTGGGAAATGTCATGCTTTGTTAATGTGA
The DNA here is from genome assembly GCA_963277665.1 of Viscum album. Taxonomy (NCBI): domain Eukaryota; kingdom Viridiplantae; phylum Streptophyta; class Magnoliopsida; order Santalales; family Viscaceae; genus Viscum; species Viscum album. The sequence goes on from OY728120.1 coordinate 1,647,297,275, forward strand.
TATGATATAATATGGAATTCCCTATATAATGTGATGTGAATGGTTATGCCTTGCTATGTGGACATGTTTGTGATAACCCATGTGTGGGCGGGAGGCATTCTTACCCCTTTCTAGATGAATATCCGTGTGTGGGTGGGAGGCATTCTTACCCCGTGCCAGATGAATCTCCATGTTTGGGCAGGAGGCATTCTTACCCCGTTCCAGATGAACCTCTGTGTAATAGGATAATAGTCATTTATACCTCATGCCTATATAACCTTTATGGGTGGGAGGAATTATTTCCCACACCAGCTAAAATGCTTATGGATGAGAGACATGTTTACCTCATGCCATTGATAACCTATATCTATGTACCCACACCTCTGGTGATTTTTCAGATTACCATCCATGAGCTAAATCAGGTAGACCCGCCATGTTTCCTTCTAGAACCTGAGTGAGAGGGTTGTTTATTACTTTACTTTACTTACTTGCAGTTTAATACACAATGTTTATCTTACAACACCTATTTAGATTACATGTAGACACCATTGGTGGTGGCCTACTGAGACTTATCTCACACCCTACCCGGGCAGCCGTTTGCACCCGTGTAGACTTTTCTACTGCAGGTACTAGTAGGGGAAAGGGCCATGCTTCAGGTTGTTGATACACATATGTTTTAGCTGGAGTTCCAGAGTAGAGGACCGAGCTTGGATAGAGATGACCGTGGACTACTTTTGTTCTTTATTCCTTTTTGTATTACTGTATAACATTTTTTCCATCTATTCCCATTGTATCAGTATGCCATGCATCCATTTTTTATCAGACACTACCTATGCTTTTGTATATTTATCAGGGTTTTCCTCACTTATGTTGTTTAGTTCGTATGTTTCCCTTTTTCTCTTATTTATACATTGGTTGTGATTTATCTATTTAATCACTTACTACTATACCGCTATGTACTCTGACATGGAGGTATAGTCTCCCCACTGACTTACCATTACACCCCCGCTGCTAGTCGGTAGCCCTTGACATATGGGGAGACGAGCTAGGGGTCATGTGGGCAACCGAGCTCAGGGCTCGGGTTGAGAGGCAGCCGGGTCTGGGACGTCACAATGTTAGCTTGCTCTTTATCTCTAGAAAATCTCTCTCACAAGCATCTGACCAAACAAAATTCAACCATTTCTTGGTCATCCCTAACACTGGTGCTACAAGATGAGATAAGTCTTGGATAAAACACTGATAATAATAAGATAAACCCATAAAACTCCAAATCTCAAAGACATTCTTGGGTTTCTCCCACGATACCACAACTAAAAATTTCTCTAGGTCCACTAACACTCTTTCCTCTAAGATGAAATGGCCTAAGTAGTGCACTTTATCAATCCAGGAATTGCATTTGGTTATCTTGGTGTAAAGTCAATGCTCTCTCAATGTACATAGAATGATGTCAAGATTTTGGTATTATCATCTACTAACTGAGAGTAAACTAAGATTTCATTGAGAAAAACCACCACAAACCGGTCCAAAAAAGGATGAAAGATCCAATTCATCAAGTTCATGAATACCTCTGGTGCATTAGTCAAACCAAAAAACTTCACTATGAACCCATAAAATCTATAAATGCTCCCAAAAGATGTTAGAGTTATTTTCTATGGTCTCACCCAAAACTAGTGGTATCTTGATCACAAATCGATCTTGGAGAAGATCTTATCACCTCTCAACTAATCAAAGAGATCATCAATGCACGTAAAAGGGTACTGGTTCTTGACCATCATATGGTTCAATCTCCGATAATCCACACATAATAAAAAATTACCATCAGTTTTTTTGGTGAAAATATCTAGATAACCAAATGGAGAAATACTAGTCCATATGAAACATTTAGCTTCTAGATCATCCAACTAAAATATCAACTCCCAAAGCTCTGTTGGTTCCATTCTATAATGAGGGATAAAACCTGGCTCTGCTCCTGACTCCAACTCGATCGTGAACTCAATCTACCGCTAAGGAGGTAATCCATATAACTTGTCAAGAAATACATCCTAAAATAAGTCTATTAATAGAGTAAAATAATCTTTCTATATCTCACCATCATCAAAATCTAGGATTTCTATATGATCCATGAGACAATCCAATATGCACTAAATTTGTTCTACATGACCAGCCTAAAGATCCCACTAACCCTGGTGAGAATAGCTACCTCCTTATTGATATAGGAAGGTAAATATCTTCTGGTAGTAGTTGATATAATCCTGGTATAGGACTAACTAATCCATACTAAGAATCAAATAAAAACCTATCATTTACAATAAAAACAATTCCCAAAATAAATGGTAACCACTAATCTCTAGAGAATACACCTTGCACTATATTATATTCTTTGACCGCACTCCCAACAATGTTTCATTGGTCAAAGAACCATCCAAGATTTCCATGACTAAGACCAAACCATTTTCAAAGAGATAAGATAAAAAGGAATGTGATGATCCTATATCAAACAAATCACATGCAAGGTTAGAAAATGAAAGAATCATACCTATGACAGTAGAAGGTCCTGCATCCACAATAATTGGAGTGGTCTGCAAAATGTATAACTGACCAGCCCCTTTTCCCTAGGATCCTACCTGACTAACTAGAGCTATTCCCTCTACCTTATACTACTTTTCATTTAATGGAGTACCAAATCCCCTAATTCCACCAGAACATCCTATGGAACTTCAACTACCAGTATTCCAAGGAGTAGCTGAGTCCCTCTCAGACTTTGGTACCTGTCCTGGTCACCTACCACTGCTTTGTGTTGGATACCCCTATAAAACCCTTACAGGTGGACCATCCCACCAAAAAAAAGACACTTTAAATTATTTTATGGATATTGAGGCCATATGTGGCCCAACTTTCCACACTAAAAACATTGCAATGGAACACAGTCCTGTGATGACTTCCCACTACCCTAACTGAACTGTCTGCTATTTCCTTGGCAGAAACTGTCATAACGATGATTCTTTTCACCATAAGAAGAGATCCCAGTTCTCCCTACTAAAATAGATTGAACACTTATCAGGGACTCTAATAGATCCTCTCCCGTGATGATTTCCTTATTCATCATGTATAAAAAATACTTAGACAAAAAACATTCACCTATGACCTGATCTCACAGTGAAGCCTATCCTAAAAATGTCTCACCCTAAAGATCTCATCAGCAGCTAAAAATGGTACAAAGTGATGCAGGTAGGTGAAACATTCAATGTATTCCATCACTGACATGAACTCCTATGTTAGATGTATGAAATCATGATCCTTATCATCTCTCAACGTCTCTAGATATAAATGGATCAAGAACTTCACCTCGAAGTCCTTCCAAGATAACTCCTCCTACTACCTAGCATGCTCTAGATTGTCCTACTAATTCTTAGAAGGTTCATGATGCATGTACAAAAAAGGGTTCAAACTCATATTAGTGGGTTCCTCAAGATGTTTTAATATCATTTGGATGGACTCAATATAGTACTTAAATTCCTAGGGGCCTCCCTCCCCATTGAATGTAGGCAGATGCTATAACTACAACTCCCTCATAAGCACAAACATCGAATGCATGATGTGGAAATTCTCCCTTTCCATGGATCACATGGCCCTCAAGAACTTTTTGTGAAGATGAAAATAAATTTGATCCTCAAGAGTTACTACAAGATCTGGATCAGCTGCATTAGGAGCATGCTGATCGCCACTCTCCTAATGATCAACTAGAAGATGGGGATGAGGCATTTTCTATACCAGAAAAACACACTCCTTAAAAAAATGGATAAAAAAAAATTCAACCTCAATAGGTGACAACAATAGAGACCCACTACTATGAGTTTCTCTAAACATGGATCACAAGTGTTTTAGCATAAAATAACAATTCATTTCATTCCATTTATTAAATATATCTAGTATATCATACCACAGTTCAAATAGATAAGTATATAACACATGCAATAAATATTTCCCTATCATGAACAATTCATGCCAATATATATCCCTATGTGTATATCATGGTGTATGCATACCAATATCGTTCCATACTAAGCCATGAGTATAAATTAAAAAAACTAATAACATCATGAAATAATAACATCACACAACATGTGAATCACTTTGGGTGAAATAAAATAAACTGTAACAAGAAAACAACATAAAAAACAATCCCATCATTGGGCATTCATATTTCCCTTGTACATGGGTTAGATACTCCCACACACAAGCTCATTACCAAATCCCAACACATCCAAATATCCTTTCTACCTTTCCAAAATAGAAAAAATAAAAATAAAAATAAAAAACTAATCCTTTGATATGACTTTGTAATGTCCCCCGATCTGGAAATCTCTCACCTAGAGGAAATAGGTTGGTTACGAGACCTCAGGCATGCCTCCCCATATGCTAGAATCTACCAACTAGAAGAGGGGGTGTGATATGCATAGCGGAGAGACTATACCCATTGGATTAGAGTAAAATATAGGGAAAAAATAAGGTAATAATAAATCTCATATTAATGGAGAAACAATGGAAAAAAATATAATACTACTGGGAAATAAAGGAGAGACCAATAAACCAATAATGTCGAATCATGTAATGAAAAGATGAGATGTATCCAAATGTACAAATGAAAACAATACAAATAAAATAATTAGTTGACACTAAATAATCCAAAAGTAAACTGATCCCAATCCCTATATTGGACCCATATCCAAACTCCATCCCATCCATCATGCAACAAAATAAACAACAACAAGGTCCTTTTCCCTTGTCCAAATATGCATCCATGTAATTTTCTTGGGTACCAAACAGAGGCCTGAATAGGGTGTGAGTAACACTTAGTAGGTGAACACCACTGTGTCTTAACCAAACCAGTCAGATAATAATTGTATGAAATAAAGAGATAAATAGGTTTATTAATTAACCAATTAATATAATATAACAATAAACATGATATGGAACTATGCTGGAATATCATTGAGCATGTAGCACCACCATTACAACCAACAACCATATATCCATGGTAAAATCACATAAATCTAGGTCAAGATACCTATATAAGCATTTAATCATGATATTGGGAAGAGCCTACTCAATATAAGCATCAAAACTTGGGAATAGGTAGAGCCCACTCAATATAATCATTACAACATGATAATGAGTAGTGCCAACTCAATAAAAGCATTAAAACATGGGACTAGACAGAGCCCGCTCAATATAAGCAGTACAACATGAGACTAGGAAGAGTTCCTTCAACATTATCATGAAACATGGGGCTGGGCAGAGCCTTCTCAATATAAGAATTATAGTATGATAATAAAACAATCCATAACAACAAGGATATCATAATATAACATCGCAAGCCTCAATGTTTGATTATGAAAATTACAAATTTTCCTTCAATTAAACTTTCATTTATATATCAAATGTTTAATAGTCATATCAATAATCAATAATCAATTACCCAAGGATTCTATATCAAGAAATCACCTAAGCTCTCATGTCATGCTAAACACACTTTAAACCATTATACAAGTTATTATTACTCATTGGTTTTCTCACCCAATAGGTAACCATAATTCAGATCATATCAACCATTAGATCTACAGGAATATAATCCATATTTCAATCCATGATTTACCAATAATAAGATGATTAATTAGAGCACTTGTTACATTGGAACAATCACAATATTTCTTATACTTCACAATTAAACAGACCATAGAGTTAGGTTTATACCCCCATGTTTAACTAATGATTAATGTAATGATTCCAATGAAAAATTCTGATAAGGAAAATGGCATAGAATATCACAAGAAAAACCTAGATTAATACAATTCAAGATCAAAACCCAAAACAAACCACGTTCAATAGATTTACACTACAATGAAGAAGTAACGACATAAAGAGATGGGAAAACTAAGAATAAACACTTACTAGGGATCAGATGTGTAATTGGGATATCCATAAGGGTGGAAGAGACTCCAAAATTTCCTAGAATTTGTCTAGGGGTCATGAGAGGAAGGGGTGCACTAAAATAATGAAAGAATCATATGCATGGTATACTTAAAAACCCACTAGGTCTGAGGAATACATGACATGTAATCCTTTCACATTGTGTATTTCCTCATTTTCAAGCCATGCTGAAAAACCCATCACCTCAGGTTAATATTTATCCCTATCGACATTTACACGATGTGAATTAGGTTCAAAACATGTAACCACTTTACTTAATGAACCAGTTCACAACCTGTGTATGGCATCAATTACATATTGTGTAACATGTACATGATGTGTAATTGTTCAACAAACAACTTTCATCTTAGATTATATAAAAGTTCTTGAACAACCTCTAAAGCCTTCCAAACTCACGAGAAACCCTCATAATCCCATTTAACCCATTAATACCCAGACTTCATTAATTCAAAAAATATACATCCCTGAACTTTAGGTCATTTTCTCCAATAAAGGATCTCCATCTCTAAATAAGACTCGACCACCAAGGTCTAAAAAAAAAACTAAAAGAGGGATGTACTTGGAAATAGATGAGATCTGACAATATTATCTATAGAACAAAGTCAATAATACCATTATATGTCTCTCAATATGGGATTAGTATGAGATTAACCTGAGAGGAGGTGTTAATTAGGGTATGAAAAGTCTCCTAATTAATAACACTTAGTTTCATTTGAAGTTTCACTTTCCCTAAAGAATATTGAACTCTCAAAATTAAGAGTCACTTGTTATGCTGTTTTACCTGATACTCTTTAGGTTGTTTTATTTTTGTGTGTGAAATCATAAATTAAATATGGACACAACAATTTATGTGGTTCACCCTCACTAGGATACATCTAAGGATCATGCATTGACATTATTTCATGCACTAAATCACTCTAAAGTGAATTAATCTTCACAAAGGGATCAGGATAGGCCACTCCTTACCCAAGATCACTACCTTAAAAAGTTTAGGGTCAAATCACTATCTCCCAAGGGTCACTCCTGACCCAATGTCTTATTCCTATTTTTCTCACTACAATGAATTAGGATCTCCACAATGTTTATGGACATGTAGCCCCTTCTTCTTCCTTCTAAAATATAGGCCAGAATGCTACCTTTACTGAAAAATAGTGAAATATCCTCTCTTCCTATTGGAAGGGTCTTAAAATGTTTATAATATCTTTATATTCTTCCTTATTTCCCCTAATCAGGAACACCTTACACAAAGATTCAAGTATTCAATGCCTCTAGGTTACTCTCTGCATCCCTCCTTTAATTGATCTCCCTTATTGAAATAGGGAGGTCATGCGCCCATACATTGGGCATCTATCAGCATAATTATGGGTTAATAAAACCTCCCATAACTCCCATGAATATCTCCATGATTTTACTCCATTTTAAGTTAAACAACTAACTATATCATGGAAAACCATTTCAATTTTAATTTGTAATTAAATATTCATTTAATTCCATTTGTGTAATGTTGTAGACTCCATAAAAAATGGGTAGAATCATGGTCTAAAAGAGAGAAACATGATTATAGAATAATTTGATATTCATCTAAGAATATTCATAACAACTTATCCTAATTTTGGCATGTCACCCATCAAAATTCCCTTCACCATAATTTGGTGATTTTTTCTGTTTTGACTCCGATACACTGAGCACCAAGGCATGGTTTCTAGTTGTTGTCCAATTTTTATTCTATTATTACCTGTCGACCACAGACACCACCATGACATGGTGAATAGAATTTTTTTGTTTTACACCAACATGCCAAAAACTATGGTTTGTTCATCTCCTTATTCCCATGTTGAAAACACAATTCACCTATCAATCACGACTTCCACCAAACACCACCACACCCATAATGGGATTTCTCATATTTCATAGGGATCCTCCTAGAACACTATGTCTTACTCTACCAAATGTTCTATCTTATTTTGTTCCTTTTGAACTAAATATATTAAATTTATTACTTCATAAAAACTATAACCACCACCATGGTCTCCATGTGTCCATTTTTCTTAGGCACACCTCCATCACACACGACCATGGCCTTCCCCACAACCATATTGGCCATGATAGTTCTGCATAGGTGCTTTGAAATTATATCTTGGGGACCACCATGGAATGATACCTTTATATTTCCCAGTGCAGGTAATTTCCTTCTCCAACATATCATGTGTTATGTTTTATTTTACCCTGAAATCTCCTTTGTTGTCAAGCACCAATGCCACCACCACAGTGTGGTCTTCTTTGGTTAGATGTGTTTAAGTCTCATGAAACTCTCTTTAATTATGATATACTTCATATTTCCTATTAAATTTATTACTTATTTTTTTTATAATGTATCCAACACAACCTTTAAAATTTTTTGTCAAAAACTCCGAGCAAAAATAAATCAAGCGCATTGTTAACAGTTCTCTAAGAATCACCTTGAACTTCTTCTTTATCATCAATTCTGTAATCCTAATTATCAAAATCCTTATTGTCAATATTATTATTTCCAAAATCCTTATTTTAAACAACATTGTTGTCAAAACATCCTATTCAATACTTAAGGATTATTAAAAATATCCCCCATTTTATTTTTTTTGAAAAGATTCAACACTTAAAGTTCCAATAAATCTTACCTCCCCTTATTGGAAATGAATTACAAAGGGAACTTAATCTTCCATAAAATGTGGAAATATTCATTTTAATCTCAATCTCCACTTTGAATGAGGTCACCATATTCCATTTCTTAAAATTTTATTCCCATTTTATGTATAATAACAAAATCCAAGAAAGATAAACTCCCCTCAATTATTCAACTTCCAAGAGGGATTACTTAAGGGATTCAACTCCCTATATGAGTATAGTGAGGGATTAACTATCAAGTTACATATCCACATTTAATAATATCTTCATACATTGGATTAAACCACTTATTGATTATCCAAATCCTCTAAAACTAATCAAACAATTTTTTTGTATAGAATCTCTAACTCCAAAAAACTCCCATAATCCAGTTTTTGTAATAGCTGCAATAGTTAAGAGATATGTTGTGTGATTCTCCCACTTATAATTTGAGTTGTCAAAAAATACCCTAAAAATACTAAGCTTGAGCTCAGTGTAGGAAACAAGTGTCTTAAAAAACATCCTCTATGTTGTCCTAGTCACTCATGAAAATGAATGAAAGCTCAATAATATTTGGATCTTTCAATTATAAAAAACAACATATGATATCTATTTCACTTTCACACAAAACTATTATCATAAAAGTATTAAAGAATTTTTTGTGAGGATCATACCACTTGATGAAGTAATTTATAATCGATAAAATTTGTTAAAATTTTGAAAAAATGATACCACTTGTACTTCATGTATTTCAATTCTTCATAGGTTTCAATGAAAACTCTCATGAGGTTTAATAAAATTTAAAATTTATCAAAACTATACCATTATTATTATTCTCTTGACACCATTGTTTATGTTTAAATTTAGGGACACCAATCATGAAAAAAACACTTACTTCTCCACAACTTTTTCATATCATGAGAAATATCATATGATACCAAACCCCAAACCAATTTTAAATAACAATAAATATGTTATTTTAATTTTTTCTCGGTTTTTATTTCCTATCTTATCTCATTAAAGTGGAATAAAACCAATAAATTTTTTATTTATATCAGATATTTTTTTTGCATCTCTAATCACATGTTCTTTTCTAACACTAATACCCCTATATTGTATCTCCCCCTTAATTCATCACCTCTTCCCAAATGATTAGAAAATGTAAAAAATATGGGGAGAGGGGTACCTAAAGGTTACTCAAGTAGTAGAATAGGGATGGTAAATATGAAAAAACCCTTCAACTTATATCTTTCCTTTTCACTTACTCCACTTTTTGGAAAGGAATGAAATCATCTCTTCAACCTTATCATCATAAACAATACTTTTATTCAGAATCCTAACCATATCACCATAGGATATACATTATATGATACCTCTTACAAAAATATATTCATGGATGTGAGTATTTTCATCCTTCATGGATTAGTATTTTCCCTAATTGTAGAATTAATCACACTTTAACAAGTATCTTCATGGGTTACATCTGTAGTGGATCTCAACCATGAATTTAATTTCCATTACTTCTTCTAATTTTTATATATTAGTGGTTTGTGTGAAAAAACATAGAAAAACTTCTTCATTAATGACCAATAGTTCCATATTTTATTAATTATTCTTTCATAAGTTGATTCTCCTTTACTTATTTTTCCACCTTTCTTATAGTTGGTACAAACTCTTATTTTTTCTTTCAGATTTGTTTTCTTTTATTTTAATAGAGATATTATGAGTATACGGATTGTAAAACACCAATATTTTTATGATGTATATATATTTTAAATGTTTTTATTTCTCTGATGTCTTTAATTACATGTAACACCATCTTAACTTGCATTACACGCAACACTGAGTTTCTATAAAACATATTTTTATTATTGCAATTATTTAAACAAGATGATTGTAACCCAACCATTAGAATTGAGGGTATGAACAATATTAACTGAATTATGGAAATATTGTTTTAAAATGTATATAAAATTTATTATTATATGAGCAATTTATTATAAATGAAAATAAAAACCCTTTTGAATATAAAAAAGAAATCTTTTTTTTGAAAAAATATTTAATTCTGCATAAGTTTGTTTTATACCAATAAAAAAACAAATAAATACTGTTGAATTATATATATGATACATTAAATATAATTTGTAACATTTATACTATGTGTTTTCTATACATTATATAAAAATAAATCAAATTTTACACATAAAAGCTGTATTTTTCTAAAAAGACATTTTTTCCATCTTTTGATGGTGCACTTTTTTTAAATCTAGTTTTTGACACTTTTATAAATTATATTTGACACAAAAAACTTCTTATTTGAAATTAGGATATCAAAATTTACATTGGGTGAACGTTTATTATTTTTTCAAGATGTTTCATGTTTTGATGAATAGTAAAAATACTAATTTTTATTAAAAATTGTATTTTCATTTAATGTATTTACAAGCTAAAATTATGTTTTGGATTATTTTTAAATTATAATTAGATAATTTTAATTTTAAATAATCCAATTATGTTTTTTGAAAATGATTTTATAAAATAATTTATTATAAAAACATTTTATGTTTTAAAAGGGATTTTTTTGAAAAATTGTTCTCCATGGCGTTTTACTGGTTTTATTTTAAATTAAAATTTGAAACTTTTATGTTTTGAATTAAAAAAACGATTTAAAATTTAGATTCATAAGGTCAAAATTTGGTGAATGAGTTCCTTTTTTTTGCTAATATGAATAGTAACCATGATAAATTTTGTTACTATGGTAAAGGGTAAATTGAGTAATTTTGGTTAAAAATAAAATGATAAAGACTATAAAATGATTATAACACATTATAAAATTTTATTGGATGAATAAAATTTGACCATTATCACATAAGGATCAAAATTATGTTTTTAATGGAAAAATTTCCAAGAAAATGACTTATATAATATTTAAATCAAAGAAAGACACAAAATGTCATTTTATTTATATTAAATATCTCTTTTGTGTTCACATAGAGACAAAATTATGTTATGAATGAATATAAGAGATTATATTAATATTTATTTATTTATTTTTATGATAGTAATTTATTTTTATTTTTTATATGTGAAATAATTACCTTTAATTCTTATGCAACACTGATACAGTGCTTGTGACATCAAATGAAAAATCAACAAAATGATTTTACTTAAAATTATAAGAACCATTAAAAGACCAAAAAAATTAAATAAATATTATTTTTTGAGTATATCTTGTCCATAATAATCCAATTTACAAATTAATGACCATTTGAAACAACATGAAAATTATTATGACATTTATAATATTTTATTAAAATTAAAGTTAAAGTGGTCACATTCAAGTTTTTAATAACTAGCACATTTTTATTACAGTGTTGTTTGAAATATATATTTGATTATAAATATTATTTGGAAATATAAATGATTTATATTCATCATAGTAATTTATTTATAATTTTTATCAATTAAATAATTGTTTTAAATAATTACACAATTATGATACATTAATTATTCAACTAATGGAAAAATCAAATAAAAGATATTAATTTTTTTTAAATAAATATATTTTGAATTAATTAAGATTATACACAAATTTTATAGGTTCTTGTGAAATATCATGGGTGTATTAAATATTTTTTTGATGTTATCTTTATGTTTGGATTTTATTAAAGTCCATGTAATGAATGGTGTCAAAATTTACACTAATGATATTTTATGAAAATAATATTTTATTAAATTATTTAAAAATAATAAGAAACTTTAAAAAATAAAAAGTTGTTATGATAAGTTATAAAATTTCATAAATTTACTATTTATGGAAAATTGACACTATATAAGTAAAAAATTACAATGTTTTAATATTAAAGAAATTATTACCATAGTTAAAAGTAAAATGGGTTAACTAAAGGTTAATCAAAATGATAAGGTTTAATATAACACTAAAACTTGTCTAAAATATATTGGTTTATGATATTAATTTTTTTTTCTCAATTTAGCTTCTAGTACATATCTTTTTGGAGGTATTTATATTGGGAATGAATTTAATAAAAATTAATATTTTTTGAAATTCCAAAAGTGCCCCTCACCTCAATTATAAAAAGGAACCTCCTCCCTCACTTCTTCATATCACATTGAGTCTTCTAGCTTGAAAAAAATCTACCAAATTCTCTTATACACTTCCCTAGACACATTCTAGATGTTCTGGTCTTCCCAAAATACCAACTCTAGAGTTCTTTATAGAATATCTAAAGGAGCCATTTTGAAGAAGAGGTAATCATTATAACCGATCAATATTTTTTATACTCTTCTATACCTAATCTAAATATAAGATATATATCACAAAATAATTTCATAATACTCAATATTCTAAAATTTTATTATGATTTTTAACACATAACTATACAACCCCTTTCCCATTGAACAAGAAATGAATGTATAGCTCGTGCGTATCTATGGATTACCATATCCATATAGCGATACAATTCATTTTCCATCACCTTATTTTATGAGTGGGAATTATTATGGTTTTAATATTTATATATGAAAATTTTGAAATAATTATACTAATGGAATGATAATATCATATCTACAATTTCACTACCTAATCTTTTTGAAAATGATAATGTCATTCGTGTGTACGTAAGCTTACCATCTCCATGATGCGATGTGATTCTTTTTTCATCTATATTTCACATGGATGGTAATAAAGATGAATTTTATAAATTTATATGATATATGTAACGTAAATATGATTCATTAATGATAATATACCATATAATTTTCTTTATTTTAATATGATAAGAAAATGAAAACAACATTCATGAGCATGTACGACCTACCGTTTGAATGAACAATGTATTTTATTTTCTATCTCTAAATTTTATGAATCACTATGAATACATATATAATGAATATATATATACACAAGATATTTATATCATTAATATCATTATTAATATGTATAAATCATGATCTATTAAGAGGACCAAGGATAAAAAGTCAAAACATGAACAAAAAAAAAAGCGGTTATTACCTGAAATATAACTTTAACATGAAATTGTTGATAAGAGAGTAATATAAAGTCATAAGTAAATTATAAGGCCCCAGCCTTAAACCTTACTTAATATTGAATTAAATGAATAATTCACATTGATGATATTTTCATGGTTTAGAGTTTTAGAGAATTAGGACATAACTATTACATCTCAATAGATTACAAAGTAGACACTTCTACTAAGTTTCCAAAAAATAAAAACTCTTAAAAAGAAACATGTTTAGTTCCATGTTTTAGATAGCATGACTTTACCTTGATCCCATCCTTGACCCTATTCCACATTAAGTCCTGTGAAAAACATTTCAAAAAAAACTTGGGGTGAGCATAAAAAGCTCAGTAAGGGATACACAAAGAATGAAAACTGTTATTTTTTCAAAACAACAAGTAAACCATGTATAATTTATCTAAGTAATAATTTTTCACCTTTATGAATTAGTAAAAAAAACTCTTCAATGAATAAAAGATCATTACTTACCCTTTTGTAACCAAAAGACTACCATAAAACCCATATAAAGAACACATAACATAAAAAGGTAACTTGGGACATAAACATACTTAAATGGAATAACCATACGGTTGACTTCCAAAAATACTTAATGGAATATCCATACCGACGACTTCCATACCAAATTCATTGGAGGTTATAATGTAACCACCCGTCCTGGTATTCACGACACCACCCGTCATATGGTTTATCATGTAACCACCCGTAAAATGTCCAAGTACCATCATTACACATAAAATATTGAAAATATAAACATTTCAATAACAAAATTTCATTTTCAATCACAATAAGTAATTACAAGATATTGAATTAATCAATCCATTTTCAAAAACCATTTAAAAGATATTTTTGAATCAAAGTATCCCATACCACTTTGAAGCTTTTAATGGAATTAAAATTTTAAAACATTAATGTTAATATAAATAAAATACTGAAAACCATTTTAAAAACATGGACATTAAAGATAAATATTTAGAATAATAAATCTTTAAAACATTTAAAATGATATTTTTTGTTAAAGAGTTTTTAACAAAATGAGAGACTCTTGAATACAAATAATTGCGGAATAAAATTTAATCCAAACTTTATAATATCATGAGAATAAAGGGATTCATGATATAATATGTTAAAGGTCAGTATACACACCATATAAGAGTGAATTGGTGCATAACAACAATGAAGTCTCAATGGAAATATAAATTGAGATGAAATCCATTATAAAGATGGTATCCTTAAATTAAGGATAAATCTATCACATAATTATGTGAGAGAAATAAAAATACACCCAATATAAGTGGATATTAAGTGTGAAACAATCAGAGGTCATTCACAAATATTCATAGGATGACATGTTCAATAAGTACAAGTTGAACCCAAAGAAATCGAAATTGGGTTAAGATGTCCCCTTGTAAAAATTTGACAGCCTTACGGTGTCACTTCAAAATTCAGAAAATTATTTGATGAGAGAGTTAATGGTATCTCATCACTTGGAAATAAACTTTAAATCAATAAGGATATATAAGAACATATCCCAACATAATAAGATGTAAATTAAAAGACATAACAAAAGAAGTCTTTTAAAAAGAGGAGGGTGAAAGGTTCCCTTACCGACTTGGGTAACTTTCGAAATGTACACCCCATTAAAGAAGTGTCATACAATGAATATGTAAATACCCATAAATGGAATTATATTAAAAAAGGAGTATAATAATGGGCATTACATACACCACTCAAAGGAAATGGTGGTAAATGTAGCATAAATCTCACGAGAATAAAAGTGAGATGAAAAATCCATTACGAAAACTCGGCAGCCTAACGACGCCACTTAAAACTTCAAAAATGGATTGATGAGATAAAATAGGGTCTATAATCATATTAAAATAAAATTTACAGAAATAGGAATATAAAAGAACATCCCCCAACATAACAAATAGGTTCTTAAAAGAAGTGACATAAAGGAGAGTACTTAAAAAGAAAGGGAGGGGTAAGATCCCTTACGAAAATTCAGCAGCCTAACAGCGCCACTCAAAACTTCCAAAATAGATTGATGAGAGAAAATAGGGTATCCCATCATATGAATATAAAAAATTGCAGTAATAGTAATATAAAAGAACATCCCAATCATAAGAAAGATGAGCTTAAAAGGAATGACCTAAAAGAGTGTACTTAAAAAGAAAGAGAGGGGTCAGATCCCTTACCTCAAGTATGACTTGTCTTGTTTGTTTATTTATATTCCTGAATAATAAACTTTGGTCAATTTATAATTGATTAATGACCTCTTTTAAAGATTATTATTCAGTTCATATCACATATTATAATGTTATAATAATTGGTTAATAATGTGAGTTCATATCAGATGTTTTTGTCGATGTTTGGTACATGAGTCAAAAATGAACTTGTTTGAAAATGATTTTCCATGTAGTTATAAGTAAATCATCTCCATAATAGTATTAATGATTTAAATATCATATATATCCAGTACATTTTCATTTTATACTACTCCATAACATTTGTAGATAAAAATAAATGAAATGCACCATTCATGGAGACGGTAGGCCGTACGTATGCATGAACGCTACTTTCTTTTCTTTTTCATATTAATGGAATTAAAAATAATTGATATATATATATATATTATAATTCCAGTATAATATGTATGTTATATAGGTCACATATGTTCATTAATTTCATTCTTTATACATTCCATGTATTGCATGAACGAGTCACATCACTTGAGGGGGCGGTAGTCCACACTTCCTCGTATGAAATTATCGCATTTGCACAACATGAAAAGCATAAAGGCATGTTTTAAATATAAAATTAAGAAGAACATAGAAAACATAAATACCATATATATCATATATAAAATATAGTGACATCATAATGGACACCATTAAAGGTGTTAAAAGAAGATTGAACAATCATCGTTTCGTGAGGCAGAAATTTGCCAACCACAGAAACAATATGTTCTTAAACCATTAGACAAAGGTGTGCGTAAGTGTAGCTCGAATCCTTCATATAAAAACATACTAGTATATTTTATATACTGGTGTTGTTACAAAATAAAGGAATAAAAAGATTTTAGAGGGTTGGAGAAGCCAAATAAAACAAAAGAACACAAGTGAAAGCATTACCTTAAAATCGGGTAACTCTTCTTGATTTGAGCTCAAAGGCTTCCTTGGAAAGGATTTTTCCAAAAGGTGAGGCTTCAATGATGAAGATAGGGATGTGGAGAGATGAAATTGGAAGGGGTTGGCCGAGCCAAAGGCTTGAGAGGTGTGGGTAAGGTTGAAGGACCCCGGGACACCCTGAGAGGGGAGGGGTGAATCAGGGTGACAAATTTTTCTTCTTAAAGTTGTGGATCTTGTTCCCACGTAGGTAGGAACTTGTTGAACCTATATGATGAAAAAGATCAGAAATCAAACATGCAAATGCACATAGAAGACACATCCCTTTTTACTTGGTTCACCACTGAGGGCTACATCCAAGGAGCATACTCCGACAAATTATCGGTCGTACTATAGTCCACTATGCTTCACTAGCTGGAGATTACAATTGTTCGGGCATAGTTACTCTGTCCCAGGCTCACTACCTTTATAAAGGTTCAGGGATAGCTCACTGATTCCCTTGGGTCACTCCCATTGAGTCCCCTTGGCTCACTACTGTTGGTGAATTCACACTCAGTTTATAGACGTGAAGGTCTCTTCAATTGATAGACATGAAGTTCATTGTCTCCTGTTCAGCATGAGACTTTGCTTGCATCAGAGTCCTGAGTTAATGCACTGTTAAAGTAAAAATTCCAACCACTGATGAATACCCCATTTTCCCTTTTCCACTTGGAAAACAACCTTTGGAAAAGGCCTTCACAAAGTACCCTACTTGGCAAGGCTCCCAACTTTGAAAAGCTCAATCAAGCCTTCGCGGAGTCCCTACCTTTTCGCAAAGCTCAATCGTGAATCACTCTCGCGATGCTCCAGCCTTCGCAATGCTTGGCTATCACGGAGCACCTGCCTCTTCGCGAAGCTCACTGATCCAACGTGGGGCGCATGACTTTCACAGAGCTTGAATAGCCGCCGCGAAGCTCCTCTTTCACGAAGCACTCTGCCTTCACGAGAGACCTTTGCAAACCGAGAGAAAAGGACTTTCTATGAAATTCTATCTACTTCTCTTGAGGGGGTCGACCTGTATTTAGGCGATTCCACCGACCCTCGACCCTTCCGCGTGAAGTCAGCGCCACGTCAGCTCAAATCGCAAAGCTCCGAAGTTCCCGCCGAAAATCTCTCAAAATCGCAAAGCACTACGGCAATTTTCCATTCGCGGAGCTCGTCGTAATCGCGGAGTATCACCATCATCATTCCTTCACGCCTTTGCCGCGAAGCTACCTCGCAATGACCTTTACTGCCGCGATGCGCTTCAACTCTGCCGTTCATGAAGCTTTGACGTAATCGCGAAGCCTCACCGCCTCCATTCTTCTCATCTTCGTGATTTCCAAACCATGCATCATTTCTTCACGAAATTCATGCCTTTGCCATATTTAATTATTATCTTCATGGAAATTCACTTTTCGCGATGCTCAGTAACTTCCAGATTTTGGACCCCAAAAATTTGGCAAACACTGGGAAATGACGCCACCTTCAATACTGTTGTCTGCTTGAATGGTATGATCTCTTTGCTGGTACACGATCCGAACTTACATTGATGATTGACAACAAACACAAACCATAATCCAAATCGTGCATAGAAGACCATGGTTCCAATAATATCCCCCTTTGGGTTTGTTGGAAATCAGAAAATAAATTCAAAAGATCTCTATCAAAAACGCAGGAATCAACTCAGCCAACACTCTAAGTCTACGTGAGCAAAGCTCGGTGTAGAAAACAAGAGAGGATACTTGAATTGGGTTCCACTGTTTTCCTTCTCATTCTTCTCATCCCATAAGTTGCCTGAATTTATTCCATTCTCCTTTCTCCCCCATTGACAATAAATCCAAAGACCAGTAATTTTGTTCACGTTCAGCTCAAACCATACTCCCCCTAGATAGTATCTCCCCCATAAACCTGCATCACATCCATAAACATATTAAAGTAGTTATAACAAACGGGGAGAGGGGATTTCCGGAGCCTCCTTATGCAGTAGGAGGCAGTTGAACACCGAGGTTCAACCGATGCTTCTCAAACACAGCCGCAGATAGTGGCTTGGTCAGGATATCATCCACTTGATCATTAGTTCCAACATGGTCCATTCTAATCACGCCTTGTTCAACCTTTTCTTTGATAAAATGATACCTTATTTCAATATGTTTTGTACGAGAATGCTGAACCGGATTCTTCGTAAGATCAATTGTGATTTTTTTATCACAGTAAATCACCATTGGTTGCTGCACCTTATCACCAATATCTATTATTTGCTGCTTCATCCAAAGCAGTTGAGTGCATGCCTTTGTGGAAGAGATATACTCAGCTTCAGCAGTACTAAGAGAAGAACTTTCTTATTTCTTTCTCAACCAGCCAACACATTTCTGTCCAATATAGAAAGCTCCACCACTAGTGGACTTTCTGTCTACTACATCACCATCCCAGTCAGCATCAGAAAATGATGATAATTCACTGTCCCTTCCTGCAGCAAAAAAAACCCCAAAGTTATGTGTACCTTGAATGTACCTCATGATTCTTTTTACTGCTTCCATATGTTCTTACTTTGGATTACTCTGAAAGCGGTCCACAAGGCATGTTGCAAAGATAATATCTGGCCTTGTCGCTGTCAGGTACAGTAGGCTTCCAATGATCTTCCTATACATGGTGGGATCAACAGAGTTCCCATCCTCATGCTTTCCAAGTTTAGTTCCAACTGCAATCGGAGTTGACATTGGTTTGGAGTCTTGCATATTGAACTTCTTCAGCAGCTCTCTTGCATATTTTTCCTGAGAAATGAAAGTGTATTCCTTTTTTTGAATCACTTGCAGCCACAAGAAATATGTGAGCTCCCCAATCATATACATTTCAAATTCTGATTTCATGTGGTTGGAAAATTTATCCACTGATTTCTCTGCTTGCTGCCACCAAATATGATATCATCAACGTAGACAAGAACCATGAATTGATATTTTGGAGAATTATTCACATAGATATTGTGATCAACTCCTCCTATTTTGAATTCCAACTTCTTGAGATATGAATCCAGCCGTGAGTACCACGCCCATGGTGCCTGCTTCAAAACATATAGAGCTTTCTTCAGTTTGCAAACCTTTGTTTCATCAGTACCCAAAACAAAGCCCACTGGTTGTTCAATGTAGACTTCTTCTTCGAGTACACCATTCAAGAATGCCGTCTTGACATACATTTGATATACTTTATATCCTCTTTGGAGTGCCATGGCAAGGAAAAGCCTGATTGACTCCAGTCTAGCCACTGGAGCAAAGGTTTCTTCAACATCAATGCCTTCAATCTGGGAGTATCCTTTACATACCAGTTGTGCCTTGTTTCTGATGACACTTCCATGATCATAAAACTTATTTTTGAAGATCCATTTGGTAACAATCACATTGTGACCTTCAGGTCTCTGGACAAGATCCCATGTCTGATTCTTGTCGATCTGATCTAATTCATCATTCATGGATTTCACCCAATATTCATATTTTGCAGCTTCTTCGAATGAGGATGGCTCTACAACTGATAGAAATGCAGATTGCGTGGTATTCCTCATCCTTCTTATTTGAGTGGGTGCACTCCTGTCCCCAATTATGTTGGATGGATCAATCTCAGCTCTTCGATTTCTCCTATGAGGTTCAGTAGTATTCTATTCAGCCATAGTTTCTTCTTAAGATTCTTCTTCTGAGTCAGCATCATGATGTGACTGCTGAGTGTTTTGAGCAGCTTCCTCTATTTCTGCATTTGTATTCTCTTCACGTTCACATTCTTCCTGACTTTCTATCACATCAGCATATGACGTCCTTGAAGAATTTGTGGTTTTCTCTTCAATTATCTTAACATCAATGCTTTCCACAATCCTTCCCAAACGCTTGTTGAAACATTTGTAGGCTTTGCTGTTCATTGAGTAACCGAGGAAAATTCCTTCATCTTCATTGTCGCCATATTTACCTTGATTTCCTTGTTTGTTACTGATGAAGAATTTACTTCCAAAGACACGAAAGTATTTTAGAGAAGGCTTCCGTCCATGCCACAATTCATATGGTGTCTTCGTCTCACCCATATAAAGTCCCGTTCGATTCTAAATGTACACTGCAGCTTGAACAACCTCTTTCCAATAATGTCGTGGAATATGACTCTCAATCAGCATAGTTCGTGCCATGTTGTTCACCTGTCGATTCCTACGTTCAACAACTCCATTTTGTTGTGGAGTTCTCACAGCAGCTACCTCATGCTGTATCCCATGCTTCTCCAGATAATTCTCAAATTCAATGGACGTTTATTCTCCTCCATTGTCAGATCGCAACACCTTGATTGTTCGTCCAATATCATTCTCGGCGATTCGTCGATATGTTTTCATGCAGTCAAGGACTTGTCGTTTCCTATGAATGACCATCACACATGCCATTATACTGTAATAATCTATGAAAAGTACAAAGTACCTTTCTACATGAGTTCCAGCAACATTTATTGGCCCACAAACATCTGTATGAATCAGATCAAGAAGGTGAGACGCCCTTTTCTTCTTTGGCCGATATGAACTGCAGACCAGCTTCCCACGAATACAAGCATCACAAGATTTTTCACACTCACGCTTCAGGTTGGGAATGTCCATGACAATTCTCAATTTTGATATTTTCTCCATGTATTGTTGATTGATGTGTCCCAGTCTCCGATGCCACAAATTGTTTTCTTCTTCAACAGTCATGTAACATACATTTTCTTCACTATCAACCTGATACAAGTTGCCTTCTATTCTGCATCCCTTCATAAGTGAATTTCCAGTCTTTCCCTTGATAATGCATCCTTTCTGATTAAACGTAACTATATGTCCTGAGTCACAGAGTTGACTCACATTGAGGAGATTATGACATAGGCCATCTACGTAAAGGACTTCAGTCTTCTTTAGTTCTTCATTAGCTAATTCAGTACTTCCAATACCTTTGATTTTTAGAGACCCATCATTACCAAATATTACCGTACCATCGACATTCTTTATGATATTCGTTAGTAGGCCGGCATTACCTGTCATATGATATGAACAACTGCTATCCAGAATCCATGTACTGTTGTTCTTTGTAGCTTTGAGGGCCACCTCTGCAAGGTTGGATTTCTCAATCTTCTTACTTTCCTTCCATGAGACATTAGATCGAGTATAAAGAACTGATGGCCTTTCAATTATCTTTTCCTCATACCCAGGTTCTTCATAGTCAAAGTCTTATTTGAGAGGTGAAAACCTGTTTGAAAGAGAAACACTGTCTTGCTGACGAGACTTGACTTGTATTGAACTTCTATATGAGGTGTCCATGTCCCTTCTCTGCCTGCAATTAGTGGCCTTATGACCAAAGTTAGAACAACAAAAACAATATCCATAGAAATTATTTCTTCTATAAGAATTAGGATATGAAATTATTCTCCTTTGTTTAGATTCTATATCTTCTCCATTCAGATAGCTTCTTGCCTCTTCACAATAAGACATGGTATGGCCCAGATAGCTACAGAACTGACACTTCATGAGAGGAAATGTCTTCTCACTTGAATTTCTCCTCATACCTTCTTCCTTGGGAGAATAGTAAGACTGTCTGTCATTTCTGAATGTTTGAGGATAATTTTCAGGTCTCCTTTTAGTTTGGATTTAGGGTTTCTTTTTCGGCACTCTAGGTAGCGTTTCAACATGTTCAACTTTCATCTTGTATTTATTTTGGATATTTTCACTTCCAGCAGTTGATGTCTGAGCCTCACAACCAATTCCACTCTTTCCCATGCAAGCGGGTCTTTGATCACTCAATATTTTTCCAACCCCATCTGAACCACACTTGGCTCTTTCTAGTAATTCTGCATCTGAGAATCTTCCAAACTGTATTTTCTTCCTCGATTCTTTTGGAACTGATTCAGTCTCCAGTTTACTCCTTAGAGTAACTACTTCCTCCTCAAGACCATCAACAGTCTTGGATTTTTCATCCAGTCTGGAGGTGAGGTCATTGATGACCTTTTCCTTCTCTTCAATTCTCAGCTTCAGATCTACTACATCATCATTGATTTCAATTATTTTAGACTGTACCTTCACAAATTCTTCTAGTCGTTCAATTTCAGGTTCAAGTTGATCAATGTATTCAGTTGATTCTTCTACAATTGATTTCCACTTATTGCAGCTATTACATTTAATCTTAATCTTACTAACCGCATCCTTAAGTTGAATCTCAGGATCTACACAAGTTCTCAGTTGTTTTTCTCCATCAGTATCTTCTGACTTTTCAACAGTGGCCATCATAGAAGCATGGTTCCTAGTTTTGAATTCTGGTTCTTCTTCATCACATAATTCATTATCATCTTCTTCCTCTTCACAGACAAAACTCTTCCTTTTCATTTTCTTACCAGATTTGAAGTCTCCCTTTTTGAAGAACCTTCTCTGAGGCTTATTGAAGTTTTAATCCTCACTATCTTCAACATTGATCATTTTTAAGCACTGAGAGGAAATGTGACCAACTTTTCCACAACGAAAACACGTGAGAGGTAACTTCCCTTTGAATTTCCCTTTCCCCTTCTGGAACTTCTTTGCTATGAGAGAAATAATTTCTTTTTCTTCGTCATCTTCACCGCTACTATCCTTTGATATTTTTAGTTTATCCATGGCCTTGAATTCCATTTCCTTGCTCACCCGAGTCGTAGCATCTTCTGGTTTGACTCTCATTTCATATGCTACCAAGCTGCTCAGTATATCATCTAGAGAAAGTTTGGAAAGATCTCTTTCCTCAAGGGCTGACACCTTCACATTATACAGAGGTGGAAGTCTTCTCAATATTTTCTTTACAATATCAATGTCTTTGATTTATTTGCCTAGACCCCGAATTGCTCCAACCACTTCAGTAATTCGATTGAAGAAAGAGTCTGCATTCTCGTCTGGATGCATCTTCAGATCATCAAACCGATTGTGCAACACTTGTAGTTTTTCCTCCTTCAATTTGCTATCTCCTTCATAAATATTCTCAAGTTTATACCACATGGATTTTAGTGAGGTGCAATTCATCACCTTTAGGTAGATCTGATCAGAAAGGGCTGCAGTGAGTGCATTCTGTGCTTTATCATCTGCATCAAGAAGTTTCCTGTCTGTTTCAATCATAGCTAGGCCTGTTGGATCAGTGACTTGTATTCCTTGCACAGTAGAAAAGAGAACTTCCATTACAAGAGATATTAGATGAGATCTCATTATGTTCTTCCAGATCTGGAAATTGCTTCCATCGAAGGGAGGGACTCCCCTGACATTGACCGTGTTTTCCATGACGAAAAAAAAGGTCAGATTCAACACCAACAACCTTTATCCTCTGATACCACTTGAAGGACCCCGGGACACCCTGAGAGGGGAGGGGTGAATCAGGGTGACAAATTTTTCTTCTTAAAGTTGTGGATCTTGTTCCCACGTTGGTAGGAACTTGTTGAACCTGTATGATGAAAAAGATCAGAAATCAAACATGCACATGCACAGAGAAGACACAACCCTTTTTACTTGGTTCACCACTAAGGGCTACGTCCAAGGAGCATACGCCGACAAGTTGTCGATCGTACCATAATCCACTATGCTTCACTAGCTGGAGATTACAATTGTTCGGGCACAGTCACTCTATCCCAGGCTCACTGCCTTTACAAAGGTTCAGGGATAGCTCACTGCTTCCCTAGGGTCACTCCCGTTGACTCCCCCTGGCTCACTACCGTTGGTGAAGTCACACTCAATTTATAGACGTGAAGGTCTCTTCAATTGATAGACATGAAGTTCATTGTCTCCTGTTCAGCATGAGACTTTTCTTGCATCAGAGTCCTGAGTTAATGCACTGTTAAAGTCCAAATTCCAACCACTGATGAATACCCCCTTTTCCCTTGTCCACTTGGCAAACAACCTTTGGAAAAGGCCTTCACAAAGTATCCTACTTCGCAAGGCTCCCAACTTTGCAAAGCTCAATCAAGCCTTCACAGATTCCCTGCCTTTTCTCAAAGCTCAATCGTGAAGCACTCTTGCGATGCTCTAGCCTTCACAATGCTTGGCTATCGCGGAGCACCTGCCTCTTCGGGAAGCTCACTGAGCCAACGCGGGGCGCACGACTTTCGCGGAGCTAGAATAGCCGCTGCGAAGCTCCTCTTTCGCGAAGCACTCTACCTTCGCGAGAGACCTTTGCGAACCGAGAGCAAAGGACTTTCTCTAAAATTCTCTCTACTTCTCTTGTGGGGGTCGACCTGTATTTAGGGGATTCCACCGAACCTCGACCCTTCCACGCGAAGTCAGCGCCACGTCAGCTCAAATCGCGAAGCTCTGAAGTTCCCGCAAAAAATCTCTCAAAATCGCAAAGCACTACAGAAATTTTCCGTTCGTGTAGCTTGTCGTAATCGTGGAGTATCACCGTCATCATTCCTTCACGCCTTCTCCGCGAAGCTCCCTCGCAATTCCCTTTACCGCCGCGATGCGCTTCAACTCCGCCATTCGTGAAGCTTTGACGTAATCGCGAAGCCTCACCGCCTCCATTCTTCTTGTCTTCGCGATTTCTAAACCATGCATCCTTTCTTCATGAAATTCATGCCTTTGCCATATTTAATTATTATCTTCATGGAAATTTACTTTTCGCGATGCTCAGCAACTTCCAAATTTTGGACCCCAAAAATTTGGCAAACACTGGGAAACGACGCCACCTTCAATACTGTTGTCTGCTTGAACGGTATAATCTCTTTGCTGGTACACGATCCGAACTTACATTGATGATTGACAACAAACACAAACCATACTCCAAATCATGCATAGAAGACCATGGTTCCAACAAAGGTGGTAGAGGTAGGGGCCTTTTATAAGAGAAAAGGAGGGACACTCTTGGAAAGTTAAGAAAAGATACTTTATTATAAAATGATTTTCGGATAAAAAAGGTCCCAAAATTATAAATTTAGAGGATAATGTGATATGGGTTAGAAATCCACCCATCCAATAGGTTTTTGACAAGTGTAGGTCTTAGATTTTATATTATCGTTTCATTTTATTTAAATTGTTAAATAATGAGGTAATCACTGCATCATCATGGTGTCATAAATAATTTAATTTATTTAATGTCTAAAAATTATAAAAAAAATATCATGATGTATTAAATCCTTTTATATTTCCAATTAATATTTATAGTCAAAATTATGACTTTTATAAACCCATTTAATTTTTTTTAAGAAAACATCTCATGTTTGTGACATTTTTATTTTAACATTAAATAAAAAGTTATTAATATCATTTTTCTACCAAAGTGGATCCATGGGGTCCCCAAGTTGACCCATGGATTATCTTGGTCGGACATGACACATCCAATAAGGGTTGTACATGTGTCTAGGTCATTTCATATCATTAAAACATTATTTTTACCTTAAACTACACTAATTACCTCTAATCGCGATTAATAAACTTAAAAGTTACTATTCACCAAAAAATTATTTTAATCCCATTGAACCAAATTTTACTTCTTAATGAAAACCATGTATGTCTTATTTTTGAAATTCAAATCATAGAAGTGGTAAAGTTTCATTTAAACGAAAAATCAGTTTCTTTAACTACCACTTAGTGGTGTCACTATTCATCAAAAATTGAAGTTTTTCAGAAAATTACAAAAAATTCACCCTAAGCTATATTTGATATTCTGAATTCAAAAATTATGTCCATTTTAAAAAATTCTAAACATATAAGTTGCATTAATTAATTTAATAATCAATTCCCACTGTCAAAACAAAAAGCGTGTTTTTAAGAAACAATATCTATTAAAAGATTGATGCTAGTTTATGTCCAATTTCAAAGTGAAATTAATTCCAATGACCACTATTGGATTAAATGGTAAAAATATATTATTATTGGACTTTAAAACCAATTCAAAAGATAATCTAATCATATAAATAAATTAGATTAAAAAGAGGTTTTGAATTAAAATACAACATTTTTTCACTATTCATTAAAAAAATGAACTTTATCGGAAAAATAACAAAAAATTACACAATGTAAATTTTGATGTCCCGATTCTAAAGAATAATTTTATTTGGTCCAATATAACATATGAAATTGTCAAAAAGTGGATTTAAAAAGCATTCTCCAGCAAAAGGTGGTTAATCGACCTTTTAAAGAATATTAGAATATTTACGCTTAAAATTGGATTCATTCACATTTTAAACCTCTAAAATTTATTGGATAAAAGTAAAAAATATGTGAAAAACATATATAATCATTTTGTAGTTAGTTTAGTTCATTCCTGCCATTACAATGGCTAGGTGTTAACTACCATTTAAAATAATATTATTTTATTATTTGAGTGCAACGTAAGATTCCCAAGAAACTCATTGTTGCATATTGGGAACGCCATCGAGCATAACGTCCCCTTTAAAGTAATATCAATATTTTATTCACAAATATTTATAAATATGAAAATGTCATATTCTTTATTTACCTGGGGTGTTACATCCTTCTCCCCTTTTGGGAATTGCGTCCTTGCAATTTTAAAATTGGGCTCGGAAACTTTATTGAAAGCCCCACATCGGAAAAGGAGTAAATTAAACTATCACTTTAAAAGAAAGAAAGGGAAGTACAATGGTCACCCGAGTTAACCCATACTAGGATTACATGTATGAAAACATGGATATGTAAGAAAAAACAAAGGGTCATGTTCTGAGGGAGTGTGATAGAAAACATGTTTAGGAGAAAGTTAACCACCAGAAAACCACAAACTTGTGATGGGTTAAACAGTATTGGATTCCCCAGTAGGAAAAGTTAATAGACAAAATTTTTTTAGCTACTTTTCATTGAGGAATTTATTTTTGAGCTTAACTAAAACATAAGGAAACATACTTACTTGTCATGTTGACTTTCAACTTTTACTAGATTTCTTACACGAACTCATATTTTCTCTAAAAGATGAGTATTTAGGATGACTTGTTTACATTAAGAGAGCTATAATCAACTTCTAGAGAATCACCTAATCCACAAAAGAGAACTATATACTTCCCATGTCTTTGGACTTTAACCAAAACCAAAACCAAAAAGGTTAGTACAAGATCAGATAATCCAGAAAAGGATAACCCTTTATAAAAAGAAAATCTATTCTTAATCTCCAAAATTTGTCCAACAAAATTCAAAGTTCAACAAAGACTATTAGATAAACAATTTTTCCATAAAATTATTCAAAGTAAACCAAACTAATATTGAAACCCAAATATTTTAAGGATTTAATCACATAGTCTTCCAAGGTACAAAATAACACTTATCTCCAAATAACATAAGTTGCTCTTAAAGTCTCATATTGAAAAGTAATTAAACTAATCACATATCCTCCATGATAGGTTAATAATTTCCATAGATAACCCAAAACCAACTTACTCTTAATTCATAAACTCATCTAACTAAAAATAATTATTCAAACTAACTAGGGACTTCATGTAGTCAAGTGGTAGGTGATAAATACCAGTCACACTTTGGTTGTGGGTTCGATTCCCGTAGCTTTGTCCGACGTGACGGGTTGTCACACGGTCTGCGTGTTGTCCTTTTTATAAAACTCCATAAATAACCCCAACATGTTTTAACCTCAATAGTTTCCTTATACCTCTCATTTTCATCCAAATTCATTACGATCTCAACATCTTAATTCTTGAAGTCTTATTTCACCACCACAAGATAAAATAAAATGATTCCCAAAATGAATAACATCATACCTTGATCATGGAGTCCACTCGGTTTCATCATCATCTTGTTCACGTAGGTAGAAGTCCCATGCATTACAACAATGATTTAAAGATCCTTCAAAATCATTTGCTTCCTCCATCCAAATACACCTTGAACAACATGGGTCATATGGGTGTTCACAGAAAAATACTTTTGGAAAATAATCATGTATGACATATAATTCCAAAACATCTGATAAAACATGATTTCTATAAAATAGTCGGACATAATTTGAGTTGAAAATTTCTATTATTGTTCCTTTTAAAATACCATAAGTATGTGCTGAGAGACTATATTTTAAAAGCAAATATAAGTATTTTGCGCAAGGGTCTCCTTCCTCAACACCATTTTTAAAATCATAATATGCTTCAAATTCTTGTGATAAGGTAAAATATTTGAAAATACCTTGATAATATTTTCCTTTCTTGAAAATATGAGAATATTGTGAAAATAGTATTTTTCTAAATACAACCCATGATCCACAATGATAACGAGGTATAGTGGAGGTGTTTGATATCTCAAACAACTGCTTGCAAGTGAGTTATATGCTAGAAAAAGTTTCACAATCATCTGAACATGACTTTGCAATAATTATTGCAAGCATGTCATCAGGAAGAGATATGAATGTCATTTGAGATCCTTCTCCTTCCATTTGTAACTGAATTTACTTGACCTGAAAAAAAGTTATAAAATAAGGATTTAACTTAAATAATAGACATAGGTACTAACCATGTGTCTAACAAAAACTCCTAATCCCTAAAGTTGTCTAAATCGACCTCTGATACCAACTATAAGGCCCCAACTTTAAACCTTAATTAATATTGAATTAAATTAATAATTCACATTGAGGATCTTTTCATGGTTTAGAGTTTTAGAGAATTAGGACATAACTATTACATCTCAATAGATTACAAAGTAGACACTTCTACTAATTTTCCATAAAATAAAAACTCTTAAAAAGAAACATGTTTAGTTCCATGTTTTAGATAGCATGACTTTCCCTTGATCCCATCCTTGACCCTATTCCACATTAAGTCCTATGAAAAACATTTCAAAAAAAACTTGGGGTGAGCATAAAAAGCTCAGTAAGGGATACACAAAGAATTAAAACTGTTAGTTTTTTAAAACAACAAGTAAACCATGTATACTTTATCTAAGTAATAATTTTTCACCTTTATGAAGTAGTAAAAAAAACTCTTCAATGAATAAAAGATCATTACTTACCCTTTTGTAACCAAAATATTACCATAAAACCCATATAAAGAACACATAACATAAAAAGGTAACTTGGGACATAAACATACTTAAATGGAATAACCATATGGTCTACTTCCACACATACTTAATGGAATATCCATACGACCGACTTCCATACCCAATGCATTAGAGGTTATAACGTAACCACCCGTCCTGGTATTCACGACACCACCCGTCATACGGTTTATCACGTAACCACCCGTAAAATGTCCAAGTACCATCATTACACATAAAATATTTAAAATATAAACATTTCAATAACAAAATTTCATTTGCAATCACAATAAGTAATTCCAAGATATTGAATTAATCAATCCATTTTCAAAAACCATTTAAAAGAGATTTTTGAATCAAAGTGTCCCATACCAATTTGAAGCTTTTAATGGAATTAAAATTTTAAAACATTAATTTCCATATAAATAAAATACTTAAAACCATTTTTAAAACATGGAAATTAAAGATAAAGATTTAGAATAATAAATCTTTAAAACATTTAAAACGATATTTTTTGTTAAAGAGTTTTTAACAAAATGAGAGACTCTTGATTACAAATAATTGCGGAATAACATTTAATCCGAACTTTATAATATCATGAGAATAAAGGGATTCATGATATAATATGTCAAAGGTCATTATACACACCATATAAGAGTGAATTGGTGCATAACAACAATGAAGTCTCAATGGAAATGTAAATTGAGATGGAATCCATTATAAAGATGGTATCCTTAAATTAAGGATAAATCTATCACATAATTATGTGTGAGAAATAAAAATACACCCAATATAAGTGGATATTAAGTGTGAAACAATCAGAGGTCATTCACACATATTCATAGGATGACATGTTCAAGAAGTACAAGTTGAACCCAAAGAAATCGAAATTGGGTTAAGATGTTCCCTTGTAAAAATTCAACAGCCTTACGACGTCACTTCAAAATTCAGAAAATTAGTCGATGAGAGAGTGAATGGTATCTCATAACTTGTACATAAACTTTACATAAATAATGATATATAAGAACATATCCCAAAATAATAATATGTAAATTAAAAGACATAACAAAAGAAGTCTTTTAAAAAGAGGAGGGTGAAAGGTTCCCTTACCGACTTGGGTAACTTTCGAAACGTACACCCCATTGAAGAAGTGTCATACAATGAATATGTAAATACCAATAAATGGAATTATATTAAAAAAGGAGTATAATAATTGTCAGTACATACACCACTCAAAGGAAATGGTGGAAAATGTAGCATAAATCTCACGAGAATAAAAGTGAGATGAAAAATCCCTTACGAAAACTCAGCAGCCTAACGACGCCACTTAAAACTTTAAAAATGGATTGATGAGATCAAATAGGGTCTCTCATCATATTAAAATAAAATTTATAGAAAGAGGAATATAAAAGAACATCCCCCAATATAACAAAGAGGTGCTTAAAATAAGTGACATAAAGGAGAGTACTTAAAAAGAAAGGGAGGGGTAAGATCCCTTACAAAAATTCGACAGCCTAACGGCGCCACTCAAAACTTCCAAAATGGATTGATGAGAGAAAATAGGGTATCCCATAATATGAACATAAAAAATTACAGTAATATTAATATAAAATAACATCCCAATCATAAGAAATATGAGCTTAAAAGGAATGACATAAAAGAGTGTAGTTAAAAAGAAAGAGGGGTCAGATCCCTTACCTCAAGTCTGACTTGTCTTGTTCGTTTCTTTATATTCTTGAATAATAAACTTTTTTCAATTTATAATTGCTTAAGGACCTATTTTAAAGATTATTATTCACTTAATATCACATATTATAATGTTATAATAATTGGTTAATAATGTGAGTTCATATCCGACGTTTTTGTCGATGTTTGGTACATGAGTCAAAAATGAACTTGTTTGAAAATGATTGTCCATGTAGTTATAAGTAAATCATCTACATAATATTATTAATGATTTAAATATCATATATATCCAGTACATTTTATTTTATACTACTCCATAATATTTGGAGATAAAAATAAATGAAATGCACCGTTCATGGAAACGGTAGGCCGTACATACGCATGAACACTACTTTAATTTCTTTGTCATATTAATGGAATTAAAAATAATTGAGATATATATATATATATATTATAATTCAAGTATAATATATATGTTATATAGGTCACATATGTTCATTAATTTCATTCTTTATACATTCCATGTATTGCATGAACGAGTCACATCACTTGAGGGGGTGGTAGTCCACACTTCCTCGTATGAAATTATCACATTTGCACAACATGAAAATCATAAAGGCATTTTTTAAATATAAAATTCATAAGCATATAGAAAACATAAATACCATATATATAATATATAAAATATAGTGAAATCATAATGTATACCATTAAAGGTGTTAAAATAAGATTGAACAATCATCGTTTCATGAGGCAGAAATTCACCAACCACAGAAACAGTATGTTCTTAAACCATTAGACAAAGGTGTGTGTAAGTGTATCTCTAATACTTCACATAAAAACATCATAGTATATTTAAGATACTGGTATTTTTACAAAACAAAGTAATAAAAAGAGTTTAGAGGGTTGGAGAAGCCAAATAAAACAAAATAACACAAGTGAAGACATTACCTTAAATTCAGGTAACTCTTCTTGATTTGAGCTCAAAGGCTTCCTTGGAAAGGATTATGCCCAAATGAGAGGCTTCAATGATGAAGAGAGGTATGTGGAGAGATAAAATGGGTAGGGTTTGGCTGAACCAAAGGCTTTAGAGGTGTGGGTAAGGTGGTAGAGGTGGGGGCCTTTTATAAGAGAAAAGGAGGGACACTCTTGGAAAGTTAAGAAAAGATACTTTATTATAAAATGATTTTCGGATAAAAAAGGTCCCACAATTATAAATTTATAGGATAAGGTGATATGGGTTCGAAATAAACCCATCCAATAGGTTTTTGACAAGTTTAGGTCTTAGATTTTACATTATCGTTTCAGTTTATTTAAATCGTTAAATAATGAGGTAATCGCTGCATCATCATGGTGTCATAAATAATTTATTTTATTTAATGTCTAAAAATTATAAAAAAATATCATGATGTAGTAAATCATTTTATATTTTAAATTAATATTTATAGTAAAAATTATGACTTGTATAACCCCATTTAAAAATTGTTTTAGTAAAACATCTCATGTTTGTGACATTTTTATTTTAACATTAAATAAAAAGTTATTAATGTCATTTTCCTACCAAAGTGGCTCCATGGGGTCCCCAAGTTGACCCATGGATTGTCTTGGTCGGAAATGACACATAAAATAAGTGTTGGACATGTTTCTAGGTCATTTCATATCATTAATACATTATTTTTACCTTAAACTACACTAATTACCTCTAATCGCGATTAATAAACTTAAAAGTTACTATTCACCAAAAAATTATTTTAATCCCATTGAACCACATTTTAATTCTTAATGACAACCATGTATGTCGGATTTTTGAAATTCAAATCACAGAAGTGGTAAAGTTTCATTTAAACGAAAAATCAGTTTCTTTAACTACCACTTAGTGGTTTCACTATTCATAAAAAATTGAAGTTTTTCAGAAAATTACCAAAAATTAACCCTAAGCTATATTTGATATTCCGAATTCAAAAATGATGTCCATTTTACAAAATTCTAAACATATAAGTTTAATTAATTAATTTAATAATCAATTCCCGCTGTCAAAACAAATAGCGTGTTTTTAAGAAACAATATCTATTAAAAGATTGACGCTAGTTTAAGTCCAATTTCAAAGTGAAATTAATTCCAATGACCACTATTGGATTAAATGGTAAAAATATATTATAATTGGACTTTAAAAAAAATTAAAAAGATAATCTAATCATATAAATAAATTAGATTAAAAAGAGGTTTTGAATTAAAATACAACATTTTTTCACTATTCATTAAAAAAATGAACATTATCGGAAAAATACCAAAAATTTACACAATGTAAATTTTTATGTCCCAATTCTAAATAATAATTTTATTTGGTCCAATATAACAAATGAAATTGTCAAAAAGTGGATTTAAAAAGCGTTCTCCATCAAAAGGTGGTTAATCGACCTTTTAAAGAATATTAGAATATTTACGCTTAAAATTGGATTCATTCACATTTTAAACCTCTAACATTTATTGGATAAAAGTAAAAAATATGTGACAAACATATATAATCATTTTGTAGTTATTTCCATTCATTCCCGCCATTACAACGGCTAGGCGTTAACTACCATTTAAAATAATATTATTTTATTATTAGAGTGCAATGTAAGATTTCCAAGAAACTCGTTGTTGCGTATTGGGCACGCCATCGAGCATAGTGTCCCCTTTAAAGTAATATTAATATTTTATTCACAAATATGGATAAATATGAAAATGTCATATTCTTTATTTACCTGGGGTGTTACATAAATCATATATGGTATTATATATATGAATATGGTTCTTTATTATATGTATAATAAACTTACATTTATTTTACATGCGGTTTGAATTTATACGAAGGAAGTCATGACTTATGGTAAAGGATTTTGGTCTCACTTTTATTTCTATGGGACACATACCTTATACACTACTTATTTCTTTTGTTTAGTGTATATACTTCTCATTAATGTCTTTTATGAGTATTAATATGAATATTATGGTATTTTTATATCCATAAAATTTTATTTATTTCATGGGGAAATGATTCTACTGATTATAATGTTTTAAAGATTAATTTCACAATCTTATTATTATTTTGGACTGTTTATACATAAGTATCCACTGGGGAATATTTATCTTCCATGTCCATGATTATTAATTTTTTTTCCAAATATTTTTATTATAATTATAGAATTTTTAATGTTATTTTTACCAATTTGCGACTTTTTACTAAATGGTTCAAAATGAATCTTTTTTTCATTTTCCTAATGAGGTACTTTGTGACTTTTCCAGCAAAATTATGAAAGGACCGTTTTTTAAATTATATGGATTGAATATATTTTTCCACTTCCATGAAGCCTACAGGCCCTGAAGATTCCCTTAAAATATTATAAGGTTATTTTTAATGAAATTTTTTCTTTTAAAATTGCATGACATTTAAAGAAAAGAAAACATGTTCAAAGTAGAAAGGATATTTTTCTCAAGAATTATTTTCAAGTGATATCTCAAAATTATTTTACATCTATGATAACATTTATTGATTTTACTTATGTTTTAATGGGTAATTTTTTCAAGGATACTATCCCTTTTATTTCTATGGTTGGTTTATGTTTATGATGAAATTGTATTTATGAAACCCATTTCTTTTACATGAGTAATGTTATCATAAACTGATGCTTATGAACCCCATTTCTTTTTATGGGTTCTGATATAATGAATGTATTGTGTTATGATGGCACCCATATGTTGTTAGGTCTGAATATACAAAGAAACACAAGAGGGTGGGGGGGGGGGGGTGAATTGTGTCTTTTCAAAAATCTTCCACAATTCAAGATTTTGGCACCCACTGTGATTTATGTGGATATGAAATGTTTTTATTTTGTATGAAAATATACAGTGGATAAAAAGAAATAAATAAAATATATTTTTATAGTGGTTTGGGGCACAAATATCCCCTAGTAAACTCAACCAAATACTCTCTCTACAAGCTTGGTAAATTTCACTAGAATGGTCCTCTTATCATAAGACTAAAATTTTATAACTGAGTGTAGGCAGTTGTCACATTTACAAAAAGACTAAACAAAGACTTATGGTTATTTAATAGAGAATCGGTTATCCATAGATTAGATCAAGAAGCTAATACTCTAGAACAACTGAGTATGAGTAGTTGAAAATCCAATAAATCAAAAGAGTTTGATTTGTTGATTTGGGTTGATCTTCACAGTTGTAGTAGCATGAAACTGACAATTGATGGATCTTCTTCTTTAGAAAAGAATATATTTAAGAATGAAATAGTCTAAAGTGATCCCGATTGCACAAAGATATTAAATTAAAAGGCAAAAACAAAACTAGAGAAACAAAAAGTTTATAGAAGACTGAGATAGTACATGTATATCTCCAAAGTGTAGTCCTCTATAAGAGTTTTTCATTTACTATAGCACTATAAAAATATTTTTACCATAGTATGATTTATATGAAAAATATGTCCCTTGAAAAAATACCCCATACAAAAAAATGATACATCGATAGAATATATAAAGAAAATATCCTACTTTAGAATACTATATCCACAAAATACACATGATAAAATTTAGATATTGAAATTCAAATGAAACAGGGGAGTCATAACTTCCCTTATGAATA
The DNA here is from genome assembly GCA_963277665.1 of Viscum album. Lineage (NCBI taxonomy): Eukaryota > Viridiplantae > Streptophyta > Magnoliopsida > Santalales > Viscaceae > Viscum > Viscum album. Next base: position 1,647,333,382 of record OY728120.1, read on the forward strand.
TGAGGGAAAATATCCATCGAATACAATTTTTTGAATCAAATATAACAAGCTTTAAATCAGTCAAAAATAAGTTTTAAAACAGACTGTAATACCATCAAGACCGTTGCATAAATCTCGCAAAAATATCATGGATTCAAATCCCTGATGTGGAAAAGTCAAATGTAGGGTTCTTTCATAAAATGAAAAAATAGAAAATGTAGGGTAAAACTATGCAGAATTCATTCTCCAAATATAAGGTAGATAGTATAAGGTTGATCATAAAAGTAAGGTTGATGATCCATATGTTTCACTCTAAAACATAAGGTTCATTACTTACGTATGGTTCTTTAGCCATAATTTATTCTCTTGATAAACGTAAGGTTCTTTTCAAATGTAAGGTTCTTTAACCATACTTTTCTGATAACGTTAGGTTGATTAACTATACTTACTATTATGATTTAAGGCTTGAGATACCATAATTTCTTCTTCTAGTATAATGTTGAATACAAACATATGGGTCATGATCCATATGCACTGCACAAAGCATAGGGTTTATTTATTACGTTACACTTATCCATGTAGGGTATGAATAGTGTTTCTAGAATGCTTAAATACACATCCTGAATACTTTAATAAACATTCCTTGTGAATTAAAAGCTTGAAAATAATTTTAGAATAAATATTATAAAGAATATTAATTCCCTAAAATATATTTAAATTAAAATCATTAGTAAAAAAAACAAGGGTATTTGTGAGCATAAAAATCATAATAAATTATAGAGTATTGTTGAGAAAATACATGCCCAATAATACCCCCATTTTTTATAATCTCAAAACCCATAAAATTATTAATATAATATAGAATTTTGTAAACATATTTATAATTTATATTTCACAGTATTATTTTGATAAAACCGAAATGTTGTTTTCATCCAATTATTCTCCTCCTTTTTGTGATATCAAAATAAAGTATAGAGAAAGATTAATTTTTTTTTTAATTTTGCAGAGAACATTAAATGAATGTTATAATGTACTATTTGGATAAAAAATTCACTGGTTTTGGTGATTGAGATAAACATAAAATGATATAAAATAAGGCACAAAAAATAATAATAATGAAATTTTATTAATAAAAAATGTAAAAATACAGTAGAAAATTTGGCTATAAAAATAGGTTAGTCAACTGATCTGGTAGAAGGTAAAAGTGTTTGGTCATCATCTGTGTCCTGTAAAGGTTCTATAGGGGCCTAAAAAGCTTGAAAAACCTCTTTGAGTTCTGTCATCTGCACCTATAATCTTTCTGCAAGATTATATCCCAACTTCCTTATCAGAACTCTGGAATCCTGACTCACATGTATATTTTCAACTAAATTGTCCTTTAAAAATTCATGAAAACTCTCCTCTTTCTGCATGAACTAAACTAACTGATCAATTAACCTGATGAGAAGAATCTGGATACCTGGTTCACTTGAGATTAGTTTCTTAATAAGAAATCATTGGTTTTACAACAAGACTAACAAAGGGTCACTATTTCATTGGTGATTCTTCAAACTGTCATTCATATTAGCCATAAAATATGTAATTGCTTGAAATATTCTAATCAGATTTGGTGAGGTTTAAGGAGTAGAGGTAGAAGCACTGACTAGAGTAACACTTCCCTTTATTGACTCAAACTAGCTTCACAAATACCATTTTAGGTCTAAAAAATCTATTTTAGAAATATATTCAGATTTGATTTTTCCAATCTTATCTAGCATCTCCCTATTAAATACATCAAAATCTTTCTTTGTCACATAATTTTCTTTAATTTCATGAAGTTGAGTCTGAACAAACTCAAACTCTATCCTTGGGACCGATGAGTTCTTTAAATCATGAAAAAAACTTTCTTGAGGATTCCAACTCATTTTTGAGAATAAAATTCTCCTTCTAAACCTTATTGAACTTAATCAAAAGATCCTCAATTTAATTTTTCAAAGAATCAGAGGTCCCTTCATTTGGATTCTTGAACTTATCAACAACCACAATGGATAATGGATTATTAGAAGACCTATTAATAAACTTTTCACTAGAATATGAAATGTTATCAAGAATTTATATCTATTATACAGAGAATAATCCATGTCTCACTAAAGAATGATCAATGGATGAAATAGCCTACGACTCAATAAAATTGGTGACTTCAGTTGCTGATATTTTCATTTTTTGTTCTTCTTGGGAATCCCATTCTTGAACTTCTTCTTCTTGAATCGCTTTATCTAAAATCTGATCAACTGGTTGAGGAATATCCTAAATCTCTTGAACTTGACTTTTAGATTGTTGATCTTCTTCATGTACTAGTTCTTCCAAATGAACTGATTTGGTATCTTCTCCCAATTATAATACCAAATCCTTAGGTGGTGGTGCATCTCTGTTTCTTGGTTTCATAAAAATATACTCTATAAATTCTTCTCCTCTTCTTCTTCTTCTTCTTATTATTATTATTATTGGTTTGATACACCATTAAATCTCAATTTTCTATTAGAGAACCTACATACACCTTTAGTTATGGATTCACCAATTCCTTAATTTCTTATTGCACTTTCCTCACCCTAAGAAAATGATCTAGACTTCTGTTGGTCATATGAACCAACTAACATAAGATTTCCTTTAACAGTACTCCAGAAAAAACCAAACTTCCTTAGAGTACCAGCTTTCAAAACATTATTTTTATGACACTTCACTCTTTTATCAAACAAATGAATCAAGTTATTTCTAAATATAATTAAGGAGAGTATTCTTCCCTAGGGATAAAATGACATTAGAGCTTCTTCTTTACAACAATAATTAAAATATCTCAACATGTATCTTGTAAAATTTATCTTTATGTTTCTGATGAAAAAATAATAATGTATATATCAGGTTACAAAATTTTATCCATTTTAACTACTCTTGGGGAAATTATAGTTTGAATAAACTTAACAAAAACTTTCTGATCTTCCTTAAGATCCTTAACAAACATTTTCCTTATATTTGTCGATCCAAATAGAAAAGACATAATATAGGAAGACTTATGATCATTATTTACAATATATCAAAGGTAAAAATGAAATATAACTTCATGAGGGTATTTTAAAATCTATGGTATTTCTATAGAAGAAATTTAAAATTCATTGTCTTCTATTTTTACAGATACAATATCTTCTATTTCACCAAAACTAAACTATACACTACTGTAGAAATACTTCAGTTCTACCTCATAAACAAACTCTATATTCCCCTCATTGAATAAAAATTATAAACCTTGAAAAGCTAAATCTTGCTTAAGAATAAGGTTCATCTCATACAACCACTTGAATTATACAACCATTCATTAAAGAATATTTCATGATAGAACTCATTGATTCTTCGGGTCACTGGATTCTCCTTCATAGGTTCTCTTAGTCTTCACCATTTCTGAGAATCTAAAGTTCAAAGGTTTTTGGATTATAGGGTTTAGAAGGTAGACAAAGGTTTGGGTAGATGAAATAGCTTGATACACAAAGTGGGAAGGTAAGTCGAAAGGTTTCTAATAGATAACGATGCAAAGTTGTTTCCTGAGCCAATTATTTATGGTAATTATTACATTTTTATTGAAAATACATGACTAAAAACTAAAATATTTAAACAAATAAACATCGAGAGTAAAATAAATAGTAATTTTTTTATCATAAATAAATATTAAAATAATATAAATTAACAATTACTTATTTAAAATTAAATAACCCTAACCCCCCTTAATAAAATAAAAACTAGCAGTGGGAAGTGGTTTAGTAAAAATATCAATCAATTGATATTAAGTATTAACAAATTCTAAAGATATATCTTTATTAAGAACATGATCTCTTAAAAAATAATGACTTATATCAATGTTCTTAGACATGGAATGACTTATAGGATTTTTTTAAATATTTATTACACTAGTATTATAAAATAAAATAAGAATACTATTAAAGTTTAATAAAAAGTCCATTAAAGTGTTTTCACCCACAATACTTGTGTACAACAACTTCCAGCAGACACATATTCTGCCTTAGCGGTTAAAAGGGAAACATAGTGTTGTTTCTTACTAGACCATGAAACTAATGATTTTCCTAAAAAGTTATAGGTTCCTCATCTAATTTTTCTATCTAGCCTATAACCTCAAAAATCATCATCTGAATATGTGATTAAGTTAAAATCAAAAGTTTTGGAGTAAAGAAGAGATTGAAAAATAGTTTCTTTTAAATATCTAAAAATTATTTTAACAGTAGTAAGATGTGATTATTTTGTATTTTATTGAAATCTACCATAAAGACATATAGGAAACATAATTTCTGGTCAACTTATAGTAATATATAAAAAACTTCCAATCATACCTCTATATTACTTGTTGTCTACAGGTTTTCTAGCTTCATCCATGTCAAGTTTTATATTGGTACACATGAGGGTTATATATATCATGCTGTTTCCAAGTCCAAACATATTTAGTAAATAAATAATATATTTAGTTTTATTTAAAACATTTAAAAAATCATTTTTATAAATTCGAAATCCAAAAAAGAAATTCAGTTTTCCCATCATACTAATTTCAAATTATTTTGGAATTAAATTTGAAAAATCATGAAACAATTTTTTAGTAGTTGAACCAAAAATAATATCATCAACATAAATATGAACTAATAAAATATTAGAACAAACTATTTTATTAAATAGTGTTGGGTCTACCAAACCAACAGTAAATCCATTTTTCAAAAGAAAATAACTTAATCTTTCATTCCAAGCTCTAGGTTCTTTCTTAATTCCATAGAGAGATTTAGTAAGTTTAAAAACTAAATTTGGATTAAGGGAATTTTTGAAACTAGGAGGTTGTTTAACACAAACTTCCTCCATTAAATAACCATTTAAAAAGGTAGATATAACATCCATCTGATATAATTTAAAATTCATATGTGATGAATAATCTAAAAGGATTATTATAGATTCTAATATATCTATAGGTGAAAAGGTTTAATTATAATCAATTCCTTCTTCCTGATTATAACGTTTGGTAACTAATCTAGATTTATTTCAGGTTACAATTCCTTGATCATCCTATCTATTTCTAATGGCCCACTTGGTTCTTATAACTAGATAATTGGTTGGTATTTCTACTAGTTCCCAAACTTCATTCCTCTTAAATTTATTTACCTCTTATTTCTTAGCTAACATCCAACTCTCATCATCTAAGGCCTCCTCTATCGTCTTAGGTTCTAACTGAGATATAAAAGTTGATAATTCTGTTGGGTTTCCTACATTTCTTATGGTTCTAATTCCTATATCAAGATCTTATATAACAGTTTCTAAATGATGGTTATTTAGGGTTATACACTGTCTAGGCAGAACACTTTTAGGTTCTTTAGTATCATGTTCTTCTGAATTGGAATGAATTTTATCACTTCCAAAATAATTTTTAAGGGTTTCAAGTCTCATGTTGTCAAATGATTTTGTAACTTCATCAGTTTGATCTTTTCCTTTAATAAAAGGGTCAGTTTCATAAAACTTCACATGAAATGATTCTTTAATAATCCTTGAATTTTTATTAAACACTCTATAGGCTTTATAAGTAGCAGAATATCCTAAAAATATTCCTTCATAAAAATTTTGATCAAACTTACCAAGATTATCCTTGGTGTTCAAGATATACAACTTTCATAAAAAAACTACAAAGTAATTTACTTCAGGTTTTCTGTTATTTAAAAATTCATAAGGCTTCTTTTTGAAAATATGACAAATTTAAACTCTATTCATGATATAGTAGGCTATGATTATAGATTCTACCCAAAAATAGGTAGGCAGACTGTATTCATTTAGCATAGT